>BSBM01000931.1:17457500-18657500 GCA_027924585.1 Larix kaempferi | reverse complement strand
GTGTGAGGATGGTACTATAGGGTAGATCTAGGTTTTGACACTGATCCCAAGGAGTGCGCCTTGCTTGGAGAAGGACTAGTGCCTTGTTGGATGGGCTAATGGAGTCAAGAAGGATGTCAAAGTGTAGATCGGGACATCTAGAAGCCAAGTCAAGTGGGTTGAAAGAGATCCAATGGTTGGATCTTACTAGATCTAGGTTTTTAAAAGATGACCAAAAGTGGACCACAATCCCTTAAAACAAGGAATGCAATCCCCAAGGCGGATCTTGACAAACGTACAGCGTATACCTAGGTTTCAAGGCATGGGCATTCCAAATCCACAAAAATCTCCAATACCCACTTCCTAGAAGTGGACCAACTCAAAACTTCAAGGGGGTGCGACTTGCTCAAGGAAGGGCAAAAGATGGGTTTGGTGGACCAAATCAAGTCCAATGGCCACCAAACTGTAGATCCAAGTGGCTTGTACCCCGATCTATGTATCTTCAAAATTTCAAGTGAATCACGTGGCTAGATCTTAGTAGATCTAAGTTTTAAGGTACCAAGAAGATCAAAAGGGGGTTTCAACCCCTTAAAACATGGAGAGATGTCCACAAGGTAGTTTTCACCAAAGTAAAGATATGGGTATAGGTTATCAAGTGTCTAGATGTCAAATCAAGTGGGATCTCATATACCCATGTGCTAGATCATGCCCAACAAGCTTCTCTTAGGAAAATCGATTTAGGTTCAAGAAGGCTTTTTACATTGAAAAGTGTGTCAATTTTTAGCCAATCACCACCAAACTATAGATCCAACTAGGGGTGGATGCTATAGAGGTGGGTTTTCAATATCTTTTCAAAAGGAAGGCTAGATCTAAGTAGATCTAAGAAATACCAAAAAACAAGGGTTTTAATTTGATTAGGGTTTTTGTGATCTAGAAATTATGGAAGATTCAAGGAAGAGAAGATCATACCTCTTGGAACATACCTGGATGAAGAGATGAATGCTAGTTGAGACGAGGATTACTTTGCCAAAGATCAAATGGAGAATTGTTGAAGCCCTCTTGCCAAATCGATTTTTCCAAGCCACATGTGATTCCTTCTAACCTGTCAAGCCAAGGAGCAAAGCATCAATTAGTTTAACAAATTGAAGGTAGATGCAAGCAAGAGAGAGAAAAACATAGAATAGTTGACACAAAGGCAAAACCACTCCCTGTCAAACCCAAAACGACTTCTTCCAAGCTTGAAGGGCAAGCCTCCCCACCAATTCGCACTTGTCAAAGTCGCCCTCTCAACCTGCAAATAAAGTATGGCAAATACACAAGATAGCTACAAAAGATCCTCCAGTGCAATGGACAATAGCATTTACAATCGAAACAACCAACATCCACTCCAATCCAAGCATGTACTCCAAAAGATAGAAATTTTATTCCAAGAGCCAAGAGCCAAAAATCTCTAGATGAATTTTACAATGAGGGGGTCTCCTCCTTATATAGGATAATAAAGACCAAAACCCTAGATCTCAAAACCACTTTTTGAAATGAGTGGTTGAGATTAAAAGATCTCACAACATAATCAATGGCTAATAATAAATCATAACCATATATCACATGGATCACCCACATAATGATAGCGCCCCCACTAAAAAGGTACAATGAGGGGTGACGTCATCCACAAGAGAAACTATAAGCATCAAAATCCACCTCATGGTGACTAGGACATAACAATATAAGCTCATGGTGGGGCTAGGAGGTTTTAATCCTTACTAGCTCATCCCCAAGGCACAATAAAAATAATAAAATATGTCCAATATAATAAAAATGATCAAAACTGTCCTCAGAATCCATGACAGTCAAGCAGTAAATGTCCTCCTGTGATCAATCTGGGCATACCCACATGGTGAAAACTGACTGGAAGGTAGTGATGCCGCCCTGGAAGACCTCTGTGAAAACCAAATGCCAAAACCTTGCCTCAATTGCCCAAATCGATTTCCTCAGTGACCACCTTTTCCCATTTTTTTACTGCCTCGGGAACTGTGAAAGTGCCAAAACTGCCTCCTGGGGTGCTAGCGCTGTCAATCTGAGTCCACCAGGCTTTCCGGAAGGGGGGATAAATGGTAATAACAAGTGGCTGGACCACCCCCTCCATCATCAGCGCCCTAGGTGAACTGGCCTCTCGGGGCCCCTGCTGCTCAGGCTGGGAAATCAGTCCCAAATCTGGTCAACAAGTGTAAAACTGCATCAATCACTGTCAGAAGTGCCCGGAACTGAAAGATAAGTGTCTCAATGGATCCAGAAGACCCAAATCCACTAGGAATGAGTACTCATACATCATGGGTTGCCCTAATGGGCCAGCTGTAGGGTCCACCATATATGGACAATGTATAATCTGCTGATCTAAAATAATAATAAACCTGCTGAACTGGATCAAACATCATCTGCATCATATGTCCATCATATGATATCATCATCAAACATGTGGGACCATAAATCATCATCAATAATCATCCATACATGGCCCACATCATCACGGATCCCAAGAATATATAATCAAGGATAACTCACATCAGTAGACTAAGACAATGTTTCTCTAATCATTCCCACAGCTAAGCTCAAAGTATAAATTCCATTCAGTGGCATTAATCAAGTTAACATATTCCGTGATTATATAAAATTACTTGCACAATAGTTCAAATGACAAACTAACCCATTGGACATGGTCAAACTGCTAGTGAAGGATGAAGGCTAGGAGCAAGGTTGGGCCAAGGGTTTGACTTGTCTAACTTAACTCAAAAATACTTTGGACTGGGAGAAGGGGGGAAGCTACAAACTCTGTGCTGGACAAAAGAACACGGGGGATGGCTGTGCCTCACAAATGGATAAGTTGTTTAGAGAGTGCTTATTCAACTTAGGCATCATGTCTACATCAAGTTGATCCAGGTTCATTAGGATCATTCAATTTCATTTCCATGGCCTTTTTGGCCTACATAACCCTTCGGATTTCAGATGTGCTGAGAAGCACAACTAGTTGCAGCTTGCATCCAAGGTATGTTTTTCACATATTTATGAGGTCAGCAATTGTTTAGATATAACTTTTAAGAACCATTGCTTTTTGGACCTTTCTTATACTCTTCGAGGAGTATTTTTAGCTTTTCATTGCTCTTGCCCCTTTTTTTTTGTTTCCATGGGCGAATTTTTAGTTTCCATAGGTAGAACATGAGCTTTCAGTTTTAGCCAACAACATCTCAAGTGACTAGGGGGAGTTCGAGCCAATGCCAAACATCGGGACAACCGACCAGAATGATTTAGGCCTACAATCCAACTCACCAAAGGCAAGTTCTGTCACCAACTCAGAGCTGAGACACTGAATAAACAGGGATGCGGTCCAAACACAGAGGTAGAAAAATGGGGAAGTCCTCGGTATCAGAAAGTCGAATGAGACAAGTCAGGGTTTAAAGTCAAACAGGAAGGTCATGTATGGATGGAGACAAGTGAATATGGAGCCTACACTAACAGACAACCAGTGTCGGGAAAGACCATGTCTATGTAAGGTGAAATACCAGTAAGTTTTGTTAAATGACCTATAAGTGCAAGCAATTGTCCATTTTATGATTTATAGTTCATTTTAAATAGTTTGCCACATCAGGAATAATATACCAAGCACATGCCATGATCATGACTAAATCAACAAGATAATAATCCACAGTCAGTGAGAACATATCCATAGATCATACAACATCATCATAATAATCATCATCATGCATCATCTGAAACACTGCTACAATATATCTCTAGGCACCGAACTGAAACTGTAATGGGATAAGTGGTCACATCAGTCATCAAATCTGAACTCTCAAGGCTCAGCCTTGACACAAGGTCATAAAATCTGAATAATGTACTGCTCTGATCATGAGTGATCCAACATGTATAGCCATGCTCTGGAAAAATGTAGGCTCTGGAATGTGCAGATATCTGCTGTACAAGAATAGTAGCCCCGCTACTTTGGTGTGATAACATCTGGCTCCAGCTGGGACAAGTGCTCTAAGGGAGAGAGCGCTTGAGAACCTCAGAATCTCTGATCTCGAACTGCTCTGCATCAATCTTCAATCCAGTACTGCACCATCCTTGCTTTCAGCTTTTATCTTGCACCTGTTCCTGCTCTCACAAAAACTAGAATACCATCATGGAGCATGTATGGGATAAAAATAAAATAAAACTGAAAACTAATCTAAAGCATTAAACTGAAAATGCGTCAAAATATAAATATAAACTAACATGGCACATATTATTCTCATTTTTATTTACTGTGCAGGAGGAAAAGGACACTTCTTTAATCAGGCAATCTCAACTTGCACAGGCAGCCAACAATATAAATGCTAACTATAATTTCTTAAATGCATGCAGGAGAAGAGAAAAGCTTAGGAAGGAGCAAGACTCAACTCAGGCAGAAGAAGAAAAAAAAGACAATACTCGGCACACAGAAAAAGAAAAATCACACAAATCCTACTGCTCAAGCGAGCTTATTCAGAAGCTACCTACTCTAAACAGGAAAGGCAAGGCATCATTCCAGGCTTATAGGTGGGAAGTAGTGTTTTAGTAACCTCCCATTTACAGGTAATTCCAACTCGTCTCCATCTAAAGTCTCTAAATACACAGTTCCTTTGCCAGCCATCCTACTTACTCGATAAGGGCCCATCCATATCTTTTCAAACTTTTCATGATTTCCAGGTTTCTCTTTGTGTTTATCCCATAACATAACTATATCCCCAATTCCAAATATCACATCTCTACTCTTTTGGTCAAAGGTTCCCTTTATTCTTTCTTGCTCTAAAACCATTTTATTCCAGGCTTCCCTTCTAGTCTCATCTAACTCTACTAACCTGTCAATTCTTGCTTGCAAGGCTTCTTGATTAGAAGAACACTGTTGTAATAATTCATACACATGGATTTGAAGGTTTATTGGGAGCCTACAATTTTGCCCGTATACTATTTCAAAAGGAGCTTTTCCAGTTATTCTTTTGACTGTCGTTCTGTCTGCCCAGAGGGCATATTTTAACTTTACATCCCAAGTCCTTTTGTTCTCACCAATCATCCTTTTTAAGAGTCTTATCAAATTCTTATTACTTGATTCTGCTAAACCGTTTCCTTGCGGGTAGTAGTTAGAAGAGTGAGACAAGGTGATACCATGATCAGCACAAAAGGTGGACATCTCAATTTTACTAAAAGCTGGTGCATTATCAGTTGTAATTTTGTATGGGCAACCGTATCTGGAGACTATATTCTCTTCTAAGAACTTGACCACAACTTCTGCAGTGCATTTCTTAGTAGGGATAGCTTCCACCCAGCGAGTGAAATAGTCTATGCAAGTCAGTATGTATTTGTGTCCACTTGATGAGCTAGGGTTTATAGGTCCTACAAAATCCATTCCCCATTGCTGAAAAGGTTCTTCTATAATGACTGGGGTCAAGGGCAGGGCAGGTAGTCTAGGTTTTCCATAATAGAATTGACACTCCTGACAGGCTCTAACAAAAATGTGCACATCTTTGAACAAGGATGGCCAATAATAACCCGCTCTCATGATTTTAGCAGCCGTGGTTCTTGGTGCGTAATGTCCTCCACATAATCCAGAATGCATTTCTTTGATGATTCTTTGGGAGTCATCATGGTTTACACATTTGAGTATGATTCCATCTGGATTCTTCCATCCCAATCCATCCTCTGTCAAAACATACTTGGATGCTTTTAACCTCAAAGCTCTTCTTTGGTGGTCTACAAGGTGGTCTGGACAGGTCATATGTCTGAGGTAGAAAATAATGTCTTTGTACCATTCGTGATCTTCGTCAATGTAAAGGATCATGTTATTTTGCTGCAGTTTGGAATCAGTCAATAATTGTGCTAACCCTTGGCCTTTTACTATCTTGACTGGCTTGATTTCAATATCATACTCTTGAATCCTAGAAATCCAGTTTCCCCTAACCCCTATTCCATCAGGCTGAGATAATACATCTTTCACTGCTTGATAAGGGACATAGGCAATGATTTTGGAGTATCCGATATATGTCCTAAAATGTTTTAACGACTTGACCAAGGCATAGGCTTGTTTTTCAGTGGTTGTGCAGTTTAGTTCTGCGTCTCTAAGGTTTTTACTCATAAAGGCCACCGGTTGCTCATGGTTTTCTTCATTCTTTTGCAACAACACACCTGCTATGGTGTCCTCGGAAGCATAGGAATAAATCAAAAACTCCTTATTGTAGTTTGGGCTTACTAGGACAGGTGCAGAAGCAATGGCTTTCTTTAGAGACTCAAATGAGGCATCACATTTCTTATCCCAAACAAATTTCACATCCTTCTTCAACAAATTATTCAAAGGCTTGGCCAATTCAGCTAAGTTAGGGAAGAATCTCCTCACGAAGTTTATTTTTCCGAAAAATGATCGTAATGAGCTGACATCCTTCGGGGGAGTTATGGCTTGGATTCCTTGCACTCTTTCCGGATCAATTCTAATGCCTTCTTTGGACACAATGTGACCTAACAACTTCCCTTCATCCACCCCGAAGGTAGACTTTTTAGGATTCAAGGATATTCCAAATTTCCGACATCTTTCAAAGATTCTCCTTAAATGTTTTACGTGGTCTCCCCTGTCTTTCGAGAAGACAGTTAGATCATCTTGATAAATTGCAATGATTTTGCCAATTAGGCCCTGAAATGCATGATCCATTGCCCTTTGAAAGGTTGATCCTGCATTCAAAAGCCCAAATGGCATTCTTATATACTCGAAGGTTCCGCACGGGGTGGTGAAGGTTGTCTTCCCACGATCTTCCTTCTTGATTTGGACCTGGTTGTAACCAGAAAATCCGTCAAGTAAGGATAACATGCCAACCCCTGTTACACTTTGCAACAGATTTTCCATGTTGGGCAAAGGATAGTTGTCTTTTAGAGATGCTTGATTTAGGTTCCTAAAGTCAATACAAATTCTAATCTCCCCGTTTTTCTTCCTTACGATTACAGGATTGGATACCCAGGTTGTATGCCTAACTGGTCTAATGATACCTGCTGCCAACATCTTTTCCAATTCCTTTTTAACTAAGGGAGCTAACTTAGGGTTCATGTTTCGCAACTTTTGTCGATATGGTTTGGCTCCCTCTTTAAGAGGAATAGTGTGTTCTATAATGGACTGATCATAAGTTTTTAAATCATCATAGACCCATGCAAAGATATCTTTATACTCTCTGATTAACTCAATAATTCTTCTTCTTTCTTCTCCTGAGGCATTTATCCCAATTCTGATCATTTTTGGAGAACAAGCAGACCCTACATTTACTTCGATGACCCCATCTACAGGTTCAGATCTCCTACCCTTGTATTCATCATGCCTGTTAAAATTTCTCTCAAGGGGGAAAGCTATTTCTGTGATATCCATACCCTCAATTGAATCACCTTTTATCTCATCCTCGAAATTCACCATTGGGGTTTTATAAGCATTTAAAAATCGTATGATTTGGGCATCACTGTCGAAAACTTGCCAATGGTCTTCATTATCAGGGACAGAGGGTCTGAATAAAACTTCAAGTTTGCAGTTTTCTTGTTTTAGAGACTCAGATGTTTGAAGAGTACTGGCCATCACGGATAGCTCATCAGCCAAAGTATTTTGTTCTCGGGGAACAGCCTTAATCCCGAAGGCATCGAAGCATTCAATGGTGTCCCAAACTGCATTTCTATAGTCTCTAAGTCTATTATTTTTAGCGGCGAATTTGTTTTTTATCTGGGACACAATGAGGTCAGAATCTCCTGTGACAGATATTGATTTGATTTTTCTTTCTCTGGCAATTTCCAAGCCCAGAAGCAATGCTTCATACTCTGCCACATTGTTAGTGCACTCAAACTCTAAACGGAAAGAAAACAAACTCTTTTCTCCTGATGGTGAAATTAAGACTATACCGGCTCCTGCACCATGTCGGGAACGGGCCCCATCAAAATGCATTTTCCAGACTTGTTCATGTGAAAAAAGGCTGCTTTTTAACCTCCTCCCAGTAATTTGCTAGAATCATGAAGTTTCCAATTTCATCACTTGAATACATTGCCTCAGTGAATAAGTGTTCAGGTGTTTCAACATGCTCTTGCATAGGTGGTTCATTAAACAGAGTTATGAATGAACCTTCTTTGGTTGGGATTGTGGCATATGTCAAATCCATTTGGACACTTCCTCCCAATCTTGCCGACCATTCCCTGGATAGCAACATTCCCCACGCATCAGGGATATCTAGGACTAAGACATTCATTGAGAGCTCAATATCAGAGCAGGCAGCCAACCTAACAGGCAGGTTTTCAATTATCCCAATAGATTTCACAGTCTTGGAATCCATGCCACATACATTTCTGTAGGGTCTCGTGGGTACTAACTCAAGTTGTTCCATGACTCTTAAAGGCATGACACTTACTTCAGCTCCTGAGTCCAACATGCAATTATGTAATATTAAACCATTCACTTCCAATGCAATATAAAAGGGTGGGAATTTTCCAGAGTTGTCACCAGAGCACTTTGGATCATGACAGGGGAATCCCTAATTTCTGCAGAAGCTTTCTTAGGAGCTTGCTTCCTTGTTTGAATCCCAAGATGAGTAGTAGCTCTTTTGTGGAATGAAGGGATCTTGAAGATTTCACAAAATGGAATAGGCATGTTTATCTTTTCTAGGAAGCTTGTAATATCTATGTTCAGGTTGTGGGGGTTTTCCTTATCTTTTTCATTCGTACCCAAACCTAGGAATTTCATAATGTCATGTTTAACAACCGGGATCTTGATTAGGTCTTTTAGGGAAACCGAAGCAGACGAATTGGCTAGCTTACTTGGAATGTTTGTTCTAGGGAGTTCCTTATTAGGTTTTAGAATCGTGGGAGGTTTTGGTTGCTTTGTCCAAAGGGTTGCTTTGGGAACGTTAGTTTTAGGGGGAGGATCAATTTTTATTGCTTGATCTGTCTTTTTGTTTGTAGGAGGAGATTGGCTAGTGTTGGTCACAGTTTTACCCTTCGAGATGACCTCAGGAGAAATCTTTGGAGCTTTTGGCAAAATTCTTCGGACAGGTTGATGCACTGTCTTGCTAGGCTGTGGGTCAATCGTTTTAGGTTGCTGAGTCTTGGGAGGACTAGCCTTTGGAGGGATTGAATTGCTACAGATGGATTTTAACATCTCTTTGGTCTGTTGATCACGTCTTTTGAGATCCTCATCTTGATTCTTAAGATATGTAGCAATGTTGGTGACCATTTCACACATGTTTGTCATAAATTCCATGGTCATTTCGGAGAGATGTTATTTTGAGTAGACATCTCTTTGTGGGTTCTCTTCTCAGCGGAGTCACGATTAGGAGTCGCCAGGTAGATTTTTAGGCTCTACTACCAAGAGATATGTCGTTTTAAGGTGCAGAGAGATAGTGAGACACAAAGGTGTGTTGAACCAAGGTAGGCCCCTACCTCCCCGGCAACGGCGCCAAAAATGTTATCACACAACTTGTAGTTGCCCCTAGAGGTATCCCATCCGGGACAGTAGAGGAGTCAGGCAACTAAAGAGGTGACCCAAGAGATGCCACGGTTCCCAATGCAGGTGGGAGTCACGTCAACCGAGGCACTCTTCGCTTTAGGTCAAGGTATAACTAGACCAAGGGGGAGACCCTATACCTCAATCACAGTTGATTGGATCCAAACAAAGGTTTCAAAGGATATGTATAAATGATGAGTTACGGAAACCAATGCAAGGCTAAGTGGACCTAAGGCTTAAGAAATGGTTAAAGGTGGTGTAATGGATAATTAGTGTTTCAACCTATGTATGGTTTAGGCCACATATTGGGGTATGATTACTAGGTATAGTACCATGTGTTTACACAAGTGGGTCTTGTTGTCTTGGGAAGTGTGAAATGGTTCTAGGTGGACCCACAAGGTGAAGTTAGGTGTGAGGATGGTACTATAGGGTAGATCTAGGTTTTGACACTAATCCCAAGGAGTGCGCCTTGCTTGGAGAAGGACTAGTGCCTTGTTGGATGGGCTAATGGAGTCAAGAAGGATGTCAAAGTGTAGATCGGGACATCTAGAAGCCAAGTCAAGTGGGTTGAAAGAGATCCAATGGTTGGATCTTACTAGATCTAGGTTTTTAAAAGATGACCAAAAGTGGACCACAATCCCTTAAAACAAGGAATGCAATCCCCAAGGCGGATCTTGACAAACGTACAGCGTATACCTAGGTTTCAAGGCATGGTCATTCCAAATCCACAAAAATCTCCAATACCCACTTCCTAGAAGTGGACCAACTCAAAACTTCAAGGGGGTGCGACTTGCTCAAGGAAGGGCAAAAGATGGGTTTGGTGGACCAAATCAAGTCCAATGGCCACCAAACTGTAGATCCAAGTGGCTTGTACCCCGATCTATGTATCTTCAAAATTTCAAGTGAATCACGTGGCTAGATCTTAGTAGATCTAAGTTTTAAGGTACCAAGAAGATCAAAAGGGGGTTTCAACCCCTTAAAACATGGAGAGATGTCCACAAGGTAGTTTTCACCAAAGTAAAGATATGGGTATAGGTTATCAAGTGTCTAGATGTCAAATCAAGTGGGATCTCATATACCCATGTGCTAGATCATGCCCAACAAGCTTCTCTTAGGAAAATCGATTTAGGTTCAAGAAGGCTTTTTACATTGAAAAGTGTGTCAATTTTTAGCCAATCACCACCAAACTATAGATCCAACTAGGGGTGGATGCTATAGAGGTGGGTTTTCAATATCTTTTCAAAAGGAAGGCTAGATCTAAGTAGATCTAAGAAATACCAAAAAACAAGGGTTTTAATTTGATTAGGGTTTTTGTGATCTAGAAATTATGGAAGATTCAAGGAAGAGAAGATCATACCTCTTGGAACATACCTGGATGAAGAGATGAATGCTAGTTGAGACGAGGATTACTTTGCCAAAGATCAAATGGAGAATTGTTGAAGCCCTCTTGCCAAATCGATTTTTCCAAGCCACATGTGATTCCTTCTAACCTGTCAAGCCAAGGAGCAAAGCATCAATTAGTTTAACAAATTGAAGGTAGATGCAAGCAAGAGAGAGAAAAACATAGAATAGTTGACACAAAGGCAAAACCACTCCCTGTCAAACCCAAAACGACTTCTTCCAAGCTTGAAGGGCAAGCCTCCCCACCAATTCGCACTTGTCAAAGTCGCCCTCTCAACCTGCAAATAAAGTATGGCAAATACACAAGATAGCTACAAAAGATCCTCCAGTGCAATGGACAATAGCATTTACAATCGAAACAACCAACATCCACTCCAATCCAAGCATGTACTCCAAAAGATAGAAATTTTATTCCAAGAGCCAAGAGCCAAAAATCTCTAGATGAATTTTACAATGAGGGGGTCTCCTCCTTATATAGGATAATAAAGACCAAAACCCTAGATCTCAAAACCACTTTTTGAAATGAGTGGTTGAGATTAAAAGATCTCACAACATAATCAATGGCTAATAATAAATCATAACCATATATCACATGGATCACCCACATAATGATAGCGCCCCCACTAAAAAGGTACAATGAGGGGTGACGTCATCCACAAGAGAAACTATAAGCATCAAAATCCACCTCATGGTGACTAGGACATAACAATATAAGCTCATGGTGGGGCTAGGAGGTTTTAATCCTTACTAGCTCATCCCCAAGGCACAATAAAAATAATAAAATATGTCCAATATAATAAAAATGATCAAAACTGTCCTCAGAATCCATGACAGTCAAGCAGTAAATGTCCTCCTGTGATCAATCTGGGCATACCCACATGGTGAAAACTGACTGGAAGGTAGTGATGCCGCCCTGGAAGACCTCTGTGAAAACCAAATGCCAAAACCTTGCCTCAATTGCCCAAATCGATTTCCTCAGTGACCACCTTTTCCCATTTTTTTACTGCCTCGGGAACTGTGAAAGTGCCAAAACTGCCTCCTGGGGTGCTAGCGCTGTCAATCTGAGCCCACCAGGCTCTCCGGAAGGGGGGATAAATGGTAATAACAAGTGGCTGGATCACCCCCTCCATCATCAGCGCCCTAGGTGAACTGGCCTCTCGGGGCCCCTGCTGCTCAGGCTGGGAAATCAGCCCCAAATCTGGTCAACAAGTGTAAAACTGCATCAATCACTGTCAGAAGTGCCCGGAACTGAAAGATAAGTGTCTCAATGGATCCAGAAGACCCAAATCCACTAGGAATGAGTACTCATACATCATGGGTTGCCCTAATGGGCCAGCTGTAGGGTCCACCATATATGGACAATGTATAATCTGCTGATCTAAAATAATAATAAACCTGCTGAACTGGATCAAACATCATCTGCATCATATGTCCATCATATGATATCATCATCAAACATGTGGGACCATAAATCATCATCAATAATCATCCATACATGGCCCACATCATCACGGATCCCAAGAATATATAATCAAGGATAACTCACATCAGTAGACTAAGACAATGTTTCTCTAATCATTCCCACAGCTAAGCTCAAAGTATAAATTCCATTCAGTGGCATTAATCAAGTTAACATATTCCGTGATTATATAAAATTACTTGCACAATAGTTCAAATGACAAACTAACCCATTGGACATGGTCAAACTGCTAGTGAAGGATGAAGGCTAGGAGCAAGGTTGGGCCAAGGGTTTGACTTGTCTAACTTAACTCAAAAATACTTTGGACTGGGAGAAGGGGGGAAGCTACAAACTCTGTGCTGGACAAAAGAACACGGGGGATGGCTGTGCCTCACAAATGGATAAGTTGTTTAGAGAGTGCTTATTCAACCTAGGCATCATGTCTACATCAAGTTGATCCAGGTTCATTAGGATCATTCAATTTCATTTCCATGGCCTTTTTGGCCTACATAACCCTTCGGATTTCAGATGTGCTGAGAAGCACAACTAGTTGCAGCTTGCATCCAGGGTATGTTTTTCACATATTTATGAGGTCAGCAATTGTTTAGATATAAATTTTAAGAACCATTGCTTTTTGGACCTTTCTTATACTCTTCGAGGAGTATTTTTAGCTTTTCATTGCTCTTGCCCCTTTTTTTTGTTTCCATGGGCGAATTTTTAGTTTCCATAGGTAGAACATGAGCTTTCAGTTTTAGCCAACAACATCTCAAGTGACTAGGGGGAGTTCGAGCCAATGCCAAACATCGGGACAACCGACCAGAATGATTTAGGCCTACAATCCAACTCACCAAAGGCAAGTTCTGTCACCAACTCAGAGCTGAGACACTGAATAAACAGGGATGCGGTCCAAACACAGAGGTAGAAAAATGGGGAAGTCCTCGGTATCAGAAATTCGAATGAGACAAGTCAGGGTTTAAAGTCAAACAGGAAGGTCATGTATGGATGGAAACAAGTGAATATGGAGCCTACACTAACAGACAACCAGTGTTGGGAAAGACCATGTCTATGTAAGGTGAAATACCAGTAAGTTTTGTTAAATGACCTATAAGTGCAAGCAATTGTCCATTTTATGATTTATAGTTCATTTTAAATAGTTTGCCACATCAGGAATAATATACCAAGCACATGCCATGATCATGACTAAATCAACAAGATAATAATCCACAGTCAGTGAGAGCATATCCATAGATCATACAACATCATCATAATAATCATCATCATGCATCATCTGAAACACTGCTGCAATATATCTCTAGGCACCGAACTGAAACTGTAATGGGATAAGTGGTCACATCAGTCATCAAATCTGAACTCTCAAGGCTCAGCCTTGACACAAGGTCATAAAATCTGAATAATGTACTGCTCTGATCATGAGTGATCCAACATGTATAGCCATGCTCTGGAAAAATGTAGGCTCTGGAATGTGCAGATATCTGCTGTACAAGAATAGTAGCCCCGCTACTATGGTGTGATAACAGTATCCTTAGGGGCAAATAACACTCAAAATGCTTCAACTTCTATACCCTTCGGATCCAATATTGGTTCGACTAATGTACCTTTCACTGGAATTCCTAGTTTCCCTTTTACATCATCTCTTTTTTTACAAAAATTCCAGACTGGGCCTACTAGTTCGACTCCCTTTGTACATGGATTCCCTTGGCATGGAGGGGATATTCCTCCCTTTGCACCTTTTGTAGGCTCCTTTCGTGTTCATTCCACTACACAAGTTATGAGTTCAAACCCCTTTACAGGATATGGTTTCCAACAAACTAATGTACAAACTTTGAATGTACCTATGGTGAGTGCTCCTTTTTCACTTTTTGGTGGAAGAGGCAGTACTGCTCCTACTTCAACTCCTTTTTCAGTTGGAGCTAGTTATACTCAACCGCAGTGGAGTGGACCTCAAGGGAGTAACCCACTTGCTTACAAATGGAGCTCTTTTCAAAGCATTTTCACGTCACAACCGATGGCTAGGGAAAACCCTAACCAACCTTATGGGGGATATGGCTCAAGAAAATTTCCTTATCCATCTCCCCAAACACATTTGTCATTGACTAGACCTCAATTACCTTTTCGGGCAACTTTAAACTTGCGAGACCTTTCGAAACTCATGAACGATCCAGTTCGTCACAACCCAGCTTAGCCTCCCATCCCAACCAAGCTTCCTTCAGACATTCCAAAGTTTGAAGGTAAGACTGGAGAATCTCCCATGGACCACATCACTAATTTTCATTTGTGGTGCTCTTCCAACTCGCTAAACGATGATTCTATACTGTTGAGACTTTTCCAAAGGACCTTAACCGGTGTAGCAGCTAAATGGTATATTGAATTGCCATTTGATACTTATCATTGTTTCTATGATTTAGCGACAGTATTTTAAAATCATTTCCAACTTCTCATGAGGTATGACGCCGACACAGACCTTTTGTCAACATTTAGGCAAAACAAATCCACTCACATATCTAATCACATTCACGAGTGGAGAAGGAGGAAAAGGTTGATCAAGGATGAGATTCCCCTGGAGTTCTTATTAGAGTGGTTTTTGAAATCACTCCTACCTTACATCTCTAAATATGTTTCTACTTCAAGGGTTACCTCGGAGGAGGAATCCATCTTGATAGCTCAATAGATGGACTTGAGTTATTCTCAGTCTAGGGTCCTGTATGAAATTATTCCTGACGTGCTGAGATCAAATACTGATCCTACCAAACATAAGCCTAGGCCACATGCTGATGGCATTGTTGGTTCAGTTAACTCATCGACTGTAGAAGCTTTGGCCAAGCAAGTGCAAGAACTATTTGTAAAGCATTTTGCAGCAAAGGTAGATATGGTTTCCACCTCCCCTCCTCAAACGACCACTGTACACAATGTGCAGTCCAACCAAAAGGGTACTCAGTATCCCGGTGGCAAGAAAAAGAAGGGTAATAAGGGGGAGGGTAATCAAAACAATCCCAATACCACTGATAATGCTAAGGGGGGTAAGAAAGAAAAGAAGCAAGTAAAGTTTCATTGTAAAGTTTGCAAGGAAGACCACTCGACTCATCAATGCCCCTTAATTGATGAATCCCAGAAGCTACTGCAACAAAAGAAACCCGCCATCCTAAAGGATCCTTTTCCCAAGGGACAAAACATGGCTTGTGGTAGCTCTAGTGCTGGGGGAACCCAAGGTGCCACACCATCTGATCAATCCTATATCAATATGATTTGCTCTAAAAATTTATTGTAGACTAGAGAAAAAAAACTATACCCCGGAATCATCGCAAAAAGATAAAGAGACTCCTGAGGTGTCCGCTACTCTTCATATTGAGAGGCTTGTAGACCCTATGCCTAAGATACCGAAAGGTGTTTATAAGCACGCATCACACAATCCCAATGAAAGGGCTGCTCCCAACTATTCTGTTGCGGAAGACTTATCCCAAACTTTGTGTGCTATGTCAGCTTTAGAAGTTTTGCAAAGTTACCCTTCGCAACATACTACAATTCTGGCAATAACTGGAAGTCTTGATTCATAAAATTTGTTGGCAAAGTTTGATATGTCCAATGTGAAACCCTGGTTGCCGTATCACGTGTCATTCCAAATTGATTTAGTTGATGGCTCTAAAACCATTGGACGAACCGTGGTGGATGAAAGCACGTTTACGTGCGTAATGGCCATTTCCTACTGGCGAGCTTTAGGATCCCCTGAGTTAGTTCCTTCAATCACATTGCTTACTGCTTTTGATGGAAGATCTTTTCGTTCGCATGGGGTTTTACCCTCCTTCGAAATCCAATTAGCAGGTAAAGCGGTGTCAGTAGAAGTGGAGGTTGTTGATGCTCCTCTTGACTACACTTTGTTGCTAGGAAGGAGTTGGATGTATGCAATGCAATCTATTCCATTGTCCGTTTTCCAGGTCTTGATGTTTCCTCATGAAGGAAGAATCATCACAGTCGATCAAATTTCCTGCACACGGAAAAATAACACAACCTCGTCAAAATCAAATATCTCAATGATTGATCATGAACGTCCACCCAAGGAGAGTTTGGGAGTAGGTTTATATTCTTCTCTTATGGGCACTTTTGATTTTCCAGCTCCCATTAGTTACATTGGTTCAACGAGTACTACACACAATGTTTTAGTATCCAAGGATATCTTCACAATATCAAATAAAACTGATCCTTGGATCTTACCTACTCGGGATGAGCCAATGGTGCCCTGATCTGTGGCAGAGGTTGCTTATCAAGCATTACAAGAAATGACCATAGATCTCATCTCGTCTCCTTCTGTTTCTGAGGAGTTAGATGTTGATTATGCACCTGCATGGGCGATAGACTCGACTCATTGTTTCAACTGTTTAGACACGGTTTTTCCTTCAAAATGACGTTATTCTAGAAGCAATGGTAGGCATTGATCACCCTTGGGAACACGTGCATCATAGATTCTATTTCCTTACAGAGTTAGATAGAATTGAGAATGAGGAGTTTCGAGTGAGACTTAGTGGGGATGTTGATCAACCTGTTAACCCTTTAGTGGAACATGGAATTTTTGCTGAGGGAAACATGGCTAATATTTCGGCTATAATATCGATCAATATTTCCATAAAACCTAATATCGTGGAAAACATTTCATCGATGCAAGTTGTCCTCCTGAAGAAGTTTGCTTGTACACTGATCTTTTTAAAGAATTCCATGATGTCTTTTCCTAGTCATATGAGGAGATTCCAGGCATCGACCCGTCTATAGTTGAACATGAGATTAAGACTTATTGTTTGACGGACAATCCACTCAAGTGGACGCGAGCCAGATCTCCCTAGCTCAAAGTGAGTCTAGAACAAATAGTACAGACTACAAACTACTTTCCTAGATCTGATTAAAGATCAAGTTACGAGATGTCTTACCTTAACTTCACAATCCTTTCTCCTAGATGTTGCTCCACGCCTCGCTGTCGTCAGATCTCAGCTGCAAGACCTGTCAAGACACATAGAACAATGCAAACGAGTAAAGAGCATCTAACAATAAGAGATCTAAGTAAATAGTTAAGCAGGTAAACTACACAATATCATCACACATAAACAATATTGGTGGAAAGTGTTTATATTACTGTAAATCGGAAAAGTACATAGGTAAGAATGACAACAACCAAAGCTTAACGTAGTAGCCCTTCTCCATCCAAGCCAATTGCCATATCCTCCCAAGGAAGTGTGAGTCTCTCAATGGATGAATTAGAGATCTCTCCAAAATGATTTCACTAGCATGTAGACACTATAGACTTCCTCCCTTTGGAGAGGGGTAGAGCTTCATTTATATAAGACTAAGTGGATAGGGTATGGATAGGGTAGGTTGAGATATGGTAGGAGAGAGATAAGGGATCCCCCCAAGAGTTTAGGAACCGAGTTCCAGCTCCCCCAAGAGGTTAGGGATAAGGATCCAAGTCAACAAGCTTCGAGAATGAGCTAGAAGGACTTATTTTTGTCCATTAACTGACTTTGTCGCACCCTGCAATAGAGAAAGATGCGACGTCGTAGGTTGCATGAGTGCAGCATGCGACGAACTCTCTAAACCTAGCATAAATGCAATGGTATCCCTTCCAGGTAAATGACTTAGCCAATGAAACTTCAGGGATGTATACACTGAATCTCAGGATGGTAGGATTTTAGGTGTAACAGAATGCCCCCCAAAGTATGAAGCTGTTGAAATTTGGACAGGTGAAATGCTTTGACAGAAAGAATGGCAATGGCTTGTCAAACGAAGGACACTGCTGCTTGTCAACCGACTGAACACATTCATAGCTACTAAACACAAGCGTAGATCCATGATGAGATGATAACACAGTCATGAGCAATACAATGTGGATCCGTGTTATATGACTCAATACAAAATCCATTGCAACCTAGGTAAAACATGACTCCCTAGGGTCTTCAAGCTGAACCCGCAATGATACGAATCTATCCATGTGATTACAAATGTTTTGACGTCGAACATGGTAGAAACCACTTGATTACCGGTCATTGATGTATACCGTTAACAACTGCGAGGGAGATCACCATTAATGTCAATGATTCCCAAGGTATCATAGTACATATCATCAAGCGTGAAAAAATGAGTTGGAGTCGAACGCGAGATGAAATATTTCAATCAAGAGTCAATGATGTAAACTCATGTTGAAAGCGAGGTAACCTACCATTGAGGCATGTAGGGCCAAGGTACTTGGTTGGTTTCTAGATTCAATCCTCGGATGATGATTTGAAGTCGATAAGGATGAATCCGTCGAAGGAGGGCCATGATGAATCCCCCATCATTGACACGAAACACGACAAAGGATGTGTAGAGCAGATCGGATGGTACAGTGACATGCAATACTGACTCAGAGTAGACCGACATGATGGAAGGTGTACTGACTGTAGATAATGAGTAGTGAGAGTATTCTTGAACATGGGCATGGCATGCCTTGGCAGTATTGACTTGACGAGTTATGATACCAATTCCTAATGCAACTGATGATGGAAGCGTTCTTTGAATGACTCAAAGGAGTAACAAGACTCAGGCAATAGGTGAAACTCGAGGACAAACTGATGATCCAAGTGTAGTATGCAAATGCAGATGAGTGCCATGTTCAAGAAATGACTAAATACTGCCACTGATAAGGGGTGTAACATAAAAGCTTTCCTTTTTCCCCATCATGAACGATGAGTGCCTCATGTGTTTTTCACGAGCTTGATGAGGGTAACCAGATGCTTGGTATAGCTCATCTCATAGATGAGTCCAATCCCAAATATTTTCTGAACTGGGGATAGGAGGGGTTTGTCGCATGTTAGCATAGGTAATTGATCTAAAGGTTTTCCAATATAGACCCAGGTTCTTTGCGGTTTTAGCTTTAACCAACAAAACCCCTTTTCACCAGCCCTTTCGGCAATAACCTGCACGTAGGTTGAGGTCTCACCCGAGGCGAATCTATGGGGGTGCTGCGGAATCAAGTTTCCACAGCAGTGTGATGAGTTGATTGGGTAAATACACTACGCAGCGCGCTACAGACTCGTGCTGTGAAATGAGGGCCGCACGACGATTGTCTTCGTCGTGGGTTGATACTTCTTCAAATGAAAAGCCGCACACCCAGCACATCCACGGATTGCGCAGGTCGACTTTAACGCACTCGATGGGACAGTGCAACGAACTTATGCACTGTCGCTTCGATGGAAATTGTATTAAGGGTTTCACTTAGCACTTATTCATTCAATTACTTCCATCGATTATTTAACCTTATACTTGATGTAATCAAACAAAATATCAGCACTACACACTTTCAATGGCGTGCATTAACAGTATTTATACAACCCAACCCTTTACATACACGGCTGATACATTCACAGACTTAGAACACTTTGCATTCACCAATCATGCATTCATGAAACACTTAACATATCATTCCCATCATTCTCCTGTGGCGAATACATATAAAAGCATTTACAGCCCAATAGATAACTGAACATTCAAGCATTCATAGTAAACAAATAAACACTGCAAAGTATAAACACATAGACAATCTCAGTACATAGGATTTAACGTGGTTCACCCCCCGAATGGAGGCTATGTCCAGAAGAACTGTTGTTAAATTAGTATTTGGGAAGGGTACAACAGTTCTTAGTCTGAGCACTCAGCTGCAGACTCTCTTCTCTCTCAGCAGGCCTTTGCGCACTTAGCTTGCAGAGCCTTTACAAAATGTTCCTCAACAGGAATTTGTCAAGTTGGGAATAAGAACAATACAAAATGAAGAGTAATTGTTATCACATTTATAGTAGCCAGGCTACCATACATTATTTTTCTGATTCCAGTACACTATTCAGCCAGTTCCCTTACATTTGAGATGCTGAGATGAGCACCTATATTGGATCACTATCAGATTGTGGACAGCAGTGTATATTCCCCATGCCATGACTGAGTCTCAGGACACTCAGAGAGATGACCGATGTAGCCATTATACCATTGGTACAGAGCAGTCAGTAGTGCCCAGATCCACAACAGCAGTTTCAGAGGACAGATGATGGTACAGGTTGATGAGCAATCAGGTATATGACTCAGCAGGTATATCATTGTGTCATGGTTATATTGCTTTTATACTTATTCTTATAGCATGTCTTAGCTCTTAGTGTCATGATCTGGCGATCATATAGATATGTGGACCTGGTTGATCTTATTATATATATTACATTGTCCCTACTCAGACTTAGAAGTCACTATTCATACTCATTGGTATTACCCTCCTTAGGGAGAATAGAGGTGATCATTCCACCATACCTGGGCTTGCTAGTGTCAGCTCCATTATTCATTGTCTTCATCCATCCATTACCTACCTTTTAGTTTATCACCCTGACTTACTACTTGACTAGTGACATGGAGGATCTTTTCCCCACTGTAGCCTCTGTATTGGATGAGCTTCCCTGTTTATTGTGTCTCGGCTTTGAGTTGGTGACAAAACTTACCTATGGTGAGTTGGAGGTCCTTGGAATTCCCCCTAGTCACTAAAGTTGTGTTGGCTAAACCTGAAACATTTAGTGCTGCCATGAATACAAAATCTGGAAAAATGAAATGCTATATCTTGTATGAAAAGCCCATTCATGCAATGTGTTTCTAAACACACATGAATGAAAGGCATGCCAAATGAAAATGGTTATGAAAATAAAATATTATATCTTTTGGAAAAATAAATACCTAGGTAAACAAGCTGTCCATGACACACCTAGAAGTGCTCAGGTAAACAAGTGCCTTAAAAACACACCTGCAGCAGAAAGCCTAAAATAAATGTAAATCTATGCAATGTGTTTGTAAACACACATAGATCAAGGCTATGGAAACTTCAGGCCCAAAAAGCAATGGAACTTGAATGCTATATCTAAACAATTGCTGGCCTTATTTGTATTATGGATTGTGCGCATCTGTGAAGGTGAATAAACCCTCTTTGAACAACTCATCCATTTGTGAGACACCGCCATTCCCTGTGTTGTTGCTCATTCAATATATACTATGGTGTGTTTTCCCTTTCCCTTGCCAAAGTGTCACAAAGTTAAGTCAATCAAGTCATCCCTTAGCCTAGCCAGTTATTTTAGCCTTCACCCTTCACTAGCAAATTGATCACAACTATGAAGTGAGTATGATCTTGAAAGTCTAGTCTGAGTAATAATAATAATTAATGACATTATATATTTGGATGTAGATCGCCAGTAATGATTACTTTGTGCTATAATTGTTATTTGAATAAGTTGTAGAGAATGCATTAACCTTGGACACTTTGCAGCAGCTTATGATGATGGTTTGAGTTATATTTGGTCATGTTGACTTGGTTAGGCCTAGTCTGACCATGGTCAACCAGAGGACATGAGATGGTTGGACCTTATGATGACATGGATAGATGTTATATGGTCTATGTATACATACATGATGATTCTACGCAGCAGCTACAGGGTTATGATGATGATTCTTGGTTTACAGCATTATTTGATCATTTACAGATTATTATTATTGGCCCGGTTCCGGTATATTGGATATATATTTTGATCATGCAGAGACTCATATGGTGTATGAGTACACATCTTGGATGGATATGGACCTTTTGAGTCCAATGAGACAGTTTGTTTTCAGTTCCGGGCACTTACAGTGATGATTGAGCCTTAGTAGGCTATCCCAGTGCAGTTTTGGTCTGTCGGAGGCCTTGTCAGAGCAGATGTGATTTTTATCCGATTGACCTAGGGCGCTGATGATGGAGGGGGTGGTCCAGCCACTTGTTTTTACCATATTACACCCCTCTCGGACACATTGGTGCCCTTACCTTGACAGTGCAGGCACTCCAAGAGGCAGTTTGGGGCAGTTTCACGCTTCCCGAGGCATTTCAGGATCGGTAGAAATGGCTATTGAGGAAATCGATTTGGGCTACTGAGGCAATGTTATGGCATGGGATGATCAGTGATGATAGATCGGGGTCTTCCACACCTTCTCCAGCAGTTTCAGCTTCATCGGGGCCCACATCAATCACTTATGGCACTTTCTGAGGATTTTTGAGGTCTTTTTGAGGCCTACGATTTGACTATGGAGGCACGATTTGGTACATTGATGATTATTTATTGATTATTGTGCTATGGGGATTGACCAAGGAGGGATAAAATTACCCCTTGGACCCACCATAAGCCTCTTATTATATTTTGTCATCATTATTTGGTGGGATTCCCCTCTTCTAGGGTGATTTTGTCCACTCACATAATATTTTATTAGTGATCCATGTATTT
Source organism: Larix kaempferi (assembly GCA_027924585.1). Lineage (NCBI taxonomy): Eukaryota > Viridiplantae > Streptophyta > Pinopsida > Pinales > Pinaceae > Larix > Larix kaempferi. The sequence goes on along the minus strand of BSBM01000931.1, from coordinate 18,634,828 downwards.
TATTGTTGAGCTCATCTCAACCATTGATTAGACATTTGTATCTTTTAATCTTAGCCACTCATTCAAAAAGTGGTTAGGGTTTTGGTGCCTCTCCTTCCTATTTAAAGGAGAGAGCCTCTCATTGTAAAGGGGGACTGGTGGCTTTGGATTATTGGAATAGAAAATTATTATTGCATCTATCTCCAGTATTGTGGTGAATGTTTTTGGTGTTCGTTCGTTGGTTCTTCCTTTGCACTGAGTTATTGGAGATCTTGTTTGCCATATCTTTTGTACCACGTTTCTTGCGTCTACAGGTGGAGGCCGATTTGCTTTAAGGAGGAAGTATTGGTAGGGGAAGACTCTCCCTACTTCTTCTTTGGAACTCTTCGTTGGTAACAGGGAGTATTACTGTCCGAGGACCTTCTATTCTATTTTATCATTGCATTTTACTTGTATTTCCTCCATACTTGAACTTTCTGATTGAAATCGATTTTCCTTGGATTGACAGGTAGAGGAGGGCGCACTTGTGGGCTAGGGCATCAATTTGGCAAGCAAAATCAACAATCTCTCATTTGATCTCTGCGGGAATATTCCTCAACATCAAGGCATCTCATTCACATTACTCAGGTATGATCTCAAGGTAAGTTCTATCTCCATGATCTATCCACTTGTCTAAAATATTCAAAACCCTAATTAATCAAAACCCCCATTTTTACATTTTTTTAGATCTACTTAGATCTAGTGGGTTGTTGGGCATAATATTGAAAACCCACCTCTATAGCATCCACAGCATCCCGGATCTATAGTTTGGTGAGGATTGGCTTCCGTTTGACCCCCTTCCCAAGCCAACTTAGCTCTCCCAAAGCAAGGCGCACTTCTTGGTGGTAGTGAGTTGACCTAGACCTAGGTGGTGGGTAGTTGAGATCCCGCTTGATCCTTAACCTACACATCAAATAACCTACCCCCAGATTGTCACTTTCTTGATTTTCACCTTGTGGGCCCTATTCCATATTTTAAGGGATTTAATCCCCATTTTTGGACCACTTGGTACATTCAAACTCAGATCTAGTAAGATCTAACCGTCGGATTGCCGTAAAATTATAGATCCACACTCCTACTTGACTAACCTACCCGGATCTAAAGTTTGGATGCCATCGGACTTGTCTTGACCCACCTAACCCACATTTTTAGCCTCCTTGGGTAAAGTCGCACCACCTTGGAGAAGTGAGTTGACTCGCTTCTAGGATATGGGTGCTTGAGATTCTTAGAGATTTGGAACCGGAATAATTCAAAACCTAGGTCTAGTGTTTCGTCTTGTCAAATCTTGCCTTGGGGATAGCATTCCTTATTTTAAGGGATTGTGGTCCACTTTAGTCAAACCTATATCTAGACCTATTCATCCATCAAGACCTTAATTGCCCACTTGTCTCATGTAATAGGAGTCCTAAACCACAAGTCAACCCTACTTTGACTCCATTATCCCAATTCCCAAGGCACTGGTTACTCTCCAAGTCAATTCGACTTTCCTAGATTGTTGGATTAACTTGTGGTTTGACCTTAGTGTGGTGAACTAAACCTTTGAAGCCATCATGTATCATGGTCAAGCTTGCCACTTGTACTAGTTATCCCCAATTCAACCTCTAAACTACCCTGCATTGGACACGGTTCCCAAGGCAGTGGATTTTCCAACATTGAACTAGTACTCTAATCCTAGGTCTCATTTCAAACATTTCAAGTCACTCTCACATCAACTATGGACCAAAGCTATACTCATTGAACCCCTCACTTGGCTTGTGACTTCATCCTAAGGTCTAGGATAAACCATACACCTAACTTCACTTAGAAATACCTTGATTTGGTGTCTTGGTTTTGATCTCTCCTGTCGGGAGTAGATCGGGTCTCCCCCTTTGTTGTCTGGGCTAGATAACATAAAGTGAAGGTTGCCTCGACCGGCGTGACAACCATATATATTGGAGGTCGAGGTGATCGTGGTTGCACCTTTTGAGTTGCCCTTCCCTATTGCCATCCATGATTGGATATATCCATAGGGGTAACTACAGCTTAGGTGAAAACAGGGCCCTTCAATGTTTAAAATTTAATGAGTCCAAAGAAGGAAAACTCGGCGTCAATTCATGTTTAGAGAGTCTGAAAAGAACTAAAGGAGACTCCAACGGTCCTTTTTGGTAAAGTTATCCTCATCGCCCGAAAAAGGGTAAAACAACACGGGAGAGGACTCTTCCAGCCATGGTTGGTTAGAGTATTCCTTTTTCGTAAATAGTGCTTCCTGGTCCGAAAAGGGGGTAAACTATCACCAGAAAGACGATCATTCAAATGCTTTTACAAGCGTGAAAGCATCAAGTTCGCTTGGCAATCTTTTCCTATTTAGGGAGTCTAAAAAGAGCTTAAAAAGGACTCCATAAACAACTTTGTCATGGTTGATGACCGAGTACGACAAAGGAAAAAGTAAACTCGGCACAGTTCATTTTCCTTAAATAGTCTAGCGAGGCCGAATAAAGTGATAAACCTATACTCGTTAGACACACCTTTTTACTCAAATTTTTAACGAGCACGAGAATGGTATCAAAAGCACTCTGGATCTTTTTCATGTTTGAACCAGAGCACGAAAAAGTAAAAACTAAGCTCAAACCACTTTTCATGTTTTAACCAGAGCACGAAAAAGTAGAAGGTAAGCTCAAACCACTTTTCATGTTTCAACCAGAGCACGAAAAAAGTGAAAAAGTAAGCTCAAATGCTATCTTACTGTTTTTAACGAGCTCGAAGATAGGTTGGAAAAATGCTCATGATGTCTGCTGCTTCATTTTTTAACGAGCTTGTAACAGAAAATGAACTATGCTCGGGATAATTTTCATGGTTTAATGAGCTCGAAACTTAAAATGGAAAGTATGCTCGAAAATGTTCCCAATGGTGAAATTTTACCCAACATGGCATCCAGAGGTTGGTGTGTGCCCCTAGCATGATTGCTAGAAGTAAGTGACCTAGCTCCAACGTGTTGTGGAGAGGCGATTGATTTGACTTTAACGTAACTTCTAGAGGTTGAAGACATGCCCCCAAGCTTCATTTCATTCGCCTAAGGCATAGGTAGGTGAAAAGAAGGTTCAGGTACTAAGTCTACGAGGAGACTCGACTCAAAGGAAAAGGATATGTTTCATTTTTTAACGAGCTTGACACAGGAATAGAACTCTTCTCAAAAGACTTGTTTCATTTTTTAAAGAGCTTGACATAGAAAGGGAACTATGCTCATTGGTTAAGGCCCATTGACGGGTTCCTTCCCAACATGATGCTCAGAGGTTGGAAAATGCCCCCAGCGTGATTGCTAGCGGCTTAACATGGTAGTGTTCCTTCAACATGATTGTTGATGGTACGACATGTGACATGCACCCCAAGCTTCATTTCGTCTAAAAATGATGCTTGCTAACCCAACTACCAACCTGGCTACTAATCTGAAAATGTTCACCAAGGGGGGGAAAACGAGAATCAGGTGAAATGAAGGTTCAAGCTCTAACTCTAGCGAGAGACTCGAACTGATGGGAGGGAGATCTATTTCATTTTTACACAAGCTTGAAATAGACGCTAACTATGCTTGAGGGGGCCCATCTTATTTTTTAACGAGCTCAAAATGGAATAAAACTATGCTCGAGTGGATTGGTTTCATTTTTGTGCAAGCTTGAAACCAAAGGTAAACTATGCTTAGAGGGGTCTATCTCATTTTTTAACGAGCTTGAAATAGAATAAAACTATGCTCCAGTGGATTGGTTTCATTTTTGTGCAAGCTTGAAACCAAAGGTAAACTATGCTAGGGTGGTTGGTTTCATTTTTTAACGAGCTTGAAACATAACATAAACCGTGCTTGTGTCGTGGATTGGTTTCATTTTTATGCAAGCTTGAAACCAAAGGTAAACTATGCTAGGGCGGTTTCATTTTTTAATGAGGTTGAAACAGGAAAATAAACTATGCTCGTAGGAACCTATTTCATTTTTTAACGAGCTTGACATAGAACGGGAACTATGCTCATGTGAAATGGTTTCATTTTTATGCAAGCTTGAAATCAAAGAGAAACTTTGCTTGAAGGTTGGTTTCATTTTTTAACGAGCTTGAAACAAAACATAAACTATGCTCGTACCCCCCATCCTCAGGGGGAAGAAACCATTAAAACATGTGGAACATTCAGGGAAGTATGATGACTAGGAGTCATATGATGAGTGGGTGTCATGAAAGAAAGTTGATCAATAGTCACAACATTACCATGATGGGGAAAATACATCACTCGAAAGAGTGTGGACACGACGGCTTTCATAGCATAGACATAATCACGTCTAAGGAGTAGATTGAAATCTAAAGGACCTTGGACAACCATGACATCAACATAAACAGTTTTATCTCTCAACGTGATAGGTAACTGCGGGAGAATCCATAAAGGTCCGGTAGGCCTTCTATTAAAAGCCAAAATCTGGTCAGTTACTGGCACAAGCTGAGGAGAACCTATAGCTTACCATGCGGTTGAGGATAAAATACTAACAGAAGCTCCCTCATCAACTATCGTACGAAAGATTTCTTTATCGGAAACTCCTACAGATATTTGAAAAGGAATACTCAAAAGAAGACAAGATTCTGTTAGACCATTCCAATCAGAGGAAATAACCTCAATACTTGGGGGGGTCCTGTAAGAATGTATAGGGTTTCCCCTTGCCTAGGACATTCTGAACTGACTAGGAAAACATCAGCGGTTTCCAATTCACTCTCACTTGGAAGATAAGAATGAGACGAAGATTGTGTCATGGTTCAGTCTGGACTTTCTCCAATGAAAGAGTGGGATCAAGTGGAGATGACAGCGACTCGATCACTTCACTCTCAGAAGGAAGAGTGGGATCAATTACAAATGAAACTGAATTGACTACTTGGTCAACCAGCGGGGGATCGAGGGACAACTTACTATTGCTTGTTGGAAGCACTTGTTGAGAACCAGTAATATCTTCCAACCACCGTGAAGCTTCATCCATGCTTGGACAAAGGTAAGTATGATGCAAGCCCTTGCATATCCAACAAGGGTTTGCAGCTCTACCCTTCTGACCCTTCACCAAAGGGTCACTGGTCAAGGGAGTGTCATCAACATGATGGTCAGAGGTTGATGATACCAGCGGTTTGGGGTTTTTAGACCACACTTCTGACACACCGGGAAAGATTGGGACAATTCTTGAGAAGGTGATCACCCTTGCAAAGTTTGCAAGGGAACTTTGGCTTGCGAGGCGTTCTAATAGAATGAGTGCCATCAAAGGTAGATGGTTGACGCATGGTCTCTTTCTTAACCTTCTTCTTCTTAATCTTCCTTTTCTTCTTCTTCTTCTCCACTTGATTACTAACACTAGAGTTTTCAGTAGGAGAAGAGGAAGAGACGAAATTCGATTCAACTTTTGACGGAGAAGGAGAAGGGTCAGTATGAGATTGATGCTCATGTGGTGAAGGACCTAGGTTGGACACAATTGGTGCATTTGGTGTAATTGGATTGGAGAATAACCATATCGTTGATCCTATCGTTAATCCAGGAAGACTCAACATAGCCATAAAGGGAGGACCAACAGTTCCACTAGGGGGAATAACAAATGGCATACCTTGGAAAGGGGCCTCTTGGTTGGTAGTCCCTGAAGAATCTTCCATATCTGAACTTCCTAAGAGACTCTAAAGCACCACACAAGTCAAGCACTACTCAAGTCTAAAAGCAACAAGCAAACTGTGTGAATAGGAGTGGATTCAAAGTTTGGAACCTCACAGGATTATCAAGGCATCGCAAACCGTGATATACTGTAGGGTCCAACAATATGACGCGACAAGGAGGATTGGGACCATACCCTTGCTTGCATACCCGATTACCTAGACAGTACGTGAGTGCTAATCTCCCCAAGTGTTGTTCTCGGTGTATTGATTTGCCAAGACGGCCAAATGGTTAACTCGGTTGGTTTCACGAATCCTAATGGTGTCTCTCGATATACGCAAGGTACGTGGGAGCTCAAATCCATAGTGGTGCTATCTAATGCACAGCCGTTGGCACGAGACCTTCCAATATACGCCAAGTATGGATTATGGTACTTGGTGGGTACGTGAAGGAGCTCGATATACCGAAGTACGTGGAAGACTACAATACCCCCGGATTATAGTGCTGGCAAATAACAACGGCTGCCACGCTTAACGATGCTGGAACACATCTCTAACTTACACACAGTTACTAAATGATTTTAACCTAAGCTAGCGTTAATTTTATCTTGTACGGTTAGGTGGATGCATGAGGTGAGTACATAAATGTAAACATAATGCAATCCTCAACTACATGATAATGCACATTTTCATTTCCTTTTCAATGAAAACTACTTAAGGTAGGGAGATTTTTTTCTTTCTTTCAAACCAAAAGTACTTAAGTAGTTGCGAAAAGAAGAATTCCTTCCTAGAGTGCAATAGCTCTAACTTTATGCAATAATCAGCTAAAGAGCGCAAAGAAAATGAAATATGCAACTAATCTTAACAATGTGTAAGACAAAATGATGAAGCACTTTTCAATTTTCAAATGCATGTACCAAAAATGAAATTTGATAACTCAACGCTTTTCATATCTATATACAGAAAGTGAGAAGATATCTACAGCATTCTAATCTTTCAGAAATTCCCAAAGAAAAATGGCAAGCACCCAATCAACTCAAAGGCACTCAAGAGAGGCTCAAAATCTACCAAATGCAATAATTATAGCTCATTTCCTATCTTTTTACACTTGAAAAAGACACATCTAAGCTACGGAAGAAGGATTCCACTAACGTTTCCAATCAAATGCAAGACAAAGGAAAGCATTTAACAATATTATCTAACTCAAATGCATACGAATTTGAAATGAATCTTTCTTCTTCTTATGAGTGTGAGACCAAGAATTTCAAATGATCAAATTAAAGCAAGAAGAATATTTATGTTTTCCAAATTCATGAATATAGCAAAAGAGTGACAAAATCAAGCTTTTCTTTGAACTAAAGTGGAGACAAAGAATCAATCTTTCCCAAAAATTATTGAATAGCTTAGCATGTAAGGGAAACAAGATGCATAACCCAAGAAAGAGAGGCTCAAAAAGACATGGATATCCCACACTCTTCAAGTCTTTAAAACAAGTCAATCACACCAAACCAAAAATGATCTCAAAACCTTGAGATGGGTCAAAATGACTGAAGAATGCATGATTCATGGCCCCCCCATTTCGCTTAAAAATGCAAGCAAAACACTAGTTTTTACTCAAGGGGCCAAACATGAATCCAAAACTCAAAAGACCCAAAAACCAATACAAACAAGCCAAATAACATGTGCAAAAAGAGGTTTGGGATCAGATCTAGTGCAAAGATCAGATCAGGTTAGGATAGGAGGGATAACAAGGTGAAGTGGATGAAGATGGGGGAACCAAAGTATCCACCACTACCAAGCTGAAACTTGTTAGAATGGGACCCAATACAAATCCACACAATTCAAAGATGGGATCTCTTGCTGGATCTTGCAGCACAGAGGGAGTTCATACATCAAACCAAGGCTCAGACTATCAAACAAGAGGATGGATGTCTGTATGCCAAGCATTGACCGATTGGCGCACTCTGTCTGTGTAGACAGTGCGACATCCCAGGCTACCTATACGAGAGGTACGACAACGTCGCAGTTAACTAAAGCACATGCCGCGACGAGAAAGCCACAGTCAAAGGCAAAAGACTCAGGAAAACACAGTGTCGCTCTATTTTCACTGCCCAGGTGCGACAGGCGAGTTCTAGATTCAAAAATGAATCAGATATCTCAATAATGAACCACAAACAGGTTTGAAACTGAGTTGTACAAACTCAAAGGAAGAAGAGCAGGATCTTCAATGTGAAGATTTGACAATGGAATCAATCCTAAGAAGGAAAAAATGGCAAAAATGACAACAAGGCTTGTGAAAGTAATCAACTGAAAAATGACTCAGCTTAACGATCACTAAACAAGAATATTCCCCAGTATGGTCGCCAGATTTGTTGACGGACAATCCACTCGACTGGAGGCGAGCCAGATCTCCCTAGCTCAATGCGAGTCTAGAAAAAATAAAATAGACTACAAATGTGTTTCCTAGATCTACTTAAGGATCAAGTGCTAGATGTCTTACCTCTTTGATTCGCTATCCTTTCTCGCGCTATGTTGCTCCACGTCCCACGGTCGTCAAATCCAAGCTGCAAGACCCGTCAAGACACAGAAAAGAGAAATGAGTAAAGAGCATCTAGATCTATGTAAACAGTTAAGTAGGTAAACAACACAACATCATCATACATAAGAGACAATATTGGTGGAAAGCATTTGTATTACTGCAAATAGAGGAGTACATGATAGAGATATCGAACTACAATCGATGACTTAACGTAGCAGCCCTTATCCACACAAGCCAATTGCCAAACCCTTCCAAGGAAGCATGAGAGTCTCCAAGAGGCGAGTGAAAGTGTCCAAGAGAGATTTCACCAGCATGTAGATACCATAGTCTTCCTCCCTTTGGTATGGGAGTGAGCCTCACATATATAGGACTAAGTGGATGGGGTTATGGATAGGAAAGGATGAGAGATGGTAGGAGAGAGATAGGGGATCTTCCCAACAGGCCAGGGGTCAAGTACCAGCTCTCCAAGAGATCAGGGATAAGCCCCCAAATGGGCAAGTTTTGAGAAAGATCTCAAAATGGCTATTTTTTCCCATTAACAGACCTCGTCGCACCCTGCTATAGAGCAATTTGCGACGTCGCATGTTGCTAGTGTGCAACCCGCGACAACCTCTCAAAAGGTTGTACAAACTGAGTACAAATCCTCTCAATTGAATACTTGGTCTAGATGACTTCAGGGATGAATACACAATGGTCAAGATGATGACATTGTCACAATGGTCATGATGACAACACTTGGTCATAATGACGGTACTTGCAATGGTTATGATGACGACACTAGGTCATGATGATGACACTTGCAACACTTGCGACACTTGCACAAGGGTGACGACATTTTGGTGTAACACATCACAGTTCTGGAAATGTTCCTTTGAGTCCTTATGGATAGTAGGCCACCATAGCCCTGCGCGCAATAGCATCTGCGCAGTACTTCATCCGGTCCTAGCTTGTATAGCTGACCTGCGATAATAGTGAAGTTTGCTGCGCGCACTACCAACTGCTTCTTTTGCTGTGTAGTTAAATCCTTAGGTGCTATCCCTGTAGTTAGGAAATTAACGATATCCTGATAATAGTCATCGGCAACCTGTATAGCAAACAACTGTGCATCGGGTAGATTGTCTTCCAGATTCGTAGGCTCTTCTCCTGACTCAATCCTTAATAGATGATCGGGTCCTAAGTTTAACCTGCCTAGCTTAACAACAATTTCAAAGTCATACTCTTGAAAGAGTAATAACCATCTGCATATTCTCCCCCCTAACACTGGATTATTGACCAGGTATTTCAAAGAAGAGGGGTCGGTGAACATAGAGAAGTGCGCACCAAGCAATTAGTGTCTAAACTTTTGCAGCGCGTAGACCATAGCGAGTCCTTCTCGCTCAGTAGTAGTATAGTTCTTCTCAGTGGATGATAAATTTCTACTGGATAATGCAATGAGATGATCGATACCTCCCTCTCCTGGCTGAGCAAGAACAATGCCTAATGCTATACATGAAGCGTCAACATGGACATGGAATGGCTTCTCCCAGTCTGGAAAAACTAGGATCGGTGCAGTGACCATCTTTTCTTTCAATGTGTCAAATCCTTTCTCACAGTCCTCATTCCAAACTAACGGTACATATTTCTTTAACAACTTCTCCATAGCTGCAGTTATCTGCGCATACCCTTTTATGAACTTCCTGTAATAGCCGGTATGCCCCAATGTAGTGCGCAGCTGCTTTTCTGAGTTTGGGGTGGGTAAGTTTAAAATGATTGCGATCTTCGCAGGATCTACCATCAAGCCCTATTTGCACACAATGTGCCCCAACAAAATTCCATAGGGAACACAACAAATACATTTCTTCAGATTTAATGAGATTTGATGTTGTTTACATTTTTCCAGCATCATCCTAAGGTTCGCGGCATGGTTCTTGAGTAAACTGAAAATAGTCCAATCATCAAAGTAAACCTCTAATAACTTATGTATAAAATATTTGAATGCTGCGACTACCACTCTAGAAAATATGGCAGGTGCGTTCTTCAGACCAAAAGGCATCATTGTGTACTGGAACGACCCCCATTCTGTAGCAAAAGTAGTCTTGTGCCTATCTGCACAATCTATCCTGATCTAATGGTATCCAGAGAATCCATCCGTAAAAGAATATGCCTCATTCACTCCAACATTATCAAGCACTTCATCTGTGAAATGGGTAGGAAATGGGTCATGCATTGAAGCGTCATTCAGATTTCTGAGATCCACACAGATCCTGATCTCACCCTTCATTTTCTTATCCTGGATAACCATCGGGCTTATCCACTCAAATTCCTCAACTGGCTCAATGATCCCTGCATCGAGCATCTTATCGAGTTCTACCTTTACACGTTCTTTGTAGCGCAGGTTCAGTCTATATGGTCTTTGCTTTACAAGCTTTGCGCCGAGATTAAGAGGAATTTTCATTACGCCTAAGTCTCCTAGAATACCTTTCATCTCTGTGAACTTGGTCGGGAATAATTCTCGATATTCCTGTAGTATCCCCGCAACCTCCTCAACGGTGTCTTCATCTCAATAGTCTCCGATAGCTGCAAACTTTGGCTCTTCGCTGGCTCCAATGTTCACTTTTCTTATTTTCACAGGTCCACTCATATATGGAATTTCCAGTAGAGGTCCTTCTACCTCGCGCAATCCCTCTGATTTAGGTATCTGTATGTTGCACGGGTCCTCCTCATCACTGTCTGCTTTGTCCTCGCATTCCTCAGCGATGTTATAACAATCAAGAGCATGCTCTAGTTGCTCCTCCCATTCTGGTTGTAGGCGCGCAGGTATGCTGTCTATTCCAAAGAATTCTTCTAGTGTCATGTTTCCCTGTGTGTAGTCTGTTCTAAATATTCGTTCCTTAATAACCTGCAGCGCTTCATTGATACTTGGATGTTCATCTTCAAAGCTGAAATCTTTTTGGAAGCTCGCAGTCAAGACAGACCAATCCGCGGTGTCTCTGCGCAGTTCCATATCCAGGTACCACTTCTTCGGAATAGGATCTTCTAATGTGTGCACAAACAGATGCACCCATTCTGTTTGTGGCCTATCCGCCCAAGCTTGTACACAAACTTCAATATGAGCCCTAGGATCTGTCTGGCCATTATATTTCTCAAAAGGTAGTGTGATCTTCTCAGCAAATCTGATCTGCATTTTAATTATGCACTGATCCCAAGATGTCAATGTCTTCTTATGCACAACCCACCATTTGGAAGGTGTCTCGCATAGTGCCACGTCTAATGCTGACACACGGTGCTCATCTGCAACTGCTGCAGTATATTCTTTGATAAAGGAATAAACATTAGACAAACCATCATAGGTAGGGATTGGAGTTACCTTTTTGCCAATCCAACGGAGTGACTTCGTGATTGTTGTGCATCCCTGGCAAATACTTCATGCAATCTGGTTTGCCAGTTTTCCAATACTATGTTAGAGTCTGAGATGCAAGAGCTGTCACAGCGCCAGCTAAGTGTTCCATCTGCAGTTGGATTAGTATAATCGGCAGCATTCATTGTCAATTTATAGAGACGGTCCAAGTCTTGAGCTCTGTACTCCTCCTGAATTGGTTCAACATATTGCTCCCCCTGCGAAGGGTCCAATGGGGCGATAACCCTTAAGTCGTTTCCTTCAAATATCATTTTCATTGTCTTCAAATTTATGATGGTGGAATTATTCATTGCCCAATCGATACCCAGCAGTGCTGGATAAGGATGACTGTCATCCACAATTTCAATTACTTCGAAGTCGGCATAGTTGCGCACTCTGTGAATGTCAACAATGGTGTTGGGTAGCCTCCCCAAAGGTATAAATATCCCTTATTGGCCATTCGTAACTGTATAGGTGACCACTGTAGCTTTGGTCTGCCCACGTGCTGCCATGTCTACTTGGTCAAGACATTTACTTCAGATCCAAGATCAAGAATGATGTCATCCATCTCATAGTCCCCAATCTATGTAGTGAAGCTCATTTCCCTTCCTGTTCTTTTGGGACTCCTAATGTTATGGACTGCGCCATGGGCAGTCCCCTTCTCACTTCGTGGCTCATACTGATTGAGTAGTTTTTCAAATTCCACGATAGCATCTGCACTCTTTAATAAATTCATGCAGCTCCATAGGAACTGTGCAACAGAGGTGCCTGTGTCTGCTGCAACGCATGTTTGATCGTATGCTGCCGGCACATCCTCTATTTGTGGTGCTTCGCTGTGCAGCGGGATTCTTGTTGACTTGGGCGCTGACTCTCTAAGGATATCCCGTGCTTCTGTAAATGCTCCTTTATTTTTCTGTAGGTCTAGACTGGGTGTTCACCCAACAACTTTTCTAATCCATACTGGGTCTCCAGCAGTCTTCTTAGCATTTGTCATTCTAGAAGTCGAAGCTTCTGTGCCTCCATCTCTTCCTGTATCAGTGCCATTATGCATTACCATGTTTACGCTTAGGTCCGCAGTTCTTGTCTCTGCTGCGATCAATTGAATGTTGGGATTTGGCGATTCTGTCTTTCTTCGTTTCTGCATTTTTACCTCTAGCATAGGAAAGTCTTCAATAACATGCTCAAATGATTTACAGTAATTGCACGTAGTGCATGGGTTTGTACAGTCTCAAGATACGTGACCTGGTTGGCCACAATTATAACAGATTACCTGGCCTCGGCCTCTCCCCTGCACTGGGCCGACATTTCTTCCTCTCCCGCTGTATCCACCACCACGACCTCTATATCCACCCTGATCATAGTGAGCATTATCTTGTTTTGGCTGATTTTCTTCATGGACACGGTACATTCCAGCACCTCGCATCGCTTCGATATCTCACTTTCTTTCATTCATCAACTCATATGCACGACAGTTGGATTCGTCATGTCCAACTGACTTACATAAATTGTAGTATAATTTTTTTGGTGTTTTTACATATTTCTGTATTAGGTAATAGTCCTCAGGTCCGTGTCCTCTAGTTCGACAAATTTCACACCATGGTGCCTGATTGTGATTCATATTCATTGGGTTCGGTGCACCACTGTTAAGATAATCTTTGAATAAAGGGCAATGTTATCTGGTGTGGCCCTCTCCTTTGCATCATGTGCACCAAACTTCGTGTCTCTGTTCATATCTCTATTCTTTTCCATTCTTCATACCTTGCAATTCTAATGTCAAGGTGGTTAACTGATTCTGGATCTGTGACATCCTAGAACTACTCTCTCCAATTGGTGAAGCCTCGAGCTTCATTGCAATCTCTAAGGCCTTTGCGTGCGACGTAACCTTCTGTTGCATTAGTGGTTTTCTGATGTGGGGCAACAACACAGCGATGAACCATTCCTCGTGCTGTTGCGGAGCTCTCTCAAAGCTCACTTGGCCCAGCAATGTCTTAAACTTTTGGTCAAAATCCTAGACCGTTTCAGTAGGTTTCTGCTTAATTTCTTTTAGCTTTGTTATGCACTGCGATTCTAATTTCGGCTTCTTAAACTCTACTGTGAGCGCAACCTTAATTTATGTTAGGGTTCTCGGCTGTGCCTGAGAATATTTCATAAACTAATGCTCTATCTCTGAAAGTAGTGATGAGCTGCGCTCTCTTCACAACATCATCCTCAACTTGCTTTACACTCCATACAGCTTCACATAGAAATCAATGCTGATCAGGGTCTTCTAGACCCGTTCCTTTAAATATCGGCAGTTTGATATCATTATCTGTCATTCTCCTTCCTGGTTGTGGAGCTCCTTGAGTAGTGCTATGAGTCTGCGGAGGGTTCTGAGCGAAAAAAGTAAATATGGTACTTGGAATAGTGCTAGGGATATTGGTCTACAGAATATTCTGAGATTGGGTGTTCTGAACTGGAATGGTCTGGGCACCCGCTCCTGCGATGTTACCAGTATTGACGTTTTGTGGGGTGGGCTGCGCGATGGTTGTAGCGGGTGGGTTTTGAGATAGGGGAGGCACGGTATTTGCAACCGGTGGGTTTTGAGGTGTAATAGGGTGGATGGTAGCTAATGATGACGCTGTCTGATCGGTAAGGTCACAAGGGATTTCTGTATTCACGCAGAGTCCAGGTCCTCCGGGATTCTTCTCTTTATTAAACTTATATCTCTTTCCACTTCTCAGATTATGGGTTTCTTCGTTAAAATCACTAAATATACTTTCTACCATGATAGATTCAAAATTATTACTGCATTCTTAAGATGCCTTTCTCAGCTAAAAGCATTTTAATGTATAGACTGAGATTGTTCAAGAACTTACCTCTGAATCCTTCAAAAAAGTATGCTTCAGCTTGACTATAGGACTTCAGCGTGTCTACAGTAAATTCTATTACAAATCCTTCAAGTATGCTATCAACCCAGAAGTCGACTTCTCGCGACAGTGGGTTGTCTATTGCTTTGAGTTGCGCTGTGAGCTCTGGAGTCCACTCTGTAGGTACTCCCCCTTGAAAACAAGTTTTCTTTTCTGCGAGTCATGATATCCACTCGTGCAGCTCATTTCCAAACGAAGCCCAGAATATCTCGTGAATATCTTTCCATAAATATATGTTCAACCACTGTACGTCAGAGAGACGTGGGTGTCTGTTTTCTTTCTTTGCAAACTCTCTTTTGATCTTATCACACCAAGCCCAGATCTATTTCTTTTCGGGGTGCCAATTGTCTGAACCCAATGGGAACTGGTATTCTTCTTCGCACATTACTTCTTCAACTCATCACAGATTCTTAGCCGAGCAACAGAACCATTTGTTGGTGTAGGTAACTGATCTAAAGGTTTTCCAATATAGACCCAGGTTCTTTGCGGTTTTAGCTTTAACCAACAAAACCCCTTTTCACCGACCCTTTCGGCAACAACCTGCGCGCGGGTTGAGGTCTCACCTGAGGCAAAGCTATGGGGGTGCTGCGGAATCAAGTTTCCATAGTAGTGTGATGAGTTGATTGGGTAAATACACTACGTAGTGTGCTACAGACTCACGTTGCGAACTGAGGGCCGCACAACGATTGTCTTCGTTGCGGGTTGATACTTCTTCAAATGAGAAGCCGCGCACCCAGCGCATCCACGGATTGCGTGGGTCGACTTTAACTCACTCGATGGGACAGTGCAACGGACTTATGCACTGCCACTTCGATGGCAATTGTATTAAGGGTTTCACTTAGCAGTTATTCATTCAATTATGTCCATCGATTATTTAACCTTATACTTGATGTAATCAAACAAGATATCAGCACTGCACACTTTCAGTGGCGTGCATTAACAGTATTTATACAACCCATCCCTTTCCATACACATATGGTTATTCATGGCTGATACATTCATAGACTTAGAACACTTTGCATTCATGAAACACTTAACATATCATTCCCATCATTCTCCTATGGCGAATACATATAAAAGCATTTACATCCCAATAGATAACTGAACATTCAAGCATTCATAGTAAGCAAACAAACAGTGCAAAGTATAAACACATAGACAATATCACTACATAGGATTTAACGTGCTTCACCCCCCGGATGGAGGCTACGTCCACAAGAACTGTTGTTAAATTAGTCTTTGGGAAGGGTACAACAGTTCTTAGTCTGCGCACTCAGCTGCAGACTCTCTTCTCTCTCAGTAGGCCTTTGTGCACTCAGCTTGCAGAGCCTTTACAAAATGTTCCTCAACAGGAATTTGTCAAGTTAGGAATAAGAACAATACAAAATGAAGAGTAACCCTTTCCCATACAAAAATGCCTTATAGATCATGCCCGTAGGTCATGTCTTTACAATCATAATGCTAAAACCCTTAGGTTTACAAAACATAGCGTGGCTAACTACCAGCCTAACTGTCGCCGTCGACAGCTTACTCCGCCTGCTCCAGACCATCCTGCTGGGCCACTCATGGCTCACATGCTTTTCTGACAGCCACATTCCTCAAAACGGTTACAACTGCATCGTGGCCTGTCACTTTCCACTCCTTCTGCCTGCCTGTCGCCATCGGCGTAGTGGCCTAGCTTCTCAGTTGCTTGCCGCCACTCTTCCTTATAGGTCGCTTTCTCCTGCCTTTGCCCGACTCTTTACCAAAAATAGGTCACTTCCTTGTCTTACCTTTACTTATATCTTCTTACCAAAATTTACTGCTGCGCGGGTCCTGCGCATTAGCATAGCTGCGCAACTAAATATGCCCAGCAAGCTGCGCACTTAACAATGTCGTGCTTTCTACTGCGCAGCTCAAAATTGTATTCCAACAAAATGGTACCTACTTGGGCCACGCCCAACATCCCACGGAGGGCCCTTCAATGTGAAAGTTTAACGAGTCCATAGAAGGTAAACTCGGTCGTCCTTTCATGTTTAGAGAGTCTGAAAAGAACTAAAGAAGACTCCAATGGTCCTTTTTCGTAAAGTTAGCCTCATCGCCCAAAAAAGGGTAAAACAACGCGGGAGAGGACTCTTCCAGTCATGATTGGCTGGAGTATACTTTTTTCGTATGTAGTGCCTCCTGGTCCGAAAAAGGGGTAAACTATCACCAGGAAGACGACCATTCAAATTCTTTAACAATATGAACGCGACAAGTTTGCTTGGCAATCTTTTCGTATTTCGAGAGCCTGAAAAGAGCTTAAAGATAGGTTCCTGGGGGGCTCCTTTTCCGTAGGAGTTTAATGAGCCTGAAAAAGTGATAAATCGTAACTCGGTAATGTATTCTCATAGTTTCAAGAGCACGAGAAAGAACAAAGAGTAAGCTCATCGTCATAAAATAATTACAATATAATAAATGGGAAATAACGACAAAAACACACAAGGGGTGTTCATACCTGAGCTGATCATTCCAATACGAAAGCGGCGTGAAAAAACACTTAATGACTCATGTACACTCGAAAACTAGGTCAAATAGCCAACCAAGTGTTCAAACGCGATGAAAATCGATCCAAACTATAGAAAATGGTCTAAAGGCATCAAACATTTGAAAAAATAATATTCCTTTTGTTTATAAATAGAAACAAAAACCAAATATAGTCACCATTGTTTCATTTGCCAAATTTGGGAGGAGAAGTGCCATTTGGAGCCAAAACTTCACTTGTCGATTCCGGGAGCTACGAGTAGCCATTTTACCCACCGTCCGGAGCAGGTAACTCTAAACTTCATCCAGCATAATTGTAGTGGTTTACATTTTTGAATTTGGTTCATTATTTTGGGTTTTAGCATGGTTTGTGAAGGGCCATTGTGTCCTCGGGTCATCGCAGTCTGCCCTTTCGGGAACTGCAATGAGATTGAGTCATCGCAAGGATCGCATGGATGGACTGCGATGACGTTGCATTGTTAGCAATAATGGGGTGCGACGACGGAAACGTCCAACCCCAAACACAAACCATGCCCAAAAAAAGAACTTTTGGTGGTTGAAGCAAGTGTTAACAATGTTTAAACTCCCCTTTTGGCATGTTACCAACAGCCAGAATGGTTTTGGAGTAGCGTGAACGGGAGCATGAGATAGATGATGTACAGGCTGCAAATGATCCACAATGTGTGGAAGCACTGAGGAACTGTGGGCTCCTCAAGTTCTTCGAGATCTAGGGCATGAGGGCCCAAATCCCATTACTGACACATATGCTCCGATGTTAGGATGTGGCCCAACAATATTTCATGATTAGTGAGCACGTACTTACCATAGATGTCGACGACATCTACTTCCTGACTGGATTGTCCCGAAGAGGGGACAATGTGCTTCTTACTGGATCATGTGGAAGTGATTGGACTGTGGGCGACATGGTCCTACAACACTATATTCCCAACACTCGTGCTTGTAGTGGGACGATTCCCATAAGAGATGTGTGAGAACGCCCGTTGTGCGCCATACTTTTCACCATTACACGGATGGTGGGGAGCCAAGCTCCTCACTTAGACACCAGGTCTCAGATGCTATACGCGGAGGATTGCATGTCTCCGAAGATCTTCAACTGGTGCGAGGGACTCCTCGAAAACATGCAAGCTCAGCTGACCAAGTGTCGGCAGGGAGAGCTCAAACAGTTTGGCTACAGTTCCATAGTGATCTCGTTCCTCTTGGAACGGGTTCCCCTCTTGCGCCCTCAAGTACCACTATATGACAGGGATCCTAGGGATCCACACATGGCTAGATGGACAGAGGTGATGGCCCGACATGGTGGGGGTCCCATCATCTCATATGGTATTGAGTTCTTCAGCTGGCTAGAGGGCCAGTTACTTATGGTAGAGGATTACTCGTACAGTGGTAAGGACTTCAGAGATGACCCAGACTTGCCGCTGCCCGAGGGAGCAGCATGGGGAGACATAGGTAAGAACAATAAACCCTTGTACTTTTTAAGTTTTGCGCATTTATAATATTTTGTTGTTATAGTGATGATGAGTTAACAACATGTGTGTGCAGATGTGGGCCCCGCACGACCAATAGGAGTCTCTCTTCTTGCGAGGAGAGGGAGAGAGGAGAGGGAGAAGTCATGTCCAGCTGTACATGCTGCCATTGCAGAGATGGATGGAGTCTACGCCAACCTAAGTGGGTTGATGTTAGACGTTCTTGAGCCGACGGTAGATGAGCTGCCACGTCCCATGGAGGTGTACACGGTTGGAGCGACTGCGCTCTTCAACGCGCTGCTCCGTAGGGTTGCGAGAGCAATTGACTGTTTCCACACTCAGCAGGCTAGAGCCATTAGACCTAGGGTTGTACGGTCCAGGCGATAGGCCTTATGTTGTAACTATGTATGTATTGAGAGCTTGGAGGCCTCATATTTTTTGTACTTATTGAAAGCTGCAAGGCTTCAGATTTTGTAGAGACTCACTGAAAGCCATCATGCTTCAGATTTTTGTACCAGCACTACTTTTTATGATGATATATATATATATACAGACATTCCAACGATTTATACATTATGTGTTTTAAAAATTGATGAATGGTGTGGTCTTGTTATGTGTTTGCTTATATAAAATGAGTTATTTACATGTTATGTCTACTTTTAACAAGTTCATGAATGTGCTTATGTGTGTGCAATGTACCAATCTAAGATGAAGTTGGCCATAGAATCGGCAACTGTGTTCGCGTCTCGTGGAATGTGCAGGTACTGAATGGACTTGAAGGACCTTTCCAGGAGACGGACTTGTCGATAGAGACGGAGTAAGACAAGATCGCGGATGACGTAGACTCGGTTAAGATGAGAGACCACTAGTTGAGAATCCAGGTGGATGACAACATGGTCCATACCCAAGAAATAACATCAATTAGGGTTCCAATGACCACTTGATATTCTGCAGCATTGTTGGTTTTGAAACCTAGACACATTCCCCCTGATCTGATGAGCTTGCCGGTAGGTGAGTAGAGTACCCAGGCTGCCGAAGCAAGGTTACAGGTATGCCAGCTGGCGCCGTCCACAAATCCATAGCACGTTGCCATCTGCACACGCAAACAGAACATGGTATAAGAAACAAAACAAGACCTAAAACACACAAAAATTAAAGCGTCACACCACAGAAAAACACACACACGCCATGTACAGTATATACAAAAGTACTTATGCATGAAAGAATCAGGCATAGTACTTCTTCAGGTAGAGCCAGTTGTGGGGCTCACCCAAAGATATCCCATCGTAGTCTTCAAGCTCATAAGATCCCTTCTCCAAGACGCATTTCACTATGTAAGGTCTTGTTATCACATAACTTGTAGTTGTCCCTAAAGGTATCCCATCCGAGACGGTAGAGGAGATGGACAACTAAAGAGGTAACCCAAGAGATGCCACGGTTCCCAATGCAAGCTGGGAGTCACGACAACGAGGCACTCTTCACTTTAGATCAAGATAAATCAAGATCAAGGGGGAGACCCTATGATCACTCAAAAGTGATTGGACTAAAACAAAGGTTCCTAGAGATGCGTAAATGACAAGTTACGGAAACCAATGGAAGGTTAGGTGGACCCAAGAGTTTAGATAGTCGTTGAAAAGGCTTAAGGAGTGACAAATGTTTCAACCAATGAATGGGTTGGGCCACCTATGAAGACCAAAAAGACAGATCTAGTACCATGAAATACACAAGTGGGACCCACTTTCTTGGGATATGGAAATGGTTCAAAATGAGACCCACAAGGTGAAGTTATGGGTGCAAAAGGTACCAAGGGGTATGCAAAAGATAGATCTATGGATCTAAGATGAAATTAGAGATACCCACATATGGAATCTAGTACTTGACACAATTCCCAGGAAGTGTGAATTGTCCTAGGTAGATTAGTGCCTTGAAATGGATGCTCCAATGGAGTCAAAAGGATACCAAAATGTAGATTGGGACACATAGGATGCAAATCAAGTGGGCTACTTGAGGTGTGATGGTTGGATCTTACAAGATCTAATATTTCAGTAAGTGACCCAAGTGGACAACTTTCCCCAAAACAAGGAATGCTACCCCCAAGGCAGAACTTCACAAAGTGAGACACTAGATGTAGGTTTCAAGGTATGCTCTTTCCAAATCCAATAGGATCTCAACCACCCAGTTTCTCAAAGTGGGACAACTCAATCACCCAAGAAGTGTGACTTTGCCCAAGGAGGGATAAAAGCATGGAAAAGTGTGTCAAATCAAACCCAAAGGCCACCAAAGTTTAGATCCAAGTAGATTAGGTAAGTAGGAAGTGGATCTTGAAAATCATGGGCATCCAGTGGCTAGATCTCCAAAGATCTAGGATTGAACGTGCATCACCAAATTGACCCAAGTGGGGCTCAACCCTCAAAATGAGGAATGGGGACCACAAGGAAAAAATCAATGAAGTGAGGCACTAGGGGTAGGTTATCAAGTATGGAGATTATGGATCAAGTGGGATCTCACCTACACATCTCTTGGAAATAGCCCCACTAGCCTCCCTCAAGAAGTGCGACCTCCCTTAAGAAGGCTAATGTGCCTTGGAAAGTGTGTCAAATGAAGCCCAATCCTCACCAAACTATAGGTCCGAATTGCCGTGGATGCTATAGAGGTGGGTTTTCAATATCTTACCCAAAGCCAAGCTAGATCCAAGTAGATCTAAGAAAAAGTGAAAAATGAGGGTTTTAATTAATTAGGGTTTTATGATCTAGAATTTATGGATAAGCTAAGGAAGAATAAGACCATACCTTTAGAGCATACATGGATGAAGAGATGAATGCTAGTTGATATGAGGATTACTTTTTCCAAAGATCAAATGAAGAATTTTTGAAGCCCTCTTGTCAAATTGATTTTCTCCAAGCCACATGTGTGTCCCTCTAACCTGCCAAAACCAAGGAGCAAAGCATCAATCAGTTTAACATGTTGAAGGTAGGGACAAGCAAGAAAGAGATAAGCAAAGAATAGTTGGTACAAAGACAAAACCACTTCCTGATTAACCAAAACGTCCTCCTCCAAGATTGAAGGGCAAGCCTCCCCACCAATTTGCACTTGTCAAAGAAGTCTTCTCCACCTGTAAAAAGATATGGAAAAATATGCAAGATAGCTACAATAGATCCTCCAGTGCAATGGACAAAAGCATTTACAATCAAAACAACCAACATCCACTCCAAGATCCAAGCATGTACTCCAAAAGATAGAAATTTTATTCCAAGAGCTAAGAGCCAAATTCTCTAGATCATTTTACAATGAGAAGCTCTCCCCTTTAAATAGGATGGAGAGAGGCCATAATCCTAACCACTTTTTGAATGAGTGGCTAAGATTAAAAGATCAAAAGATCTCATCAATGGTTGAGATGAGCTCAATAATACAATACATGGATCAATAATAAAATATAACAATATGTGGACAAACTCACCCTAGGAGAGGGGATCCCACCAAATCATAATGATAAAACACAAGACATATCTCATGGTGGGTCCAAGAGGTAATTTATAACACCCTTGGTCAATCTCCATGGCACAATATCCAAGAATAAAAGACTAAGACACCAAATCGTGCCTCTCTGGGAAAGTCATGAGCCTTGGAAGGCTCCAAAAATCATCAAAAAGTGCCAAAAGTGATGGATGTGGGTCCCACTGAAAGCTGAGACTATTGGAGAAGGTGTGGAAGACATCCCACTCATCATCACAAGTCATCCCATGCCATAACGTTTCCTCAGTAGCCCAAATCGAATTCTTCAGTAGCCATTTTCACCATTTCTGGACTGCCTCGGAAAGTGTGAAACTGCCCAAACTGCCTCCTAGAGTGCCTGCGCTGTCAAGGTGAGGGCACCAGGTTGTTTGGGAGGGGGTAATATGGTAATATAAAGTGGTTGGACCACCCCCTCCATGCATAACGCCCTAGGTGAACTCACCCAATCTCTCCTGTGCTCTGACAAGGCCTCTGATAGACCAAATTTGCACTAGGATAGCCAACTGAGGCTAAAAACCACTGTAACTGCCCGGAACTGAAAACAGACTGTCCCATTGGACTCAGAAGGTCCAAATACATCTAAGAAGTGTACTCATACACCATATAAACCTCTGCATGGTCCAAACTAATTACTCATCATATCCGGCAGGCCAAATAATAATAATCTGTAAAAGTGCTGAAAAAGCACAAATCATCATCATAAGCCTGAAACCACTGCATAAGCCCACCATGGTAACCTATGCCAAACCATATATCATCTATCTGTAGCATCTGAGTCTGCTACCTCATGTCCTGTGGTTGACTTTTGGTCAAACTGGGTTTGACCAAGTCAACATGACCAAAATATAACTCAAACTGTCATCAAGCTGTTGCAAGGTGTCAAAGGTTAAAACATGCTCTACAATCCATTCAAATAGCAATTAAAGCAACTAGCAATCATTACTGGTGATCTAAATCTAAATATAATAGGTCATTAATTATTATTTATTACTCAGATTAGACTTTCAAGGTCATACTCACTTCATAGTTGTGATCAATTTGCTAGTGAAGGGTGAAGGCTAAGAATAACATGGCTAGGTCAAAGAATGACTTATTGACTTAACATTGTGACACTTTGGAAATGGACAAGGGAATACACACCATAACATATAGTGGACAAGCAAAAACATAGGGAATGGCGGTGTCTCACAAATGGGTAAGTTGTTCAAAGAGTGTTTATTCACCTTCACAGATGCGCACAATCCATAATATAAATTAGGCCAGCAATCTTTTTGATACAGAGTTTAAGTTCCATTGCTTTTTAGGCCTAAAGTTTCCATAGCCTTTGATCTATGTGTGTTTATAAACACATTGCATAGATTTACATTTAATTAGGCTTCTTGCTGCAGGTGTGTTTTTAAGGCACTTGTTTACCTGAGCACTTCTAGGTGTGTCACAGACAGCTTGTTTACCTAGGTATTTACATTCCACAACAGATATAGCATTTGATATTTCATAGCCATTTTCATTTGGCTTGCCTTTCATTCATGTGTGTTGAGAAACACATTGCATGAATGGGCTTTTCATACAAGATACAACTTTTTCATTTCCATATTTTGCATTAATGGCAGCACTAAAAGTTTCAGGTTTAGCCAACAACATCTTTAGTGACTAGGGGGATTTATCAAGGAAATCCAACTCACCAAAGGTAAGTTTTGTCACCAACTCAGAGCCGAGACACAATAAACAGGGAAGCTCATCCAATACAAAGGCTACAATGGGGAAAGGTCCTCCATGCCACTAGTCAAGTAGTAAGTCAAGGTAATGAACATACTGGGTAGGTAATGGGTGGATGAAGACAATGAATAGTGAGACCAACACTAGCAAGCCAAAGTATGGTGGGAATGATCACCTCTAATCTCCCTAAGGAGGGTAAAACCGATGAGTATAGGCCAAGAATTTCTAAGTCTGAGTAGGGACAATATGATATATATATATATAAAGTACAACCAGGTCCAGATATCTATATGATCGCCAGATCATGATGCTAAATACTAAGACATGCTATAAGAATGAATAGAAAAGCAATATAACCATAACACCAAAATATACCTGCTGATTCATATACTTGAATGCTCATCATCTGAACCAAAATTTGTCCTCTGAAACTGCTGCTGTAACTCTGGGCACTACTGACTGCTCTGTATAAATGGCTAAATGGCTACATTAGTCCTCTCTCTGAGTGTCCTGAAACTCAGTCATGGCATGGGGAATATATTTGCTATCCATAATTTGATAATGATCCATAATAGATGCTCATATTAGCATCTCAAATGCAAAGGAACTAGCTGAATAGTGCTCTGGAATTTGAAAAAGAATGTATGGTAGCCTGGCTACTATATATGTGATAACAGGTCCATGCCACATGGACCCAAACTTTCCTGCCCCTAGCTTATCATGTTTTTGGTCATATGTGAGGACCAAATCTCTCTCGTTATAGGTGCGAGGTTCTACCGACTTGTCATACTGCACTTTGATGCGTTTCTTATGAGCCTCATTGGCAAGAGCGACTCTCGGCGAGTCTCGTCGAGCTTAGCTAGGTAGAGGAAACGTTCTTCCTTGGCAGTAGTGTTTGGGAGAAGTTCGATGGCAAGCTTGAGAGACAGAATCTCGCACTCAATGGGAAGGACCGCCTCCAATCCATACACTAGTTGGAAGGGAGTAAATCCAGTGGTGGTTTTAACGGAGGTTCGATAAGCCCAAAGTGCGGAGAAGAGCATATTATTCCAATTGGCCTTGTGCATACCCACCATACGTTGAACCATAGTTTTCAAGACCTTGTTAATGGCCTCGATCTGTTCGTTCGACTATGGGTAGTACGATGTTGAGTTTTCATGGAGAAAACCCAATCTATTGCTCAACTTGTCAACCATATGGTTCATAAAGTGAGAACCATGGTCGGTAACTATCGCTTGAGGAACTCCAAACCGCGCTATTACATGGTTAAACATGAAGAGTGTGGCGGTATTGCCGTCGTTCGTGTATGTAGGCATTGCCTCGGCCCACTTTGTAAAGTAGTCCACAGCTACAATGACGTAACTATGCCCCCCGTCCAAGGTATGCTTACAATGCATGAAATCGATGCCCCATTTAGCGAAGGGGCCAATGGCAATAACCAGGTGCAACGGGGTGAGATGGGTGCGCTTTTTCGTATGAAAATGTTGACATGGAGGACATTTTTTTACGGCCTCGATGCAATCTTTGAAGATAGACGGCCAGTAATATCCTGTGCGCAAAATCTTCCTGGCTGTAGCCATCCCAGATAGGTGACCGCCACATGCTTCAACGTGACAGTCATTCAGAACGCATTCAACCTCATCATGAGTCAGACAATGTCGAAGGATAGAATCAATACCACGACGGTGCAAAGTATCACTGATAATAAGATAATAATTTGCATGGTGGCATATGCGACGGCGGTCGTCATGAGACAATTCAGGGCTGAAACGTTGGGTTTGAAGATACAATGTGATATCTCCATACC
The DNA here is from genome assembly GCA_027924585.1 of Larix kaempferi. Taxonomy (NCBI): domain Eukaryota; kingdom Viridiplantae; phylum Streptophyta; class Pinopsida; order Pinales; family Pinaceae; genus Larix; species Larix kaempferi. Next base: position 18,609,339 of record BSBM01000931.1, on the reverse strand, counting down.
ACAGATCAGGCGTACTGATAAGAAACAATGACTCATCTAGAAAAGAGTCATTGGGCTCATATTCTGCATCATTACGGGGGAGGTCGCAGATGAGCTCAACAAACACCAAAGATTTTTTTGACTTGGATTTTTTGAAAAGAAGATCGAATTCTTGCAGTATCATGATCCAACGTGAATACTTGCCCCCAAGTACCCGGCGAGTCAAAACGTGGTACATGGGGTTTGAATCAACGATGATGGTGGTGGTGCGAAGCAAAATGTAATGTCGAAACTTTTGCACGGCTATGACTGCCGCGAAAGCGAGTTTCTCAACATGTGAATAGCGAGTTTCAACGTCAATGAGACCTTTACTGGCATAGTATATCACATGTTCTTGGGCGTTTTGGTCTTCCTATACCAAAACCATGGCGATAGTGGTGTCGAAAGCGGCGAAATATAAAATGTAATCTCGATAGTAATTCGGCGGTTGGATCACAGGGGCATGCGCAATAGCATGTTTCAAACTATCAAAATATTGTTGAGCTTGGTCATCCCAGATGAACGGGATGTCCTTTTTCATTAATCTCATGTATCCTTGCGTCTTTTGTGCGAAATTACAAACGAAGCGCCGTAAATAAGTTGCTCTTCCTTGCAGACTCTAAAGTTTCGTAATGTTGGTTAGAGGTGGAAGAGCGACGATGGCTTCCACCTTCGAGGGATCAATACGGATCCCATCTTTCGAGACGATAAAGCCTAAGAGGCATCCGGACTCGACACAAAAAATACTCTTGTGAGGATTCAAACGGATATTGTATTGCCTGCATCTGAGGAAAATGACCGTCATATGATCTAAGTGGAACTCACGCTGCTTTGAGTGGGCAGGGAGGTCAGCCAAGTAAGGTTCCACAAAGTCCTTCACATCACAGAAGGCGTACGACATGGCCCGCTGGAATGTGGCTCCAATGTTTTTAAGACCAAACGGAAGTTTACGATATGCAAACGTTCCCCAAGGGCAGATGAATGCAGTCTTGTGTTGGTCAGCGGGGTGGATCTCAATTTGGTTGTATCCGAAAAAGCCATCCATGAATGAAAAAATGACACTTATAGCACAATTGTCGATGATCTGGTCGATGAAGGGAGTCAGGTAGTTGTCCTTGGGACAAGCTTTGTTGAGATCCCGATAGTCGACAAAGACACGGATGGTACCCTATTTTTTATTAACAGGGACAACGTTTGAGACCCACTCTGTCAATGGGACAGGGTAAATGAAACCAACCTTCAAGAGTTTCTCAATCTCTGCCTTGATTGCCGCAGTATTCCAAGGGTGTACCGGTTGCAATTTTTGGCGGACAGGTTTGATGTCGGGATAGGTTTTAATTTTGTGTAAAACAATGGAGGGGTCTATCCCAGGCATCTCCTCGTAAGTCCAAGCGAACACATTTCAGAATCGCTTGAATAAGGCCGTGGCAGCGATGATGACTTCTTTAGGGGAACACTTCTGGCCTAACTGAATGTGTTCCACTACACCAAGAGTAACCGAAATGTCTATCAAATTGGTAGGCTCAATGTGGGCAAAGTTGTCTTCGAAGTCTGTTTGACATGCAAGTATCAAGGACTGAGAGCCAGAGTAGACATTCGGTGAAAAGATGGTGTGAATACTGTTCTCCACAGTATCCAACAAGGGAGGGAAAGACGAACGATGGCGGAGGTCTTCCCACGGCAGATCATCTGCGCTCATGATTTCCATAATGGACTCGTCAGAATGAAAAGTCTGTAGCAGAGGATGGGATGATGTCTGTTGTAGAGAACAGGAGATGGATGCCATAGCTAAGTGGTCCTCCGATGCTGACTGGATAGCCTCATACATGAGTTTAGCGGGTGACAGAGGCATGGCGTCCCCAATCATATGTGTGGTGGCTTCATCAGGTACAAGCCATGAATCAGTGGAGTTGGGGATAGGTGAAATCTGCGAGGAGATCATGTTCACCATGACAACATGGTTTGGGGGATCCGAAGTAGGAAAGACGCCCATAGGGATGAATCCTTAAGGAGGCCAACCCCCACACTCTCATACTTTTGTGAAGATTGTCCAATCGAAGGAACATTATCACCCGGGTGAGTAGTGGTGTTAGGTGTGTAATCCAGTTGGTCAACTGTGACAATTCGGCCTTGATGGGGGAATTGTACTATGCGGAAGACAAATGACGCGACCGCAGTCATGGCGTAAAACCAATTACGACCAAGCAGAATATTATAATATAACGGGGCAGCGACCACTTCCACATTAAGGGTTGCGGTCTTTCCCCCCAGATCGATTGTTAAAGCTTGTAACAACCCATGAGGTTGAAAGCCACATCCGTCGAAGGCTCTCAAAGTGGTAGGAGAACGGTTCAACTCAGGAGAACCAATGGCTCTCCAACAGGAGATCGACATGACTGATGTAGAGGCTCCTTCGTCCAAAACGGTACGATGGATTATCTTCCCAACAATTTTTGTAGCAACTTGAAATGCCAATTGATGGGAGAGCCTTGGTTTGAAGTATTCTAGCCGGAACATGATGGTATTTGATGAATCCGAGTCAACTGCACCGATGGCAGTGAGGAGAGTCTTGCACTAATTTAGATAGTTTTGCAAGACCTCTAGCGTCGACATAGCACAAGGAGCTTGTGCTAGGTCCTCTACAATGTTGTAGTTTTGAGCAGCCCGAGCATTAGGATTGAAAACCAATTTTCTAATCATGGTCTTGGGTGGACGCAACACTGACTCAAACGAGGGCTTCTCAATGGTGAGAGAAGTAGACGGTACAGTGATGTCGGGCATCGAAGTGGAAGCTTTTTTAGTATTACTTCCAATGGTTCCTTTGCCGGAATGGAGTCATACGAATGAGAACGGGTGTTCAAGTTGATAGTTTCGCTACGCATCATGAGAACATGTGCGGTGGTGGATGCTTCTCCTTGGGAAGAAGAAGTGTAAGCGATCGACTGCTGATTTTGGGCAGGGAAGGGATCGTTGAGAACTGCGGGTGTGGGTTTTCCCTTAAGAAACTTTTGAACTTCGTCTCTATGGGGGCACTCTTTAGAAAAGTGATCATCACCACACAGTAGGTAAGGATACTTCAACTTCCTTTTCTGTTTGGTATCATCAAGGGTGCTCTTTTGTTCTTGCTGGGTGGAAGATTTCATAGGTTTCCCTTTGTTCTTCTTCTTACCACCAGAATTTTGAGGTGAAGCTGATGAAACAGAATTCACTTCTTCAGTGTGTTATCACATTTTATGTTGGGAGCAGCTTCCACACTGCAGACTGTGCAGCCGAGGACCGTACAATACTTTTTTTTTTCCAGATCAGAGATCATCTGCCTTCAGAGGAGGCATTTTTGTTCAAACTGCCCCTAGCATATACATCAGAGGGGACAGGTAGTTGGACTTACCATCTACCACAGGGTTACCTTTCCTTGCCAGGCTTTGACACAAGCCCATCTGAGACAGTTACCTACTCTTGTTTTGATCGAGATTATCACAGTACATTGCTGGTTTATTATGCGCCTGGATTTAGCAGAGATCCAGCTCAGATACAGGTTCAATAGTACCAGGTATATGGTGTAGCAGGTATTGCATATATTGATTATTGCTCATGTTGTAGATTAGACTCTCTTATACTTGCTAGTACACTAACTTTGCATGAGATGATATATTTGGTGATCTGCTTATGATATGATGTGTTTGGGCCTTTGGTGATGTCAGTCCACACCTCCGGTTAGACTTATGTATATGCACGCTGAGTCATGTCTTGTATACTTGGCTTAGACTTGATCACTTAGCCCCTCGATAGCTGACTTTAGCACCATTATCACCTTCTCCACCCATCTGACTCATCCATGACACTTATTCCCCAACTTGGATTTTGATTTGTGATCATGAGGAACCCCTTTCCCCACTGATCTTTGAGTTTTCCATGACTCCTTGTTTATTGTGCCTCGGCTCTTTAGTGTGTGAGATACACGGTTAGACCTAGGATTTGCTCCTGTCGGTTGCCCCCGATGTTGCAATGTAGTTAGGATTGTGTAGCCTCACCGGGTGCTCCCCACTTGTCATCGAAGCTTGTATTACCCACCCCCCATTACCTTTGTAGTATGAGTGCCATGTTTATATCTTTTGAGATATGTATGTAGCCCAAGAGGGCCATGAAGAAATGAAATGTAAATCAGGCTAAAAGGCCTTTGTATTGTAAATGTAAAATCTAGCCAAAAAAGGGCTAAGTATGAAACTCATTGTAAAATCCATGCAATGTGTTTATGAACACACATGGATTCTGGTCAGCTATACATGTCAGCATTTGTAGTGGTTATTCCTCACCTAGTCCTACGGGACAAGGAGGTGAGAAGGAGTAAGGGAGAAGCTCAAGATTGCCCCCTAGAGTCTCAAGTTACGGTTTGCCGGACACCCAGTTTGGCGGCTCTAGAAAAGAACCTCACGGAGTCTTCGGATAGGGATGTGAGTTGTGGGATATTTGTTAGATGACTAGTGGTGGTTTCCCTGCACTATACCCATTTGTGAGGCACCGCCTTTCCCCGTGTTCTGTGATGGCATACTTACCTCAGTGGACCCCGCTTTCCCGAGATGTCTAATGGTCACATAATCTTTATCCTGGTCTTCCCTTATCTTTTACCTTCTTGTCCACATCACCTAGAGTCAGCAAGGTGGTCAATTCTATGGAGGTGTATAGCATCCTAGTCTTTTGGAGGTGGTGGGCCCACTTCACCAGGGCCTTGTACTATTTTGAGATTTAATGTATTTTTGATCACTATGTTATCATTTATTGCTTAGTAATGTACTTGTTATCACCTAAGTTGTAGTTACCCCTATGGATGTATCCACTCATGGATGGCAATAGGGAAGGGAAACTCAAAAGGTGCAACCACGATCACCTCGACCTCCAATAAATGGTTGACACGCCAGTCGAGGCAACCTTCACTTTATGTTATCTAGCCCAGACAACAAAGGGGGAGACCCGATCTACTCCCGACAGGAGAGATCAAAACCAAGACACCAAATCAGGGTATTTCTAAGTGAAGTTAGGTGTATGGTTTATCCTAGACCTAAGGGTGGAGTCACAAGACAAGTGAGGGGTTCAAAGAGTGTAGCTTTGGTTCATAGTTGATGTGAAAGTGACCTATAGTATTTGAAATGAGATCTAAGATTAGGGTACTAGTTCAATGTTTAGAAAATCCACTGCCTTGGGAAACGTGTCCAATGCAGGGTGGCTTAGGGTTAAATTGGGGCTAACTAGTACATGTGACAAGCTTGACCATGATACATGATGGCTTCAAGAGTTTAGTTCACCACACAAGGTCAAACCACAAGTTAATCCAACAATCTAGGAAAGTCGAATTGACTTGGAGAGAAACCAGTGCCTTGGGAATTGGGATAATGGAGTCAAAGTAGGGTTGACTTGTGGTTAAGGATGCCTATGATGTGAGACAAGTGGGCAATTAAGGTCTTGATGGATGAATAGGTCTAGATCTAGGTTTGACCAAAGTGGACCACAATCCCTTAAAATAAGGAATGCTATCCCCAAGGCAAGATTTGACAAGATGGCACACTAGACCTAGGTTTTGAATTATTCCGGTTCCAAATCTCCAAAAATCTCAAGTACCCATGTCCTAGAAGTGAGTCAACTCACTTCTCCAAGGTGGTGCGTCTTTACCCAAGGAGGCCAGAAATGTGGGTTAGGTGGTTCAAGACAAGTCCAATGGCATCCAAACTTTAGATCCGAGTAAGTTAGTCAAGTAGGAGTGTGGATCTATAATTTTACGACAATCCGACGGTTAGATCTTACTAGATCTGAGTTTGAATGTACCAAGTGGTCCAAGAATGGGGATTAAATCCCTTAAAATGTGGAATAGGGCCCACAAGGTATAAATAAGAAAAGTGACAATCTGGGGGTAGGTTATTTGATGTGTAGATTATGGATCAAGCGGGATCTCAACTACCCACTACCTAGATCTAGGTCAACTCACTACCACCAAGAAGTGCGCCTTTGCTTGGGAGAGCTAAGTTGGCTTGAGAAGGGGTTTAAACGGAAGCCAATCCTCACCAAACTATAGATCCGGGATGTCGTGGATGCTATAGAGGTGGGTTTTCAATATTATGCCCAACAACCCACTAGATCTAAGTAGATCTGAGAAAATGTAAAATGGGGGTTTTGAAATAATTAGGGTTTTATCAATTTATGAGCTATGTCAATGGATTGGATAAAGATAAGAGAAACAAATCTATGGATCTTACCTGGGTAACCTTGTAGATGCCTTGATGATGATGATCTATGCAAACCCGATCAATTTGAGAACCTTTGAGGTAGTTTTTCTATGCAATCGATTTAGTCCAAGAAGCCAATGCGCCCTCTCTCCTGCACAACAAACGTCAACAATATCAGATTTGATGCAATCAAGAGATAAGACTAATGCCACAAGAGAAGTAACAGAAAGAAAGCATAGATCACAATGATGCTAATGATAACCCCCTGATACAAGCGAATGCCAATAAAGTCGATTTGAAGAAGCCTTGCAAAATCGCCCTTGTTGAAGTCGCCCTCCTGTAGACCAACAATGATTTCCAAAAAAGATAGATCTTACCACAAATTCCAAATGCTAGGTTGCAATAGACATTCCAATCACCATCTATGAACACCAGATGCAAAGGAGACCACAAGAATTTCTATAAGAAAGTTTTTCTATACCAATAATCCAAGAGCCAAAGACACCTTACAATGAGAAGCTCTCTCCTTTAAATAGGAAGGAGAGGCATCAAAATCCTAACCACTTTTTGAATGAGTGGCTAAGATTAAAAGATACAAATGTCTAATCAATGGTTGAGATGAGCTCAACAATAAAATACATGGATCACTAATAAAATATTATATGAGTGGACAAAATCGCCCTAGAAGAGGGGAATCCCACCAAATCATGATGACAAAATATAATAAGGAGCTTATGGTGGGTCCAAGGGGTAATTTTATCCCTCCTTGGTCAATCCCCATAGCACAATAATCATAAAATAATCATCAATATACCAAATCGTGCCTCTATGGTCAAATCGTAGGCCTCAAAAAGACCTTAGAAATCATCAGAAAGTGCCATAAGTGATGGATGCGGGCCCCAGTGAAGCCGAAACTGCTGGAGGAGGTGTGGAAGACCCCGATCTATCATCACTGATCATCCCATGCCATAACATTGCCTCAGTAGCCCAAATCAATTTCCTCAATAGCCATTTCTACCAATCCTGAAATGTCTCGGGAAGCGTGAAACTGCCCCAAATTTCCTCCTGGAGTGCCTGCGCTGTCAAGGTGAGGGCACCAATGTGTCCGGGAGGGGGGTAATATGGTAAAAATAAGTGGTTGTACCACCCCCTCCAAGCACAGGGCCCTAGGTCAACCGGATAAAAATCACATCTGCTCTGACAGGGCCTCCGACAGACCAAAACTGCACTGGGATAGCCTACTGAGGCTCAATCATCATTGTAAGTGCCCAAAACTGAAAACAAACTGTCTCATTGGACTCAAAAGGTCCAAATCCATCCAAAATGTGTACTCATACACCATATGAGTCTCTGCATGATCAAAATATATATCCAATATACCGGAACAGGGCCAATAATAATAATCTGTAAATGATCAAATACTGCTGTAAACTAAGAATCATCATCATAACCCTGTAGCTGTTGCATAGAATCATTATGTATGTATACATAGACCATATATCATATATCCATATCATCATAGGGTCCAACCATCTAATGTCCTATGGTTGACCTTGGTCTAACCAAGTCAACATGACCAAATATGACTTAGAACATCATCAGAAGCTGCTGCAAAGTGTCCAAGGTTAATGCATGCTCTACAACTTATTCAAATAACAATTATAACACAAAGTAATCATTACTGGCGATCTAAGTCCAAATATATAATGTCATTAATTATTATTATTACTCAGGTTATACTTTCAGGATCATACTCACTTCATAGCTGTGATCAATTTACTAGTGAAGGGTGAAGGCTAAAATAACTGGCTAGGCTAAGGGATGACTTGACTGACTTAACTTTGTGACACTTTGGCAAAGGAAAGGGAATACAAACCATAGTATATACTGAATGAGCAACGACACAGGGAATGGCGGTGTCTCACAAATGGATGATTTGTTCAAAGAGGGTTTATTCACCTTCAACAGATGCGCACAATCCATAATACAAATAAGGCCAGCAATTGTTTTGATATAGCATTTAAGTTCCATTGCTTTTTGGGCCTGAAGTTTCCATAGCCTTGATCTATGTGTGTTTAGAAACACATTGCATAGATTTACATTTATTTTAGGCTTCCTGCTGCAGGTGTGTTTTTAAGGCACTTGTTTACCTGAGCACTTCTAGGTGTGTCATGGACAGCTTGTTTACCTAGGTATTTATTTTTCCAAAAGATATAACATTTTATTTTCATGGCCATTTTCATTTGGCATGCCTTTCATTCATGTGTGTTTAGAAACACATTGCATGAATGGGCTTTTCATACAAGATATAACATTTCATTTTTCCAGATTTTGTATTCATGGCAGCACTAAAAGTTTCAGGTTTAGCCAACACAACTTTAGTGACTAGGGGGAATTCCAAGGAACTCCAACTCACCATAGGTAAGTTTTGTCACCAACTCAAAGCCGAGACACAATAAACAGGGAAGCTCATCCAATACAGAGGCTACAGTGGGGAAAAGTCCTCCATGCCACTAGTCAAGTAGTAAGTCAGGGTGATAAACTAAAAGGTAGGTAATGGATGGATGAAGACAATGCATAATGGAGCCGACACTAGCAAGCCAATGTATGGTGGAATGATCACCTCTATTCTCCCTAAGGAGGGTAAAACCAATGAATATGAATAGTGAACTTTTAAGTTTGAGTAGGGACAAGTATAATATATATAATAAAATCAACTAGGTCCACATATCTATATGATCGCCAGATCATGATACTAAGTGCCAAGACATGCTATAAGAATAAGTATAAAAGAAATATAACCATAACACAATGATATACCTGCTGAGTCATATACCTGATTGATCATCAACCTGTACCATCATCTGTCCTCTGAAACTACTGTTGTAACTTTGGGCACTACTGACTGCTCTGTACCAATGGTATAATGGCTACATCGGTCATCTCTCTGAGTGTCCTGAGACTCAGTCATGGCATGGGGAATATACACTGCTGTCCACAATCTGATAGTGATCCAATATAGATGCTCATCTCAGCATCTCAAATGTAAGGGAACTGGCTGAATAGTGTATTGGCATCAGAAAAATAATGTATGGTAGCCTAGCTACTATATATGTGATAATAGTACTAACTTGTTTAATTGAGCCTTGTCACTTCATGCTTGCATACAGGTTTCAGCTAGCACTCTAGTTGACCAGATTTGACTTAGTCAAACTGGGTTGACTAGGCAAAAAATGGGCTCGAAAAAATATTGTGATCAGAATTTCGATTTCAATCATTTATTATCTACAGGGGTTCCATATGAGCACACAACTGACGGAATTACAAAACATTGAACTGTTTGAGAGATTTTTAATTATTACTGGTCAACTTTGACATGTTTTAATTAAAAATCATAGATTTGGGGAAAATAATGCCAAATTAATGGATTGGAGTCGTTCGAGTGGTCATCCCTACTACTTTTGGGGTCCACGATCACATTGCAGCAGACGGTTTGGCAATCCGGGCAATAAAAGTGGGTCAAAAGCCCAATTTTCATCTTCAGCCATATAAACCAGCAGAAAATACATGGAAATCAGAATTTGACTAAGGCAACTATAGACAAATGGCAAAATTAAAGGTTGGCAATGGCAAAGGTAATCTCTAAGGTATTTTTGGTAATGTTTGATGTATATTTTGGGCATTGTGGGGCCCCTCCATGTGACAACTCACCATTGAGCTCGATTTGGCCCATAGGGGCATTTTTCTCCTTAATGGGGAATTTGATTTCCTTTTCTTTGATGGTGGGACCCTTGATGTATTATGTTGGGGGGATAAAACCTTATATAGACACCCCCCAATGCCTTGTATTGATGTATGGACCCCACATGGTCCCTCCCCCATCCACTAGTGCACTCTCCTTGGGGCAATTCGCACCCCCCTCTAGGGATGCATCTCCACCATTCGATTTTGTGGATGGGGAGATGATCTCAACCCTCCGTTTTGGGGGGGAAACCTAGCTTGAGAGGGAGCCATCTCTATAAGAGAATGGACTCACCCCCATTGTATCTCTCTTGGCATTTTTTAGAGTTGGAATAGAAGAGAAACGTTGCTGCTCTACTTGGCTCTTATGTGATAGCTTCTTGATATTGTAGATTGCCATACTATCTTGATGCACTAGTCATAGTTGGTGTTTGTTTCCAGCACTATATTTCTCACCATTGTTTGCAGCAAGCAAAGTCTTGGAGGAGGGCTCACCATTTGGCTACCACTATTGCTCCATTCTCCGGATCGGTATCACAAGGGAAGTGTTTTTGCCATTTCAGCCAAGCATTTTCTACTCATTCTTATTTGTATTGTTGTAGATTTACTTGTTTGTCAACACTAATTTGATTTTCTTGTCCATTGGTGTTTGCAGGCAAGGAGGATGAGTTGGTGGGGAGAGAGCAAATCGATTTCAGCTGGGACATCTTCAACTGTTGCTATTTGATCTTCGGGACGTACAAACCTCTTCAAAATCAGAATTATCAACTAGTTCCAAGTAGGTGTTACTTCTTCTTCTCTTGCATTTCAATTTCTGAATCTTGTTTAAGAGAGAAAACCCATATAAAATCTCTAAAAATTAAAATCTACAAAAGCCACCGTTAGAATTAGTTTATTTTGAAAACCCACAAATGATTTATGCTTAAAATCCTACATCCTAAATTTCATTTGATTTGGACTCCATTTGCCCACCGAATCAGCACTAGTCTACCTGACAAAAACGCCCCCCTGGGGTGTTTTTCTGTTTCAACCTGTTTGGGTCAGTTTGGGGTTATGGGTACTTGATATTTGGTTTCAGAATGTCATTTTACCTTAGAATATCAAGTTTCATTGGCTGAAAGTGAATATAAATGTCTTTTTTTCTATGCCCTAGGTCCATTTTTCTACCTTTTGACTCATTCCCCTAGGGTGCTTTCACCTTGCTTCTTGCTGGTCTATTTTTTATGCTTTAAATCAACCATTTAATAATCTTATAATCACTAGAAGTGTGTTCCAATTGCTGGTCCATCTTTGCTATGTATTGATAAATCATAACAAGCCTCATTTCCCATTTGGTAGGGTCCCCCAACCACTCTTCTAGTAATTTTTTGTTTGCTGATTTAATTTTCAGCCTTCTAATCTTTCATAGAATTCATCATTTGTATGAGTAATCAGATCTGATTTTGTTTCTTCTAGTACATCTTTTCCATCCAGAGTCTCGATTCCACTAGGCTGGAAGTTTTCTCACACTTAACCATCCATTCTGTCCCTTACTTCGTTTATCTTTTGGGTTTGGGTGTTTGATTGATTGAGTCTCAACCATCACCGGTTGAGTGGGGTCTCCCCCTGACTTGGCCAAGTGCCTCGTCTAAAGTGACAGTAGCCTTGTCCGGTGTGACTTCCGTTCATTTGAGCGGAGGACCTGGCTATTGCCGGTTACACCTTCCTAGTTGTATCCTCTACCGTCCTGTTATCACCTAAACTGTAGTTACCCCTATGGATGTATCCACTCATGGATGGCAATAGGGAAGGGCAACTCAAAAGGTGCAACCGCGATCACCTCAACCTCCAATAGATGGTTGTCACGCTAGTCGAGGCAACCTTTGCTTTATGTATCTAGCCCAGACAACAAAGGGGGAGATCCGATCTACTCCCGACAGGAGAGATCAAAACCAAGACACCAAATCAAGTTAATTCTAAGTGAAGTAAGGTGTATGGTTTATCCTAAACCTTAGGATGAAGTCACAAGACAAGTGAGGGGTTCAATGAGTATAGCTTTGGTTCATTATTGATATGAGAGTGACATATGATTTGTGAAATATGATCCAGGATTAAAGTACTAGTTCAATGTGAGAAAATCCACTGCCTTGGGAACCGTGTCCAATGCAGGGTAGTTTAGGGGTTGAATTGGGGCTAACTAGTACAAGTGACAAGCTTGATCATGATACATGATGACATCAAAGGGTTTAGTTCACCACACAAAGGTCAATCCACAAGTTAATCCAACAATCTAGGAAAGTCGAATTGACTTAGAGAGAAAACCAGTGCCTTGGGAATTGGGATAATGGAGTCAAAGTAAGGTTAACTTGTGGTTAAGGACTCCTATTGCATGAGACAAGTGGGAAATTAAAGTCTTGATGGATGAATAGGTCTAGATCTAGAGATTTAATGTTTTACCCTAAGTGGACCACAATCCCTTAAAACAAGGAATGCTATCCCTAAGGAAAGATTTGACAAGGTGACCTACTAGACCTAGGTTTTGAATTATGCTCGTTCCAAATCCACAAAGATCTCATGTACCCATGTCCTAGAAGTGGACCAACTCACTTCTCCAAGGTGGTGCGACTTTACCCAAGGAGGCTAAAAAGTGGGATAAATGACTCAAGACAAGTCCAATGGCATCCAAACTTTAGATCCAAGTAGTTTAAGCAAGTGAGAGTGTGGATCTATAATTTCATGGCAATCCAATGGCTAGATCTTACTAGATCTGAGTTTAAAGATACCAAGTGGTCCAAAATGGGGATTAAATCCCTTAAAATGTGGAATAGGGCCCACAAGGTAAAAATCAGAAAAGTGACAATCTGGGGGTAGGTTATTGGATGTGTAGATCATGAATCAAGCGGGATCTCAACTACCCACATACTAGATCTAGGTCAACCCACCAAACTAGGAAGTGCGCCCTTGCTTGGAGAGGCTAAATGCCTTGGGAAGAGGGTCAAATGGAGGCCAATCCTCACCAAACTATAGATCTGGGATGCCGTGGATAGTATAGAGGTGGGTTTTAAATATCTTACTCAAGAAGCAACTAGATCTTAGTAGATCTGAAAAAAAACATAAAAACGAGGGTTTGAAGAAATAAGGGTTTTATCAATTTATGAGTTATGTTGATGGATTGGATCAAGATAAGAGAAACAAACCTGTGGATCTTACCTGGGTAACCTTGTAGATGCCTTGATGATGATGATCTATGCAAACCCGATCAATTTGAGAACCTTTGAGGTAGTTTTCTATGCAATCGATTTAGTCCAAGAAGCTAATGCGTCCTCCCTCTTGCACAATAAACGTCAACAATATCAGATTTGATGTAATCAAGATATAAGACTAATGCCACAAGAGAAGTAACAGAAAGATAGCATAGATCACAATGATACTAATGATAACCCCCTGATACAAGCAAATGCCAGAAAGTCGATTTGAAGAAGCCTTGCAAAATCGCCCTTGTTGAAGTCGTCCTACTGTAGACAAGACAATGATTTCCAAAATAGATAGATCTTACCACAAATTCCAAATGCTAGGTTGCAATAGACTTTCCAATCAACATCTAAGAACACCAGATGCAAAGGAGACCACAAGAATTTCCACAAGAAAGTTTTTCTATACCAATAATCCAAGAGCCAAAGACCCCTTACAATGAGAAGCTCTCTCCTTTAAATAGGAAGGAGAGGCATCAAAATCCTAACCACTTTTTGAATGAGTGGCTAAGATTAAAAGATACAAATGTCTAATCAATGGTTGAGATGAGCTCAACAATAAAATACATGGATCACTCATAAAATATAACATAAGTGGACAAAATTGCCCTAGAAGAGGGGAATCCCACCAAATCATGATGACAAAATATAATAAGTAGCTTATGGTGGGTCCAAGGGGTAATTTTACCCACCCTTGGTCAATCCCCACAGCACAATAATAATAAAATAGTCATCAATATACCAAATCGTGCCTCTATGGTCAAATCGTAGGCCTCAAAAGACCTCAAAAATCATCAGAAAGTGCCATAAGTGATGGATTCGGGTCCCGATGAAGTTGAAACTGCTGGAGGAGGTGTGGAAGACATCAATCCATCATCACTGATCATCCCATGCCAAAACATTTCCTCAGTAGCCCAAATTGAATTCCTCAATAGCCATTTCTACCAATCTTGAAATGCCTCAGGAAGCGTGAAACTGCCCCAAACTGCCTCCTGGAGTGCCTGCACTATCAAGGTGAGGGCACTAGTTTGTTCGGGAGGGGGGTAATATGGTAAAAACAAGTGGCTGGACCACCCCCTCCAAGCACAGTACCCTAGGTCAACCGGATAAAAATCACATCTGCTCTAACAGGGTCTCCGACAGACCAAGATTGCACTGGGATAGCCTACTGAGGCTCACTCATCACTGTAAGTGCCTGGAACTAAAAACAAACTGTCTCATTGGACTCAGAAGGTCCAAATCCATCCTATATGTGTACTCATACACCATATGAGTCTCTGCATGATCAAAATATATATCCAATATACCAAAACAGGTCAAATAATAATAATCTGTAAATGATCAAATACTGCTGTAAACCTTGAATCATCATCATAACCTTGTAGCTACTGCATAGAATCATCATATACATGTACATAGACCGTATATGATCTATCCATATCATCACAAGGTTCAACCATCTCATGTCCTATGGTTGACCTTGGTCAAACTAGGTTTGACCAAGTCAACATAACCAAATATAACTCAGATCATCATCGGAAGCTGCTGCAAAGTGTCAAAGGTTAATGCATGTTCTACAACTTATTCAAATAACAATTATAACACAAAGTAATCATTACTGGCGATCTAAATCCAAATATATAATGTCATTAATTTTTATTATTACTCAGGACTAGACTTTCAAGATCATACTCACTTCATAGCTGTGATCAATTTGCTAGTGAAGGGTGAAGGCTAAAATAACTGGCTAGGCTAAGGGATGACTTGACCAACTTAACTTTGTGACACTTTGGCAATGGGAAAGGGAACACACACCATAGTATATACTGAATGAGCAACAACACAGGGAATGGCGGTGTCTCACAAATGGATAAGTTGTTTAGAGAGTGCTTATTCAACTTAGGCGTCATGTCTACATCAAATTGATCCAGGATCATTCGATTTCATTTCATGGCCTTTTTGGCCTACATAACCCTTCGGATCTCAGGTGTGCTGATAAGCACAACTAGTTGCAGCTTGAATCCAGGGCATGTTTTTTATACACATATAAGGTCAGCAATTGTTTAGATATAGCTTTAAGAAATCATTTCCTTTTTGGACCTTTCTTATACTCTTCGAGGAGTTATTTTCAGCAGTTCATCGCTCTTGCCCTTTTTAGTTTCCATGGGCGAATTTATCAGTTTCCATAAGTAGTACATGAGCTTTCAATTTTAGCCAACAACATCTCAAGTGACTAGGGGGAGTTCGAGCTATATCTGAATGCTCATCACCTGTACCATCATCTGTCCTCTGAAACTGCTGCTGTAACTTTGGGCACTACTGACTGCTCTATACAAATGGTATAATGGCTACATCGGTCATCTCTCTGAGTATCCTGAGACTCAGTCATGGCATGGGGAATACAACTGCTATCCAAAATCTGATAGTGATCCAATATAGATGCTCATCTCAGCATCTCAAATGTAAGGGAACTGGCTGAATAGTGTACTGGCATAAAAAAATAATGTATGGTAGCCCGGCTACTATATATGTGATAAACACGTCCCTATTGGGATATCTATCACAAACAACTAGAGATTGTGTGATAACACGGTGACAACAAGAGTGGGTGATTTGGTGGTGTCGTGACCAACCTGTGTTGGCGATGGGGAAGAACCCTGGGGTCTGATGAACCAACAGTTTGAGAGGAAGGCTAGGTGTGAAGGGATCCAATGATGCCATCAGCTTGGAGTCCCTTGGGTGTTTTCGCGGGGGTCGTAGGTGTTGCGGGGTGCGTCGGGAAGAATATCAAACAACGTGCCAGATTGAGCATAGACTAAGTCTAGCAAATGGGCACGAGTGATGGCTTGTTCCTCAGGGATAGTGCCACCCATGGAAACATCTCATGCTATGGTAGGAATGAGAGACTTCGTAAACGAGTTCGCTAGGAGTTGATCTGGAATAGGAGCCTTAATGAGACGTCATCTCCTCCGCCACTCATGTATATGATCTGAGATATGAGTAGCGGTATTTTGACGGAGCGAGGTTAAAAGCTCTGTACCAGTTTCATACCGTATAAGCAGCTGGAAATGAGTCAAAAATTTCATAGCAAGAGAACCAAAGTCGGGAAAAGAATGGGGTGGTAGTTCAATATACCACTTGGCAACCGAACCAGTGAGAGTCCTTTGAAACAATCGAAGACGGATCGAGTCATCCATCAGGGAGTTGGATGAACACCATAAGTGGTATGTCATCACGTGGTTTTTAGGATCCTCACTAGGCTTACCATCAAATTTTGGGATATCTGACGGAAGTTTCACCGGAATGGGTGGCCAATTAGTTCTGTGGTAGATGGGGTCGTTGGTCAAGTGAGACAGGTCAGGTAGATCCAAAGTAGCCAAAAAGGGCAGCTGCGGATTAGGATGCGAGTACTGATAGTACAGATAAGGCGTGTAAGGACCTGTGGGACCTTGTATCGACTCACCATAATGTGTTCCAGGAGGAAACTGGCCATAGGGGTACGGGCCGCCCGAACCAAATGTAGGTCCGCCGCCATAGTAAGGTGGTCCATAACCATAATAAGGTGGCCCATTACCATAAGGTGGGGTCCTCCTCCACCTCCGGGAGGGGTGGGTCGCCTCCAAATGGTGGGGGTCCGCCACCATCGCCAGGGTAGGATGGGCCGCCATCGCCTCCACCGGGAGGAGATGGTGGTCCACTACCACCACTAGAATAGGACGGGCCTCCACCACCTCCTTCGGGAGGGGGTGGTGGGCCACCGCTGCGGCCAAAAGGGTAAGATCCTCCTCCGCCACCTCCACCATAGTAGGGTGGTGGTCCACCACAATCACCACCAGGATGAGAAGGTCCTGTTATCACACCATAGTAGCAGGGCTACTATCCTTGCTTAGCAGATATCTGCACATTCCAAAGCTTTCATTATTCCAGAGCATGGCTATATATTTTGGATCACTCATGATCATAGCAGTATATTATTTAGATGTATGTTTGACCTTGTGTCAAGGCTGAGCCTTGAGAGTTCAGATTTGATGACCGATGTGACCCTTTATCCCATACAGTTTCAGTTCAGTGCTTAGAGATGTATTGCAGCAGTGTTTCAGATGGTACATGATGATTATTATTATGATGATGTTGTATGATCTATGGATATGTTATCACTGACTATGGATTATTATCTTGTTGATTTAGTCA
This sequence comes from Larix kaempferi, assembly GCA_027924585.1. Taxonomy (NCBI): domain Eukaryota; kingdom Viridiplantae; phylum Streptophyta; class Pinopsida; order Pinales; family Pinaceae; genus Larix; species Larix kaempferi. The sequence continues at coordinate 18,591,944 of BSBM01000931.1, read as the reverse complement.
CGTTCACAGCATTTGCTTGGTATATTATTCTTGACGTGGCAAACTATTTAAAATGAACTGCAAATCATAAAATGGACAATTGCTTGCACATTTAGGTCATTTAACAAAACCCACTGGTTTTTCACCTTACATAGATATGGTCTTTCCTGACACCAGTTGTCTGCTAGTGTAGGCTCCATATTCACTTGACTCCATCCATACATGACTTTCCTATTTGACTTTAAACCTTGACTTGTCTCATTTGACTTTCTGATACCGAGGACTTCTCCATTTTTCTACCTCTGTGTTTGGACCGCATCCCTGTATATTCAGTGTCTCGGCTCTAAGTTGGTGACAAAACTTGGCTTTGGTGAGTTGGATTGTAGGCCTAAATCATTTTGGTTGGTTGTCCCGATGTTTGGCATTGGCTCGAACTCCCCCTAGTCACTTGAGATGTTGTTGGCTAAAACTGAAAGCTCATGTTCTACCTATGGAAACTTAAAAATTCGCCCATGGAAACAAAAAAGGGGCAAGAGCGATGAACAGCTAAAAATACTCCTCGAAGAGTATAAAAAAAAAAGGTCCAAAAAGCAATGGCTCTTAAAAGTTATATCTAAACAATTGCTGACCTTATATATATTTGAAAAAACATGCCCTGGATGCAAGCTGCAACTAGTTGTGCTTTTCAGCACATCTGAAATCCGAAGGGTTATGTAGGCCAAAAAGGCCATGGAATAAAATTGAATGATCCTAATGAACCTGGATCAACTTGATGTAGACATGATGCCTAAGTTGAATAAGCACTCTCTAAACAACTTATCCATTTGTGAGGCACAACCATCCCCCGTGTTCTTTTGTCCAACACAGAGTTTGTAGCTTCCCCCTTCTCCCAGTCCAAAGTATTTTTGGGTTAAGTTAAACAAGTCAACCCCTTGGCCCAACCTTGCTCCTAGCCTTCATCCTTCACTAGCAGTTTGACCATGTCCAATGGGTGAGTTTGTTATTTGAACTATTGTGCAAGTAATTTTATATAATAACCAAGGAATGTGCTAACTTGATTAATGCCATTGAATGGAATTTATACTTTGAGCTTAACTGTGAAAATGATTAAAGAAGCATTGTCTTAGTCTACTGATGTGATTTATCCTTGGTTGTATATTATTGGGATCTATGATGATGTGGGCCATGTATAGATGCCTATTGATGATGATTGATGGCCCCACATTCTTGGTGATGATATCATATGATGGACATATGATGCAGATGATGATTGATCCAGTTCAGCAGGTTTTATTACTACTTCAGATCAGCAGATTATACATTGTCCATATATGGTGGACCCTACAGCTGGTCCATTAGGGAAACCCATGGTGTATGAGTACACATTTCTAGTGGATTTGGGTCTTCTGAATCCAATGAGACACTTATCTTTCAGTTCCGGGCACTTCTGACAGTGATTGATGCAGTTTTACACTTGTTGACCAGATTTGGGGCTGATTTCCCAGCCTGAGCAGCAGGGGCCCCGAGAGGCCAGTTCACCTAGGGCACAGATGATGGAGGGGGTGGTCCAGCCACTTGTTTTTACCATTTACCCCCCCCTTCTGGAGAGCCTGGTGGGATCAGATGGACAGCGCTGGTACCCTAGGAGGCATTTTTGGCACTTTCACAGTTCCCGAGGCAGTTAAAAAATGGGATAAAGTGGTCACTGAGGAAATCGATTTGGGCAATTGAGGCAAGGTTTTGGCATTTGGTTTTCACAGAGGTCTTCTAGGGTGGCATCACTATCTTCCAGTCAGTTTTCACCATGTGGGTATGCCCACATTGATCACGGGAGGTCATTTACTGACTGTCATGGATTCTGAGGACAGTTTTGGTCATTTATATTATATTGGACATATTTTATTATTTTATTGTGCCTTGGGGATGAGCTAGTAAGGATTGATACCTCCTAGCCCCACCGCGTGCTTATGTTGTCATGTCCTAGTCATCATGAGGTGGATTTTGGCACCTATACTTCTCTAGTGGATGATGTCACCCCCTTTTTATACCATTTAGTGGGGGCGCTATCATTATGTTGGGTGATCCATGTGATATATTGTTATGATTTATTGTTAGCCATTGATTAGATCTTGAGATCTTTTAATCTTAGCCACTCATGTAAAAAGTGGTTATGATTGTACTCTCTCCCCATCCTATTTAAGGAGGGAGCCTCTCATTGTAAAATTCATCTAGAGATTTTTGGCTCTTGGCTCTTGGAATAAAAATTTCTATCTTTTGGAGTACATGCTTGGATTGGAGTGGATGTTGGTTGTTTCGATTGTAAATGCTTTTGTCCATTGCACTGGAGGATCTATTGTAGCTATCTTGCATATTTGCCATATCTTATTTACAGGTTAAGAGGGCGATTTTGGACAAGGGCGAATTGGTGGGGAGGCTTTCCCTTCAAGCTTGGAAGAATTCGTTTTGGTTTGACAGGGAGTAGTTTTGCCTTTGTGTCAACTATTCTATGTTTCTCTATCTCTCTTACTTGTATCTACCTTCAACATGTTAAACTGATTGATGCTTTGCTCCTTGGTTTTGACAGGTGAGAGGGAATCACATGTGGCTTGGGAAAATCGATTTGGCAAGAGGGCTTCAACAATTCTCCATTTGATCTTTGGAAAAGTAATCCTCGTCTCAACTAGCATTCATCTCTTCATCCAGGTATGTTCCAAGAGGTATGATCTTCTTCTTCCTTGAATCATCCATAATTTCTAGATCATAAAAACTCTAATTGATTAAAACCCTTGTTTTTGGTTTTTCTTAGATCTACTTACATCTAGCCTTGCTTTTGAGAAGATCTTGAAAACCCACCTCTATAGCATCCACCCCTAGTTGGATCTAGAGTTTGGTGGTGATTGGCTTAAAATTGACACACTTTTCAAGGCAAAAAGCCCTCTTGAACCCAAATCGCACTACCTAGTGAGAGGCTTGTTTTGGTTAGATCTAGCACATGGGTAGGTGAAATCCCACTTGTTTTGAAATCTAGACACTTGATAACCTACCCCCAGATTCTTACTTTGGTGAATTCTACCTTGTGGACATCATTCCATGTTTTAAGGGGTCAAAACCCCCTTTTGAATTTCTTGGCACATCAAAACTCAGATCTACGAAGATCTAACTCTTGGATTGACTTGATTTTTGGGATCTACATAGATCTGGATACCAGCTACTTGGATCTATAGTTTGGTGGCCATCGGACTTGATTTGGTCCACCAAACCCTCATTCTAGCCCTCCTTGAGCAAATCGCACTCCCTTGTGAAAGTGAGTTTGTGCACTTCTAGGAGGTGGGTGATTGAGATTTTTGGGGATTCGGAACGGCCATACCTTGAAACCTAGGTCTAGAGTATCTTTTTGTCACGATCCGCCTTGGGGGTAGCATTCCTTGTTTCAAGGGATTGTAGTCCACTTAGGGTCATCACTTGAAAACCTAGATCTAGCAAAATCCCACCATTAGATCTCTTTTAGCCCACTTGACTTGGCTTCTAGGTGTCCCGATCTACACTTTGACATACTTTTTGACCCCATTAGCCCATCCAACAAGGCACTGGTCCTCCTCAAAGCAAGTCGCACTCCTTGGGATTTGTGTCAAACCATAGATCTAGTACATGGGTACTCGTAAAATCAACTTAGATCTATCGATCTACTAATAACAAAACATCTAGTACCAATTTCATCCCTAACTTCACCTTGTGGGCCCACTTAAAGGCATTTCACACATCCCAAGAAAATAAGACCCACTTGTGTAAACATATGGTACTACACCTAGTCATCATACCCAATCATGTGGCCTAAACCATACATAGGTTGAAACACTAACAATCTCTTACACCACCTTCAACCATACCTCAACTCCTAGGTTCACTTGGGCTTGCATTGGTTTTCGTAACTCATCATTTACTCATCCTTAGAAACCTTTGTTTGGGTCCAATCAACTGTGATTGGTTATAGGGTCTCCCCCTAGGTCTTGTTACACCTTGACCTAAAGCGAAGAGTGCCTCGGTTGACGTGACTCCCACCTCGCATTGGGAACCGTGGCATCTTTTGGGTCACCTCTTTAGTTGCCTGTCTCCTCTACCATCCCGGATGGGATACCACTAGGGGAAACTACAAGTTGTGTGATAACATTTTTGGTGCCGTTGCCGGGGAGGTATAGGCCTACCTTGGTTCATCATACTTGTTTTGTCTCACTCTCTCCCTGCACTTTAAACAACATACATCTTGGTAGAAGAGTTTAAAAATCTACCTGGCGACTCCAATTCGTGACTCCACTGAGGATCGGCCCCATCCCCATCTTTCAATTTTGTGACTTGTAAATCATAAATGAATTCAGACATTTTCTTCCAAATGACAAGGTGTATGAATGAAATATATGAGAACCTATCTCGCTATAGAGGGCAGTTGGAAGAAAGTAATGAAGGTCAGTCAACATATCAATATGGGAGTGATTATGTACATAATTCTTATGACTCTCATCATTCTTTTCATTCTTCAAGTAAAAATATTAACCCAATTAATTCAAACAAAAGTCAATTTCAACCAAGGCCTTGCAACCAAAGCATTCGGTCAAATGACTCTAGCATTCCAGTTAGACATCCAAAACTAATCCCTAGTAGAATGGCCAGAGTTATTAGAAATCCAGCTAAGCCATCTCCTTTTGACTTTTCTGAAATTCATGGGGCACCTCATCTTATGCCAAATAATTACTCTGAAAGGTTGCCTCGTTTCTATGGAAATTATTTTGAGTCAATTGAAAATCACTTACAAAGATTTTGGGATTATATGGAAGTTAGGGGTGCTAATGATGAAAATGTTTATATGCGGGCCCTGGGTGAGACATTAGGTGGAAATGCTGGTTTATGGTTTGATAATTTAGCCCCGGGATCCATCACTGGATATGATATGTTTGTTGGGTTATTAAAGAATAAATGGGGTAGTAATATTGAAGAATCCTTAACCGAGACATCAAGCAATAACTGTGCTGTTGAGGACCAGTTTGATAAGGACCATGATAATAATAGTGACACTTCAAATCAGTCCTTGAGTAGCCCTACTCTTGATCTTGAAGAAATTTCTGATTTTGTATTTGTTGAGGATCCTTCAGAAAAAGAATTCCTTAATCGTTCTATCATTAACAATCATTCAATTCCTTATCACCTTATTGAAGAAGAAGAAAGTGGAAACATTGACCAAGACCCTTTAGTAGTGCTCTCACATGATCATTGTGCAAATAATTAGGATGCTTTAAATGAGCTTGTTAATTTTCCCCTTGATCAATTAAATGAAAATGATCACTTATCCTCTTATAATTTTAATGATGAATCAATAGAAGGTCAATCTCAAGATGAGGATGAATTAGTGAATCACACTAGATGCTCTAATCTGTGTTCCACTTCTTATAATGAGTCTTTAATTTTTTCTGTCCTTAGTCAAGATAGCTTTTTCTTAGAGTTAGAATATTGTCCTCAAATTAGATTTAATCAAAGGTTTGAAGTCATTCCTAGTGCTATTTTGAAAGGCCTTTCATTTTGTCAAATTTCAAGGCCAAATCTTTCTATCCATCTAGGAGACTGTTCATATTTGCAATCCACCCTCCCTTCCCAACTCTTTCAATCATCTTTGGGTTGGTGGTCTAGCCAGTCTTTTGCTTTTAAATTTTTCAACAAGAAGTATAAGCATGATAACATGGTTGGAGAAAATGCACTTCATTTCCCTTTTCAGTCACTTTGGAACCATAATGCTTGCTGTCAATTTATCAATCATTCTAGGTGGCTAGAAAAGGTGTTTAAAGATCAATTCCATATTTTCTCCATTTTTGAGCATCAAGGGGGTCTGACTTTGATTTTTCGTCTTCTAAGCTTTGAGTTGTCTCCACTTGGTTTCTATTTGATCATCAGTCCCAAGGAGAATCAAGTTGAATATGTGAAAGAAGTAAATGAAGAAGTTAATTTGTGGGAAAATGAATCGAATCACATGTCTTATGTCTTCCCTCCATCCATCCCTGAGTTTAACTTGCATAAATTTTATGATCCTATCAGTTCTTTGATGGAGGATGTTTGTATCAGTCAGTCTTTTCCTTGGCATAATTTCATATTGCATCATTCAAACCATTCTGTAATGTTTGAATAAGTCAGGAAGATTGTGCCCTCAAATTTGTTAATCTTTAGCCCAATCTTGACTTGTCCTATCATCAAAAATCAAAGAAGAATCATTAATTTATTTGATGAATGGTTGCACTGGATTTATGATTTTACCTAACATTTGTGCTAACTGGTTAGAGTAGGGTAGGTAGGTCTTGAATAAGCTCACTTGAGCAATAGGATTTGTGTGATTTTTCTTTTTTTGTGTGCTGAGTATTGTCGTTTTCTGCTTGGATTGTTTGCTTGTTTTTATTGAGCTGAGCCTTGCTCCTTCCTAAGCTTGTTTCTTCTCCTGCATGCATTTAAGAAATTTTAGTTGTCATTCCTATTTTTGGCTGCCTGTGCAAGTTGAGATTGCCTGGTTGAAAAAGTTCTCTTTTCCTCCTGCACAGTAATAAAAATAATGAATGATGAATAAATATGCCATGTTAGTTTATGTTTTTCGTTTATGGATTTTAGTTTATGCTTTAGATTAGATTTCAGTTTTAGTTTTATTTTATATTTTTGCCATACATGCTCCATGAGGTATTCTAGTGTTTGTGAGAGCAGGAACAGGTGCAAGATAAAAGCAGAAGGCAAGGATGGTGTAGTGCTGGATTGAAGATTGATGCAGAGCATTTCAAGACCAGAGATTCTGAGGTTCTCAAGCGCTCTCTCCCTTAGAGCACTTGTCCTAGCTGGAGCCAGATGTTATCACACCATAGTAGCAGGGCTACTATGCTTACTTAGCAGATATCTGCACATTCTAGAGCTTTCATTATTCCAGAGCATGGCTATATATTTTGGATCACTCATGATCATAGCAGTATATTATTCAGATGTATGTTTGACCTTGTGTCAAGGCTGAGCCTTGAGAGTTCAGATTTGATGACCGATGTGACCCTTTATCCCATACAGTTTCAGTTCAGTGCTTAGAGATGTATTGCAGCATTGTTTCAGATGGTACATGATGATTATTATTATGATGATGTTGTATGATCTATGGATATGTTATCACTGACTGTGGATTATTATCTTGTTGATTTAGTCACGTTCACAGCATTTGCTTGGTATATTATTCCTGATGTGGCAAACTATTTAAAATGAACTGCAAATCATAAAATGGACAATTGCTTGCACATTTAGGTCATTTAACAAAACCCACTGGTTTTTCACCTTACATAGATATGGTCTTTCCTGACACCAGTTGTCTGCTAGTGTAGGCTCCATATTCACTTGACTCCATCCATACATGAATTTCCTATTTGACTTTAAACCTTGACTTGTCTCATTTGACTTTCTGATACCGAAGACTTCCCCATTTTTCTACCTCTGTGTTTGGACCGCATCCCTGTATATTCAGTGTCTCGGCTCTAAGTTGGTGACAAAACTTGCCTTTGGTGAGTTGGATTGTAGGCCTAAATCATTCTGGTCGGTTGTCCCGATGTTTGGCATTGGCTCGAACTCCCCCTAGTCACTTGAGATGTTGTTGGCTAAAACTGAAAGCTCATGTTCTACCTATGGAAACTTAAAAATTCACCCATGGAAACAAAAAAGGGGCAAGAGCGATGAATAGCTAAAAATACTCCTCGAAGAGTATAAAAAAAAAAAAAGGTCCAAAAAGCAATGGCTCTTAAAAGTTATATCTAAACAATTGCTGACCTTATATATATTTGAAAAAACATGCCCTGGATGCAAGCTGCAACTAGTTGTGCTTCTCAGCACATCTGAAATCCGAAGGGTTATGTAGGCCAAAAGGCCATGGAATAAAATTGAATGATCCTAATGAACCTGGATCAACTTGATGTAGACATGATGCCTAAGTTGAATAAGCACTCTCTAAACAACTTATCCATTTGTGAGGCACAACCATCCCCCATGTTCGTTTGTCCAACACAGAGTTTGTAGCTTCCCCCTTCTCCCAGTCCAAAGTATTTTTGAGTTAAGTTAAACAAGTCAACCCCTTGGCCCAACCTTGCTCCTAGCCTTCATCCTTCACTAGCAGTTTGACCATGTCCAATGGGTGAGTTTGTTATTTGAACTATTGTGCAAGTAATTTTATATAATAACCAAGGAATGTGCTAACTTGATTAATGCCATTGAATGGAATTTATACTTTGAGCTTAACTGTGAAAATTATTAAAGAAGCATTGTCTTAGTCTACTGATGTGATTTATCCTTGGTTGTATATTATTGGGATCTATGATGATGTAGGCCATGTATAGATGCCTATTGATGATGATTGATGGCCCCACATGCTTGGTGATGATATCATATGATGGACATATGATGCAGATGATGATTGATCCAGTTCAACAGGTTTTATTACTACTTCAGATCAGCAGATTATACATTGTCCATATATGGTGGACCCTACAGCTGGCCCATTAGGGCAACCCATGGTGTATGAGTACACATTTCTAGTGGATTTGGGTCTTCTGAATCCAATGAGACACTTATCTTTCAGTTCCGGGCACTTCTGACAGTGATTGATGCAGTTTTACACTTGTTGACCAGATTTGGGGCTGATTTCCTAGCCTGAGCAGCAGGGGCCCCGAGAGGCCAGTTCACCTAGGGAGCTGATGATGGAGGGGGTGGTCCAGCCACTTGTTTTTACCATTTACCCCCCCTTCTGGAGAGCCTGGTGGGCTTAGATGGACAGCGGTGGTACCCTAGGAGGCAGTTTTGGCACTTTCACAGTTCCCGAGGCAGTTAAAAAATGGGATAAAGTGGTCACTGAGGAAATCGATTTGGGAAATTGAGGCAAGGTTTTGGCATTTGGTTTTCACAGAGGTCTTCCAGGGTGGCATCACTATCTTCCAGTCAGTTTTCACCATGTGGGTATGCCCACATTGATCACGGGAGGTCATTTACTGCTTCACTATCATGGATTCTGAGGACAGTTTTGGTCATTTATATTATATTGGACATATTTTATTATTTTATTGTGCCTTGGGGATGAGCTAGTAAGGATTGATACCTCCTAGCCCCACCACGTGCTTATGTTGTCATGTCCTAGTCATCATGAGGTGGATTTTGGCACCTATACTTCTCTAGTGGATGACGTCACCCCCTTTTTGTACCCTTTAGTGGGGGTGCTATCATTATGTTGGGTGATCCATGTGATATATTGTTATGATTTATTGTTAGCCATTGATTAGATCTTGAGATCTTTTAATCTTAGCCACTCATGTAAAACGTGGTTATGATTGTACTCTCTCCCCATCCTATTTAAGGAGGGAGCCTCTCATTGTAAAATTCATCTAGAGATTTTTGGCTCTTGGCTCTTGGAATAAAAATTTCTATCTTTTGGAGTACATGCTTGGATTGGAGTGGATGTTGGTTGTTTCGATTGTAAATGCTTTTGTCCATTACATTGGAGGATCTATTGTAGCTATCTTGCATATTTTCCATATCTTATTTACAGGTTAAGAGGGCGATTTTGGACAAGGGCGAATTGGTGGGGAGGCTTTCCCTTCAAGCTTGGAATAAGTCGTTTTGGGTTGACAGGGAGTAGTTTTTCCTTTGTGTCAACTATTCTATGTTTCTCTATCTCTCTTACTTGTATCTACCTTCAACATGTTAAACTGATTGATGCTTTGCTCCTTGGTTTTGACAGGTTAGAGGGAATCACATGTGGCTTGGGAAAATCGATTTGGCAAGAGGGCTTCAACAATTCTCCATTTGATCTTTGGCAAAGTAATCCTCGTCTCAACTAGCATTCATCTCTTCATCCAGGTATGTTCCAAGAGGTATGATCTTCTTCTTCCTTGAATCATCCATAATTTCTAGATCATAAAAACTCTAATTGATTAAAACCCTTGTTTTTGGTTTTTCTTAGATCTACTTACATCTAGCCTTGCTTTTGAGAAGATCTTGAAAACCCACCTCTATAGCATCCACCCCTAGTTGGATCTAGAGTTTGGTGGTGATTGGCTTAAAATTGACACACTTTTCAAGGCAAAAATCCCTCTTGAACCCAAATCGCATTACCTAGTGAGAGGCTTGTTTGGTTAGATCTAGCACATGGGTAGGTGAAATCCCACTTGTTTTGAAATCTAGACACTTGATAACCTACCCCCAGATTCTTACTTTGGTGAATTCTACCTTGTGGACATCATTCCATGTTTTAAGGGGTCAAAACCCCCTTTTGAATTTCTTGGCACCTCAAAACTCAGATCTACAAAGATCTAACCCTTGGATTGACTTGATTTTTGGGATCTACATAGATCGGGGTACTAGCTACTTGGATCTATAGTTTGGTGGCCATTGGACTTGATTTGGTCCACCAAACCCTCATTCTAGCCTTCCTTGAGCAAATCGCACTCCCTTGTGAAAGTGAGTTTGTCCACTTTTAGGAGGTGGGTGATTGAGATTTTTGGGGATTCAGAACGGCCATACCTTGAAACCTAGGTCTAGAGTATCTTTTTGTCACGATCCGCCTTGGGGGTAGCATTCCTTGTTTCAAGGGATTGTGGTCCACTTAGGGTCATCACTTGAAAACCTAGATCTAGCAAAATCCCACCATTAGATCTCTTTTAGCCCACTTGACTTGGCTTCTAGGTGTCCCGATCTACACTTTGACATACTTTTTGACCCCATTAGCCCATCCAACAAGGCACTGGTCCTCCTCAAAGCAAGTCGCACTCCTTGGGATTTGTGTCAAACCATAGATCTAGTACATGGGTACTCGTAAAATCAACTTAGATCTATCGATCTACTAATAACAAAACATCTAGTACCAATTTCATCCCTAACTTCACCTTGTGGGCCCACTTAAAGGCATTTCACACATCCCAAGAAAATAAGACCCACTTGTGTAAACATATGGTACTACACCTAGTCATCATACCCAATCATGTGGCCTAAACCATACATAGGTTGAAACACTAACAATCTCTTACACCACCTTCAACCATACCTCAACTCCTAGGTCCACTTAGCCTTGCATTGGTTTCCGTAACTCATCATTTACTCATCCTTAGAAACCATTGTTTGGGTCCAATCAACTGTGATTGGTTATAGGGTCTCCCCCTAGGTCTTGTTACACCTTGACCTAAAGCGAAGAGTGCCTCGGTTGACGTGACTCCCACCTCGCATTGGGAACCGTGGCATCTCTTGGGTCACCTCTTTAGTTGCCTGTCTCCTCTACCATCCCGGATGGGATACCACTAGGGGCAACTACAAGTTGTGTGAGAACAGGTCCTCCACCACCACCACCACCACCAGGGTGAGAAGGTCCTCCACCACCACCACCGGGAGGGGGTGGTGCTCCTCCGCCACCACCAGAATGAGATGGTCCTCCCCCACCACTGCTGCCAGGGGGGGGTGGTCCCCCACCACCTCCACCAGGGGGGTGGGCCATGATGGCTGAAATGAGGTGGTCCTCCGCCAGAAGTTAGAGGTCCACCTCCTCAAGAGTTATGTGGGGGGCCTCCGCCTCCAATGGGAGGTGGGGGTGGAGGGATTGTAAGTGGGGGTCGATGTTGTAAAACATTTTGTTGTCCCCATAGAGTGTCAGGATTACTGGGGTAGGGTACCCCGTAAAGTGCGTTTCTGGGATTAGGTTGAACCGGCATAGGGTTAAGATGACTTGGATATGCTTGAGTCGATGGAGGTTGAGTTACGTTGGACGGTCCCCCAACATGGGATAGTCCCGAAGTGGAAGGTCCAGGAGGTAAGGAATTTCCAACGGAAGGCCCGATGGGAACTCCTGCTGCAGTATTATGGTTAAGAGACGGGGGTTTCCCCTTAGTAACAACTTGTTGACGACTAGGTAAAGGTTGACCCAACACTGGTTGTTGATCATTCACCGTAGGATTATCACTACCTGTAAAGAAGGTAGGGGTAAAGAATATCCTCCCCTTAAAGTTTGGAGTGGGGGAGGAGCAGGTGACCTAACTGTGGTAGTTACGGGTGTGTTGGACTTGTTATCACCTAAGCTGTAGTTACCCCTATGGATGGATCCAGTCATGGATGGCAATAGGGAAGGGCAACTCAAAAGGTGCAACCACGATCACCTCGACCTCCAAATATGTATGGTTGTCACGCCAGTCGAGGCAACCTTCGCTTTATGTTATCTAGCCCAGACAACAAAGGGGGAGACCCGATCTACTCCCGACAGGAGAGATCAAAACCAAGACACCAAATCAAGGTATTTCCAAGTGAAGTTAGGTGTATGGTTTATCCTAGACCTAAGGGTAAAATCACAAGCCAAGTGAGGGGTTCAATAGGTGTAGCATTGGTTCATAGTTGATGTGAGAGTGACTTATAATGTTTGAAGTGAGATCTAGGGCTAGTATACTAGTTCAATGCTGGAAAATCAACTGCCTTGGGAACTGTGTCCAATGCAGGGAAGTTAAGGTTTGTATTGGGGCTAACTAGTACGGATGACAAGCTTGACCATGATAGCATCAAGGGTTTAGTCCACTATGCATGGTCAATCCACAAGTCAATCCAACAATCTAAGAAGGTTGAAATAACTTGGAGAGAAACCAGTGCCTTGGGAATTGGGAAGTGGAGTCAAAGTAGGGTTGACTTGTGGTTTAAGACTCATAATACATGAGATAAGTGGGCAATTTAAGTTTCGATGTGTAAATGTATCTAGATCTAGGTTTGACCCAAGTGGACCACAATCCCTTAAAACAAGGAATGCAATCCCCAAGGCAAGATTTGACAGAATGACAGTCTAGACCTAGGTTTTGAATTATTCCGGTTCTGAATCTCCAAAAATCTCAAGTACCCAGTTCCTAGAAGTGAGTGAACTCACTTCTCCAAGGTGGTGCGACTTTGCCCAAGGAGGCTTAAAAGTGGGGTTAGGTAGGTCAAAACAAGTCGGATGACATCCAAACTTTAGATCCGGGTAGATCGGTCAGGTAGGAGTATGGATCTATAATTTCGTGGCAATCCACCGGTTAGATCTTAGTAGATCTAAGTTTAAGTGTTCCAAGTGGTCCAAAATGGGGATTAAATCCCTTAAAATGTGGAATGGGGCCCACAAGGTAAATTTCAGGAAAGGGACAACCTGGGTGTATGTTATTTGATGTGTAGATGTCAAATCAAGTGGAATCTCAAACACCCATCGCTTAGATCTAGGTCAACCTGCTCAAACTAGGAAGTGCGCCTTGCTTGGGAGAGGCTAAGTTGGCCTGGGAAGGGGGTCAAATGGAAGCCAATCCTCACCAAACTATAGATCCGGGATGCCGTGGATGCTATAGAGGTGGGTTCTTAATATTACGCCCAACAACCCAATAAATCTAAGTAGATCTGAGAAAAATGCAAAATTGGGGTTTTAATTAATTAGGGTTTTAAATGTTTTTGACAATTGGATAGACTATGGAGATAGAACTTACCTTGAGATCATACCTGAATGATGTGGTTGAGATGCCTTGATGTTGAGGAAGATTCCCGCAGAGATCAAATGAGAGATTGTTGATTTGCTTGCCAATTTGATGCCCTAGTCCACAAGTGCGCCTTCCTCTACCTGTCAAACCAAGGAATAAAATTCAATCAGTAAGATCAAGTATGGAAGAAATACAAGAGAAATGCAAATAGTAACATGAAATAGAAGGTCCTGGGACAGTAATACTCCCTGTTACCAACGAAGAGCTCCAAAGAAGAAGTAGGGAGAGTCTTCCCCTACCAATACCTCCTCCTCCAAGCAAATCGGCCTCCACCTGTAGATGCAAAATCGTGGTACAAAATATATGGCAAACAATATCTTCAATAACTCAGTGCAAAGGAAGAACCAACGAACGAACACCAAAAACATTCACCACAACACTGGAGATAGATGCAATAATAATTTTCTATTCCAATAATCCAGAGCCAAAAGTCCCTTTACAATGAGAAGCTCTCTCCTTTAAATAGGAAGGAGAGGCACCAAAACCCTAACCACTTTTTGAATGAGTGGCTAAGATTAAAAGATACAAATGTCTAATCAATGGTTGAGATGAGTTCAACAATATAATACATGGATCACACATAAAATATAACATAAGTGGACAAAGTCGCCCTAGGAGAGGGGAATCCCACCAAATCATGATGACAAAATATCATAAGAGGCTCATGGTGGGTCCAAGGGGTAATTTTATCCCTCCTTGGTCAATCCCCATGGCACAATAACCAATAAATAATCATGAATATACCAAATCGTGCCCCCAAGGTGAAGTCGTGGTCCTCAAAAGACCTCAAAAAATCCACAGAAAGTGCCATAAGTGATGGATGCGGGCCCCGATGAAGCTGAAACTGCAGCAGGAGGTGTGGAAGGTCCCGATCTATCATCACTGATCATCCCATGCCATAAATTTGCCTCAGTATCCCAAATCGATTTCCTCAATAGCCATTTCTACCAATCCTGAAATGCCTCGGGAAGCGTGAAACTGCCCAAACAGCCTCCTGGAGTGATGGCGCTGTCAAGGTGAGGGCACCAATGTGTCCGGGAGGGGGGTAATATGGTAAAAACAAGTGGCTGGACCACCCCCTCCATCATCAGCGCCCTAGGTCAACCGGATAAAAGTCATCCCTGCTCTGACAGGGCCTCCAATAGACCAAAACTGCACTAGGACAGCCTACTGAGGCTAAATCATCCCTGTAAGTGCCCGGAACTGAAAACAAACTGTCCCATTGGACTCAGAAGGTCCAAATCCATCCAAGATGTGTACTCATACACCATATGAATCTCTGCATGATCAAAATAAATATCCAATGTACTGGAACAAGGCCAATAATAATGATCTGTAAATGTCCAAACACTGATGTATCCCAAGAATCATCATCATAACCCTGTAGCTGCTGCATAGAATCATCCTGTATGTGTACATAGACCATATATCATCTACCCATATCATCATAAGGTCCAACATCTCATGTCCCATGGTCCTCCATGGTCAAACTAGGTCTAACCAAGACCAAATACAACTCAGACTATCATCCATAGCTGCTGCAAGGTGTCAAGGTTAATACATGCTTTACAATTTATTCAAATAGCTACTAAAACACAGAGTAATCATGAATGGCGATCTAAATCCAAATATATAGTGTCGTTAATTATTATTATTACTCAGACTAGACTTTCAGGACCATACTCACTTCATAGTTGTGATCAATTTGCTAGTGAAGGGTGAAGGCTGAAATAACTGGCTAGGCTAAGGGATGACTTGACTGACTTGACTTTGTGACACTTTGGCAAGGGAAAGGGAATACACACCATAGTATATACTGAATGAGCAATAACACAGGGAATGGCGGTGTCTCACAAATGGATGAGTTGTTTTAAAGAGGGTTTATTCACCTTCACAGATGCGCACAATCCATAATACAAACAAGGCCAGCAATTGTTTAGATATAACATTTAAGTTCCATTGCTTTTTGGGCCTGAGGTTTCCATAGCCTTGATCTATGTGTGTTTATAAACACATTGCATAGATTTACATTTATTTTTAGGCTTTCTGCTGCAGGTGTGTTTTTAAGGCACTTGTTTACCTGAGCACTTCTAGGTGTGTCATGGACAACTTGTTTACCTAGGTATTTATTTTTCCAAAAGATATAACATTTTATTTTTCATGGCCATTTTCAATTGGCATTTCTTTCATATACAAGATATAGCATTTCATTTTTCCAGATTTTGTATTGATGGCAGCACTAAAAGTTTCAGGTTTATCCAACACAACTTTAGTGACTAGGGGGAATTCTCAAGGAACTCCAACTCACCATAGGTAAGTTTTGTCACCAACTCAGAGCCGAGACACAATAAACAGGGAAGCTCATCCAATACAGAGGCTACAGTGGGGAAAGGTCCTCCATGTCACTAGTCAAGTAGCAAATCAGGGTAATACTCTAAAAGGTAGGCCACGGATGGATGAAGACAATGAAATGATGGAGCCAACACTAGCAAGCCAGAGTATGGTGTAATGATCACCTCTATTCTCCCTAAGGAGGGTATGTACCAATGAGTATGAATAGCGAACTTCTAAGTCTGAGTAGGGACAGTATAATATATATAATAGGTCAACCAGGTCCACATATCTATATGATCGCCAGATCATGACACTAAGTGCTAAGACATGCTATAAGAATAAGTATAAAAGCAATCTAACCATAACACCGTAATATACCTGCTGAGTCATATACCTGAATGCACATCAACCTGTACCATCATCTGTCCTCTGGAACTGCTGCTGTAACTCTAGGCACTACTGTCTGCTCTGTACCAATGGTATAATGGCTACATCGGTCATCTCTCTGAGTGTCCTGAAACTCAGTCATGGCATGGGGAATACAACTGCTGTCCACAATCTGATAGTGATCCAATCTAGATGCTCATCTCAGCATCTCAAATGTAAGGGAACTGGCTGAATAGTGTACTGGAATGAGAAAAATAATGTATGGTAGCCCGGCTACTATATATGTGATAACAGGACTGTTGTCCTTTAACAGGTTGGGTGATGAGAGGTACTGAACTGGTCTCCTGTCTAGGAGATACATGTGCAGGAATGGATGGTTGACTAGTTTCAGTAGTGGTCACGTGTTGCGTAAATGATTCCGGTGAATCAAAAGATAAAACACGACTTGGGAGTGGTTGTTCGTCGATCCTTAGTTGAAATTTTCAACTTCGAAACTCCTCACCCATAGCACGTAAACGAGCTAATTGCTCACGGTAAGGTGCTAAGCGGTCGTTGGGGCTAACCCAACTGGGTGGGGATGCAATGTAAAAATGGGCCACTGGGTGGCCTGCAGAAGATGTCCAATAAGCTGCTGATGGACCAACAGCTGCTGTGGGGTCGTCCTGAGGTTGATTTATCCATTCCAACGACCCAGGTTCTCCCGGTGCAACGGGAGGTAAGTCTTGTGAAGTGGGGATTTGTGCTTCTTCACCCTGCGGTGGATGAGAGGCAGGTGAATCTAGAGGAGTATGAGGAAACAAAAGTCCTCCAACATTAAAAGTGGGGTTTTCCACTTCATGTGACTTGACCCTGGCTTATGGATCCATTCTTACCCACGAAATTACCTCCTGGGTAAGGGATTATTCGGGTGGCAAATTATGAATTCTGCGATACCTTCTCCAAGGAAAGTCAGCCAGAGTGACTGAAACAAAAATTTTCTCCTAAGGTAAGCTAAACGAAAGAAAAGTAGACTAGACAAACCCTACACAAACTAAGGCCACAAGCAGACTTATGTTATAAGAGTGGATTCAACGGTCTGGAATCTCATAGGATTGTCAAGGCTTCGCAACTCGTGATATACAGTAGGGTCCAACAGTAAAACGCGGCAAGGAGGATTGGGACTGTACCCTTTCCTGAATACCCGATTACCTGGATGGTACGTGCGTAGTAGCTCCCCGAGTGTTGTTCTCGGTGTATTTCTCCGCCAAGACAGCTAAAAGGTTAACTCAGTTGGTTTTAGGAATCCTAAGGGTGTCTCCCGATATACGCAAGGTACGTGGAGCTCAAATATGTAGTGGTGCTATCTAATTCACAACCGTTTGGCAAGAGACCTTCCGATATACTACCGAGTACGTGATACACCCTTCGATATACGCCAAGTACTAAAGGTGACTTGGTGGGTACGTGAAGGAGCTCGATATACCAATAAGTACGTGGAAGACTACAATACCCCCTGGTGGTAAATAACGACAGCTGCCACGCTGAACAATGTTGGAACACGTCTCTAACTTACACACAAGTTACTAAAAATTTTACCCTAGTTCTACCGTTAATTTTATCTAGAGGGTTAGGTGAATGCATGAGGTGAGTACATAATCGTAAACATAATGCAAGCCCTAACTACATGCAAAAAATACGCTTTTCTTTCAATGAACTCTATGTCTGGGAAGGAGAAATTTTCTTTCTTTCCAACAATTTTACCAAAGCAATGCAATGCAAGACAATCCCAAATCTACCAAAAAATGACTATGAAGTATTCTTTTTCCTTTTCAGCGAAACATAAAAGACACAACACTACTAAACCAAATCAAAGCATGTTTTTTTTTTCTTTTGTCTTTTCAAAACGGAAATGATGCCAAGTAATGAAAAGAGAGAATTTATAAACAAAGAATGCGAACTTTTCACTTTCACTATGATGTCCTAAAAGCACAAAAACCAAAAGATGCAATGTGATTTCCCAAGCATGGAACTACTTTTGCAAAACTTGATGTCTATTCGAATTTTCCAAGAAAATGAGCAACTCATAGTTCATGAAAAACACAAATAATGCAATTTTCTTTCAATTTTTTCAAAAGATCTACAAATGAGACATTCCAATGCATATACAATTCTGTAAATGAGCTTGAAAAATGATGGAAATAAAGTTCTTTTGATCTTTCAATGGATGTATCAAAATAATAATTTGACAACAACAATGCTTTTAAACATAAATATTGAACTAAAAAGATTACTCGCAGCACTCTAATAACTTAGAAAATCTCAAGAAAAGATGAGCATTCAAAGGACTGAAAATACACACAAACACTCAAAATCAATCAGTAACAAGCAGCACTAAAAGCAAGCAAAGCTCAAATATAAATGCAAATGAGGTCTGGAAACCGATCTAATACAATGATCAGATCCAAAGAGGAGAGGAGGGAATGCAAGGGTGAGTAGACGCAGGTGGGGGAGACAAAAGTGTCCACCACTACCAAATCTCAGACTTGTCCAAGATGGAATCCAAAACAACTCCAAATAAAACCAAACAACTCAACACACAAAGCAAAATGGGATCTCTGACCGGATCTTACAGTACAGAGGGAGTCTGCACACAAACCAAACTCAAAACAGAAATGGAGAAAGGGTGCCTGTATAGCAAAAATGGTAGATCGGCACACTCTATGATTGTACACAGTGGGACGTCGCACTTAACCAACGCGGGGAGTGCGACGGTGTCGCAGAATACCAATGGAAGGATTGCGATGACAGGCTAATAGGAAAGGAACACAGATAAAAAATAACACAGTGTCGCTCTGGGTACACTGAGCAGGTGCGACAGGCGAGATCTAAGTTCAAAAATGAACCAATTCTCTAGATAATGAGCATAAAAAAGGTCTGCAAACAAGAAGTACAAACTCAAAGGAAGGAAATCAGACTCTTCAAAGTGAAGATCTGATGGTGAAACCACCTTAAAGAAGGAAATGACAAAATAGAATGGCTTGGCAAGAAATCAACTGAAAAACAACATTCAAATTGACAACTACAAAGCAATGTTCTTTCCCCAGTATGGTTGCCAGATTTGTTTGATGGACAATCCACTCGAGCGGACGTGAGCCGGATCTCTCTAGCTCAAAGTGAGTCTAGAACAAATAGTACAGACTACAAACTACTTTCCTAGATCTGATTAAGGATCAAGTGACTAGATGTCTTACCTCAACTTCGCAATCCTTTCTCCTAGATGTTGCTCCACGCCTCGTTAGATATCAGCTGCAAGACCTATCAAGACACATAGAACAATGCAAACGAGTAAAGAGCATCTATAAAATAAGAGATTTAAGTAAACAGTTAAGCAGGTAAACTACACAATATCATCACACATAAACAATATTGGTGGAAAGCGTTTATATTACTATAAATCGGGAAAGTACATAGGTAAGAATGACTACAACCAAAGCTTAACGTAGTATCCCTTCTCCATCCAAGCCAATTGCCATATCCTCCCAAGGAAGTGTGAGTCTCTCAATTGATGAATTAGAGATCTCTCCAAAATGATTTCACTAGCATGTAGACACTATAGACTTCCTCCCTTTGGAGAGGGGTAGAGCTTCATTTATATAGGACTAAGTGGACAGGGTATGGATAGGGTAGGTTGAGATATAGTAGGAGAGAGATAGGGGATCCCCCCAAGAGGTTAGGAACCGAGTGCTTGCTCCCCCAAGAGGTCAGGGATAAGAATCCAAGTCTGCAGGCTTCGAGAATGAGCTCGAAGGACCTATTTTTGTCCATTAACTGACTTCGTCACACCCTACAATAGAGCAAGATGCGACGTCGTAGGTTGCATGAGTGCAGCATGCGATGAACTCTCTAAACCTAGCATAAATGCAATGGTATCCCTTCCAGGTAAATGACTTAGCCAATGAAACTTCAGGGATGTATACATTGAATCTCAGGATGATAGGATTTTAGGTGTAACACTTATCCAAATGTGAAACCAGTTTGACAGAAAATTCATCCAGTCAACCCACAAAAGGCTGCAGCTGTTAAAGCTGAGGTTGAAAAGCTCCTCAAAGCTGGATATATCTATCCTATTGCCATGACATAATGGGTTTCTAATCCAGTTCCCATTGATATGAAGCAAGGTACCATACGCATTTGCACTGAGTTTAGGGATCTTAACAAAGCTTGTCTTAAGGATAATTACCCCAGGCCCTTCATTGATTAGATCATAGATGCGTGTGCGGGTAACGAAGTATTTTCTTTCATGGATGGATTCTCGGTATATAATCAGATTCAAATAAAACCTAAAGATCAGCATAAGACAACTTTCATATGTCCCTGGGGTACCTTTGCCCATAGGAAGACGTCGTTCGGTTTGAAGAATGCTGGAGCTATGTTCCAACGAGGAATGAATTTTTCCTTTCACGATATCAAACATATAGTTGAACCCTATTTGGATGATCTACCTGTGCGATCTCAAAAGAGAAGAGATCATCTAGATCATTTACGACTTGTGTTTGAGCCATGCAGACACTACATAATTCGATTGAATCCTCATAAATGTGTGTTCTGTGTCGAGTTTGGACGATTGTTTGGTTTCATAGTGTCCAACAAAGGCATCATGGTCTATCCATCAAAAGTTGAGGCAACCATCAAATTGCTTCCTCCTAGTACTATTAGAAAAATTCAGAGTTTGCAGGGCATGTCCAACTTCCTCAGATGTTTCATTGTTAACTATGCGAAAATAACAAAAGGGTTTATGCGTCTACTCAAACAAGATACCTTGTTCTTATGGGACGAGGCTGCTCAAAACTCGTTTGAGGCTTTGAAAAAGGCCCTCTTCTTATCCCCCTTGTTGAGTACACCAGGTTACACTTGAGAATTTATCTTATATCTGGCTGCATCTGAGTCTACAGTTGGCATAATTCTAGTTCAGGAGGATGATCAGCTTCAAGAGCACGTCATCTATTACCTCTGTCGCGCTTTGGTGAGACCTGAACTTAAGTATTCCCATGTAGAGAAGTTGGCACTTGCAGCTATGCATGCAGTTCAGAGACTCTGCCAGTACATATTGTTGTGAACCACTACGGTCATTGTAGATGTCAATATGTTTCGGTATGTTTTAACCCGACGCATAATCGGTGGGAATTTAATAAATGGATTGTTATCCTTCAAGAGTTTGATCTCACTTTTTAGTCTGCTAAATCTAAAAAGTACTTAGTGTTTTCCAAACTCATTTCTGAGTTCCCTAGTGGTGAGTATTTTAATATGGAAGAGGATTAATTTCCTGATGAACATATCTTCCTCATTTCTAACTATGATCAGTGGTATGGGGATATTTTGATTTATCTCCAGAATTTGAAGTGCCCAGCAGCTTTTTCAAGAGAAGAGCAATGAAAACTTTGAAATAATGCTAATAATTACCTCATAGTTTTTGATACTTTGTATAGATGAGGGATTGACTCCATCTTGCGTCATTTCCTAACGCTTGAAGAGGCTGAGTTTGTTCTGAATGATGCCCACAGCGGGAGCATGTGGGGGTCATCTTTCTGGGTTGGCAACAACTCAAAAAATACTAAGTGTCAGTTATTTTGGCCCACCATCTTTAAGGATTGTGTGGAAGCTATTAAGCATTTCCATCCATGTCATCTCTTCACCAAAAATATGCGGGCACATCCTGCTCCTTTATTTCCTATCATCGCAGTAAGCCCCTTCACTAAGTGGGGGATTGACTACAAGACATGCAACCCAATTTCTGCTGGGGGACATCAATACATTATTGTCGTAGTAGACTACTTTACTAAGTGGGTAGAGGCAATGCCTACTGTGAAGGCAGACGGTGAAACAACAACCTATTTTATATTCAATCAGATTATCGTGAGGTTCAACATCCCTAGAGATATTGTTACAAATCACAATAGACATTTTCAAAATAACATGATGACCAAGTTGACTACTATGCTTGGATTTAGACAGGAGCACTTGTCTCCTTTCTACTCGCAGGCGAATGGCCAAGTTGAAGCAGTAAACAAAACTTTGAAAACCATTCTCCAACGCACCATTAATGCTAGTAGGTCAAACTGGCACATTATGTTATATCTGGCTCTTTGGGCGTATTGAACAACCATTGAGACTGATACCGGTTTTTCACCTTTCCAACTCGTTCACGGGCTAGAGGCAGTCACACCGGTTGAGTGCGAAATACCATCATTAAATTTGGCTATTCAACTTTTCCCTGAGACATCTGCTTTGGAAGAACGTCTGCTTCATCTTGAACATCTTGATGACCAGCGCAGAGATGCGCTTATTGCGAATGAAGCACACAAAAAATGAGTCAAAATTCAGTATGATAGGTTTGTAAAACCTAGGGTTTTCTCTGAAGGAGATCTTGTTTCGGTCTACGATCAGGACAAAGTTCCCCTGGGGACAGGAAAATTCAATTCTATGTGGCTCAGGCCATATATTGTCTCTAAGGTTTTGAAAAAAGGGTCATATGAACTGGTTGATTATGATGGATATAAGCTGTCGGAGCCCAGAAATGGGCTCTATCTGAAGAAGTATTATGCATAACACATATACTTTTTCTTGTAAATAATTGTACATTAGTGTAGAGGTTTTTCAGATGTCAACCAAGTGGTTTGTAGGATTCATTGATGGTGCTAGTCGTCATACTTGTAACCTCGCCCCAACTGCTTGGGTTATTTACTCACCTTCAGGTCACCTGATTTCGCCAGGAGGTGCTTGTCTAGGACCTGCTACTAACAATATGGATGAGTATAGCGTTTTTATAGAGCTGCTCTGAGATGCATTACATCACGACATTTCATGTTTGGAGGTTAGGATTGATTCTTAGTTAATCATGTTTTTCAGCTCATTGGTGAGTATCGGGTCAAGGATTCTTCATTATTATGTCAGTTCTTTAAAGTTAAATTGCTTGAAATACATTTTGATTCCATTATATATCAACACATTTTAAGAAATCAAAACATGGTAACTAATGCATATGCAAACTATATACTTGAATGGCATTTGTACCATACATAATAAATAAATAACCACGCACATAAGAGAAACATGTATATAACCGATAGATTTGTATATATATAGGTCCAAAATAATAAAAGAGTTTGAGTATCCATCTTTGTCAAAAATACATATCAATATACAAAATCGGGCTTGATAGCCTCAACATGATGTAGATGTCCCTAAGGAGAGGCGAGAGCCTCAGCCTCCTCAGCTATAACCTCTCTATAACAGATAACTAGTCTATCTACTTTCTGTCCACGCAGGGGGCACGCCCACTACATGTTCTTGCATATCCATATGCATATGCTCTATCCGATATGTAGGAATGTCATGAGTCAACTGGTTCATGTTACCCTCAATGGTTCTAAGCATGGCGTCTGCACTACCCAACTCAACTGATCATACGAAAACTCTCAGGTATCCATATGGCCTAATTGGTCCAATATCTGCATCAAAGTATGGTGTTAATACTTAAACTCGCAAAAACATATGAACATATCTATACTAAAATTCATAAAAAATGAATGATGATTAAACAAAAAATGGTTACCTATATCTCCCCAAACTGCTCTTGGAGGGAGCATGAGTTCCGGGTCACCATAGAAGTCCAACCCGGCATGAGGAAACTGCTCAAATGCAGGAACTTTCCGGCTCCACCACCCTAAGAAGTCCTCATCACCATAAGAAGTGCGGGTGTCTCCGCCTCCCCATCGTAAGAACATCTCACCCCAATAGGTCATCTTGGGCTCACGACGGTCAATAGGTGGAAGGGCCACCCTAGGGCTCAAACTCGAAACTATCTCGAAGAAGAAAGTGCTTAATATACTACCATAACCAAAATTCTTCTTCTTTCCAGTCCTACACTTGGTGAGTTGGTGCTTCATGTTGACCAATAAACTAGTGCACTAGTCGAATATCACGTTCCGTAAACATTCCACACCAATTTGCATGTAACCACAAGATGCTAAGTGTTGAGCGACACTCCCTCCCACTCGGTTAATGGTGCTCAAAATGAATTTCAAAGGAAATCTTTCTATATTCCCAATTGGCACTTGAGTGCCACTTTTCTTTTCTCCAGCTGTGCAATAAGTGTTAATGTAATCTTGCACTAATAAGGCTCCCACCACTCAAAAAGTTCCCTTAAGGTTGACAACCTCTCCTTGATGGGACAATCCGGTGATAAAATAGATGTCATCTATTGTGAGCTCCAATGTCTCACCTTGGAGATTGAATACTCGTAGATCCGGATCTCATAGTTGCACCAAAATTTCAAGTAAGTTGGGTTGAGCTCGCATATTGGATGTGCAGAAGAATTTTAGAAGACCACACCAATGTAAGGCATTAAGAGCCAATGGATCCTGCATAGCCTCTCTATCCATTGCTTCATGCCCCCTTTCCCTCCATGTGAGCACCATTTATGCATTTCATTCATTTCTTTTAGTAAGCATTGAGTTTTAAATTTTTCAACTGCACCACCCGCGAGTCACTATTAGCACAGTGGCGACCCAACCGTGAGTGAATATCACTTCACCAGTGGATTTTTGTTGAACCGGTCCCGCGTATTTAACTCAATGCACTCGCGGGAGCGCTAAGTTAATTTTAAAAGCTCAATAAAAATACAAAAAACCATAAAAATTATATGAAAATGCAGAGAAGAGAGATAGGAACTACCTGCAAGTGACGAAAGTCGAAATCGTCCAACGGATTGGTCATGAACAATGATGGAATTTCTAGGGCTCTTTGCTCTTTGGGATGTTAAATGGTAAAATGATTTGGTTTTACCCCTTTTTAACTATTTGTGGTAAATATCTTTTTGATTTTTACCCACTTGATATAGTTTAGTGATCTTTTATGTTATATTTTTTATTATTATGACCACTAACAATGGTGAAAGTGAGGAGGAGCTGCATTGGAAAGATGAAACTCTCGATGTTTCGACCCCTACTCTGGGATCATCATCAAGAGACTATTGAAGCCTGAACAATGGTGTTTTGACAAGCTCATTGAACAAAAAGGCGTTTTATAAGGTCTTGTATACATTGGTACTTTAACAACTTTGTTATTCATGGGATTTTGGTTAGGTTTTCATTGCATATTTCATTGCATTTACACCTTACCATCATTTTTGCCCTAGGACCCCTTTTTACACCATGGACTACGACATTATCCTTCCATTTTCCCACCATCGTCGTTGTTCTTCGATGGTTAGGACCTACCCCAAATTGGCAATTTTAGATAGTACATCATGCCATTTTTGGTACCCATGTTGTCATTTGTTGTTTTAGGGAGATTTACCTATACGACCTGATCCACAAATCAATAACCACATTCTTCTTCTTTAATATTTGTTGACCACCTTTTATAAAGCTCCCGCCTATGGAGTTTTCTTTAAGCTCTTGTTAGATTCCTTAAAATTGACAAGATTGCCGAGTATACTTGTTCACTTCAAACTCGTTAAAGGAATTGAAGGGACATCCACTTAGGTATAAGTTTAACCCTTTTCCAGACCTTTGTGGATTACTTACGAAAAAGGAATAATCTAGTTCACTATGACTAGAAGAGTTCTCTCTCGTATCCTTTTACACTTTTTTCAGGCAAGGAGACTAACTCTACGAAAAAGTACCCCCCTTGGAGTCTTCTTTAGGATCTTCAGACTCTCTAAATATGAAATACCTATGAGCATATACCAACTCAGGATCGGTATGAATCCACGAGTATGTGTATGGAGTTATTGTTTAAGTTTTTCAGACTTCTTAAATATGAAAACACCGGTGAGCATGAATAGATCCGAGCTCGATATTAAAATCCATGGATCAGTATCCTATCGAGTATTAGTCTATATTTTCTTCAAACTTGTAAAGCAATGAAGAAATTCTTGAGTTTCCCTCCCATGGACTCATAAAATTACATATGGTTGGACCCCTATCAAGCATTCTTCTCTCTCTTCTTCAAGCTTGTTCAAAAATGAAGAAGGTCTTGAGTTTACTTTCTTGGACTCGTTAAAACTTTACAAGAAGGATCTTATTGAGATTCCTTTTATCTTTTTCATGCTCGTAAAAAAATTAAAATATGTTTAAAAAGGGAAGGGAAAGGTTTCATCATTTGTTCATATTATGGCAGCAAGTTTAATCATTCCTTGAGCATAGCATTCGTCTTGAGTCAATGGGTCTTAGTTTTGGATTTAGGATAAACCTGATTCCATAATTATTTACTCCTCTGATTGGTTACTCTTCCGATCATATGGAAAGTTTGTTATGTCTGTTACATGATAGACTTATATCATGTTTCCTGTATGTTCCAAGTTGCCTACGTTACTCCAATATTGTGCTCACTGTTCAAGGATTTTACCTGTGTCGTCCATTCTGCATTTTACCTTGACTCCTCATGTCCGCCATCCCTTCTATTCGTATCTACTCAATCTTATTTCAGATCATTTCAATTTTCAAGTGTTCCTCGTGTGAGAAGATGAAGGATTCATCAATGCCTTCCTTCTCACGGGTCTCTTCCTATCGACTTCAACTCATCTTTCTCTAGGAAGAAGACTTAGAGTTCCGGATAGTACCTTGATATTTGCAGTCATTAGTGGAAGATTCTCTTGCTATCGAGTCATGCGAATATATCAATGTCTCATACTCAACATATTCTTCAAGTGTTCGACTTCAAGATCTTTTATCCACACTTGTAAGAATGTACTCGGTACCTTGGACCCCATTTTCATTATTGGTGGGTGTCCTCGCGTTTGTTCGAATTCAACTCCTTTATTCACATGGTTTAGGATTCGTACCTCTATCGATGGTTTGGATTGAACACCTTGGGTTTTCTAGTAGCATTACTCAATCTGTTATTTCCCAAGTTGCACAATACTGAGCCTTACTCATTTTTGGCTCCTCATGATACATAGATCCAACTTGTTCACATGCCTATGTTCTCCTTTTGACATGGATCCACGCTTGTATTCCAGTGTCTATGATATATACATCTATGTATTGGAGATCATGTTCTATCCTTCTAAACATGACATATACTGTATGATGACCTTTGTTTTGTTTCAGGTACCTTTGCGACTTCGATTATGTGATTGTTGTGCTCCTCCACTTCACTATTTGTAATACATTTCGGCCATCATTTACCCTTCTGACCTCATACATTAGGGAGCATCTGCTATCAATCAAATTAGCACTTCTCCATCCATCACGACACCAAATTGTAGCTCACACAAAAGGACATTATGGATTGAAGAGCTTAGATTTTCTATAGATGTTATTGGCCTTAATCATTCCTCCTTTCTCCATTTTACTGTGTTTTTGTGATAACATTTTAGGACCTAACCACGGCTTTATATTTGACATCTAGTGGGTCACTCACATGCGATCCACTTACCACTTGCGGGTTTGCCTTAAAAGTTGCACCCACTACCAATTTAACGCTTGCTCGTGGGTTACTCGCATGTTGCAAGGATTATACTCGCGGGTCCCTCTTAAAATCACGAAAAATAAAAATAAAAATCGAATTTGGGGTAGTTAGAGGAGGTTTTTTAACTTCCATACCGTCCCCAACTGTTTTCCTCTTGAAACTATCTTCCTAACCTTGCTATAAATACAAGGGGAAGACAACTTGAGAGGGGGTTCACTCTTGAGATATTGAAATGCTGGAGAAATTCTGATTGAAGGAGAGGAGCAAGAGAGTCCAAATCTTGGTTTCAGAGGTGTTGTTGCAGAACAAGGTATATGTACTTGTCATTCTTATGATCAATAAAGAAGCCTTTCTCTTCCAATATTATTTGTGTTTGATATATGAACTGAATATTCTGAATCTTTCATGCCTAATTTATGTATGAGTTTACTATTTTATTATTCATTCATATGTAGCCACATGTTTTGAGGAAGGTAATCTCTGTTTTGCAATATCTGTATACAAGATTGTGGAACAAGGACAAAAGAGTTGAAATATTGGATCAGCCTTCTAGAGCATAAGGTATTTATTCTTTGGCTTTTATCCGTGGTCTTTTCCATACTGAAAATCTTGTCATGTATCTATTGTTTCCTTAATTTTTGCATGTCTTTAATAGTATGTTGGTGACCTCAGTAACTTCCTAGTCAAAGGATTAATTTCCGTACAACAATAAGAGTTCCACATAATTCCCGGGTAAATCGCCTCCACTCTTTTGGGTCTACCCAAATGGTCTGCCTAGGTGTGACGAACTCTGAAATGTGCATATTGTCAAAGTAGAAATTTGAGTCTACCTTCCGTCAAGTCTTGCAGGTCTCTCATAAGGGTGTTGTAGGTTGTTCTAAGTGTGTAGAAATACCCAGTGTTTGGTTTGGGAAAAATCGAAAAGATATAGTGGTGTTTGGATACAGTTAAAGGCAAGCAGTCTTTCTGTGTCTAGTTTGAAGCAAAACACCTAGTTTTGAGAAATGGCTGAGCTAGTATCTCCATATTTCAGATTGAGGATATTACAAAACCTTAATGTATTTTATCAACATTGATACCAATGTAAAGGTTACATCACCTATTCAACTGACTACAAATGTACCTATGAATTTGCTAAGGGTAACATAATAAGTTCGACTAATAGAAATTATAGATTGCACTATGCATCCACTAGTTCATGGTGAGCAACACCCAATAAATGTCAATGAGATCATTGCATCTAGGTTCAGA
The DNA here is from genome assembly GCA_027924585.1 of Larix kaempferi. Taxonomy (NCBI): domain Eukaryota; kingdom Viridiplantae; phylum Streptophyta; class Pinopsida; order Pinales; family Pinaceae; genus Larix; species Larix kaempferi. The sequence goes on along the minus strand of BSBM01000931.1, from coordinate 18,562,977 downwards.
TTTTTATCTTATGTTAGCACATAATTTATATATAATATATTATTTTTATCAATCACACGATGTATCACTCCATTGTACCAAATAACTCCAAACAAGATGTGCAAAACGCCAACCTTTGTTAACTAAAATATTGTAGCGTGTACAGTAGATACATTAATGCCTCTAAGGGAAACAATCTCTACTACACGTCAACTTCACAACAATTAGTCTTTCTCAACATCTATTATATCCTTGGGCTCACTACAAAAAAATCTTACACACTATGGATTACAAGATAGTTATTACAACACATGGCTCACTTCTTTCACTTTTCACTTTTTCACTCTTACACATTTTCTCTCCTACACACTATGGCTCACACGATAGTATTTACAACACATGGCTCAGTTCTTTCTCACTTTTCACTTTTTCACTCTTACACATTTTCTCACACATCATATGTGTGTATATGTAAGAATTCAATGATCAAATTGCTTGTGTCTAACAAGTTGGGTTAATCTTGACTTGGTCATAGAGCAAGTTAATCAAAATTGGTTATTGTTGTTATGAAACCATGGTATTGGGAAATCATGTATTTTTCCATGATTTTCTTGTGATTAAAGCCTATAAAGAGGTTGGTTGTACTCCATTGTATAATGCACTAGAACTCAATGATGGTCGAGGGGGATTTCTAGGATAAAATCATGGTGTCTATCATGTGTATGGTTTTATGGTTTGCTTTATTGTTCTATATTTTTTGTTGTGCATAATTATGTTTGTTGTGTTTTGGAACTAACATATGGTATTATAGCTTGGTAGACACTTACTCTCCAACAAGAGTTGTTTGATCAAATTTGGGTTACTTGGATCTACATGGTAGAATGTGGATTGAGTCACTATTATATGAGATTTGTTAAAGGAATTTTTTTGGTCGCCTAGATTTGTATGGTGCAGTGTGAATCGGTGTGAGTAGACCCATTGGTGTGATGGGTCGACGCGAGAAGCAACATAAGTACCTGATCCGAGGTTTGCTAAATAAACATGGAGTGCGAATATACATATATGTTTTCCATCATATTAGAGCATGTGTGTTTATGGGTATTGTCATTTTTTAGTTTAAGAATAAATGGTCGGTTTTAACAAAAGGGGGTCCCGGGGGGATTACCACCCCCCCTCCCGCCTTGAAGGTTTGTGGGGGTTTGGGGGAGGGAGGCCTCGAGAAAAAAATTTGGTTTGTTTTTTCGTCTACGTTATGTTTTTTAGCCATTGAAATGTGGCATTAAGGAGGCAATTAAAAAATTGAACCGTGATATGCATGATCCAGTTTAAGGTCGCATGGGATGCTTCAAAAGGTTCAAATCTGAAGAGAGAGATTTTTTGTTGAAGCGGTTGAAGTTGACAAGAGTCATGGGTGGTCAACTCAGTGCATTTGATGGGGCAATTGGAATCGTGGTTTGTCGGCTTGGTATATTAAACAGTTAAATTTGACCTGTCAAATCAACAAGGGTGATTCTCCAAGTGGACAAGATGGTCGGTTTTTAGTCAACCGATTGTTGATAGATCGACCAGTGGTCGATGGAACATGGATTGATGAGAACGCATCGATCGATGGTCAACAACAAAGTGATTGATTAGGGAATTGATGGGATAGATTGGTTGACTGGTTTGACTAATGATATGGTTAACTGGGTCGACTAAAGATGGGTCAGCTGAAGATATGGTTTGACTAAAGATATGATTGACTGAAGATATGGATTATGGTATTTAGAGGAATAAGGGAAACCATCTTGTGATTGCAGTATATTTCATTTTCTTTCCTTGCCTCCAATTGATATTGACACTGAATTATCATATTAATTGCAGAGGAACTTGCAATATTGTTAGTTGGGGGGAGATGTTGGGAGTCAGAAATCACTCCATTTTGTCATTTGTATTCCTTATTCTCCTACTACTTTTTCCATCACTACTTACAACTGAGAATCCTTTTTGAAGATCATTGGCACAGTATTTTACACTAGGTATTTGTTAGTCATGCATTATGTGTTTGGATGGATTGTGGATGAAAATGTGCTTGTGATTACTTATATGAGTGTGGATGCAGGTTTGTAGGTGAAGTATGCATTTTTTAACATTGAGCTGTAGATCCTTCTTAAAACACAATATTAAGTTGCAAATCCTTCCAAGTCTAAGAGGTCGTCGAACCGGCTGTTTGTACGAGTCCATTGGTAAAAAATGGATGTGGTTTTAGTTTTCTAGTGGATCTATATCAATCCTTTTCTATTGATCCATTCATTCATAGCTAAAAGGAACCAATTTCGACTAAAAGAAGATGGAACGTTCAACTGGTGCTCTGTAGGAGATTGCAATGCTAGTTTTTGGATAATGATAATGAGGATACATGATCTAGAGTCAAACTTCTCTATTTTTGTGATCTTGTTGGAACAACTTAGAGATTAGTTCAAGTGTTTGCTTGATGTGCGCCACCATATCGTGAACGAGTTCAGTCAAAGAAATCATTGTGCCTACTTCTCTCACCAATCGGTTAAGCAGTTTGAGATAAGGTCGACTCCTTGGATTCGACCATGCTATTCTCCTTTTTTTGTATAAATACACCTCATTTAGTGAAGGCAAGACAAAGTTGGATGTATTAAGAACAAGATTGTGTCTCATAAATTCTTAGTTTTCAATATTAATAAAATCCCTCTTCCTTCCACATTGGCACGTATTGATCAGATTTGGTGTAGATAGATTTTAGATCAATTGTGCCTAATCTAGGAGAGGAGGGCCCCCTTTTCTGAGGTTAGGTACAACGCAATAGTGTAGTTTCGTTTCTCTTCTGAAGCGTGTGTTTAAATTAGAATTAGACTAAACTTCAAAATTGTTATTGATACTATAGATGCTAATGCTCTTTCATTTTCATGTAACTGTGAACACAAATTAGTTTTTCATTGCAAGTGTGAGTTTCCTTTTAAAAGTGTGATTTCAAGATTCTGCAAAGAGTGGTGTGTTGCATAGAGATCTTTCACAGAGACATAGCAATTGGAACTTGTATTAAGCATGTTTATGTAAATCAAAGTTTATTCCTTGGTCCATGATTAAGTGATCTGTTTTCCTTGAATGTTTAGATACCCAAACTCTCATAACCAATCAAAATTGGAGACTTAATTTCAACCCTGTTTTGGAAGACTAGGGACTGAGATTTAATTGGTGTAACTGAATCTTGCAATCGATAGAAACTAGAGACCTATGTTTGCTTCCATTTAGAGAGATTAAGAACTGAGATTGAGGTGGTGTGATTGAGTATGAGCAGTTTGCCTTTAATTTTGCTAGAGTGAGTTTCTTTATTTGCAAGTTAGTATTTTAAAAATCCATGTTGAATTAAGCACCGATACCTACATAAACTTTGCATTCGAACTTTAAAAGAAAAACTTACCCTAGTTGATATTTATTTGTTTGATGGAGTTATTGCTCTAAAAAGGACATTTATCAACACCAACAGAAGCGTCGTAACATGATATTAGAGGAGAACACCCTTATATATGTCATTATCATATTTCGTCTCAACCATCGAGTTAAGAGCGAAGTCCTAGTCACATCCATATTTAGTTTCATCAAAGGCGTCATTGTTTGACCCTTGTGTCACTATTGAGAAATTTTGTCATCTCCCACCATGTATGTTTATGTTAGTCGAATTACGTCAATTTATAGGGGTTCTTGAAAAAAGTCCACCATTTCTTGTCATGTGTCTCATCACCATTGACATTCCCATTATTATCATAAAGAGAAAAACAAATCTCCACCCCCTCCTCTACTAAACCTCACCTTGCATATTTTTCATTATTATCCTTAAAATAAAATAAGAAAATCTCTTTTTTAACTAGGCCTAGCATGTCCAAAATCTCATTAATAAAGTAAAAATAGAGCTTTTATTTCTCCCAAAAGAGTTGAAAACTAATGAGTTTGTTTAAATGCACCTCTTTTTTTATCTACCTCAATACTAGCCCATTTTTCATTATTATCCTAAAAAAAAAAAAAAAAAAAACTCTTTTTTTTACTAGGCCTAGCATGTCCAAAATTTCATTAATAAAGTAAAAATAGGGCTTTTATTTCCCCAAAAGAGTTGAAAACTAATGAGTTTGTTTAAATGCACCTCTTTTTTTATCTACCTCAATACTAGCCCATTTTACATTCATTTAATGCACATTTTAACCTTCAAACAAATTTTTGGGAAATTGTCGTAGAGTGTATCTCCAGATATCTTAGTCCTTATTATTCCCTGCCAAGGCAGGGATATACTGGGGTCTAGAGCTAGGGTTTTTGGAGTCTATGGTTTTTTGTAGGTCCTGGTTATCTAGGGTTTTCATATTTTGGGGTTATTCCTGTCAGCTTTAGCTGGAATGGCAGCCACTTGGAGTCTGCTAATCACCTTGATTAGCCTAGTACCAACCAAGTTTTTTAAAAAGTGGGAATTTTCTTAGTGCTGTCATTTAGTTTAGGCTAAAAACCTCGTTTTGTTATTCTTGGTGGTCTGGGGTGTGATTCTTTGTATTATGAAAACCCTATTTTCCCCCTTTTTCTGTCCTTTTGTGGTTATGCAATGACTGTCCTTTTGTTGTTTTGGCCCTTATGGAATTATCCAAAGACTTTTCAGCCCCTAAAACCCCGACGGATAGACCAAGGGGTTCATGCAGTAATTTTTCGGGATTGTAATACACCTAACAATGGTGATATGACAAGTGGAGCTGTCCCTTTCACTGCATAATATATTCGCTCAAACCCTAAAATGTTGGTGGCTTTTTCGGAACCTGTGGTTAAGTCTTCTCTAGCGGTAGGCCCTTCGGGGTGTGTCGGGGCGGATATCCTAAAACCTTCAGTTTGTACACCTACACCAGATTCCTCTTACAGAGAAAGGAGGTTCAAGTGCCCTAGGCAACAAAGGCATGTTACGGGTGACAAAGCGAGGTGCAAGAGAAAGTTGAAACTAGAGAAAGTTAGACAAGGTAAGTCCGCTTGTGTTCTGGGAAAGGACGTGACATTTGATATGGTGCTCAGGTTATCTAAGCACACCTTGTTGGGGTGGTTCGAATTTATCCAACTTTCTAGGCCTGAGATTATAGATTGGATGGGTAAATATTGGAAACCCATGATTCAGTATACGTCGAGGGTTAATCTTTTGGTAAACGACTGGTACAGTTTTCATTTTCTCACCGAGGAGAGTCTTAGGCTGATTGAAAGTCACTTTTGGATTATCGGCAAGGGTTCACTAGCTTTCTCCATATGGCACTGGACTTTTAATCCTTGGATTGAAAAAATGGCGAAGAAGAACGTATGGGTTTTGCTGCCTGGATCCCCCCTTCAGTGTTTGTCCTTTGGGGGTTTCATGTCTATTGCTAATTCAATTGGACACTTTATCTTGGTAGAAGAATCTACCCTACAGTCGACATAAAAAAGGGTTCCTAGAGTACTGGTGGAAATGGAGACTTCTCTTGGTCTCCCCAAAGAAGTGGAGGTTATCTGGAACGATGGGGTTTTTACTCAAAAACTAGACTATTGGCGGGTGTCCTTTAGGTGTTTTAGATGTCATAAAGTTGGTCATATTCAGGATAATTGTCCTGGAATATACTAGGAGGTGAAGGTTGGGGATAGGGACTGCATATCTGATTATGGTGATTCTAAAGACACTGATACAGTCTTGGCGTGGTCTATCCCATTGGACCATTCTTCGGCCCTTGAATCATTGGGTAAGTTGAAAGCTTCTTTGCCTATTTTACTCAAATTCATTCCTAAATAAGAATTAGTTAATTCTCTACTGGAAGGGGTTTCTTTTAATTTCGGTATCCTCCATTCTCCTCCCGTGGCCTCCCCTCTGGTTAACAGTTTGGTTACACCACAGTTGGGGATATTTTTAACGGACTCTTCCTTGGATATTCTGGAAGCACCAGACCCATGTGTGTTAGAATCCTCTCCTAACTTTTATGGGTTTCCGGAGTCTATCCTTCCAATTCCTGAAGACGAGGTTAAGGGGGACTCTATCATTACCCTTATATGTATTCGGGATTCTTTTGGTAACCCTGGTAGTTGTGAAGCGTCTAAGGAATGGGCATAGATTCCTATATATTCGGGTAAGCCTGGAGATGAGGCTATCCTTCTCATATCCTCCATCTGATTTCAAAATGTTACTGTTATCACACAACTTGTAGTTGTCCCTGGTGGTATCCCATCCGGAATGGTAGAGGAGATAGACAACTAAAGAGGTGACCCAAGAGATGCCATGGTTCCCAATGCAAGCTGGGAGTCACGTCAACCGAGGCACTCTTCACTTTAGATCAAGATAAATCAAGACCTAGGGGGAGACCCTATGACCAATCAAAGATGATTGGGCCCAAACAAAGGTTCCTAGGGATATGTAAAAGACAAGTTATGGAAACCAATGCAAGGTTAAGTGGAACTAGAAGTTAAAGTATGGTTGAAGGAGGCTTAAGGAGTGATTATTGTTTCAACTGATGAATGATTTAGGCCACATGATGAGATAAGATGACAAGATCTAGTACCATGAAATACACAAGTGGGACCCACTTCCTTGGGATATGGAAATGGCTCAAATGGGACCCACAAGGTGAAGTTAGGGGTGCCAATGGTACTAAGGGGTATGCAAAGAGTAGATCTAAGGATCTAAGGTAAAATTAGAAATACCCACATATGGGATCTAAGAATTGACACAACTCCCAAGGAGTGCGAATTACCCTAGGTGGACTAGTGCCTTGATGGATGGGTTAATGGGGTCAAAAGAGATGTCAACTTGTAGATCGGGACACCTAGGATGCAAATCAAGTGGGCTAATTAAGATGTGATGGTTGGATCTTACTAGATCTAATGTTCCATGATGTGACCCAAGTGGACAACAATCCCCTAAAACAAGGAATGCTACCCCCAAGGCGGATCTTCACAAAATGAAACACTAGATGTAGGTTTCAAGGTATGCTCTTTCCAAATCAAATGTAATCTCAACTACCCAGGTTCTAGAACTAGGAAAAATAAATCACCCAAGGAGTGCGATTTTTCCCAAGGAGGGTTAAAGGCATGGTAAAGTGGGTCAAATCAAGTCCAATGGCTACCAAACTGTAGACCCAAGTAGTTTAGGCAAGTATTAGTGTGGATCTTGAAAATCATGGGCATCTAATGGCTAGATCTCCATAGATCTGAAATTGAAAATGCATCATCAAATTGACCCAAGTGGGGCACAACCCTCAAAATGAGGAATGGGGCCCACAAGGAAAAAATCAACAAAGTGAAGCACTAGGGGTAGGTTATCAAGTGTGAGGATCATGAATCAAGTGGGATCTCACCTACCCATGTCTTGGAACCAACCAAACTAGCTTCTCCCAAGTGGTGCGATTTTGTTCAAGGAGGGCTAAGTGCCTTGGAAAGTGTGTCAAATGGAACCCAATCACCACCAAACTATAAATCCGAATTGCCGTGGATACTATAGAGGTGGGTTTTCAATATCTTTCCAAAAGCTAGGCTAGATCCAAGTAGATCTAAGAAAAACAAAATGAGGGTTTTAACTTTTAAGGGTTTGTGACCAACGAAGAAGAATGGATGGATATAGACACATACCTTGTAGATCTTACTGTTATCACACAACTTGTAGTTGTCCCTAGTGGTATCCCATCTAGGACGGTAGAGGAGATGGACAACTAAAGAGGTGACCCAAGAGATGCCACGGTTCCCAATGCAAGGTGGGAGTCACGCCAACTGAGTCACTCTTCGCTTTAGATCTAGATAAATCAAGACCTAGGGGGAGACCCTATAACCAATCAAAGATGATTGGACCCAAACAAAGGTTCCCAGGGATAAGTAAATGACGAGTTACGGAAACCAATGCAAAGTTGAGTGGACCTAGAAGTTAAAGTATGGTTGAAGGTGGTTTGAGATATGATTAGTGTTTCAACCAATATATGATTTAGGCCACATGATGAGCTAAAAAGACAAGATCTGGTACCATGTGTTACACAAGTGGGACCCACTTCCTTGGGATATGTGAATGGCTCAAAGGGGACCCATAAGGTGGAATTTAAGGGATGAAATTGGTACAAAGGGTATATAATGAGTAGATCTATGGATATAAGTTGAAATTAGGAATACCCACTTATGGGATCTAAGGTTTGACACAATTCCCAAGGAGTGCGACTTGCTTATGGAGGACTAGTGCCTTATTGGATGGGTTAATGGAGTCAAAAGGTATGTCAAAGTGTAGATCAGGACACCTAGTACGCAAATCAAGTGGGCTAATTGAGATGTAATGGTTGGATCTTTCTAGATCTAGTGTTTCATGATATAACCCTAAGTGGACCACAATCCCTTAAAACAAGGAATGCTACCCCTGTTATCACACAAAATCTAGTTGCTATAGAGGGGTATCCCAATAGGGATGGTAGAGGATGAGCAAAAAGGAAGGTGTAACCAACAGTAGCCACCAACAGTAGCCGAGTCCTCTGTCGAAGGGACAGAAGTCACACCGGACAAGGCTGCAGTCACTTTAGACAAGGCACTTGGCCTAGTCAAGGGGGAGCCCCACTCAATCAGTGATGGTTGAGACTCAACAATCAGACACCCAAACCCAAAAAGGTAAACAAAGCAAGATACATAATGGATGATTAAATGTGAGTTTTCTTCCAGCCTTAGTGGAATCAAGACTCTGGATGGAGAGATGTACTAGATAAGACACATTCAGATCTGATCACACATGTAGATGATGAATAAAGTGAGGAATTAAAAGGTTGGAAATTCAATTAGCGAACATAAAATTACTAGAAGAATGTTTAGGGTCCCTGCCTATGGGGAATGAGGCTTATTATGATTTATCATTACATGGCAGAGATGGACCAGCGATTGAAATGCATCTTCTAGTGATTGTAACTTGATTAAAATGGCCAATTTAAGACAAAAAAAAGACCAGCAAACAGATGAAATTAACAGCCCTAGGGGGATGGATTAAATAGTGGAAAAATGGACCTAGGGCAGTAAAAAAAAGACATTTATAAGCATTTCCAGCTGCTGATACTCAGTACTTTAGGGTAAAATGACATTACGAAGTAGATTAGAGAGTACCCATAACCCCAAACTCAACCCAAAAAACGGATTTGACAGTTTGCCCAGGTAGGGCGAAATCAGTGATAGACTAGTGCTTGGTTCTATGGGCAGATGGAGTCGGATTGCAATGAAATTTGAGATGTAGGCGTTTAAGCATAAATCATTACTAGATTTTTGATTAAAACAAGTTCCTATGGTGAAATCCTAATGTTATCACACCATAGTAGCAGGGCTACTATCCTTGTTTAGCAGATATTTGCACATTCCAGAGCTTCCATTATTCAGAGCATGGCTATGATGATTGTATATTTTGTGATCACTCATGATCAGAGCAGTGCATTATTCAGACTTATGTTAGACCTTGTGTCAAGGCTGAGCCTTGAGAGTTCAGATTTGATGATCGATGTGACCCTTTATCCCATACAGTTTCAGCTCAGTGCTTAGAGATGTATTGTAGCAATGTTCAGATGGTATATGATGTTTATTACTATGATGATGTTGTATGATCTATGGATATTTTATCATTGACTGTGGATTATTATCTTGTTGATTTAGTCATGTTCACAACATCTGCTTGGTATATTATTCCTGATGTGGCAAACTGTTTAAAATGAACTATAAATCCTAAAATGGACAATTGCTTGCACATTTAGGTCATTAATAAAACCCACCGGTTTTCCACCTTACATAGATATGGTCTTTTCTGACACCAGTTGTCTGCTAGTGTAGGCTCCATGTTCACTTGACTCCATCCATACATGACTTTCCTATTTGACTTTAAACCTTGACCTATCTCATTTGACTTTCTGACACTGAGGACTTCCCCATTTTTCTACCTCTGTGTTTGGACCGCATCCTTGTATGTTCAGTATCTCGACTCTAAGTTGGTGACAAAACTTTCCTTTGGTGAGTTGGATTGTAGGCCTAAATCATTCTGGTCGGTTGTCTCGATGTTTGGCATTGGCTCGAACTCCCCTTAGTCACTTGAGATGTTGTTGGCTAAAACTGAAAGCTCATGTTCTACTTATGGAAACTTATAAATTCGCCCATGGAAACTAAAAAGGGCAAGAGCGATGAACATCTAAAAAAATACTCCTCGAAGAGTATAAGAAAGGTCCAAAAAGCAATGGTTCTTAAAAGCTATATCTAAACAATTGCTGACCTTATATGTATTTGAAAACATGCCTTGGATGCAAGCTGCAACTAGTTGTGCTTATCAGCACACCTGAGATCCGAAGGGTTATGTAGGCCAAAAAGGCCATGAAATGAAATTGAATGATCCTAATGAACCTGGATCAACTTGATGTAGACATGATGCCTAAGTTGCATAAGCACTCTCTAAACAACTTATCCATTTGTGAGGCACAGCCATTCCCCGTGTTATTTTGTCCAGCATAGAGTTTGTAGCTTCCCCCTTCTCCCAGTCCAAAGTATTTTTGAGTTAAGTTAGACAAGTCAACCCCTTGGCCCAACCTTGTTCCTATCCTTCATCCTTCACTAGCAGTCTGACCATGTCCAATGGGTGAGTTTGTCATTTGAACTATTGTCCAAGTAATTTTATATAACAAAGGAATATGCTAACTTGATTAATGCACTGAATGGATGTTATACTTTGAGCTTGGCTGTGAGAATGATTAGAGAAGCATGTCTTAGTCTACTGATGTGATTTACCCTTGGTTGTATATTATTGGGATCCGTGATGATGTGGGCCATATGTATATACCTATTGATGATGATTGATGGTCCCACATACTTGATGATGATGCCATATGATGGATATATGGTTCAGATGATGATTGATGCAGTTCAGTAGGTTTTATTATTACTTCAGATCATCAGATTATGCACTGTCCATATATGGTGGACCCTACAGCTGGCCTATTAGGGAAACCCATGGTGTATGAGTACACATTCATAGTGGATTTGGGTCTTTTGGATCCAATGAGACACTTATCTTTCAGTTTCGGGCACTTCTGACAGTGATTGATGCAGTTTTACACTTGTTGACCAGATTTGGGGTTGATTTCCTAGCCTTAGCAGCAGGGGGCCATGAGAGGCCAGTTCACCTAGGGCACTGTATGAGGAGGGGGTGGTCCAGCCACTTGTTTTTACCATTTACCCCTCCTTTTGGAGAGCCTGGTGAGCTCAGTTGGACAACGCAGATGCCCTGGGAGGCAGTTTTGGCACTTTCATAGTTACCAAGGGAGTTAAAAAATGGGATAAATTGGTCACTGAGGAATTCGATTTGGGCAATTGAGGCAAGGTTTTGGCATTTGGTTTTCACAGAGGTCTTTCAGGGTGATCCCACTATCTTTCAGCCAGTTTTCACCATGTGGGTAGGCCCACAACGATCACAGGAGGTCTTTTACTGCTTGTCTGTCACAGATTTTGAGGACAGATTCGATCATTTATATTATCTTGGACATATTTTATTATTTTATTGTGCCTTGTGGATGAGATAATAAGGATTGATGCCTCCTAGCCCCACCATGTGCTTATTATGTCATGTCCTAGTCATCATGAGGTGGATTTTTGGTACTTTTTACCCCCTCCAGTGGATGACGTCACCCTCCATGATTATTTCATAGTATGACGTCATCATTATATTGGGTGATCCATGTGATATATTGTTATGGTTCATCTTAGCCATTGATTGTATGATGAGATCTTTTAATCTCAACCACTCATTTGATGTAGTATTGTAGAGTAGTATAGGGTTTTGGTCTTTATTATCGTATATAAGGAGGAGACCCCCTATTGTATAGCTCACCTTTGGAGCTCTGGAATATTGGAATAGAACACTTCTTTGTGGAGCATATTTCTCTTGTCTTGTGGATTTTCTTGCATATTGAGTATACAGTATCTCTTCTATGTATCATTGTGGATTTTGGTGCTTCTGCTAGTTTTCTTGCAGGAAAGTCGAATTGATGGAGAGGAGGGCGATTTCTTGAGGGTTATTGTTGGAGGGATCCACATATTCTCTCTTGGGTTGATCTTGTGACAGAGAGTATCATTATTGTATCTTTGTGACATAGTTGATTCTTTCTATTACATCTTTCTATCATTTTCATAATCAGCTTACTTGACTTGTTTCTTTGATCTTGTCTTGTAGGAGGAAGACAATTTGGCTATCTTGGAGGAGGACGTTTTGGTTGGAGCTCTTGGATATCACTCTTGAATATACACATAGGATAATGCTATCAATTTGCAAGGTGGCCACAAGCAATTGAGGTAAGATCTACAAGGTATGTGCCTCTTTCATCCATTCTATCTTTATTGGTCACAAACCCTAATTAATTAAAAACCCAATTTTGGTTTTTCTTAGATCTACTTAGATCTAGCCTTGTTTTTGAAAAGATCTTAAGAACCCACCTCTATAGCATCCACCCCTAGTTGGATCTATAGTTTGGTGGTGATTGGGTTAAAATTGACACACTTTTCAAGGAACCAAATCGCACTTCCTTGGAGAGGCTTGTTGGGTTAGATCTAGCATATGGGTAGGTGAGATCCCGCATGATTTGTAATCTACACACTTGATAACCTACCCCCAGACTTTTACTTGGGTGATTTCTACCTTGTGGGAATCATTCCACATTTTAAGGGATTAAAACCCCCTTTTGAATTACTTGGCACCTTAAAACTCAGATCTAGTAAGATCTAACCCTTGGATTGACTTGATTTTCTAGATCCACATAGATCGGTGCATAAGCTACTTGGATCTACAGTTTGGTGGCCATTGGACTTGATTTGGCCCACCTTACCCACCTTTTAGCCCTCCTTGAGCAAGGTCGCACTCCCTTGGGTGAGTGAGTTTGCCCACTTTGAGGAAGTGGGTGGTTGAGATTTTTGTGGATTTGGAATGGCCATACCTTGAAACCTAGGTCTAGAATATCATTTTGTGACGATCTGCCTTGGGGGTAGCATTCCTTGTTTTAAGGGATTGTGGTCCACTTAGGGTCATATCATGAAATCCTAGATCTAGCAAGATACAACTACTCAATCTCAATTAGCCCACTTGACTTGGCCTCTAGGTGTCCCGATCTACACTTTGACATATCTTTTGACTCCATCAACCCATCCAACAAGGCACTAGTCTTCCTCAAGCAAGGCGCACTCCTTGGGAGTTGTGTCAAAACCTAGATCCGGTACATGGGTACTCCTAATTTCAACTTAGATCCATACATCTAATCATCGCACATCCTCTAGTGCCAATTGCATCCCTTAACTTCACCTTGTGGGTCCACTTTAAGCCATTTCACATATCCCAAGAAGCTAAGACCCACTTGTGTAACATATGGTATTACATCTTATCATTATGACAAATCATGTGGCCTAAACTACACATTGGTTGAAACACTAATCATTACTCAAACCACCTTCAACCATACTTTAAATTCTAGGTCCACTTTACCTTGCATTGGTTTCCGTAACTTACCACTTACTCATCCATAGGAACCTTTGTTTGGGTCCAATCACCTTTGATGGTTATAGGGTCTTGTTTTCACCTAACTTGTAGTTACCCCTATGGATACATCCAATCATGGATGGCAATAGGGAAGGGCAACTCAAAAGGTGCAACCACAATCACCTCGACCTCCAATATATGGTTGTCACACTAGTCAAGGCAACCTTCACTTTATGTTATCTATCCCAGACAACAAAGGGGGAGACTCGATCTACTCTTGACAGGAGAGATCAAAACCAAGACACCAAATCAGGGTATTTCTATGTGAAGTTAGGTGTATGGTTTTTCCTAGACCTTAGGTTGGAGTCACAAGACAAGTGAGGGGTTCAAAGAGTGTAGCTTTGGTTCATTGTTGATATGAGAGTGACTGAAAGTATTCGAAATGAGATCTAGGATTAAAGTACTAGTTCAATGTTGGAAGATCCACTGCCTTGGGAACCGTGTCCAATGCAGGGTAGTTTAGGGGATGAATTGGGGCTAACTAGTAAAAGTGACAAGCTTGACCATGATACATGATGGCTTCAAAGGTTTAGTTCACCATGCAAAGGTCAAACCACAAGTTAATCCAAAAATCTAAGAAAGTTGAATTTACTTGGAGAACAACTAGTGCCTTGGGAATTGGGATAATGGAGTCAAAGTGGGGTTGAATTGTGGTTAAGGACTCCCATATCATGAGACAAGTGGGCAATTAAGGTCTCGGTGGATGAATAGGTCTAGATCTAGGTTTGACTAAAGTGGACCACAATCCCTTAAAATAAGGAATGCTATCCCCAAGGCAAGATTTGACAAGACGACACACTAGACCTAGGTTTTGAATTATTCCAATTCCAAATCTCCAAAAATCTCAAGTACCCATGTCCTAGAAGTGAGTCAACTCACTTCTCCAAGGTGGTGCGACTTTACCCAAGGAGGCTAAAAATGTGGGTTAGGTGGGTCAAGACAAGTCCGATGGCATCCAAACTTTAGATCCGGGTAGGTTAGTCAAATAAGAGTGTGGATCTATAATTTTACGACAATCCGACGGTTAGATATTACTAGATCTGAGTTTGAATGTACCAAGTGGTCCAAAAAGGGGATTAAATCCCTTAAAATGTGGAATAGGGCCCACAAGGTGAAAATCAAGAAAGTGACAATCTGGGGGTAGGTTATTTGATGTGTAGGTTAAGGATCAAGCGAGATCTCAACTACCCACCACCTAGATCTAGGTCAACTCACCACCACCAAGAAGTGCGCCTTGCTTTGGGAGAGCTAAGTTGGCTTGGGAAGGGGATCAAACAGAAGCCAATCCTCACCAAACTATAGATCCGGGATGCCGTGGATGCTATAGAGGTGGGTTTTCAATATTATGCCCAACAACCCACTGGATCTAAGTAGATCTGAAAAAATGTAAAAATCGGGGTTTTGATTAATTAGGGTTTTAATTGTTTTAGACAATTGGATAGATCATGGAGATAGAAATTACCTTGAGATCATACCTGAGTGATGTGAATGAGATGTCTTGATGTTGAGGAAGATTCCCGCAGAGATCAAATGAGAAATTGTTGATTTTGCTTGCCGAAGTGATGCCTTAGTCCACATGTGCGACCTCCTCTACCTGTCAAACCAAGGAATAGCGATTCAATCAGTAAGATCAAGCATGGAGGAAATACAAGAGAAATGCAATAGTAACATGAAATAGAAGGTCCTGGGACAGTAATACTCCCTGTTACCAACGAAGAGATCCAAAGAGGAAGTAGGGAGAGTCTTCCCCTACCAATACTTCCTCCTCAAAGCAAATCGGCCTCCACCTGTAGATGCAAAAAACGTGGTACAAAATATATGGCAAACAAGATCTCCAATAACTCAGTGCAAAGGAAGAACCAACGAACGAACACCAAAAAAATTCACCACAACACTGGAGATAGATGCAATAATAATTTTCTATTCCAATAATCCAAAGCCAAAAGTCCCCTTTACAATGAGAGGCTCTCTCCTTTAAATAGGAAGGAGAGGCACCAAAACCCTAACCACTTTTTGAATGAGTGGTTAAGATTAAAAGATACAAATGTCTAATCAATGGTTGAGATGAGCTCAACAATAAAATACATGGATCACTAATAAAATATTATGTGAGTGGACAAAATCGCCCTAGAAGAGGGGAATCCCACCAAATAATGATGACAAAATATAATAAGAGGCTTATGGTGGGTCCAAGGGGTAATTTTATCCCTCCTTGGTCAATCCCCATAGCACAATAATCAATAAATAATCATCAATGTACCAAATCGTGCCTCCATAGTCAAATCGTAGGCCTAAAAAAGACCTCAGAAATCCTCAGAAAGTGCCATAAGTGATGGATGCGGGCCCCAATGAAGCTGAAACTGTTGGAGAAGGTGTGGAGGACCCCGATCTATCATCACTGATCATCCCATGCCATAACATTGCCTCAGTATCCCAAATCAATTTCTTCAATAGCTATTTCTACCAATCCTGAAATGCCTCGGGAAGCGTGAAACTGCCCCAAACTGCCTCCTGGAGTGCCTGCGCTGTCAAGGTGAGGGCACCAGTGTGTCCGGGAGGGGGGTAATATGGTAAAAACAAGTGGCTAGACCACCCCCTCCATCATCAGCGCCCTAAGTCAACCGGATAAAAATCACATCTGCTCTGACAGGGCCTCCGACAGACCAAAACTGCACTAGGATAGCCTACTGAGGCTCAATCATCGCTGTAAGTGCCCGGAACTGAAAACAAACTGTCTCATTGGACTCAGAAGGTCCAAATCCATCCAAGATGTGTACTCATACACCATATGAGTCTTTTCATGATCAAAATATATATCAATATATCGGAACAAGGCCAATAATAATAACCTGTAAATAACCAAACACTGCTGTAAACCAAGAATCATCATCATAACCCTGTAGCTGCTGCATAGAATCATCATGTATGTATACATAGACCATATATCATCTATCCATGTCATCATAAGGTCCAACCATCTCATGTCCTCTGGTTGACCATGGTCAAACTAGGCCTAACCAAGTCTACATGACCCAATATAACTCAGACCATCATCGTAAGCTGCTGCAAAGTGTCCAAGGTTAATGCATGCTCTACAACTTATTCAAATAACAATTATAACACAAAGTAATCATTACTGGCGATCTAAGTCCAAATATATAGTGTCATTAATTATTAATATTACTCAAATTAGACTTTCAGGATCATACTCACTTCATAGCTGTGATCAATTTGCTAGTGAAGGGTGAAGGCTAAAATAACTGGCTAGGCTAAGGGATGACTTGGCTGACTTAACTTTGTGACACTTTGGCAAATGAAAGGGAATACACACCATAGTATATACTGAATGAGCAATAACACAGGGAATGGCGATGTCTCACAAATGGATGAGTTGTTCAAAGAGGGTTTATTCACCTTCACAGATGCGCACAATCCATAATACAAATAAGGCCAGCAATTGTTTAGATATAGCATTTAAGTTCCATTGCTTTTTGGGCCTGAAGTTTCCATAGCCTTGATCTATGTGTGTTTACAAACACATTGCATAGATTTACATTTATTTTAGGCTTTCTGCTGCAGGTGTGTTTTTAAGGCACTTGTTTACCTGAGCACTTCTAGGTGTGTCATGGACATCTTGTTTACCTAGGTATTTATTTTTCCAAAAGATATAACATTTTATTTTCATAGCCATTTTCATTTGGCATGCCTTTCATTCATGTGTGTTTAGAAACACATTGCATGAATGGGCTTTTCATACAAGATATAGCATTTTATTTTTCCAGATTTTGTATTCATGGCAGCACTAAAAGTTTCAGGTTTAGCCAACACAACTTTAGTGACTAGGGGGAATTCATAAGGAACTCCAACTCAACATAGGTAAGTTTTGTCACCAACTCAGAGCCGAGACACAATAAACAAGGAAGCTCATCCAATACAGAGGCTACAGTGGGGAAAATATCCTCCATGTCACTAGTCAAGTAGTAAGTCAGGGTGATAAACTAAAAGGTAGGCCACGGATGGATGAAGACAATGAATAATGGAGCCGACACTAGCAAGCCAAGGTATGGTGGAATGATCACCTCTATTCTCCCTAAGGAGGGTAATACCAATGAGTATGAATAGTGAACTTCTAAGTCTGAGTAGGGACAATATAATATATATAACAAGATCAACCAGGTCCACATATCTATATGATCGCCAGATCATGACACTAAGTGCTAAGACATGCTATAAGAATAAGTATAAAAGCAATATAACCATAACACAATGATATACCTGCTGAGTCATATACCTGAATGCTCATCAACCTGTAACATCATCTGTCCTCTGAAACTGCTGCTGTAACTCTGGGCACTACTGACTGTTCTGTACCAATGGTATAATGGCTACATCGGTCATCTCTCTGAGTGTCCTGAGACTCAGTCATGGCATGGGGAATATACACTGCTGTCCACAATCTGATAGTGATCCAATATAGATGCTCATCTCAGCATCTCAAATGTAAGGGAACTGGCTGAATAATGTACTGGAATCAGAAAAATAATGTATGGTAGCCCGACTACTATAAATGTGATAACATTTGGCTCCGGCTGGGACAAGTGCTCTGCTTAAATGATCGCTTGAGAACCTCAGAATCTCTGGTCCTCGAACTCTGCTACTCGAATCCACGATCCAACACTCTACCATTTTGCTTCCAGCTTTTTATTTTTGCAACCTATTTCTGCGTTCACAAACATCAAAAATACCTCATGCCGCATGTGTGGGAAAAATATAAAACCAACTGAAATAAAATCTATGTCAGAAATATAAATGCATGAAATATATAAGTGCAAAAAGTAAATTAAACTACTAACACAATTTGCAAAATTTGAAATTTATTGTGCAGGAAAAAGAAAAGTAACAGGTACTCATTTAAATTAGGAGCTTACAAAGGAGCTTAGAGATAAACAAGGTGCCAGACTCAATGGCTGAAAAGACTAACTACTGCCCAAGTAGGCTTATTTGGTTTCCTACCTACTCTAATCTACCAGGCAATGCAAGTGGAGAGATCCCAACTATGTGGGATCAGGGATGTGATCCCTTAAGTCCCTCTGATTGACAGGATATAAAATACGTCGTCCACTACCAGTGGTTAGAAAGCACATGCCATCAATGCATCGCTCTACTGTGAAAGGTCCAACCCATAAGTCATCAGCTTGTCCAGAACTTATATGCAATAAATGGTTGGGAATGATGATTTGACTTCCTATAGGAAACCTGTTTCTATTGATTGACTCAGGAATAACTCCAATGTTACGAATGGGCATTGGATGGACTTCAGCAGGGTTTTGCGGTTGAGGTGTAACAATCCTTGAGCTCCTCCTAGAAGGAACTGCATCAACTCTGGGTGGACTACCGTCTAAGGAAATAACAACTCTGCCAACAAGGACTTCCCTAATTTCCCTTCTTGTTTCTTGTACTACCTCATTTGACTCTTCCTCATGGGGAGATACAACTCATTTAACAACTTCCCCTACAGTCCAAAAATCTCTATGTTCTTCCAAGGGAGGTGACTCACGCGATATGACAGTGTTATGACTAGAACCTTCCCCTGAAGGAACATGAATGACCATGTTTTCCAATCTAGTAGAAACTGACTCAGGATGAAATGTAGAGGAACTAGTAATGTGAGAAAGATCATAAGTATGATGACTAGATGACTCAGATGGTAGGAGAAAATTAGGGATATGAGGATATGCAGATAAAGCATGGCTTTGAGGTTCTGAAGGAGTTTGAAAAATAGCAAGGTTATTTAGATTATAGTCTCCTTCAGGTGCATCATTAATTAGGGCATCCTCTTCCCAACGTAGAGAGTTATCATGGACTTGAATCAGGCTACCATCTTCTAGAGATAAATGAGATAGAGAATCTTCTATATCAGAAAAATAAGAGGCTTCAGACTCTTCATTTGTTCCAACCCTAGTAGGTGTTGCAAGATTTTTTTCCCATGGGTAAATAGGTGCAAGCCCCTGGTTTTCTCTTTCCCTATTGTGATCATTCAAGGCAAACCATTCCCTAACAGTAAAAGGAATTCTTTCTCCCCTCCTAATATCATCAAATTCATCTCCATGCATTGGGTTCTCAATATTCTCCTCATCATTTGTTTGATCATGAAGGTTTTCTATTGGGGGAGCTTGTTCCAAACTTTGATCATTAGACAAATTTTCATCTCTTATGCCATCATCGACTTCCTCAAGTGCTTGATTTTCAATAGAAGGTTCTTGAATAATTTCATTGCTTTGTCCATGACCTTGAGGTTGATTTTCATGTCTTCTCAATTCATCTATTTCCTCAGCAAATTCATTTCTAAGTAATTCCAAGTTGATTGTTCTTGCAATTTCAGCTGTTCGCTCATCTTCCAAAGAGGAATCAGAATCTTCCATAACCATACACATATTTTGATCAACTTCATATAATTCATCCTCATCTTCAACAAGGTTAGTTTTGGCATTATTTAACAATTCATCCCCATATGTGTTTTTTAACCCTTCATCAAATGATTCAACATGCTCATTATAACAAGGCTCTCTGTTCACCCGAATCAAAGATCCATTAGGGTTGGGAACACAAATAAATGATAAATCCATCATAAGGTATCCACCTAGACCAGCTGCCCATTTTCTAGATAAAAGCATTCCATATGCTGGGGGTAAGTCAATGACAACTACATCCATCATGGTAGAAATGTTTGAACATGTGAAAAGATCAGCTCTAAGGTTTTTGATCAAACCATAAGATGGCACTCGTCGAGAATCTATACCACAAACATTTCCATAAGGCCTAGTCACTTCAAGTCCCATTTCCTTCATAACTTGTAAAGGCATAACATTCATTTCTGCTCCAGAATCCAACATACAGTTATGAAGGAGCATGTTTTGAATGTGCAAGGTAAGGTAAAAGGGAGAGTGACCACCGCTCTTTTTTTCATAAATGGCTGAATGGATGTTTATTGGTGGATCCTTCTCTGTTTCACTAGGTTGTGTTCCACTAAGCTTTTGGATATGACATGATTCTAGGACCGGTTCAGGAGTTTTCTCTTGGCCAATACCATCGAAAAATTCCTCTACTTGGCATCCAACAGAAGGCACCTTCATTAACTCAGTGATAGGGATATTACACATTATCTTGCTTAACTCTTTCTTCATATCAATCTTAAGATCATAATCATCCATAGCAAGATCTTCCTCTTCCTTTTTATCTTCATCAATCTTTTTATATTTATCAAGGAAAGAAGGTTGGGAAGTACTTCCTCGTTTATAAATCTGATACTTGGGTTGCTCTTTAGGTTTTGGGAGCTCTATGGCACAACATGAGGAACTTGGTTCTTCTATTATGTCTTCTTCTTGTTCCCAAGGCTCTTCTTCTAAAAGAATTCTTCCAAAGTCTTCATCATAAGATAAGTCATTTATGAAGTTGATGTTTTCTGGTTGGTCATCATGGTCAATGGTGTCAGAGGGTTCTTCTTCTTCTTCATCACACCAATTGAATTCCTTCTTCTCAGAGTTTTCTGTATATTCAGGTCGTCTCCTATTCCTATCCCCATCAGGCCTCCTATTATTATTGCAGTAAGGTTTAGGGCCATAAGGATTTCTATGTCTCTCAGGGTCATTCAAACTTGCCACATTCTTTGTTAGGACAGTTAATTGTTTCATCATCTCTTGCATGACTTCTAAAGTGTCCTTGGATTCCTTTGGCACACTCACAGGTTCCTTTGGTTTTCGAAGTCTAGGGTCAGATCTGGAAGTGGATGGGGTAAATTGATCGAAATTTTTTTGTTTCCCCATGGATGCTACATTTTGCTCAGCCATCTTAGCATTTGATTGAGCGGTCTTTAAGTCATTTGGGTTTTTATCCTTTAGCTGATAACCAACCCATCCCTCAAAATCATTTAAGTAGTGAATAGCAACTGCTTGGTCTTTCGGTCTAATTTCTTCAGGGATAACAGCTACAGTCTTGTCGAATCTTATGTTAAACTCATGGACTGTTTCATTTTCTCTTTTCTTAATGTCAAAAAGTTGATGTAAGAGAAATTTTCCATCCAACTTTCGGGACCACTCACTATTTAAATTGTTGACAAAGTTATCATACCCATCAATGGATGAGGCAGGCAACCTATCAAACCACTTCCTAACATCTCCTTCTAAAGATGCCAGGAGACCTCTCATGAATACATCTTCCTCAGATGCTCCATATGCTTCCATGTGTTCCCATACTTTATCAATGTGGTCTTCAATTGATATGGCAGATACTCCATCAAATCTGGGAACTTTTTCAAAGTACTTTTCGGGCATGTCATGGGGTGCACCCTGAATCTGAGAGAAGTCTAAAGGAGATGGTTTTTCCTTTCTTCCAAAGATCCTAGGAGCTTGTGGAGGAGGAACATTCTGGTTTCCAGAGTTTGTTCCGGCCATTGGATTTGGTAAGTTTGTGTTTAAGTTTGAACTAGGAGATGAGAGAGGAACCGAATTAATCAAAGGGGATCCTGAAGCTCTGTTTGGAGAATTGTTAACCAATTTCCAAAAGAAGTTAGATGATTGTGCTTTAGGATCTCTTTTACGATATGTAATTGGGGTTCCTTCAATTGATCTAAGTTTACTTTACTTCTCGTGTTGTAAGGATGTAAATGAGCTCGCTTTTCAGCGGAGTCACGATTGGGAGTCGCCAAGTAGATTTCAACTCTTCTACCAAGATATGTGTCGTTGTATATGCAGGAAAGACTACTAGCTTGTCCGAGGTAAGCCCTATGCCTTCAATACCAAATGTTAGGCAAAGAGAAATGGGAGGGCTCTTAGGAAATAATATATCGGACCAAGGTAAGCCTATTGCCTCCCCGGAAACGGCGCCAAAATGTTTGACAAAGAGAATGGGGAGGGCATTAAGAAAAGTATGTCGAACCAGGGTAAGCTATTGCCTTCCCCGGCAGCGGCGCCAAAATGTTTTCACCTAACTTGTAGTTACCCCTATGGATACATCCAATCATGGATGGCAATAGGGAAGGGAAACTCAAAAGGTGCAACCACGATCACCTCGACCTCCAATATATGGTTGTCATGCCAGTCGAGGCAACCTTCACTTTATGTTATCTAGCCCAGACAACAAAGGGGGAGACCCGATCTACTCCCGACAGGAGAGATCAAAACCAAGACACCAAATCAGGGTATTTCTATGTGAAGTTAGGTGTATGGTTTTTCCTAGACCTTAGGTTGGAGTCACAAGACAAGTGAGGGGTTCAAAGAGTGTAGCTCTGGTTCGTTGTTGATATGAGAGTGACTGAAAGTATTCGAAATGAGATCTAGGATTAAAGTACTAGTTCAATGTTGGAAGATCCACTGCCTTGGGAACCGTGTCCAATGCAGGGTAGTTTAGGGGATGAATTGGGGCTAACTAGTACAAGTGACAAGCTTGACCATGATACATGATGGATTCAAAGGTTTAGTTCACCATGCAAAGGTCAAACCATAAGTTGATCCAACAATCTAAGAAAGTCAAATTTACTTGGAGAACAACCAGTGCCTTGGGAATTGGGATAATGGAGTCAAAGTGGGGTTGACTTGTGGTTAAGGACTCCCATATCATGAGACAAGTGGGCAATTAAGGTCTCGGTGGATGAATAGGTCTAGATCTAGGTTTGACTAAAGTGGACCACAATCCCTTAAAATAAGGAATGCTATCCCCAAGGCAAGATTTGACAAGACGACACACTAGACCTAGGTTTTGAATTATTCCGGTTCCAAATCTCCAAAAATCTCAAGTACCCATGTCCTAGAAGTGAGTCAACTCACTTCTCCAAGGTGGTGCGACTTTACCCAAGGAGGCTAAAAATGTGGGTTAGGTGGGTCAAGACAAGTCCGATGGCATCCAAACTTTAGATCCGGGTAGGTTAGTCAAATAAGAGTGTGGATCTATAATTTTACGACAATCCGACGGTTAGATATTACTAGATCTGAGTTTGAATGTACCAAGTGGTCCAAAAAGGGGATTAAATCCCTTAAAATGTGGAATAGGGCCCACAAGGTGAAAATCAAGAAAGTGACAATCTGGGGGTAGGTTATTTGATGTGTAGGTTAAGGATCAAGCGAGATCTCAACTACCCACCACCTAGATCTAGGTCAACTCACCACCACCAAGAAGTGCGCCTTGCTTTGGGAGAGCTAAGTTGGCTTGGGAAGGGGATCAAACAGAAGCCAATCCTCACCAAACTATAGATCCGGGATGCCGTGGATGCTATAGAGGTGGGTTTTCAATATTATGCCCAACAACCCACTGGATCTAAGTAGATCTGAAAAAATGTAAAAATCGGGGTTTTGATTAATTAGGGTTTTAATTGTTTTAGACAATTGGATAGATCATGGAGATAGAAATTACCTTGAGATCATACCTGAGTGATGTGAATGAGATGTCTTGATGTTGAGGAAGATTCCCGCAGAGATCAAATGAGAAATTGTTGATTTTGCTTGCCGAAGTGATGCCTTAGTCCACATGTGCGACCTCCTCTACCTGTCAAACCAAGGAATAGCGATTCAATCAGTAAGATCAAGCATGGAGGAAATACAAGAGAAATGCAATAGTAACATGAAATAGAAGGTCCTGGGACAGTAATACTCCCTGTTACCAACGAAGAGATCCAAAGAGGAAGTAGGGAGAGTCTTCCCCTACCAATACTTCCTCCTCAAAGCAAATCGGCCTCCACCTGTAGATGCAAAAAACGTGGTACAAAATATATGGCAAACAAGATCTCCAATAACTCAGTGCAAAGGAAGAACCAACGAACGAACACCAAAAAAATTCACCACAACACTGGAGATAGATGCAATAATAATTTTCTATTCCAATAATCCAAAGCCAAAAGTCCCCTTTACAATGAGAGGCTCTCTCCTTTAAATAGGAAGGAGAGGCACCAAAACCCTAACCACTTTTTGAATGAGTGGTTAAGATTAAAAGATACAAATGTCTAATCAATGGTTGAGATGAGCTCAACAATAAAATACATGGATCACTAATAAAATATTATGTGAGTGGACAAAATCGCCCTAGAAGAGGGGAATCCCACCAAATAATGATGACAAAATATAATAAGAGGCTTATGGTGGGTCCAAGGGGTAATTTTATCCCTCCTTGGTCAATCCCCATAGCACAATAATCAATAAATAATCATCAATGTACCAAATCGTGCCTCCATAGTCAAATCGTAGGCCTAAAAAAGACCTCAGAAATCCTCAGAAAGTGCCATAAGTGATGGATGCGGGCCCCAATGAAGCTGAAACTGTTGGAGAAGGTGTGGAGGACCCCGATCTATCATCACTGATCATCCCATGCCATAACATTGCCTCAGTATCCCAAATCAATTTCTTCAATAGCTATTTCTACCAATCCTGAAATGCCTCGGGAAGCGTGAAACTGCCCCAAACTGCCTCCTGGAGTGCCTGCGCTATCAAGGTGAGGGCACCAGTGTGTCCGGGAGGGGGGTAATATGGTTAAAAAAAGTGGCTGGACCACCCCCTCCATCATCAGCGCCCTAGGTCAACCGGATAAAAATCACATCTGCTCTGACAGGGCCTCCGACAGACCAAAACTGCACTGGGATAGCCTACTGAGGCTCAATCATCGCTGTAAGTGCCCAGAACTGAAAACAAATTGTCTCATTGGACTCAGAAGGTCCAAATCCATCCAAGATGTGTACTCATACACCATATGAGTCTCTGCATGATCAAAATATATATCAATATACCGGAACAGGGCCAATAATAATAACCTGTAAATAACCAAACACTGCTGTAAACCAAGAATCATCATCATAACCCTGTAGCTGCTGCATAGAATCATCATGTATGTATACATATACCATATATCATCTATCCATGTCATCATAAGGTCCAACCATCTCATGTCCTCTGGTTGACCATGGTCCAACTAGGCCTAACCAAGTCAACATGACCCAATATAACTCAGACCATCATCATAAGCTGCTGCAAAGTGTCCAAGGTTAATGCATGCTCTACAACTTATTCAAATAACAATTATAACACAAAGTAATCATTACTGGTGATCTAAGTCCAAATATATAGTGTCATTAATTATTAATATTACTCAGATTAGACTTTCAGGATCATACTCACTTCATAGTTGTGATCAATTTGCTAGTGAAGGGTGAAGGCTAAAATAACTGGCTAGGCTAAGGGATGACTTGACTGACTTAACTTTGTGACACTTTGGCAAGGGAAAGGGAATACACACCATAGTATATACTAAATGAGCAATAACACAGGGAATGGCGGTGTCTCACAAATGGATGAGTTGTTCAAAGAGGGTTTATTCACCTTCACAGATGCGCACAATCCATAATACAAATAAGGCCAGCAATTGTTTAGATATAGCATTTAAGTTCCATTGCTTTTTGGAACTGAAGTTTACATAGCCTTGATCTATGTGTGTTTACAAACACATTGCATAGATTTACATTTATTTTAGGCTTTCTGCCGCAGGTGTGTTTTTAAGGCACTTGTTTACCTGAGCACTTCTAGGTGTGTCATGGACAGTTTGTTTACCTAGGTATTTATTTTTCCAAAAGATATAACATTTTATTTTCATAGCCATTTTCATTTGGCATGCCTTTCATTCATGTGTGTTTAGAAACACATTGCATGAATGGGCTTTTCATACAAGATATAGCATTTCATTTTTCCAGATTTTGTATTCATGGCAGCACTAAAAGTTTCAGGTTTAGCCAACACAACTTTAGTGACTAGGGGGAATTCACAAGGAACTCCAACTCACCATAGGTAAGTTTTGTCACCAACTCAGAGCCGAGACACAATAAACAGGGAAGCTCATCCAATAGAGAGGCTACAGTGGGGAAAATATCCTCCATGTCACTAGTCAAGTAGTAAGTCAAGGTGATAAACTAAAAGGTAGGCCACGGATGGATGAAAACAATGAATAATGGAGCCGACACTAGCAAGCCAAGGTATGGTGGAATGATCACCTCTATTCTCCCTAAGGAGGGTAATACCAATGAGTATGAATAGTGAACTTCTAAGTCTGAGTAGGGACAATATAATATATATAACAAGATCAACCAGGTCCACATATCTATATGATCGCGAGATCATGACACTAAGTGCTAAGACATGCTATAAGAATAAGTATAAAAGCAATATAACCATAACACAATGATATACCTGCTGAGTCATATACCTAAATGCTCATCAACCTGTACCATCATCTGTCCTCTGAAACTGCTGCTGTAACTCTGGGCACTACTGACTGCTCTGTACCAATGGTATAATGGCTACATCGGTCATCTCTCTGAGTGTCCTGAGACTCAGTCATGGCATGGGGAATATACACTGCTGTCCACAATCTGATAGTGATCCAATATAGATGCTCATCTCAGCATCTCAAATGTAAGGGAACTGGCTGAATAATGTACTGGAATCAGAAAAATAATGTATGGTAGCCCGACTACTATAAATGTGATAACCGGTCTCCCCCTAGGTCTTGTTTCACCTTGACCTAAAGCGAAGAGTGCCTCGGTTGACGTGACTCGCACCTTGCATTGGGAACCGTGGCATCTCTTGGGTCACCTCTTTAGTTTCCCATCTCCTCTACCGTCCCGGATGGGATACCACTAGGGGCAACTACAAGTTGTGTGATAACACCTAAGTTATCAATTTTTAGGGTTTTTTTTAATGAATTTCTCTCTTGAACAAGATTCAGAAATTGAAATGTGGGAGAAGAAGAAGTTACACCTACTTGGAAATGACTGATATTTTTGATATTGAAGAGGCCAATACGTCCCGAAGATCAATTTGAAGCCGTTGGAGAAGTCCCAGTTGAAATCGATTTGCTCTCTCCCCACCAACTCGTCCTCTCTACCTACAAACACCAATAGACAACAAATCAAATTAGTATTGGCAAACAAATGGTATCTACAACAACGCAAATAAAAATGAGAGAAAATGCTTGACTAAAAACAGTAGAAACACTCCCTTTTGTGGTCAACCCGGAGAGTGGAGCACCAGTGGAAGCCAAATGGGGTGCCCTCCTCCAAGATTTTGAGCTTGCTGCAAACAATGGTGAGTAAAACAATGCTGAAATCATACACCAACTACAACTAGTGCATCAAGATGGTATGGCAATCAACAAGATCAAGAAGCTATCACACAAGAGCCAAGTAGAGCAACAACGTTTTCTCTTCTACTCCAAGTCCAAAAACTGCCAAGAGAAGCTACAATGGAGGTGAGTCCATTCTCTTATAGAGATGGCTCACTCTCTAGCTAGGTTTCCCCCCAAAATGGAGGGTTGAGATCATCTCCCCATCCACAAAATTGAATGGTGGAGATGAATCCCAAGTGGGGGGTGCGAATTTCCCCAAGAGAGCGTACTAGTGGATGAGAGGGGCCCTTGTGGGCCATACAACAATACAAGGTGGAGTTGGGGGGTGTCTATGGGATGTTTTATCCCCCCAACTAATACAATATGGGTCCTATTATCACACAACTTGTAGTTTCCCTTAGTGGTATCCCATCCGGGACGGTAGAGGAGATAGGAAACTAAAGAGGTGACCCAAGAGATACCACGGTTCCTAATGCAAGGTGGGAGTCACGTTAATCGAGGCACTCTTCGCTTTAGGTCAAGGTGGAACAATACCTAGGGGGAGACCCTATAACCAATCATAGTTGATTGGACCCAAACAAAGGTTTCTAAGGATAAGTAAATGAAGAGTTACGGAAACCAATGCAAGGTTGAGTGGACCTAGATGTTAGAGTATGGTTGAAGGTGGTTAAGGAGATTGTTAGTGTTTCAACCGATGTATGATTTAGGCCACATAGTTAATTATAATGATAAGGTACACCACCATATGCTACACAAGTGGATCCTACTTTCTTGGGATATGTGAAATGGCTTGAAGTGGACCCACAAGGTGAAGTTAAGGGATGCAAGTGGTACTAGAGGTTATGTAATGAGTAGATCTATGGATCTAAGTTAATTTTAGGAGTACCCATGTACCGGATCTAGGGTTTGACACAATTCCCAAGGAGTGCGACTTGCTTTGAGTAGGACTAGTGCCTTGTTGGATGGGAAAAATGGATTCAAAAGGTATATCAAAGGGTAGATCGGGACACCTAGGAGCCAAGTCAAGTGGGCTAATTGAGATAGAATGGTTGGATCTTGTTAGATCTAGGTTTTTATGATGTGACCCTAAGTGGACCACAATCCCTTAAAACAAGGAATGCTACCCCCAAGGCAGATCGTCACAAAAAGATGTTCTAGACCTAGGTTTCAATGTATGGCCGTTCCAAATCCACAAAAATCTCAACCACCCACGTCCTCAAAGTGGGCAAACTCACTCACCCAAGGGAGTGCAACCTTGCTCAAGGAGGGCTAAAAGAGGGGTTAAGTGGACCAAATCAAGTCCAATGGCCACCAAACTGTAGATCCAAGTAGCTTAGACCCCGATCTATGTGGATCTAGAAAATCAAGTCAATCCAACGGTTAGATCTTACTAGATCTGAGTTTTAAGATGCCAAGAAATTCAAAAGGGGGTTTTAACCCCTTAAAACGTGGAATGATGCCCACAAGGTAGAAATCAACAAAGTAACAGTCTGGGTATAGGTTATCAAGTGTGTAGATTGCAAATCAAGTGGGATCTCACCTACCCATGTGCTAGATCTAGCCAAAACTAGCCTCTCCAAGGAAAGGCGATTTGGTTCAAGAGGGCTTTTTGCCTTGAAAAGTGTGCCAATTCTAACCCAATCACCACCAAACTATAGATCCCATTAGGGGTGGATGCTATAGAGGTGGGTTCTTAATATCTCTTCAAATGCAAGGCTAGATCTAATTAGATCTAAGAAAAACCAAAAACAAGGGTTTTAATCAATTGGGGTTTTTATGATCTAGAAATTATGGATGATTCAAGGAAGAAGAAGATCATACCTTTGGAGCATACCTGGATGAAGAGATGAATGCTAGTTGAGACGAGGATTACTTTTGCCAAAGATCAAATGGAGAATTGTTGAAGCCCTCTTTCCAAATCGATTTTTCCAAGCCACATATGAGTCCCTCTAACCTGTCAAAACCAAGGAGCAAAGCATCAATTAGTTTAAAATGTTGAAGGTAAACGTCTTCCTCCAAGCTTGAAGGGCAAGCCTGCCCACCAATTCGCACTTGTCAAAAACATCCTCTTAACCTGTAAAAAAGATATGGCAAATATGCAAGATAGCTACAATAGATCCTCCAATGCAATGGACAAAGGCATTTACAATCGAAACAACCAACATCCACTCCAATCCAAGCATGTACTCCAAAAGATAGAAATTTTATTCCAAGAGCCAAGAGCCAAAAATCTCTAGATGATTTTACAATGAGAGGCTCCCTCCTTAAATAGGATGGGGAGAGAGTACAATCCTAACCACTTTTTACATGAGTGGCTAAGATTAAAAGATTAAAAGATCAAAAGATCTAATCAACGGCTAATAATAAATCATAACAATACATCACATGGATCACCCAATATAATGATGACGTCCTAACTAAATGGTACAATAGGAATATGACATCATCCACTAGAGGGGTAAAAGTCCAAAAATCCACCTCATAATGACTAGGACATAACAAGATAAGCACATGGTGGGGCTAGGAGGTATCAATCCTTACTAGCTCATCCCCAAGGCACAATAAAATAATAAAATATGTCCAAGATAATATAAATGACCAAATCTGTCCTCAGAATCAGTGACAGACAAGCAGTAAAAGACTTCCTGTGATCGCTGTAGGCCTACCCACATGGTGAAAACTGGCTGGAAGATAGTGGGATCATACTGGAAGACCTCTGTGAAAACCAAATGCCAAAACCTTGCCTCAATTGCCCAAATCGATTTCCTCAGTGACCACTTTATCCCATTTTTTACCTGCCTCGGTAATTGTGAAAGTGCCAAAACTGCCTCCTAGGGCATCTGCGCTGTCTATCTGAGCCCACCAGGCTCTCCAGAAGGGGGGTAAACGGTAAAAACAAGTGGATGGACCACCCCCTTCTCATACAGCGCCCTAGGTGAACTGGCCTCTCATGGCCCCTGCTGCTCAGGCTGGGAAATCAGCCCCAAATCTGGTCAACAAGTGTAAAACTGCATCAATCATTGTTAGAAGTGCCCGGAACTGAAAGATAAGCGTCTCAATGGATCCAGAAGACCCAAATCCACTAGAAATGTGTACTCATACACCATGGGTTTCCCTATTGGGCCAGCTGTAGGGTCCACCATATATGGACAATGCATAATCTACTGATCTGAAGTAATAAATAAATCTGCTGAACTACATCAATCATCATCTGCATCATATGTCCATCATATGATATCATCATCAAGTATGTGGGACCATCAATCATCATCAATAGGCATCTATACATGGCCCACATCATCATAGATCCCAATAATATACAACCAAGGATAAATCAAATCAGTAGACTAAGACATGCTTCTCTAATAATTTTCACAGACAAGCTCAAAGTATAAGATCCATTTAGTGACATTAATCAAGTTAGCATATTCCTTTGTTATATAAAATTATTTGCACAATAGTTCAAATGACAAACTCACCCATTGGACATGGTCAAACTGCTAGTGAAGGATGAAGGTTAGGAGCAAGGTTTGGCCAAGGGGTGGACTTGTCTAACTTAACTCAAAAATAATTTGGACTGGGAGAAGGGGGAAGCTACAAACTCTGTGCTAGACAAAATAACACGGGGAATGGCTGTGCCTTACAAATGGATAAGGTGTCCAGAGAGTGCTTATTCAACTTAGGCATCATGTCTACATCAAGTTGATCCAAGTTCATTAGGATCATTCAATTTCATTTCATGGTCTTTTTGTCCTACATAACCCTTCGGATCTCAGGTGTGCTGATAAGCACAACTAGTTGCAGCTTGCATCCAGGGTATGTTTTCAAATACATATAAGGTCAGCAATTGTTTAGATATAACTTTTAAGAACCATTGCTTTTTGGACCTTTCTTATACTCTTCGAGGAGTATTTTTTAGCTGTTCATCGCTCTTGCCCTTTTTTTAGTTTCCATGGGCGAATTTATAAGTTTCCATAGGTAGAACATGAGCTTTCAGTTTTAGCCAACAACATCTCAAGTGACTAGGGGGAGTTCGAGCCAATGCCAAACATCGGGACAACCGACCAGAATGATTTAGGCCTACAATCCAACTCACCAAAGGCAAGTTTTGTCACCAACTTAGAGCCGAGACACTGAATATACAGGGATGCGGTCCAAACACAGAGGTAGAAAAATGGGGAAGTCCTCAGTATCAGAAAGTCAAATGAGACAAGTCAAGGTTTAAAGTCAAATAGGAAAGTCATGTATGGATGGAGTCAAGTGAATATGGAGCCTACACTAGCAGACAACTGGTGTCGGGAAAGACCATATCTATGTAAGGTGGAAAACCAGTGAGTTTTGTTAAATGACCTAGCTGTGCAAGCAATTGTCCATTTTATGATTTATAGTTCATTTTAAACAGTTTGCCACATCAGGAATAATATACCAAGCAAATGCTGTGAACATGACTAAATCAACAAGATAATAATCCACAGTCAGTGATAAGATATCCATAGATCATACAACATCATCATAGTAATAATCATCAAGTACCATCTGAAACACTGCTGCATTACATCTCTAAGCACTGAACTGAAACTGTATGGGATAAAGGGTCACATCGGTCATCAAATCTGAACTCTCAAGGCTCAGCCTTGACACAAGGTCTAACATAAGTCTGAACAATATACTGCTATGATCATGAGTGATCCAAAATATACAATCATCATAGCCATGCTTTGAATAATAGAAGCTCTAGAATGTGCAGATATCTGCTAAGCAAGAATAGTAGCCCTGCTACTATGGTGTGATAACAGGTCCCACACATCAACACAACCATGAAACATGCCAAGTCGAATTTCCCCTAGTGGAGAAAACGCCCCCCGTATGGGCAAACTCGTCCTCTAGTGAGCTGGGAAAATGAGGGCCCCACAACCATGAA
This sequence comes from Larix kaempferi, assembly GCA_027924585.1. NCBI lineage: Eukaryota > Viridiplantae > Streptophyta > Pinopsida > Pinales > Pinaceae > Larix > Larix kaempferi. The sequence goes on along the minus strand of BSBM01000931.1, from coordinate 18,530,365 downwards.
ATATAGTGTCACAACATACCAAAATTACCTTATGAATTACCTTTGCCAATGCCAACCATTGATTTTGCCATTTCTCTATAGTTGCCTTAGTCAAAATTCAGATTTCAATGTATTTTCTGCTGGTTTATATGGCTGGAGATGAAAATTGGGCTTTTGACCCACTTTTATTGCTCGGATTGCCGAACCGAATGCTGCAATGTGATCGTGGACCTCAAAAGTAGTAGGGATGACCACTCGAATGACCATGATCCATCACTTTGGCAATATTTGCCCCAAATCCATGATTTTTAATTAAAACAGGTCAAAGTTGACCAATAATAATTAAAAATCTCTCAACTGGTTCAATGTTTTGCAATTCTGTCAATTGCATGCTTATATGGAACCCCTGTAGATAATAAATGATTGAAATCAAAATTCCGATCGCAACATTTTTTCGGGCCCATTTTTGGCCTAGTCAACCTAGTTTGACCAAGTCAAATCTGGTCAACTATGGTGCTAGCTGAAACCTGTATGAAAGCATGAAGTGACAAGGCTCAATTAAACAAGTTAGTACATTACTAAGCAATAAATGATATCATGGTGATAAAAAATACATTAAATCCTGAAATAGTACAAGGCCCTGGTGAAGTGGGCACACCACCTCCAAAAGACTAGGATGCTATACACCTCCATAGAATTGACCACCTTGCTGACTCTAGGTGATGTGGACAACAAGGTAAAATATATGGGAAGACGAGGGTAAAGATTATGTGACCATTAGACATCTCGGGAAAGCGGGATCCACTGAGGTAAGTGTGCCATGACAAAAACACAGGGAAGGGCGATGCCTCACAAATGGGTATAGTGCAGGGAAACCACCACTAGTCATCTAACAAGTATCCCACAACTCACATCCGTATCCGAAGACTCTGTGAGGTTCTTTTCTAGAGCCTCCAAACTGGGTGTCCGACAAACCGTAACTTGAGACTCTAGGGGGCAATCTTGAGCTTGTCCCTTGCTCCCTCTCACCTCCTTGTCTCGCAGGACTAGGTGAGGAATAACCACTACAAGTGCGGACATGTATAGCTGACCAAAATCCACGTGTGTTCATAAACACATTGCATGGATTTTACAATGAGTTTCATACTTAGCCCTTTTTTGGCTAGATTTTACATTTACAACATAGAGGCCTTTTTAGCCTGATTTACATTTCATTTCTTCAAGTCTTCATTTCTTCATTTCTTCATGGCCCTCTTAGGCTACATACATATCTCAAAAGATATAAACATGGCGCTCATACTGCAAAGGTAATGGGGGTGGGTAATACAAGCTTTGACGACAAGTGGGGAGCACCCGGTGAGGCTACACAATCCTAATTGCATTGCAACATCAGGGGCAACCGACATGAGCAAATCCCAGGTCTAACCGTGTATCTCACACACTAAAGAGCCGAGGCACAAAAAACAGGGAGTCATGGAAAACTCAGAGATCAGTGGGGAAAGGGGGTCCTCGTGATCACAAATCAGAATCCAAGTCGGGAATGAAGTGTCATGGATGAGTCAGATGGGTGGAGAAGGTGATAATGGTGCTAAAGTCGACTATCGAGGGGCTAAGTTATCAAGTCTAAGCCAAGTATACATGACATGACTCAACGTTCATATACATAAGTCTAACTAGAGGGGTGGACTGACATCACCAATAGGCCCAAACATATCATATCATAAACAAATCACCAAATATATCATCTCACCCAAAGTTAGTGTACTAGCAAGTATAAAAGAGTCTAATCTACAACATGAGCAATAATCAATATATGCAATACCTGCTGCACCATATACCTGCTGCTACTGAACTTGTATCTGAGTTGGATCTCGGTTGGATCCGGGCACATACTAAACCAACACTGTACTGTGACCATCTCGATCAAAATAAGACTAGGCAACTGTCTCAAATGGGCTTGTGTCAAAGCCTGGCAAGGAAAGGTAACCCTGTGGTAGATGGTAAGTCCAACTGTCTATCCCCTCTGATATGTCTGCTAGGGGCAATTTGTACAAAACTGCCTCGTCTGAGGTGGCTGATCTCCTGATCTGGAAAAAAAAGTATTGTGCGGTCCTCAGCCGCACAGTCTGCAATATGGAAGCTGCTGCCAACATATAATGTGATAACAACCCCCAAGGAAAATCATCATAAAATGACACACTAGATGTAGGTTTTCAAGGTGTGCTCTTTCCAAATCCACAGAAATCTCAACTACTCAGGTCCACAAAGTGGGCAAACTCACTCACCTAAGGAAGTGCGACCTTGCTCAATGAGGGCTAAAAGGTGGAGAAGGGGTATTAAATCAAGTCCAATGGCCACCAAATTGTAGATCCAAGTACTTTAGGCCATGATCTATGTGGATCTTGAAAATCAAGGCAATCCAAGGGTTAGATCTTACTAGATCTGAGTTTTAAGATGCCAAGTAGTCCAAAATGGGGTTTTAATCCCTTAAAATGTGGAATGATGCCCACAAGGTAGAAATCACCACAGCAAAAGTCTAAGGGTAGGTTATCAAGTGTGTAGATTATGAATCAAATGGGATCTCACCTACCCATATGCTAGATCTAACCAAACAAGCCTCTCCAAGGAAGTGCGATTTGGCTCTAGAGGGCTTTATTGCCTTGAAAAGTGTGTCAATTTTAACCCAATCACCACCAAACTATAGATCCAATTAGGGGTGGATGCTATAGAGGTGGGTTTTTAATATCTTTTCAAAGGCAAGGCTAGATCTAAGTAGATTTAAGAAAAACCAAAATAAGGGTTTCAATTAATTAGGGTTTGTGACCAATGAAGAAAGAATGGATGGAAAGAGGCACATACCTTGTAGATCTTACCTCAATTGCTTATGGCCACCTTGCAAATTGATAGCATTCTCCTATGTGTATATTCAAGAGTGCAATTTTGTTGCTCCAAACCAAAACATCCTCCTCAAAGAAGTCAAATCGTCCTCCTCCTACAAGACAAGATCAAGAGAAACAAGTCAAGCAAGATGATTATGAAAATGATAGAAATATGCAAATAGAAAGCATCAACTATGTCACGAAGATACAATAATGATACTCCCTGTCACAAGATCAACCCAAGAGAGACTATGTGGATCCCTCCAACAATAACCCTCAAGAAATCGCCCTCCTCCCCACCAATTCGACTTTCCTGCAAGAAAACTAGTAGAAGCACCAAAATCCACAATGATACATAGAAGAGATACTGTATACTCAAGATGCAAGAGAATCCACAAGACAAGAGAGATATGCTCCACAAAGAAGTGTTCTATTCCAATATTCCAGAGCTCCAAAGGTGAACTATACAATAGGGGGTCTCCTCCTTATATAGGATAATAAGGACCAAAACCCTATACCACTTTACAATACTACATCAAATGAGTGGTTGAGATTAAAATATCTCAACATACAATCAATGGCTAAGATGAACCAATATAACATAACACATGGATCACTCATAAAGTGATGACGTCATAGTCTAAAAATAATCATGGAGGGTGACATCACCCACTAGAGTGGGTAAAAGTACCAAAATCCACCTCATAATGACTAGGACATGACATGTGGAGCACATGGTGGGGCTAGGAGGCATCAATCCTTACTAGCTCATCCCCAAGGCACAATAAAATAATAAAATATGTCCAATATAAATATAAATAACCAAATCTATCCTCAAAATCTGTGACAAACAAGTAGTAAAAGACCTCCTATGATTGCTGTGGGCCTACCCACATGGTGAAAACTGGCTGGAAGATAGTGGGATCACCCTGGAAGACCTCTGTGAAAACCAAGTGCCAAAACCTTTCCCCAATTGCCCAGATCGAATTCCTCTGTGACCACTTTGTCCCATTTTTTAACTGCCTCAGTAACTGTGAAAGTGCCAAAACTGCCTCCTAGGGAATCTGCGCTGTCCAACTGAGCCCACCAGGCTCTCCAGAAGGGGGGGTAAATGGTAATAACAAGTGGCTAGACCACCCCCTCCTCATACAACGCCCTAGGTGAACTGGCCTCTCATGGCCCCTGCTGCTCAGGCTCGAAAATCAGCCCCAAATCTGGTCAACAAGTGTAAAACTGCATCAATCACTATCAGAAGTGCCCGGAATTGAAAGATAAGTGTCTCATTGGATCCAGAAGACCTAAATCCACTAGGAATATGTACTCATACACCATGGGTTACCCTAATGGGCCAGCTGTAGGGTCCACCATATATGGACAATGTATAATCTGAGGATCTGAAGTAATAAATAAAACTGCTGAACTGCATCCATCATCACCTGCATCCTATATCCATCATATGGCATCATCATCAGGAGTATGTGGGTCCATCAATCATCATCTATAAGCATATGTGGCCTACATCATCACGGATCCCAAGAAATGACTATAGTCAAACTAGGTTTGACTAGGTCCATATATAACCAAGGAAAAATCATATCAGTAGACTAAGACATGTTCCTATAATCATTCTCACAGCTTAGCTCAAAGTATAACATCCATTCAGTGGCATTAATCAAGTTAGCATATTCCTTTATTATATGAAATTACTTGCACAATAGTTCAAATGACAAACTCACCCATTGGACATGGTCAAACTGCTAGTGAAGGATGAAGGCTAGGAACAAGGTTGGGCCAAGGGGTTGACTTGTCTAACTCAACTCAAAAATACTTTGGACTGGGAGAAGGGGAAAGATACAAACTCTGTGTTGGACAAAATAACATAGGGAATGGATGTGCCTCACAAATGGATAAGTTGTTTAGAGAGTGCTTATTCAACTTAGGCATCATGTCTACATCAAGTTGATCCAAGTTCATTAGGATCATTCAATTTCATTTCATGGCCTTTTTGGCCTACATAACCCTTCGGATCTCAGGTGTGCTGATAAGCACAACTAGTTGCAGCTTGCATCCAGGGCATGTTTTCAAATACATATAAGGTCAGCAATTGTTTAGATATAGATTTTAAGAACCATTGCTTTTTTGGACCTTTCTTATACTCTTCAAGGAGTATTTTTAGCAATTCATCGCTCGTGCCCTTTTTTAGTTTCCATGGGTGAATTTATAAGTTTCCATAAGTAGTACATGAGCTTTCAGTTTTAGCCAACATCTCAAGTGACTAGGGGGGAGTTCGAGCCAATGCCAAACATCGGGACAACCGACCAGAATGATTTAGGCCTACAATCCGAGTCACCAAAGGTAAGTTTTGTCATCAACTTAGAGCTGAGACACTGAACATACAGGGATGCGGTCCAAACACAGAGGTAGAAAATAGGGAAGTCCTCAGTATGAGAAAGTCAAGGTTTAAAGTCAAATAGGGAAAGTCATGTATGGATAAAGTCAAGTGAATATGGAGCCTAAACTAGCAGACAACTGGTGTCAAGAAAGACCATATCTATGCAAGGTGGTAAACCATTGGGTTTTGTTAAACAACCTAAATGTGCAAGTAAATGTTCATTTTAGAGTTCATTTTAAATAGTTTGCCACATCAGGAATAATATACCAAGCAGATGCTGTGAACATGACTAAATCAACAAGATAATAATCCACAGTTAGTGATAAAACCTCCATAAGTCATACAACATCATCACAAGAATAATCATCATATATCATCTGAAAACACTACTCCAATACATCTCTAGGCGTTGAACTGAAACTGTATGGGATAAAGGGTCACATCGGTCAGCAAATCTGAACTCTCAAGGCTCAGCCTTGACACAAGGTCTAACATAAGTCTGAATAATACACTGCTCTGATCATGAGTGATCTCAAGATATACAATCATCATAGCCAAGCTCTGAAAAATGGAAGCTCTGGAATGTGCAGATATCTGCTAAACAAGAATAGTAGCCCTGCTACTATGGTGTGATAACACTTACCTCAATTTCTTATGGCCACCTTGCAAATTGATAGCATTCTCCTATGTGTATATTGAAGAGTGTGATCCAAGAGCTCCAAGCCAAAACGTCCTCCTCCTACAAGACAAGATCAAGTGAAACAAGCCAAGTAAGATGATTATGAAAATGATGGAAAGATATAATAGAAAGCATCAACTATGTCACAAAGATACAATAATGATACTCCCTTTCACCAAGATCAACCCAAGAGAGAATATGTGGATCCCTCCAACAATAACCCTCAAGAAATCGTCCTCCTCTCCACCAATTCGGCCTCCCTGCAAGAAAACAAGATGTAGCTCCAAAACCCACAATGATACATAGAAGAGATACTGTATACTCAAGATGCAAGAGAATCCATAAGACAAGAGAAATATGCTCCACAAAGAAGTGTTATATTCCAAGATTCCAGAGCTCCAAAGCTGAGCTATACAATAGGGGGTCTCCTCCTTATATAGGATAATAAAGACCAAAACCCTATACCACTTTACAATACAATATAAAATGAGTGGTTGAGATTAAAAAATCTCAATACAAAATCAATGGCTAAGATGAACCATAATAACATAACACATGGGTCACTCAAAAAGGTGATGACATCATAGCTAAAGATACTCAAGGAGGGTGACGTCATCCACTAGAGGGGGTAATAGTACAAAAACCCACCTCATATGACTAGGACATGACACACGGAGCTCATGGTGGGGCTAGGAGGAATCAATCCTTACTAGCTTATCCCCATGGCACAATAAAATAATATAATATGTCCAAGATAAATATAAATGATCAAATCTGTCCTCAAAATCTGTGACAGACAAGCAGTAAAAGACCTCCTGTGATCTCTGTGGACCCACCTAAGTGGTGAAAACTGGCTGGAAGATAGTGGGTTCACCCTAGAAGACCTTTGTGAAAACCAAGTGCCAAAACCTTGCCTCAATTTCCCAAATCGAATTCCTTAGTGACCCCTTTATCCCATTTCTGGATTGCCTTGGTAACTGTGAAAGTGCTAAAACTGCCTCCTAGGGCACCTGTGCTGTCAAACTGAGCCCACCAGGCTCCCCAGAAGGGGGGATAAATGGTAATAACAAGTGGTTGGACCACCTCCTCCTCATACAGCGCCGTAGGTGAATTGGCCTCTCATGGCCCCTGCTGCTCAGGTTGGGAAATCAGCCCCAAATATGGTCAACAAGGGTAAAACTGCATCTATCATTGTCAGAAGTGCCCGGAACTGGAAGATAAGTGTCTCATTGGATCCAGAAGACCCAAATCTACTAGGAATGTGTACTCATACACCATGGGTTGCCCTGATGGGCTAGCTGTAGGGTCCACCATATATGGATAGTGTATAATCTGATGATCTGAAGTAATAACAAAATCTGCTGAACTGTATCAATCATCATCTGAATCATATGTCCATCATATAGCATCATCATCAAGAGTATGTGGGGCCATCAATCATCATCCATAAGCATATATGGCCCACCTCATCACGGATCCCAAAAAATGACCACGATCAAACAAGGTTTGACTAGGTCAACATACAACCAAGGATAAATCATATCAATAGACTAAGACATCTTCCTCTAATCATACGCACAACTTAACTTAAAGTATAACATCATTCAGTGGCATTAAACATATTTATTCATTCCGTTGTTATTTGTATTCACTTGCACAATAGCTTAAATGACAAACTCACCCATCGGACATGGTTTAACTGCTAGCTAAGGATGAAGGCTAGGAACAAAGGTTGGGCAAAGGGGGTGACTTGTCTAAACTCAACTAAAAGACACTTTAGACTAGGAGAGAGGGGAAACTACAAACTCTGTGCTAGACAAAATAACACGGGAGATGGTTGTGCCTCACAAATGGGTAAGTTGTTTAGAGAGTGCTTATTCAACTTAGGCATCATGTCTACATCAAGTTGATCCAATTTCATTAGGATCATTCAATTTCATTTCATGGACTTTTTGGCCTACATAACCCTTCGGATCTCAGGTGTGTTGATAAGCACAACTAATTGCAGCTTGCATCCAAGGCATGTTTACATATCAATATAAGGTAAGCAGTTGTTTAGATATAGCATTTAAGAACCATTGCTTTTTGGACCTTTCTTATACTCTTCAAGGAGTATTTTTAGCAGTTCATTGCTCTTTCCCTTTTTAGTTTCCATGGGAGAATTTATATAAGTTTCCATAAGTAGTACATGAGCTTTCAGTTTTAGCCAACAACATCTCAAGTGACTAAGGGGAGTTTGGACCAGTGCCAAACATCGGGACAACCGACCAGAATGATTTAGGCCTACAATCCAACTTACCAATGGCAAGTTTTGTCATCAACTTAGAGCCGAGACACTAAACATACAAGGATGAGGTCCAAACACAGAGGTAGAAAAAAAGGGAAGTCCTCAGTACTAGAAAGTCAAGTAAGACAAGTCAAGGTTTAAAGTCAAATAGGGAAAGTCATGAATGGATGGAGTCAAGTGAACGTGGAGCCTAAACTAGCTGACAAATGGTGTCAAGAAAGACCATATCTATGCAGGGTAGTGAACCAGTGAGTTTTGTCAAACAACCTAAATGTGCAAGTAAAAAGTTCATTTTAAATTATTATCAAGATAGTTCATTTTATATAGTTTGCCACATCATGAATTATATACCAAGCCAATGCTGTGAACATGACAAAAGCAACAAGATAATAATCCACAATCAATGATAAAACATCCATAGGTCATATAACATCATCACAAGAATAATCATGATATATCATCTGAAACACTGTTGTAATACATCTCTAAGCACTGAACTGAAACTGTATGGGATAAAAGGTCACATCGGTCATCAAATCTGAACTCTCAAGGCTCAGCCTTGACACAAGGTCTAACATAAGTGTGAATAATACACTGCTCTGATCATGAGTGATCTCAAAATGTACAATCATCATAGCCAAGCTCTGAATAATGGAAGCTCTGGAATGTGCAGATATTTGCCAAGTAAGAATAGTAGCCCTGCTACTATGGTGTGATAACATCTGGCTCCAGCCGGGACAAGTGCTCTAAGGGAGAGAGCGCTTGAGAACCTCAGAATCTCTGGTCTCGAATTGCTCTGCATCAATCTTCAATCCAGCACTGCACCATCCTTGCTTTCAGCTTTTATTTTGCACCTGTATCTGCGCTCACAAACACTAGAATACCTCATGGAGCATGTATGGGAAAAATATAAAATAAAACTAAAACTGAAATCTACTCTAAGACATAATCTGAAATGCATAAAAGAAATTTTAATTCTAACATTGCATATATCATTCATTCATCATTCATTTATTTTTATTACTGTGCAGGAGGAGAAGAATTTTTTTCAGGAAAGCACACTTAACTAAACTTGCACAGGCAGCCAAAAATAAAATAGAGAACTAATCACTTTTCAATGCATGCAAGAGGTGAGACAGGCTTAGGAAGGAGCAAGACTCAACTCAATTAACAATTCAGCAAGCAACAACAACCAAACAACTTCAAAAGAAAAGACAGTACTCAACACACAGACAAAGAAAAAGCACACAAATCCTATTGCTCAAATTAGCTTATTCAAGACCTACCTACCCTACTCTAACCAGTCAACACAAATGTTAGGTAAAATCATAAATCCAGTGTAACCATTCATCAAATAGGTTAATGATTCTTATTTGATTTTTGATAATAGAACAAGTCAAGATCGGGCTAAAGATTAACAAATTTGAGGGCACAATCTTCCTGACTTGTTCAAACATTGAAGAATGGTTTAAATGATGCAATATGAAATTATGCCAAGGAGAAGACTGACTGATGCAAACATCCTCCATTAAAGAATTGATAGGATCAGAAAATTTATGCAAGTTAAACTCAGGGATAGATGGAGGGAAGACATAAGACATGTGATTCGATTCATTTTCACACAAATTAACTTCTTCATTTACTTCGCTCACATATTCAATTTGATTCTCCTTGGTATTGATGATCAAATAGAAACCAAGTGGAGACAAATTAAAGCTTAGAAGACGAAAAATCAAAGTCAGACCCTCTTGATGCTCAAAAATGGAGAAAAGATGGAATTGATCTTTAAACACCTTTTCTGGCCACCTAAAATGATTGATAACTTGACAACAAGCATTATGGTTCCAAAGTGACTGAAAAGGGAAATGAAGTGCTTTTTCTCCAAACATGTAATCATTCTTATACTTTCTATTGAAATTTTGAAAAGAAAAAGATTGACTAGACCACCAACCCCAAAAAAATTGAAAATGATGGGTAGGGAGGGTGGATGCAATTTCTCCCAAATGGACAGAAAAATTTGGCCTTGGAATTTGACAAAAGGAAAAGCCTTTTAAAGCAATATTATTTATTCTAGGAATGATAAACTTTTGATCAAGTCTAATATTTACAAACTGAGGACAAGATTCTAATTCTAATAAATGGATGAAGCTATCTTGACTAAGGATGGAAAAATTCAAAGACTCATTATAAGAAGTGGAACAAATATTAGAGCAACTAGTGTGATTCAATAATTCATCCTCATCTTGAGATTGACCTTCTATTGATTCATCATTAAATTCATATGAGGATAAATGATCATTGTCAGGGAGAAAATTAACAAGTTTACTTAAAACATCTTGATTATTTGCACAATGATCATGTGAAATCACCACTAATGGATCTTGGTCAATGTCCCTACTTTCTTCTTCTTCAAAAAGGTGATAAGGCATTGAATGATCGATAAAGCTAAAATGACTAATGAGTTGCTCGGAAGGAGGAACTTCAATATACTTGTTGACTAAAGGCTCATCCTCAAAAATTTCCTCAGGATGAAGACTAAAGCTACCTAAAAAGAAATTTGAAAACTTATGATTTATACAATGATTATTGATTTGACTTTCAATCGACTCAAAAGTGGAAGACTTATCCTCAAAAGAAATTGAGCAGGAGGGGTCATCTTCGGATGTTGACAATTCACTTGATGTTTGATTATTAACAGATTCAACAATAGGATCCGACAGGGGAGGGTTTTGATCTTGGATTTGATTTGAAGAATATATATCATCGAATTCACTTCCCCAATCTTCTAAGAATTTATTTTCGAACATGTCATATCCGGAAATGCTATTGGCCTTCAAATTCAAAAATCAGAGCCCAGCTCTTTCTTTGAAAGATGAAGCCAATAGTTTCAAACACACATCCTCATGGGCTATGGATAACTCTTTAATAATTTCCCTAAAAAGTTCAAGGTGTCTTTTAGCAGATACTTCATGACTTCCATCAAATTTAGACAACCTTTCACGGGCTTGATGAGGATACCCAACAATTTTTTAGAAGTAAAAAACTTTCAAATGACCAAAAGTCCTAGGCCGTTCAGAAGCAGCCATGGATGGCAATTTTTTTTTAATTTTTATTTTTTAAATCAATAACCTAAATACAAAAAGATGCACCCCATGGGTTCTAGATAATGATAGGATCAATCACCAGTGGAGTCGCTTATGTGGAGTTGCCAGGTAGATTTTAAATCTCTTCTACCAAGATGATATGTCATAATAAGCAGGGAGAGATTAGCGACAAATAGATGGCTATATTTGAATTAAGGATTGAAATGATAACCATCTAGATTAATCCGGATGCAATAAGATATGAGTTATGCATGGATAATCGCAGACACCTAAGGTAAGCCTCTACCTTCCTCGACAGTGGCACCAAAAATGTTATCACACAACTTGTAGTTGTCCCTGGTGGTATCCCATTCGAGATGGTAGAGTAGATGGACAACTAAAGAGGTGACCCAAGAGATGCCACGGTTCCCAATGCAAGCTGGGAGTCACGTCAACCGAGGCACTCTTCACTTTAGATCAAGATAAATCAAGACCTAGGGGGACACCCTATGACCAATCAAAGATGATTGGGCCCAAACAAAGGTTCCTAGGGATATGTAAAAGACAAGTTACGGAAACCAATGCAAGGTTAAGTGGACCTAGAAGTTAAAGTATGGTTGAAGGAGGCTTAAGGAGTGATTATTGTTTCAACTGATGAATGATTTATGCCACATGATGAGATAAGATGACAAGATCTAGTACCATGAAATACACAAGTGGGACCCACTTCCTTGGGATATGGAAATGGCTCAAATGGGACCCACAAGGTGAAGTTAGGGGTGCCAATGGTACTAAGGGGTATGCAAAGAGTAGATCTAAGGATCTAAGGTAAAATTAGAAATACCCACATATGGGATCTAAGACTTGACACAACTCCCAAGGAGTGCGAATTACCCTGGGTGGACTAGTGCCTTGATGGATGGGTTAATGGGGTCAAAAGAGATGTCAACTTGTAGATCGGGACACCTAGGTTGCAAATCAAGTGGGATAATTAAGATGTGATGGTTGGATCTTACTAGATCTAACGTTTCATGATGTGACCCAAGTGGACAACAATCCCCTAAAACAAGGAATGTTACCCCCAAGGCAGATTTTCACAAAATGAAACACTAGATGTAGGTTTCAAGGCATGCTCTTTCCAAATCCAATGGAATCTCAACTACCCAGGTTCTAGAAGTGGGCAAACTAAATCACCCAAGGAGTGCGATTTTGCCCGAGGGTTAAAAGCATGGTAAAGTGGGTCAAATCAAGTCCAATGGCTACCAAACTGTAGATCCAAGTAGTTTAGGCAAGTGTTAGTGTGGATCTTGAAAATCATGGGAATCCAATGGCTAGATCTCCATAGATCTGAGATTGAAAATGCATCACCAAATTGACCCAAGTGGGGCACAACCCTCAAAATGAGGAATGGGGCCTGTTATCACCTAAACTGTAGTTACCCCTATAGATGATCCATTAATGGATGGCAGGAGGAAAGAGTAACTCAAAAGGTGCAACCATGATCACCTTGACTTCCAATAGATGGTTGTCATGCCAATCGAGGCAACCTTCGCTTTATGCTATCTAGCCCAGACAACAAAGGGGGAGACCTGGATCTACTCCCGACAGGAGAGATCAAACCAAAACACCAAATCAATTCAAGCATGAGTGAAGTATTGTAAGGTGTATGGAGTACCCTAGACCTTAGGATGAAGTCACAAGATAAATAAGGGGTTCAATGAATATATCTTTGGTTCATTGTTGATGTGAGAGTGACTTATAATATTTGAAATGAGATCCAGGATTAAAGTACTAGTCCAATGTGAGAAAATCCACTGCCTTGGGAACCATGTCCAATGCAGGGTAGTTTAAGGGTTGAATTGGGGCTAACCAGTACTAGACATAAGCTTGATTGAGTGATATGACGATGTCAAGGAGTTCAAGCAACTAAGACAAAGATCTAACCACAAGTTAACCCAACAGTCTAGGAAAGTTGAATGAGCTTGGAGAAAGACAAGTGCCTTGGGAATTGGGACAAATGGAGTCAAAGAGAGGTTAACTTGTAGATCATGACCCCTAGGACATAAGACAAGTGGGTTATGAAAGGTTTGATGGATGGATCTATCTAGATCTAATAGTTCATGATGTGACCTAAGTGGACCACAATCCCTTAAAACAAGGAATGCTACCCCCAAGGCAAGATTTCACAAAATGACATACTAGACCTAGGTTTCAAGGTGTGCTTATTCCAAATCCACAAAAATCTCAACTACCCACGTCCTACAAGTGGACAAACTCAATCTCTCCAAGAAGTGCGACCTTGCCCAAGGAGGGCTAAATGTGTGGTAAATTCCATTTAGCGGCTTGGAAAAAGTTAGCGCTGCCTAAGAATTATGGTGGATGGGGGTTGAAGGATATTTTCTGGTTCGAATAAGCTTTGGGAGCTAAAACACTGTGGAGAGCACTCTTCAGTGATAGCTTATGGACAGAAGTGTTAAAGAAGAAATACCTAAAATATGTTCTACCTTCTCTGTGGATTCAGAATACGCCTCCTCTCAGCTGGAATGCCTCAATTATTTGGAAATGTCTCTATAGGAAATTGCCCACTTTGAAAAAACGGTTGAGCTGGAATATAGGACGGGGCATGTGGACATATATCGGAATTGACCCGATTATTAGGCTGGAAGAGGATTTTCGACTTTCTCCTAATCTGATTGGAACTTTACACTCTAAAAACATTGATGTTCTTGCACAGGTGTATAATTATGAAGCTGAGGATTGTACAGTTTCTGCCTGACTAAATGCGAATGATATTGGTCTCACGGGATGCGAGGCTGTCGAATGGAAAAAGTATATCACAGGTCTATCTGCACCAGGTATTCATCTAACAAAGAAGTTAGATACTCTTGTGTGGGATTGGGGAGATTCAACTGGCAATATCTCGGCTAAACCTGCTTATGATTATAAAGTTTTTGAAAATGTCGAAGAACAACAAAACTGGTGGTTCACAAAGCTTTGGAGATGGAATTTACCCACGAAATTGTGTTGTTTTATATGGCTATGCCTGGAAAATAAAATCCCGACCTGGGATAACTTATTAAGGGGAGGTTTTATTGGACGAGGGGTCTGCTTACTTTGTTTACAAGACTCGGAATCTTTGTCCCATTTGTTCATAAATTGCTCCTTTATGACTCAAGTTTGGAATTTATGCCAAGTTTTACTCAGCTTTAGTGTGAGCTAGAATCATTTGAATCTGCAAGAGAATTTGAAATTTTGGTTTTCCATTAAGCCCATATTTCCAGAACTTCCTCTCTTCATTATTTGGGAAGTATGGAAAAACAAAAGCAGTAATATCTTCGATCGGAAATCACTCTCTCATGCTTAGGTGGCTTACAGGACAATTGCTATGTTTAAGGATTATAAATCTAAGAAGAAAAAAGAAAAGTCCAGAATTCTTAGACAACCTTCTTTCGACCCAAACTGCTCAGTGGGCTACTTTGATGGCACCCAGAAGGATGGTTTATGTGGAGCGGGTATGGTCCTTATTATAAAAAGGGGACACTCTATCAAGTTCAAGATGGGTGTTGGATCTGTAACTAATACTCAAGCCGAGTTACTTGCTTTATGGGGCTTGCTTTGGACTGCTGGAAGGAAAGGCGTACAATTTTTGCAGGAGGTGAGAGAATCTTCAATGATTATAAATTGGATTTCTGGTAAATCTAATCTAAATGTACTTCATCTATCTCATTGGATGAACATAATTCTGGACTTAAAGGAAGACTTCTCCCATCTTTCCTTTAATCATATCTACAGGGAGTTAAACCAGGTTGTTGATCACCTTTCTAAGGAAGTTGTGGGTCCTATGGAGGGGTTGATCTACTTTGAGGAACTTGTAGATGGAATCACTTTGGATAAGGGTGTATATAAACTGTTTTAGATGACAGTTCTACTTTTATGTATTGACAATACAGAAATTTTGTTTGTTTTTTTTAATTTAAGAATGCTTAGTTTTGGTATAATATAGATTGCTCCATATCGTATGGATAAGGACCTTTGCTCGGTATACTATAAATAGAAGGTCTCATGGTTAAGATGGATCGCTAGTATCTACAAAAAAAAGTCTTTTGAAACTGCTTAACTTTGATTTACAATAAATATCAAGTTATATTTTTTTCTGCTTGAAATTTTTTTTTTTTTGGAAATTGTAACGCTACTTCCGGACAACAATAATAGATTATTCTGTCCCCAATAATAGATTATTCTGGTTTCGTCTGGAAAATAATTTGGTGAGGAGAATTAAACTCCGCATGAGCTGTGTGAACAATGAAGAAATATAAAGTTTCAGTTTGTGATATTGATGGCTCCATAAATCAACCACCCAAATTTGAAATGTTTGAAGCAAAGAAGTCTCAGTCCTTAAGCACAGGAGAGCGGATTTAGGGGCCAGACGCCAGTTTTGTAGGAGGTTTTGAAGCATTCGTATTAAGTAGATGCTCGACGTCGACACAGGAAACGGGTTGGTAGGATTAACCAATGCAGATCGCCCGCTAACAGGTAACATGACGAAAGTAAGTTTGGTGCTCCACAACCCGTCGCTCCAAACACAACAACTAAAAAACAAGTTGCATTTTGGCCGGCAGTGACAGGAGCATTAGAGGAGAATGGTGTAAGCTAAAGGCCGGCAGTGACAGGAGCATTAGAGGAGAATGGTGTAAGCTCAAGTCTATATGATTTATTAGGCGCTCTGAACACAACAAGGTTGGGCAGGCAGTGACAGGAGCATTAGAAGAGAATGGTGTAAATAGACGATTTATACTTATTATTAGGTGAATTTTCTAGTGAAAATTGACAATTGCTATGTTAATCGATTATTAACATAGTATCAATTTGGAGTTCATATTCCCTGAGTTTATTTCGATTGTTGATTCTCTATTTGTTGACTTTACTCCATGTCTGTTGGATAGAAGGAATCAGCGAGATAAGGATGGCCGTTCATATTATCACCCACTCAGAAGAGAAATACTAACAAGTTTCAATAGGTGAATATGTGACAGCAGTGGCAGGTCAATAGTGGCAGGTCAATAGAAGTAATGGCATCGGCCACACATTTGAAATGGGCATGCATATCCACATGCAGGCTGCCATCATCAATTTATGCACGCAAAATCGAAACTCAGCCGATTTCGAAGGCGTGGCATAGATTGACATCCAATCCACGCAACCTCATGATTATATGTGTTCACAACAGACCATTACAACAGCTGCAAACATGAACTTTTTCGTCGGGATCAAAAACGAATTGGAATTCTGTGAAAATATACGAAACAAGCGGACGAGTTGGTACATAGAGACCAAGATAAATGCTAAAGGTTGCCAAAAGAGCTCTACCAGGTGTCAGATCTGCTCTCATGAAGAATGGACAACACACTGATGATATCTGGGCACGAATTCAGCCACAACCTTGTATACATCACCATGCAGAAAGAGAACATTGAATAGAAAGAAAGAACATTATTATGTGTTTACAGACTATGCATAGAGTTTAGATTGCAATTAGTGAAAACATCTGAATTAGCATAAATCTATGTTAAAAAGAGATCTATTAAGAATGGAGAGGGATCAAATGTCTTCATATACAAACTCTTTTAAATTATAGTTTTTTGTAAGTTGGATATAATCTTTCTATGGCCAAAAACAATGAAATACAGTCAACAGTAAAGCAGAGCCCTCCCTACATAGGTAAAATAGGCAAAAGAGGAGAATCTAGGCCCTCCCAATAGAAGGAAAACAGGCTCAGATTCTCTGATCATTCAGTTTGACAGTCTACCACGGAAAGAAACTAAACTGAACCATTTACATTGAGAGTTCCTAGATATGAGTCTGCTATTATTCTTCATAAACAAAATTCATATAAAAAGCAAATAACCAAAGATTAACCCCGGTTTGAGGGGGCTTCATTGCAGGTGTCCAGATTGATGCCGAGGTGAGCAGCAATCGTCTGCACGTTCCTGGTAACCTCGTCCAGCTGGAGGAGGATGTCTTCATGATCCGCAGCCCGTTCCACCAGCACTTTTCCCATGAGGTACTTTTGCTGCCAAGCGATGTCCAAAGTCTTAAGGTACAGAGAAACTCTGCCCCGAGCATAGCCAGGGTCCGGGAGCAGGGCTTCGAATTCTTTCCGGACCTCCTCATCCTGAGTGCAGATCCTGGTAACTTGGGAGTTGTCTTCCTCCTCTGCAATTTCTTTCTTTATATCATTCGAGGTATCCTGATTGTACAGACGCACAGTGTGGGTAATATTCCTCATGATTCTGGTGTTCTTGGCTGGGGGAGCGGAAGAGGGGCCAGCTTCCTTGGCCTTCCTATGGCGATACAGACGTTGCTGGGGAGGCATGATGGCACTCGTGAGCAGAGACAGGAACAGAATAAAGGATAGCGCGGGGCTGTGAGGGGTGGCAGCTCTCTCCCGGCCGAGGCTTCCTGTAAAGGTCGGCTTCGAGGGATGGGAGTTGGTCTTGCTTACAGACAGGAGGAGAATGCTGAAAACCATAGAAAAGCGAGGGCCCAAACTGTGTAAAAAAGCAAAGGAGGGGCTTCTTATATAGGGCATGGCGGTCATTAAGTCACTCGTATCAATGATAAGATCCAGGCTGAGCTGAAGATCCTGCTTCAAAATTGTCATCATGGTGAGAGCAGGACGGATGGGTTCACCCTCCTCCATGATCATTTTGCTGAACCAACTCCAAGGTCGAATTTCCATAGCCACCATGAAAATTTTAAATTTTAAATTATAGTTTAAAATGTTGAAGAAGCATTTTAATTTATAGTTTTATATAAATGCTATTGTAAATGTTTAAATCTAATTAAACAGAAAATGAACGCAAAAAAAATTACACGTTCCCTACCGACTATAAAATGCACCTCTCCCACACTCATACAAAGGAAGGACCGGTATTGCAAAGATGCCTTTGTAAATTCCTGAAGCGTAAATAATGTGGATGGCAAGGGATTGGAAAAAGCCATGGGCTTACCTCCGCAATGCTTCCTTCACATGTTGCAAAAGAATGACACAAGTATTTACGCACCAGTTAGACTCTCTGGTCTATTAGAAAACCACGCCCCTCATCATTGCACCCGTCACCGCGTGCCTACATTGACACCAAATTAGATGCATGCTCCCTCCGTCGCTATTTTGAAAATTTTCCATATTGATACTCTATGAAATAAAATTAGAATGCTCTGTGGGAAAAACAAGCCGAGCCATGATTGAAGCCAGATCAAAGCAGCTCGAGGGACCAAAGCTTACGATTTGAATGACCTGACAAGAACCATGCATTACTGTTGGTTCAACCATTAAAAAAAAACCACTATAAGCTCCAATATGCAGACATTTTGAAAGGAAAATATAACCTGCGTAGTTTTGAAAACTTAATAGAATTAGAAGAAGCATGCACAGGTTGAGATTAACTCGGGAGCGGGGTGTTTTCTTTGCATGACCTTTGGCTACCAAGAAGCGAGCGTTTTGTAACACTTGAGTTTCTCGAGGCAGACTAAACACTTTCTCTACCCGGCAGACATCTGTAAACACGAGGTGAAGGTGACGTCCATACCATTGAAGGTAAGGAGCAGGTATCACTAGTTTCTATAGTTATTTTTTTCATTTTTCCTTTCATACACAATTATCCGACAACCAACCTAACAGTGCTACAATAGAAAGTAAGGTTACTTCCAGGGTCATTCATTATCCATTATGGTAAAAGCAGAACGTCTTTCATTTCAATTGGAAGTACATTATGGTTTCACCTGGAATGTTGAGAGCATCATAAGGTCCTCTTTAGGGACATAAAACCAGTCACACCTGTTTTGTAATGATAATTGTCAAACACCTTTTAATCAATAAAAAAATATTTTGGGCATAAGTGGGTCCTTGACTTCATTTTTTTATCATTAAGATTTCTTTCATTTTCTTCATTCAACTTATCTTAAACTGTATATAATCAGGGTGATAAATATACTTTTTAACTTGTACATTTTTTACATAACTAGTTTGCAAGTGTGTAGCTTTGTAATTTAGATTTTATAAAATCAAATCAACTACTAATAGTCTTATGGGCTCTTCACTAAAACACATATTAATCAACAAAAATATTTTGTTTTACAATAACACTCATAGTTAAAAAGAAAAAGATTAATGGTTTAAATTTCTAATTTAGATTTTATAAAATCAAATCATCAATTTTATGTGTTCTTCAATATAACACATTAATCAGCAAAAACATTTTGTTTACAATAACATTCATAGTTAAAAAGATTAATGTCTCACATAGTGATTTTTCTCTAATAAACTTAAATTAACATAACATTTCTACCCATGATATTTATATTAACAATCTAATGCATTATTAATTTTCAGATTATCCACAATAAGTTTGCTTTTACCTAAAAGTCCTTTGTTTCACTAATTAGTTGCATAATTGTTTTACTTGTTAATTTACTTTTGTTAGCTGCTTTTAATCTTTTGATTTCAACATAACTAACATTTTATATTTTTTTCATTAGCTTTCTTGTTTTTCTTTTTTCTTTTTTCACTAAAACGATTAAAATTATATTTAAAATATAGGTAACGACCTAATTACAATTTTGCACATAATTCTATATTGATTCTGGTTTTTTCCTACTATTTTACCCTGTACATCAATATACTTCCAGAGTTTTTATCCTGAAATTCTGGATTCCTATGTCTCTCAATCTTTGATTGTCTCACCCTCCATTTCTCCTCCTTCTTATTTTAGGTTTTAATCGATCTCACTTGTCGATTCTGGCCTCAACGTCTTTATGAACCCTGCTATTCTACTCTCTTAATGCCTCCCGGATCCTTTGCGTCCTGCGGTAGCACCTATGATCCTTCCGAAACTCCTCTGATTAACATCCAACAACGATCCTCTGGTTAACCGGCGCTAGTTAACATACAACAACGATCCTCTATCTTCGTTCGGCTGCTAAGCTTGCTTCTAGCTAAATCGTGCCTTATGGGATTGTGTGAATCCTTGAGGAAATTTTATTTGTTACTAAATGTTCATGTATTAGGTTGCATCCTAGATTTGCCTGCCTGTCGGCTTGCTTTTTTGGTCCACGCAGGATATGAAAAAATTGATACTTGGAAAATTGCTTAAGAGTGCTTCGAATCCTTTCAAGGATCATATTTAGCTTGACATTGCCAAATTGTTTCTTTGTGTTCAAATTGTTGATCAAGATTTGTGAATCGCCAAAGATTTGGACTTTAGTGTATTCCTTACTCAAAGCCAGCTGGCAACCTTTTAAAAGAGCAAGCGCTTTTGCTTGATAATTGGAGCAATTGCCTACTCCCTAGCTGTAATTGACTTCTTGTTTTCCTCCAGGGGAGAAGATCACCCCCCCAGCTCCTGCGAATCCAGGGTTACCTTTAGATGCTCCATAAAAAAAATAGTGGCTTTATCTTGTGTTTTCCACCATTGAACTTCTATATCTGGTAATCTGAGTATTCAGGCTGATGTGTTAACTGACCTTTTTCCAATATTCTCTCTTTTGTTAAAGGTTGTATGTCCAATCCAATTTCTCTCTAATGTAGTGAGAGAAGAGTCCATCTCTTTTTCATGGTTTCTAATTGCTTCCAGGAGATAATCCTTCGCTTTGGAAGCCACTTGTTTCGGTGTTTGCACCTGGTTATTAAAGATTCTGCTATTCCGAGCCAGCCAGAGTTTCCAACATATGAATTTAGGTAATGATAGCCAAATATTTTTCCATACTGGCTTGTTTGAAAGAGAAGAAGGATAACTATTTTCCAGGAGGAGAAGAGAGTTGTAATTGAATTCTGAGTTGCTGGGGGAATTTCCAGATTCTGTAAGGAGATAGTCCATACATAAATCGCAAAAGGGCACTCCAAGAAAAGATGATCTATATTTTTCGAACTTCTGCATCATAGTGAGAATCTATGCGGTCCTATAAATCCACGTTTTACTAGATTTTCTCCTGTTAGTATTTTCTTGTGCATTAAAAGCCAAATGAAAAAATTGATTTTTGGCAGACCATAGGAATTCCATACTAGCTTCCAGAGAGAGGGTGTATGTAGGGGGTTCTGAGTTGTTTGTAACTCTTTGAATCCTTGTCTAGCTATGTAAACTCCCAAATTCCCCAATCCACACTTGTCTTTCATATGCATATGGAGAGGGGCCAACCCAGTAAGATTATGGAGGAGCATTGTCTTCTGAAGTGACATTCTATCTGGAATTGCTGGCGAGGCCCATTCCAGTTTCCATTTTTATCCCAGTGGGAGATATCCACCAATGTTACTATACCTTTTTGAGTAAGCCAATCCCGAATTTCTGAGAGTGAATCTACACTTCCAAGTGGGGGATTTCCCATTATTCTGTGTATCCAAAGTTGAGTTTTTGCCCCATTTCCTGGGATATTATATAACTGTTTTTGAAAGTGTTCAATGCTTGCTTTGTATAGATTCCATATAGATGTGCCTTTGGGAATGTGATCAATGTGTAGATTGTAAATTGATCCCCCTTTTAGATATTTTTTCCACAATAATTTGCTATCCGGATGGGCATGATTTGAGAACACATTCCATAAAATTTTCCCACCCAGCGCCATGTTAACTAAGCGGGGATCTCTAACCTGAATCCACCTTCCAACATAGGTCTTTTAACAATATCCCAGTTGACTAAGTGGAATTTGTTTTAATTTCCTTTTTCTCCTTTCCAAAGAAACTATTTGATAAGGCGAGATATTTGGTCCATTATTGACTTAGGCACCATGAGAATTGAGGATTGGTAGATAGGTAGAGAAGTAAGCACTGATTTTATCATGATCCGTTTTCCTGCGTAATTGAGCCATTTTCCCCCTAGGCATGAATTTTTTCCTTAATCTTACTTGTGACTTCAATCCATAGAGAGTTTTTGGTAGTTCCCAGGGTTAAGGGGAGACCAAGATATTTTATTTTTTCCCATGTAGCAGACCCCGAGAAGCCCAAGAGATGTGATATTCTATGAATTGTTTGTTGATCTGCATTCCATCCATATACTGAACGTTTTATGTTATTAACTAGCGCTCCTGTTTCCTGGCAGTAGTTTTGGATTATATCTTTGAAGGCACTAGCAATATTTAATGATGCTCCTCCCAGAAAGAAGGAATCATCAGCAAATAGAGCATGATTTAGTGAAGGATGTCCTTTAGCCAGTCTTATTCCTAGAATATTACATGCTTCTCTTGCTGCCTCCAACTTCCTACTCATAGAGTCTGCCATCGATATATAAAGAAAAGGGGATAGAGGGCACCCTTGTCGAATTCCCCGCGTATCCTGGTTGAAATTTGCAGGTCTTCCATTTATTAGAGGAGCAATCCAAGGCTTGTCAATGCAAGCTCTCACCAGGTCTATAAATTTTTTACTGAATCCGAAGGATAACAAAACTTTGTAGAGAAATGAGAGTTTAACTCGATCAAAGGCGTTCACCATGTTGAGTTTTATAAGCATTCCTTTTTCTTTTTTGAGATTTCTAGAGTGCATTGCTTCCTGCACTAGTATAGCGTTATCTAGGATTTGTCTTCCTTTTATGAACCCTACCTGGCTAGGAGAGATCAACTTGTTGAGCAGAGGTTTGATCCTACTGGCTAGAAGTTTAGAAATTATTTTGTAAGAGGCATTACAGAGTGATATAGGTTTGTATCTGTCAAAGGAACCATGATTCACTTCTTTGGGTATTAGTGCAAGAAAGGTGGAGTTAGTATTACCTCCAATCTTAGCTTTTTTATGGAATCCTCTGATCATACGGATGAGATCAAATTTGATAGTGGCCAGCATGCTCTTTAAAAATATATTGTAAAACCGTCCGGTCCTGGGGATTTATCCGGATCCATATTCCATATCACATTGACGATCTCTTTTTTTGTAAAAGGTTTCAATAGAATTTGATTTTCAAGAGAACTGATTATATTGGGAATATGAGCAAGGAAATCCATTGTTGTCTCCTCATCATAGTTTCTATCCTCCATGTACAAGGCGTGGAAATGTGTTTCTGTGACCTTTTTAATTTTTTCAAAACCTTTAATAGTTTCACCTTCTTCTAGAGTAATCTCAGAGATATGATTTCGTAATTGTCTAAATTTTGCTTGTCAATGGAAGAATGAAGTATTGCGGTCACCTTCCTGTAACCACAAGCTGCGCGATTTCAGTCTCCAGTGTTCTTCCTCTTGGTGGAGTGTTCTAAAAACTTTGGCTTGGATCTGTTGTTCCTTCATCAAATCCGAGGAAGATATGTCATGTTCTTCCAAATCCATTTGGAAAGAATACGGATCCAGGACTGCTTCCTTTCTATGCGCAAAGGGTCCCTTAATCGCTTTCTTGATCCAGTTTTTTAATGTGTGTTTTGTATTCTTAAGTTTCTGCTCCCTGCATACGTAGCTCGAAGATCCCATAATAGGAATGTCCCGGGATTTGGACACTTCTTCTTAAAAACATTCCTGCTTAATCCAGAGTGGACTAAACCTGAAGGGGATTGGTCCTAGATCTTCCTCGTCATTCAAGTGAAGGAGAATTGGTTTATGATCAGAGGCTAAATTGGGAATTATTTTCGAAAATATAATTTTCTTTTCAAGAAGAATAGTGCTATGGATTAAAAACTGGTCAAGGCGTGCTGCGATGTGTTGAGAACCAATCATATTGTTTGTCCATGTGTATTTTCCCCTCCTGGGATTTATATCAACCAAATCCCATTGCTGCATCAGATCTTCGACCAGGTGAAGCATGAGATCTCTTCCATTGTTTCCTCCTTTTTTTCCTTTGGGCTCATAACTATATTAAAGTACCCCTCCAGAATAATATTCAGAGGTTTGTAAATCTCCATAAAGTCTATTAGAGTTTCCCAACAGTATTTTTTCTCTGCATATTGAACAAGGGCATATAAATTGAATAACACGGTGGTTAGCTTGCTTTGAATGTGGTAGAGTTCTATATAGATCCAATGTTGTGTTGCAAAGGAGTTTTCCAATTTGAAATCCTCTTTGGACCATAAAGTAGCGAGTCCGCTAGAGGATACTCTTACACTTAACGCCTTTCCTACGTTCTTCTTCCATTTGGTTCTGCTTATAGATAGAATAGTTTCCTCTTCTATTTTGGTCTCTTGGAGCATAAGGATATCTATTGTATTAATTTTGAGGAGATATTTTACTGCGTCGGATTTCGAAGTATTCCCCAATCCTCTGCAATTCCAAGAGACCAAATTCATTACTTACTAGTTGATGGTGGTGGACCACCTTTAGGGGTCCTATATATGGTATTTCTTCCATAGGCCATGTCCATGGTTCCCTGAATTCCTTGCATCTTATGTCTTTCAACTTCCTCTTCTCTTATTTGTTTGTTATATTTCCTCCCTGCTTTCTTCGAGGGTCTCTCCGAGAAGTCTTCCTCTAAGGAGGAAACCACTTCCGTAGGTTTTCTTTTTATCATTTCAGCATATGAAGGTGAAGAAGCTACCTCTTTCTTTGGAGTCGGTTGTTTTTCCTCTCCTTCTTCTTGTAGCTCTCCCTCTTCCTTTTCTTCGAGGGAAACCTGTTTGTCCGAAGTGCTTAGGATTTCAAATTGGTTTCGTGAAGATTTTATACCCTAGGGTGAGCATTTTCCAATTGGCCTTTCTCTGTTGAGGGATTCATGGTCCCAATAGGATTCCCTTTCCCTTTTGTCTTGGAAGTAGGTTTTATCGTTGCCTATCTCTGAACTTGTTTCCACTGATCTCCTTTGTGTTTTTCTGATTCTTCCTCTATTTTTTTTGCAGTGACGAGCAAAATGGTCGTATTCATGACAGTGTCTGCACTTGAAGGGAATTCATTCGTATTCAAGCTCCTGGATGTGGGACCATTCCATTACGATTAGGTTTATTACTTCTAGAAGTCCTACTTCGAGATCCACTTCCACAAATGCGCACAGGTGTATTGATCGTTTTTTCTGCCTTCTCTATATATCGTCCCAATGTATTCCCTATGGCCTCTAATGATTCTAGGTTCCAGCACTGTAATGGAATATGGGGTAGCCTGACCTAGACAGGGACCACCGAAGGAATATCCTGGGTGGGGTCAAAATCCGGGGTCCATTTGTTCAAATACAGGCCTTGTGGTCCCATGAAATAGGGCCCATTTAGGAAGATAAGGTCCTGATCCGTTGTGCTTTCGAATACGAACACAAAATATCCCTTGCCTACTAGATAAATTTTGATGTCTTCTGCAATAAGGGGTTTCCAGTCTACTACACCCATGATTCTATGGATTTTGGGGATGGCCATAAACTTGTGAACTGGCCAATGAGGCCCCTCTCTGAAATATTTAGAGTTGTTTTGCAGGGTAGCTCTGCCGGAAGAGCCACGATAGGTATCTCTGCGATTTTTTTAACAAATTTATGTTGAGTCAACGTTGCTTGTTGCTTTCCTTGAGTTGCAATCAATCTCGTGAAAGCAGAGATGTCCGGAGGAGTCAGTGAAGGAGGAGGATCTGATCCTCCCCCTAGAGACATAACTGAATGCCCTTGTCTATGTGCAGCCTCAATTGTAGGTCCTCAGCATCCAAAAAGTCAATCGCTAGCTACCTCATTCGTTTCCCTACTACCTCAGCGTTGTTGTGATCACTACCCTGCCTCACTCGCTACCCCCCTCAACCGTGATCCTTGTAACTAATAATTCTCTCTAAATAAATTTCAAGTTCTATAATAAAGCATCATTTACTAGTTCGTTCTTTCATTAGCTTTCTAACTTAGATTGATTTCATTGATTTCATATGTCAGTCCAAATTATTATTGTATATATGTTTTTGAATAACATCTATTGGTGACCGTTGGATACGCACTTCGGGGGAAAGGGGGTTAACCGTTAGCGTGGCCGAAATCTTCAAGCCACTGGGTGCGTCCTTGGGGGCTAGCAAAGAGTTGAGATACTGTCACTTAACACTCAACTCCTCCATCTAGGCCAACTCCTAGAAAATCCAAGGGGGGTGGTCCCTATCAAAATAAAATA
Organism: Larix kaempferi; assembly: GCA_027924585.1. Classification (NCBI taxonomy): domain Eukaryota; kingdom Viridiplantae; phylum Streptophyta; class Pinopsida; order Pinales; family Pinaceae; genus Larix; species Larix kaempferi. The sequence continues at coordinate 18,504,046 of BSBM01000931.1, read as the reverse complement.
TGGCCTTTAAGCTAAGTTAAAGAAAGAAAATGATTCTAGGAGTTTGAAGACAAATTAATACTGAACCATAGATTGCAAGTAGTATTTAGATCAACATCATGAAATTAATACATCCATCTAACATATGATTTACTTAATTAAAAAGTGTGATTGTTGCAAATTGTACCAGTGCCAAAATGGAGTCACATAAGTTGGAGTGTTGTTGTGTTGGGAAAGTGTTGCAAGCCTTGTTGGTCACGTTTAATTGATTTTATAGATGCGTGAATTAAGGAAAGGGTTAGTTCTTGGTTTGGCCCAATTCTAACTTGATCCTTCGAATGTTAGATGGACGTATTAATTTCATGATGTTGATCTAAATACTAATTGCAATCTTTGGTTCAGTATTAATTTGTCTTCAAAATCCTAGAATCATTTTCTTTCATTAACTTAGCTTAAAGGCCATAGTTTATTTTGATAGGGACCACCCCCCTTGGCTTCGGTAGGAGTTGTCCTAGACGAAGGAGTTGAGTGTTGAGTGACAGTATCTCAACTCTTTGTTTGCCCCCAAGGACGCACCCAATGGCTTGAATATTTCTTCCACGCTAACGGTTAACCCCCTTTCCCCTGAGGTGCGTATCTGGCGGAAATTTCTTTTCTATCCACATCTTCCCCTTGACTAGCCCTCCAAAGGTGTCTTTCAATTTTTTTTCCCTAGTCATCTTGAGCATCAACACCTTATAGTCATATTCAGTAATTCAATATATAATGGGGTTACTTTAGAGACCTTATGTTCTCATAGAATTAAAGAGATCTCTGATTATCATAATAGGTGGAGTGCATACGTAGAAAAAGGGGGCCCATCAACCAACTAGAGAGATTAGTAAACCATTGGGGGATTGACGAAAATGCCACTTTGTAAAATATCAGTAACATTAAGAATATTATTACATCTAAGTTTAAAGAGAAAATGTGTTGTGAGAAGGAATTAGAGGTTAAAAGAAAATTAAGATATTATAAGGAGGTCATTAACCCGAATCTAGAAGATCAAAAGTATCTATCTGTTTTCACTTGTTCAAAGATGAAAATTAATATAGCCAAGATAAGAACAAACTCTCATGAGCTTCGTAGTGAAATGGGGTGTTGGAGAATTCCTAAAACACCGTGGGTGGAAAGGATTTTCCACCTTTGTGAGACTATGATCGTTGAGGATGAAAGCCACTTTCTCTTAGAGTTCCCTACATACACCCACATTGTATCACAATTCCATAATCTTCACTACAATATATACCTCCATAACCTTCTAACATGTCAAAACTATGTTGACCTAGGAACGCTTCTTTCAAATATTTTTGAGCATACGAATAAAATTTTACAACAAAACAAGTAATTCATTTCTTTCCTCTGAAGGTTCGATAAACCAAAGTTGATCGCAATGGATGTTAATCATCATCATCATCATTGTAATTTGGATGTTTATTATTGTATTTACTTGGTCCCTAATCGAGTAGGCCTATTGAGGACAAAAGGAAATCGGAGGGTTACTAAAGGACAAATAGGAATTGGAAGTTCAAGAGTCTCAAGGGGTAACTACCAAGACAATTACCGAAAGTTTTCTTATAAATGTAACGGAATAAGGAAGAGAAAGGGATTTTTCTTGTACTTTTTCTTGAATAAACTTTTAGAACAAACTGATAATAAGGAGAAGAGATTGTTGGCCATATTTTACGGATAGATACTCTGTGTTTCTATGGTATTTATGCTCATAACTATTTATGTCATATATTGCTCGAGAAATATGCTAGAAGGATGTTTTTCTATGCTTTGAAATATTGTATGGTAAAGAATACATTCTTGTGCTATCTATTATTGGAACCTAAGGTTATGTAGGTTCATCACACCTCTGTATCTTCTGAAGACAATAAATGGATAGACAACAGCCGACCAGAGGATCAACTGAATGGTCAACGATGCCCTGGTTGGCTCGACTAAAACAATCGATTAGACTATGAGACATTGTGGATTTTTTCAACGATCCCTATTTGTGGACCAGATCCTCCTCACTTCATGGAAGTTGGTTAGATCCGGATACTATAAAAGAATGACCCTTTGGGTTGTGTTGAGTATGTCATTCGTGTGATCAAGTATGCATTGTGATGTTTTGATCATAATGTATTGTGCTTAAGTGTTGTAATGGTGTCTTTGGACACCACCTCTCTTGTTGGAATATTGTTCCCTTCTGTTACTTTTTTTTTGTTCTATAGTTCAGATGAAGAGGTTCCCCAACATGGTATCCAAGCTATTGGTTTTGACCAGCCGTATTCTCTACAAATCGAGCAAAGTCAGATCTAGGGTTGATTGACTTCGAGTTGAATATTTGTCAACTGATACATCTTCGCTATTTTGAAAATTTTCCATATTGATACTCTAGGAAATAAAATTAGAATGCTCTGTGGGAAAAACAAGCCGAGCCATGATTGAAGCCTGATCAAAGCAACTCGAGGGACCAAAGATTACGATTTGAATGACCTGACAAGAACCATGCATTACTGCTGGTTCAACCATTAAAAAAAAACCACTATAAGCTCCAATATGCAGACATTTGAAAGGAAAATATAACCTGCGTAGTTTTGAAAACTTAATAGAGTTAGAAGAAGCATGCACAGGTTGCGATTAACTCGGGAGTGGGGTGTTTTCTTTGCATGACCTTTGGCTACCCAGAAGCGAGCGTTTTGTAACACTTGAGTTTCAAGAGGAAGACTAAACACTTCGTCTACCCGGCAGACATCTTTAAATCATAGTAGCATAATTCAAGTACAAATACGGACACAAATACAATATGGAAAAAATACATAATGAAAATATCTAATACCAATAAAATACGGAAGCGGCTTGCTTATATATAATATTTTTAATCAAATATTCACAAATATACCAAAAATATAATTAGACATTTATATAATAAAATTTAACATATATTTAAAAAACAAAATTATAAAATCTCAACAACCTCGGATATGGAAGTGTGAGAGACTAGAACTATTTATTAATAGTTATTTTAATAACAATTTATGTTTTATAATGTTTAAATAATTAAAGTTTTTTTTTAAATTAGTTTTCAAAATTTAATTGTACTATGCTTTAAATACGAGGTGAAGGTGACATCTATACCATTGATGGTAAGGAGCGGGTATCACTAATTTCTATAATTATTTTTTTCATTTTTCCTTACATACACAATGATCCGACAACCAACCTAACAGTGCTACAATAGAAGGTGAGGTTACTTCCAGGTTCATTCATTATCCATTATGGTAAAAGCAGAACGTCTTTCATTTCAATTGGAAGTACATTATGTTATCCCGAGGTTTCACCTGGAATGTTGAGAGCATCATAATTTTCTTCATTCATCTTATCTTAAAGTGTATATAATCAAGATGGTAAATATACTTTTTTACTTGTACATTTTTTACATAACTTTACTTTACAAGTGTTTAGTTTTGTAATTTAGATTTTATAAAATCAAATCAACTATTAGTAATATAGTCTTATGCGCTCTTCAATAAAAACACATATTAATCAACAAAAATATTTTTTTTACAATAACACTTATAGTTAAAATGATTAATGGTTTAAATTTCTAATTTAAATTTTATAAAATCAAATCATCAATCTTATGTGCTCTTCAATATAACACATTAATCAACAAAAACATTTTGTTTACAATAACATTAGTTAAAAAGATTAATGTCTCACATAGTAATTTTTCTCTAATAAACATATGCACGGTACCATAACAAAAATCCTTACATTCTTTAATTTTAAGAGATGCTTTCGAAGCTTAAATTAACATAACATTTTGACACATGATATTTATATTAGCAATCTAATGCATTATTAATTTTCATATTATTCACAATAAGTTTGCTTTTATCTAAGAGTCCTTTGTTTCACTAATTAGTTGCTTAATTGTTTAGCTTGTTAATTTAGTTTTGTTAGTTGCTTTTAATTTTTTTATTTTGACATAACTAACATTTTATATTTTTTTTATTAGCTTTCTTTTTTTCTTTCACTAAAACGATTAAAATTAGATTTAAAATAAGGTCGCAGCCATAGCTTAAAACAACCTAATTACAATTTTTCACATAATTCTATATCGATTCTGGTTTTTTTCTACTATTTTACCCTGTGCATCAATAAAATTCCAGAGTTTTATCCATTTTCCAACATATTTTTTAGCTTAGAATCTTGAAATTCCGGATTCCTATCTGTGTCAATCTTTGATTGTCTCACCCTCCATTTCTCCTCCTTATTATTTCAGGTTTTAATCGATCTCATACAACAATAATGAGATGTCAATGTGTTTTTATTTTTAGAATATTAATTATATATATTTATACTTCAATTCTTCACTCGTCGATTATGGCCTCAGCGTCTTTATGAACCCTGCTATTCTCCTCTCTTAACGTCTCTCGGATCCTTTGTGTCCTGCGGTAGCACCTACGATCCTTCTGAAACTCCTCTGATTAACATCCAACAACGATCCTCTAGTTAACCAGTGCTAGTTAACATCCAACAACGGTCCTCTATCTTTGTTCAGCTGCTAAGCTTGCTTCGAGCTAAATCGTGCCTTATGGGATTGTGTGAATCCTTGAGGAAACGTTATTTGTTACTAAATGTTCCTGTATTAGGTTGCATCCTAGATTTTCCCGCCTGTCCGCTTCCTTTTTTGGTCCATGCAGGATATGAAAATTTTGATACTTGGAAAATTGCTTAAGAGTGTTTCGGATCCTTTCAAGGATCATATTTAGCTTGACATTACCAAATTGTTTCTTTGTGTTCAAATTGTTGAATTGCCAAATATTTGGACTTCAGTGTATTCCTCACTTAGAGCCAAATTGTTTCTTTGTGTTCAAATTCTTGATCAAGATTTGTGAATTGCCAAATATTTGGACTTCAGTGTATTCCTCACTCAGAGCCAGCTGGAAACCTTTTAAAAGAGCAAACGCTTCTTCTTGATTATTGGAGCAATTTCCTAGTCCCCAGCTGTAATTGACTTCTTGCTTTCCTCCAGGGGAGAAGATCACCCCCCAGCTCTTGCGAATCCAGGGTTACCTTTAGACGCTCCATAAAAAAGAATAGTGGATTTATCTTGTGTTTTCCACCATTCATGAAATTCCATATCCGGTAATCCGACTATTCAGGATGATGTGTTAACTGATCTTTTTCCAATATTCTCTCTTTTGTTAAAGGTTGTATGTCCAATCCAATTTCTCTCTAATGTAGTGAGAGAAGAGTCCATCTCTTTTTCATGGTTTCTAATTGCTTCCAGGAGATAATCCTTCGCTTTGGTAGCCACTTGTTTCGGTGTTTGCACCTGGTTATTAAAGATTCTGCTATTCCGAGCCAGCCAGAGTTTCCAACAGATGAATTTAGGTAATGATAGCCAAATATTTTTCCATACTGGCTTGTTTGAAAGAGAAGAAGGATAACTATTTTCCAGGAGGAGAAGAGAGTTGTAATTGAATTCTGAGTTGCTGGGGGAATTTCCAGATTCTGTAAAGAGATAGTCCATACATAAATCGCAATAGGGCACTCCAAGAAAAGATGATCTATATTTTCTGAACTTCTGCATCATAGTGAGAATCTATGTGGTCCTATAAATCCACATTTTACTAGATTTTCTCCTGTTAGTATTTTCTTGTGCATTAAAATCCAAACGAAAAATTTGATTTTTGGTAGACCATAGGGATTCCATACTAGCTTCCAGAGAGAGGGTGTATGTAGGGGGTTCTGAGTTGTTTGTAACTCTTTGAATCCTTGTGCAGCTGTGTAAACTCCCGAATTCCCCCTTCCACACTTGTATTTCATATGCATATGGAGAGGGGCCAGCCCAGTAAGATTATGGAGGAGCGTTGTCTTCTGAAGTGACATTCTATCTGGAATTCCTGGCAAGGCCCATTCCAACTAGTTTCCATTTTTATCCCAGTGGGAGATATCTGCCAATGTTACTATACCTTTTTGAGTAATCCAATCCTGAATTTCTGAGAGTGAATCTACACTTCCAAGTGGGGGATTGCCCATTAATCTTTGTATCCAAAGTTGAGTTTTTGCCCCATTTCCTGGGATATTATATAACTGTTTTTGAAAGTGTTCAATGCTTGCTTTGCATAGATTCCATATAGATGTGCCTGGGAATGTGATCAATGTGTAGATTTCAAATTGATCCCCCTTTTAGATATTTTTTCCACAATAATTGTCTAACCGGATGGGCATGATTTGAGAACACATTCCATAAAATTTTCCCACCCAGCGCCATGTTAACTAAGCGGGGATCTCTAACCTGAAGTCCACATTCCAACATAGGTCTTTTAACAATATCGTAACTGACTAAGTGGAATTTGTTTTGATTTCCTTTTCCTCCTTTCCAAATAAACTCTTTGATAAGGCAAGATATTTGGTCCATTATTGACTTAGGTGCCATGAGAATTGAGGATTGGTAGATAGGTAGAGAAGTAAGCACTGATTTTATCAGGATTGGTTTTCTTGCGTAATTGGGCCATTGTCCCCCTAGGCATGAATTTTTTCCTTAATCTTACTTGTGACTTCAATCCATAGAGAGTTTTTGGTAGTTCCCAGGGTTAAGGGGGGACCAAGATATTTTATTTTTTCCCATGTAGAAGACCCCGAGAAGCCCAAGAGATGTGCTATTCTATGAATTGTTTGTTGATCTGCATTCCATCCATATATTGCACTTTTTCTGTTATTAACTAGTGCTCCCGTTTCCTGGCAGTAGTTCTGGATTATATCTTTGAAGGCACTAGCAATATTTAATGATTCTCCTCCCAGAAAGAAGGAATCATCAGCAAATAGAGCATGATTTAGGGAAGGACATCCTTTAGCCAGTCTTATTCCTGGAATATTACCTACTTCTCGTGTTGCCTCCAACTTCCTACTCATACAGTCTGCCATCAATATATAAAGAAAATGGGATAGAGGGCACCCTTGTCGAATTCCCCGCGTATCCTGGAAGAAATTTGCAGGTCTTCCATTTATTAGAGGAGCAATCGAAGGCTTGTCAATGCAAGCTTTCACCAGGTCTATAAATTTTTTACCGAATCCGAAGGATGACAAAAATTTGTAGAGAAACGAGAGTTTAACTCAATCAAAGGCGTTCGCCATGTTGAGTTTTATAAGCATTCCTTTTTCTTTTCTGAGCTTGCTGGAGTGCATTGCTTCCTGCACTAGGATCACGTTATCTAGGATTTGTCTTCCTTTTATGAACCCTCCCTGGTTGGGAGAGATCAACTTGTTGAGCAGAGGTTTGATCCTACTGGCTAGAAGTTTCGAAATTATTTTGTAAGAGGCATTATCAGAGTGATATAGGTTTGTATCTGTCAAAGGAACCATGATTCACTTCTTTGGGTATCAGTGCAAGAAAGGTGGAGTTAGTATTACCTCCAATCTTAGATTTTTTATGGAATCCTCTGATCATACGGATGAGATCAGATTTGATAGTGGGCCAGCATGCTCTATAAAAATGTATTGTTAAACTGTCAGGTCCTGGGGATTTATCCGGATCCATATTCCATATCACGTTGATGATCTCTTTTTTTGTAAAAGGTTACAATAGATTTTGATTTTCAAGAGAACTGATTATATTGGGAATATGAGCAAGGAAATCCGTTGTTGTCTCCTCATCATAGTTTCTATCCTCCGTGTACAAGGTGTGGAAATGTGTTTCTGCAGCCTTTTTAATTTTTTCAAAACCTTTAATAGTTTCACCTTCTTCTAGAGTAATCTCGGAGATATGAGTTCGTAATTGTCTGAATTTTGCTTGTCAATGGAAGAATGAAGTATTACGGTCACCTTCCTGTAACCACAAGCTGCGCGATTTCAGTCTCCGGTGTTCTTCCTCTTGGCGGAGTGTTATAAAAACTTTGGCTTGGATCCGTTGTTCCTTCATCAAATCCGAGGAAGATATGTCATGTTCTTCCAACTCCATTTGGAAAGAAGACAGCTCTAGGACTACTTCCTTTCTATGTGCAAACGGTCCCTTAATCGCTTTCTTGATCCAGTTTTTTAATGCGTGATTTGTATTCTTAAGTTTCTGCTCCCTACATACGTAGCTCGGAGATCCCATAATAGGAATGTCCCAGGATTTGGACACTTCTTATTAAAAACATTCCTGCTTGATCTAGAGTGGACTAAACCTGAAGGGGATTGGTCCTAGATCTTCCTTGTCATTCAAGTGAAGGAGAATTGGTTTATGATCAGAGGCTAAATTGGGAATTATTTTCGAAAATATAATTTTCTTTTCAAGAAGAATAGTGCTCTGGATTAAAAATCGGACAAGGCGCGCTCCGATGTGTTGAGATCCCGTCCTATTGTTTGTCCATGTGTATTTTCCCCTCCTGGGATTTATATCAACCAAATCCCATTGCTGCATCAGATCTTCGACCAGGTGAAGCATGGGATCTCTTCCATTGTTTCCTCCTTTTTTTCCTTTGGGCTCATAACTATATTAAAGTCCCCCGCCAGAATAATATTCATAGGTTTGTAAATCTCCAGAAAGTCTATTAGAGTTTCCCAACAGTCTTTTTTCTCTGCATATTGAACAGGGACATATAAATTGAATAACGCGGTGGTTAGTTTGTTTTGAATGTGGTAGAGTTCTGTATAGATCCAATGTTGTGTTGAGAAGGAGTTTTCCAATTTGAAATCCTCTTTGGACCATAAAGTAGCAAGTCCGCCAGAGGATCCTCTTACACTTAATGCCTTTCCTACATTCTTCTTCCATTTGGTTCTGCTTATAGATAGAATAGTTTCCTCTTCTATTTTGGTCTCTTGGAGCATAAGGATATCTGTTGTATTAATTTTGAGGAGATCTTTTACTGCGTCGGATTTTGAAGTATTCCCCAATCCTATGCAATTCCAAGAGACCAAATTCATTACTTACTAGTTGATGGTGGTGGACCACCTTTAGGGGTCTTGTATATGGTATTTCTGCCATAGGCCATGTCCATGGTTCCCTGAATTCCTTGCATCTTATGTCTTTCAACTTGCTCTTCTCTTATTTCTTTGTTATATTTCCTCCCTGCTTTCTTCGAGGATCTCTCCGAGAAGCCTTCCTATAAGGAGGAAACCACTTCCATAGGTTTTCTTTTTATCATTTCAGCATATGAAGGTGAAGAAGTTACCTCTTTTTGTGGAGTCGGTTGTTTTTCCTCTCCTTCTTCTTGTAGCTCTCCCTCTTCCTTTTCTTCAGTGGCAACCTATTCGTCTGGAGTGCTTAGGATTTCAAATTGGTTTCGTGAAGCTTCTACCCTAGGGTGAGCATTTTCCAATTGGCCTTTCTCTGTTGAGAGATTCATGGTCCTAGTAGGATTTCCTTTCCCTTTTGTCTTGGAAGTAGGTTTTATCGTTTCCTGTCTCTAAACTTGTTTCCACTGATCTCCTTTTTCTTTTTTTGATTCTTCCTCTGTTTTTTTTTTGTAGTGAGGAGCAAAATGGTCGTATTCACAACAGTGTCTGCACTTGAAGGGAATCCGTTCGTAGTCAAGCTCCTGGATGTGGGACCATTCTATTACGATTAGGTTTATTGCTTTTGGAATTCCTACTTCGAGATCCACTTCCACACATGCACGCGAGTGTATTGATCTTTTTTTCCGCCTTGTCTATATACTGTCCCAAAGTATTCCCTATGGCCTCTAATGATTCTAGGTTCCAGCAATGTAATGGAAGATGGGGTAGCCTGACCCAGACAGGGACCAAAGAAGGAATATCCTGGGTGGGGTCAAAATCCGGGGTCCATTTGTTCAAATACAGGCCTTGTGGTCCCATGAAATAGGGCCCATTTAGGAAGATAAGGTCTTGATCCATTGTGCTTTCGAATACGAACACAAAATATCCCTTGCCTACTAGATAACTTTTGATGTCTTTTGCAATAAGGAGTTTCCAGTTCCGTTGCACCCATGATTCTATGGCTTTTGTGGATGGTCATAAACTTGTGAACTTGCCAATGAGGCCCATCCCCGAAATATTCAAAGCTATTCTGCAGGGTCACTCTGCTGGAAGAACCACGATAGGTATCCCTGCGAGTTTTTTAACAAATTTATGTTGAGTCGACGTAGTTTCTTGCTGTCCTTGAGCTGCAATCAATCTCTTGAAAGCAGAGATGTCTGTAGGAGTCAGTGAAGGAGGACGATCCGATCCTCCCCCTAGATCCATAACCGAATGCCCTTGTCTATGCGCAGCCTCAATCATAGGTCCTCGGCATCCAAAAATTCGATTGTTGGCTACCTCATTCGTTGACCTGCTACCTCAGCGCTGTCGTGATCGCTGCCCTGCCTCATTCGCTGCGCGCTAAATAAATTTCAAGTTCTATAATAAAGCATCATTTACTAGTTCGTTCTTTCATTAGCTTTCTAACTTAGTTTGATTTCATATGTTAGTCCAATTTATTATTGTATATATTTTTTCGAATAACATTTATTGGTGACCGTCGGATACGCACCTCGAGGGAAAGGGGGATAACCGTTAGCGTGGCAGAAATATTCATGCCACTGGATGTGTCCTTGGGGGCAAGCAAGGAGTTGAGATATTGTCACTCAACACTCAACTTCTCCATCTAGGCCAACTCCTAGAAAAGACAAGGGGGGTGGTCCCTATCAAAATAAACTATGGCCTTTAAGCTAAGTTAAAGAAAGAAAATGATTCTAGGAGTTTGAAGACAAATTAATATTGAACCATAGATTGCAAGTGGTATTTAGATAAACATCATGAAATTAATACATCCATCTAACATATGATTTACTTAATTAAAAAGTGTGATTGTTGCAGATTGTACCAATGCCAAAATGGAGTCACATAAGTTGGAGTGTTGTTGTGTTGGAAAAGTGTTGCAAGACTTGTTGGTCATGTTTAATTGATTTTATTAGATGCGTGAATTAAGGAAAGGGTTAGTTCTTGGTTTGGACCAATTCTAACTTGATCCTTCAAATGTTAGATGGACGTATTAATTTCATGATGTTGATCTAAATACTACTTGCAATCTCTGGTTCAGTATTAATTTGTCTTCAAACTCCTAGAATCATTTTCTTTCTTTAACTTAGCTAAAAGGCCATAGTTTATTTTGATAGGGACCACCCCCCTTGGATTCGCTAGGAGTTGAGTGTTGAGTGACAGTATCTCAGCTCTTTGCTTGCCCCCAAGGACGCACCCAGTGGCTTGAATATTTCTTCCACGCTAACGGTTAACCCCCTTTCCCCTGAGGTGCGTATCTGGCAGTAATTTTTTTTCCATCCGCATCTTTCCCCTCAACTAGCCCTCCAAGGGTGTCTTTCAATTTTTTTCCCTGGTCATCTTGAGCATCAACACGTTATAGTCATATTCAGTAATGCAATATATAATGGGGTTGCTTTAGAGACCTTATGTTCTCATAGAATTAAAGAGATCTCTGATTATCATAGTAGGTGGAGTGCATATGTAGAAAAAGGGGGCCCATCAACCAACTAGTATAAAGACGCCATAGCTTGGTTAAACCATTGGGGGATTGACGAAAATGCCACTTTGCAAAATATCAATAACATTAAAAATATTATTACATCTAAGTTTAAAGAGAAAATTTGTTGCAAGAGCAATTAGAGGTTAAAAGAAAATTAAGATACTATAAGGAGGTCATTAACCCTAATCTAGAAGATCAAAAGTATCTATCTATTTTCACTTGTTCAAAGATGAAAATTAATATAGCCAAGATAAGAGCAAACTCTCATGAGCTTCATAGTGAAATGGGGTGTTGGACAATTCCTAAAACACCGTGGGTGGAAAGGATTTTCCATCTTTGTGAGACTATGATCGTTGAGGATGAAAGCCACTTTCTCTTAACCTTCGCTACAATATATACCTCCATAATCTTCACTACAATATATACCTCCATAACCTTCTAACATGTCAAAACTATGTTGACCTTGGAATGCTTCTTTCAAATATTTTTGAGCATACGAATAAAATTTTACAGCAAAACAAGTAATTCATTTCTTTCCTCTGAAGGTCCGATAAACCAAAGTTGGTCACAATGGACGTTAATCATCATCATCATCATTGTAATTTGGATGTTCATTATTGTATTTACTTGGTCCCTAATCGAGTAGGCCTATTGAGGACAACAGGAAATCGGAGGGTTACTAAAGGACAAATAGGAATTGGAAGGTCAAGAGTCTCAAGGGGTAACTACCAAGACAATTACTGAAAGTTTTCTTATAAATGTAATGGAATAAGGAAGAGAAAGGCATTTTTCTTGTACTTTTTTTGCATAAACTTTTAGAACAAACTGATAATAAGGAGAAGAGATTGTTGGCCATATTTTGTTGATAGATACTCTGTGTTTCTATGGTATTTATTCTCATAACTATTTATGTCATATATTGCTCGAGAAATATGCTAGAAGGATGTTTTTCTATGCTTTGAAATATTGTAGGTAAAGAATACATTTTTGTGCTATCTACTATTGGAACCTAAGGTTATGTAGGTTCATCACACCTCTGGATCTTCTAAAGACAATAAATGGATAGACAACAGTCGACTAGAGGATCGACTGAATGGTCAACGATACCCTGGTTGGCTTGACTAAAACAATCGATTAGACTATGAGACATTATGGATTTTGCCAACGAACCCTATTTGTGGACCAGATCCTCCTCACTTCACGGAAGTTGGTTAGATCCAAATACTATAAAAGAATTACCCTTTGGGTTGTGTTGAGTATGTCATTTGTCGAGTATGTCATTCGTGTGATCAAGTATGCATTGTGATGTTTTGATCATAATGTATTGTGCTTAAGTGTTGTAATGGTGTCTTTGGACACCACCTCTTTTGTTGGAATATTGTTCCCTTCTGTTACTTTCTTTTATGTTCTATAGTTCAGATGAAGAGGTTCCCCAACATGGTATCAGAGCTATTGGTTTTGAGCAGCTCTATTGTATACAAATCGAGCAAAGTCAGATCTAGGGTTGATTGACTTCCAGTTGAATATTTGTCAACTGATACATCTTCTTGAACTTGATTAGATATGTTTGATCAGAATGATGACTTCTAAGATAGAACATGTTGTTCTAAATGGACACGACATGCAATCTGGGCGCCATATATGACAACTTTGTTGAAAAGAAAGGGACTATGGCAGTATACTAAGGTCGTTATTGCAGATCCGATGGATATCGATGCTAAGTTTATCATCGATGTAGAGAAGGATGAGGTTGTTGGGGTCATCACGACCTACATTTCAAGGGAGATTTACATTCATATAAGCGAGATCGACTATCCTCATGCCACTTGGAAGAAGCTGAAGTCACTTTTCAACAAGGTTAATGAAAGTCGAGTGATGTAGATAGAGAAAGAGTCGATCTCTCTGGATGCCCATTCCTTTGAAATGATTGAGGACTATTTAGCTTGCATCAAGGAGCTACAAGTGAAATTTGGTGAATGTGACAAGAGTTTTCCCAAGAAGGATGGACATCTTGTTGAACTTGTCCTGATGAATTTGAGGATATCTTATGATGTCTTTTGCTCTTCCTTTCACACCAGCTGGGTTTCACGTAAGTAATATGGTAAGAATTTTACCTTTGATGTATTTTGTGATTTGTTGATTAAAGACCAACAAAAGTTGCGTGAATAAGGGAATCTTGGTAGCAACCACCATGCTCACTTGCTTAAAGCAAGGTCAAGCAAAACTATAAAGAATGTGGTTGGCCGAATCATCGACCAACCTACTAAAGAAAGGACTGAAGAGTCGGCATCGATGAAGAAGAATTGAAAGAAGAAAACCTGTCACTACTATGGAAAGGTGGGACATGTCGAGAAAACGTGTTGGAAGAAGATGAAGGCCCTGGAAGGAAAGGTCAAGCACCTTGAGGATAGTGCGTCGAATGGTTAGTCGATCAATTGACCTACTAAAAGCTTTACCTTCTATGTTAGCACTTTTGGGGCAATGAATTCCCATACCACTCATACATAATGGATAATTGATTTTGGTTGTACTCATCACATGGTTAAGGATGCCTCTTTTTTCTCTTCCTTGAGTGGAGCTCCAGAATATAAAATTTATGTAGCTGAAGATTATGCTCTCCAAGTTGTTGGAAGTGGCGATGTTGTATGCCAGCGTGGTAGAATATCCAATAGAAATATTTGTGTCATCTCATGTTACCATGAAGGTTGTGACATTAATATTGAATTGTGTGATGAAGGTTGTGACGTTAATATTGAATTTTAAAAGAGTTAATGGCATATTTTATGAATTTGATATTAAGGTTGGTTTTAAATTTAATTAAATAATAAATTATTATTTTATATAGAAAATGCTTATAACTTTTTGACAATTATATAAAAAAAAATATATTTATAAATATTATTTTAAATTAATAAAATTGTTGAATTTTGTATCTAGGAAATTGTTCCCCTAGGTGACTTTTGCCTTAGTCACTTAAAATGGGGAAATAAAGTAACCCTTGCATTAAATGACTTGAGATGAGCATTTAATGTGACTTTAGCGATTAAAGTCATTTTTGATAAATTTAAGTGAGTGAGTGAATTTAATTTTTATGAGATTTAAATCAGAGCATTTAATCTCATCCACCCATCTGATCTTATCTCAACCATTGGATTAGATGGCCCCTCACTTACCTAGGGTTTAGACAAAAAGGGCAAGGGAAGGCAAATGGGATCACTTTTTGCTAAAGAGAAGTGGATAAGAGAGCTAGAGAGGAGCACAGATTTCAAGGCAGCTCATGGAGCATTAAATGAGCAGCACAATTTTCGAGAAAGGTACAGCAGGCCGTACAGCGTGATTTTGGGCATAGATATTGAGGAGAGTAGCTGGGCACAAATCTTGAGGCAGGGCACGAGTTTCCAGGCAGCATTTGCTGGGCGCATTTCTCGAGGCAGGGCATGGATTTCGAGGCAGAAATCTAGGCACGAATTTCCAGAAAATTCAGGCACATATTTCGAGGTCCATACAGTCTGTACGGACTGTACTTTCTAGCACATATTTCGAGACTGATTTTTTGCACATATTTCGAGGCATTCGACACAAAAATCGAGGTGTTGTTTTTGGCACAGAATTTGAGGTAGTGTTTTGGCACAAAAATCGAGGCAGTGATTTGGCACAGAAATCGAGGCAACAGTTTGGCACAAAAATCTACGGAGCTTCTGGGTGATTAATTTTATGGTTGAGATAAGTACATTTTGACTATAAAATTATGTACTGAAGATTTACTGAAGAAATACAAATTCTCTCTTTTCAACAGGTTTTCCCCTTGTGGGTTTTTCGTGGGCTATTGGCCAAAAATTTCTGAGTCTGAAATTATTTATGGTGTGCATGTTTATTTTAATTTTCAGTCATTAAATGTGAGTTGCAGCAGTGTTTTACTTGTCTGAAAATTTATGTGAAATTTCCAACCAACATGAAAACTGGGTTGGGCATTAAGCTATGAAAAATTGACATTGAAACCGGGTGGGCTGAAAACTCAAAAAACTTTCATGGTATCAGAGCTTGGGGGCAGAAAACTAAAGTTATTTCAGACAGTCAATGATTTCTTTTGTCAGTGGAAAACACCTTGTTGAGTTGGCAGTGAGATGGCTACAACACTTAGGTTGGAGGATAGGCTAGATGGGACAGGGAATTTTGTTCCATGGAAGGCTAGAATAATGTTGATTTTGGAAGAGAATGAATTATGGGATGAAGTGGTAAATAGTACAACAACAAACCCTATAGTAGTTCCAGCTTCCACAGATGTAACAGCATTATCAGCTTTCAACAAGAAAGATTGTAAGGCTAGAAGAATTATCTTAGATGTAGTTAAAGACCACATCATTCCCCACATTTCAGGTAAAGACCGTGCATTTAAAATGTGGGCAGCCTTGAATAGTTTATACCATAGCACTAATGAGAACCGGAAGATGGTTCTAAGAGAGAAGCTGAAGGGTATAAAGATGAACAATGGAGAGGTGGTGACATCTTACCTTACCAGGATATCTTAGGTTAAAGATGAGCTAGCAGCAGTTGGGGAGGTAGTTACAGCTACTGAGCTTGTGCGGACAGCAATGAATGGGGCTTCCAAGCCTTGGGCAGCTTTTGTGCAGGCTATAGTGGGCAGGGAGAACTTACCTTCTTGGGATAGACTATGGGATGATTTTGTACAGGAGGAGACCAGGAGAGGTCTTGTACAGGGAAGCTCTTCATAGGGTAGGGAGGATGAGGATAATATGGCATTGACTGTAAAAGGCAAGAAGAAGAAGAAGGGTCCCAAGCAGGGTGGGGCCAAGCAAGAGCAACAAGGTGGACAGAAGAAAGACTTGAGTAAAATCAAGTGCTATGCTTGTCAGGGATTTGGGCACTCTGCGTCACAGTGTCCAAAGAAGAAGAAGAAGCAGCAGATAGCAGCCTCAACGGAAGTTGACGATTTTGGAGAGAGATTTCAAAGAGAGTTTTCTCTTTGTGCTGGACATGTTGAGAGAGAGAGATCCTCTATTGTCACCAACACTGATTTGGATATTGAGATGGAGTATTCTTTGTTGACTGGCCATCAGATGGGTGCATCCACCACTAGCACTTGGTATATTGACAACGGAGCTTCGAGTCACATGACAGGTGCTCGAGAGATGTTCTTTGAGCTTTCACAGACTAGTGTAGATGTGGAGGTTATACTGGGAGATGACACTATTGTCAGAGCAGTTGGTCATGGGACCATTACCTTTCAGAGGGAGTCCATGAGTCCTATGATTTTGAGGGATGCGTTGTTTGTCCCTGGGCTGAAAAAGAACTTGGTATCAGTTTCTACTATTGAGGATGGGCTCTTGGGGTTTGTTTCGTGGATGGACATGCGCGTATATTCCCCGAGACTACAGGATCATCTACCTCTTTGGACATTGGGGTTAGATGTGGGAAACTATACAAGCTCTTATTTCAGCCCCACCATGCTTTGGCACACAGCAACAGCATTGATCTTTGCAAGCTATGGCATTGGAGGATGGTCCACTTACATCATCCAGCTTTGAGATTGTTGAGGAGCATGGTTACAGGTCTACCAGAGTTCAGCACAGAGCACAGTGATGTATGCAGAGAGTGTGCTTTGGGAAAGTACACCAAGACTTGTTTTCTGAGCAGTGACAGCAGGTCAGCAGGGATACTTGACTTGATTCACTTAGATTTATGTGGTCCTATGTCATCAGTTTCCTTGACAGGATTTGAGTATTATGTCTCTTTCATCAATGACTATTCCAGGAAAACCTGGATCTACTTCTTGAGGAGCAAGAAGTCAGTTGATGTCTTGCAGACCTTCCAAGAGTTCAAAGCTCTTGTGGAGAATCAGACACGAAGGAGGATTCGGGTTCTAAGGTCAGACATTAGGGGTGAGTATACGTCCAATGAGTTCGATGAGTTTTGCAGATAGGAGGGCATACAGAGATAGTTGACAGTACCATATACTCCTGAGCAAAATGGAGTAGCTAAAAGGAAGAATAGGGCTATTGTGGAAGCAGCGAGAGCTATGCTTCATGATCAGAGTCTTCCTTTCTTTCTTGGGAAGAGGCTTGCAGTACAACAGTTTACCTTCAAAACAGGAGTCCCCACCATGCCTTGGGGAGGAAGACTCCTGAGGAGATGTTCACAGGCAAGAAGCCCGAGGTTAGTCATTTTCGCATATTTGGTTGCTTGACTTACTCTCATGTCCCTTTAGAGAAGAGGACAAAGTTGGACCCCACTGCAGAGAGAGGCATCTTTGTGGGCTATGATGAGACTTCGAAGGTTTCCGCATTTATCTTCTTGCACTCAGGAAAGTTGTTGTTAGGCGGGAGGTGAGATTTGAGGAGGAGAGAGACTTCAGGAAGTCTAGAGAGTTGGAGTATCAGGAGCCACAGGTTTCCACACCTCAGGTGACACGGGGATCTTCAGTTCAGTGTACTGGATCACAGGTTTTCTGAGTGACTGGGCCACAGGTTCTACAGGTACTGTGGTACAGCCAGTAGGTATTTCGGGGACAGGTTCTCAATCTCAGGTTACAGGTTCACCAGTGACTAGTTCACGGGCTATTGGTCCACAGGTTGCTGGACCATCTGCTTCTGGCAATTCTTCATATGAGGAGAGACCAGTTTGGGAGGAACCTTCAAGGAAGAGGAAGCCTAAATGGCTTCGTGATACCTTGGAGGAAGCAGAGGCATTTGGTAGTCCCCAGGAGCCCATTCGGACAGTTGTGATGCCTGACAGATTGGGTTCGGCATTAGTTGCTAGTCTTTGTGAGTCGAAGCCTTCTAATTTTGAGGAGGCCTCTCAACATCAGGTTTGGAGAGATGCCATGATGGAAGAGTACCATTCCATCATGAAGAATGATGTATGGGAGATTGTACCGAAACCAGAGGGGAAGTCAGTGGTGACTTCCAAGTGGCTTTACAAGGTAAAGCATGTTGCAGATGGCGGTGTGGAGAAGTTCAAGGCTCGTTTTGTGGCACGGGGGTTTTCACAGGTAGAGGGAGTTGATTATGATGAGACCTTTGCGTCGATTGCACGATAATCTTCCATTAGGGCAGTGATTTCCATGGCAACAGAGATGGGTTGGAGGATCCACCAGATGGATGTGAAGACCGCATTTCTCAATGGTCTTCTGCAGGAGGAGGTTTATTTGGAGCAACCACAGGGCTTTGAGATTCATGGGAGAGATTCTCATGTGTGCAAGTTGAAGAAGGCCTTGTATGGTATGAATCAAGCTCCTTGAACTTGGTATTCCAGGATTGATGCTTCTCTGATGTTGATGGGAATTTAGAAGAGTGAGGCAGATCCCAATCTTTACTTCATTATGATTAACAGGGATCCACTCATTATTCTGTTGTACGTTGATGATTTGTTTATCACATGGGAGGAGCGTCTCATTGCAGCTTGCAAGAGAGATCTTGCTTCAAAGTACGAGATGACAGATATTGGGTTGATGCACTATTATTTGGGGATGGAGGTTTGGCAGGAGCTTGGTCATATTTTCTTGGGACAAGGAAAGTATGCTACTGATATTCTAAGGAGATTTCGGATGAATGATTACAGGCCCATGTCCACACCTATGATTACCAACTGGAAGCAGCTTCATGCTTCTGAGGGAGAGTTGGTAGATCCTACTTTATATTGTCAGCTCATTGGTTCATTGATGTATCTGGTCAACACCAGGCTAGACTTATGTTTTGCGGTGAACACTCTCAGTCAGTTTAGGGTGGAGCCTAGGAGAGTGCACTAGACAACCGCGAAACATGTGTTGAGATACCTTGCAGGGACAGTGGATTTTGGTTTGGACTACAAGAGTTCAGGTGGAGTTAGTTTGGTTGGCTTCACGGATTAAGATTGGGCAGGCAGTGTGATGGATCGAAAGAGCACTTCCAGTTTGGGCTCTGCAGCAGTGTCGTGGTTCAGTCGGAAGCAAAAGTCCGTTGCTTTGAGTTTTGTTGAGGCTGAGTACATGGCAGCCAATCAGGCTAGTTGCGAGGCACTATGGCTTCGCAAGTTATTGGTAGATTTATTTGGTCAGGAGCTGAAGCCCGCGGTGATTTACTGTGACAATTAGAGTTGCATCCAGCTATCTAAGAATCCAGTTTTTCACCACAAGTCTAAGCACATAGAGATCAAATACCACTTCATCCGAGATTATGTTCAGAGAGGAGCTGTGGAGTTACAATATATTTCCACTGATGAGCAGGTTGCAAACATTCTGACGAAATCCTTGGGGCGGGGCAAGTTGGTCTTCTTCAGGGACAAGTTGGGAGTGGTGCAGAACACCTTCCTTAGTAAGAGGGAGTGTTGAATTTTGTACCTAGGAAAGTGTTCCCCTAGGTGACTTTTGCCTTAGTCACTTAAAAGGGGGAAATAAAGTGACCCTTGCATTAAATGACTTGAGATGAGCATTTAATGTGACTTTAGTGATTAAAGTCATTTTTGATAAATTTAAGTGAGTGAGTGAATTTAATTTTTATGAAATTTAGATGAGAGCATTTAATCTCATCCACCAATCTGATCTAATCTCAGCCATTGGATTAGATGGCCCCTCACTTACCTAGGGTTTAGACAAAAAGGGCAAGGGAAGGCAAATGAGATCAGTTTTTGCTGAAGAGCAGTGAAGAAGAGACCTAGAGAGGAGCACAGATTTCGAGGTACCTCATGGAGCATTAAATGAGCAGTACAATTTTCGAGAAAGGTACAGTAGGCCGTACAACGTGATTCTAGGCATTGATATCGAGGAGAGCCGCTGGGCACAAATCCCAAGGCAGGGCACAAATTTCCAAACAACATTTGTTGGGCACATTTCTCGAGGCATGGTACAGATTTCTAGGCATAAATCTAAGCACAAATTTCCAAAAAATTCAAGCACAGATTTCGAGGTCCGTACAGTCTGTACGGACTATACTTTTTGGCACATATTTTGAGACTGGTTTTCTGAACAGATTTCAAGGCATTCGACACAGAAATCAAGGTGTTTTTGGCACAAAATTCAAGGCAATGTTCTGGCACATAAATCAAGGCAGCAGTTATGGCACAGAAATCGAGGCAGCGTCTGGGTGATTAATTTTATGGTTGAGATAAGTACATTTTGACTGTAAAATTCTGTACTGAAGATTTATTGAAGAAATACAAATTCTCTCTATCTAACAGGTTTTCCCCTTGTGGGTTTTTCCTGGGCTATTGGCCAAAAATTTCTGAGTCTAAAATTATTTATGGTGTGCATGTTTATTTTAATTTTCTGTCATTAAATGTGAGTTTCAGCAGTGTTTTACTTGTCTAAAAATTTATGTGAAATTTCTAGCCAACATGAAAACTCGGTTGGGCATTAAACTATGAAAAATTGACACTGAAACCGGGTAGGCTGAAAACTCAGAAAACTTTCAAAAATTACAAATATAAAATGTTAATATTGCAAATCAACTATTATAAAAATATTAAAAAGTGTTGAATCAATTCTGAAATTAAAATAACAATTTTATTAATTAAATGCTACAATTTTAATAAACAATGCCTCTTCAAATTTTAGGAGAGTAAAATAAAAAAAGGTCACAATAAAATATTTAAACCTACTCTTAATGCTTAAAATTAAAATGGATTTTTTTCCACATAAAAATACTCACATTTTTATGAAAAATGTTACATTAAGAAACACATTTTTATGAAAAAGGTTACATTTAAGAAAAAACTCACATTTTTATGAAAAATGTTACATTAAGAAACACATTTTTATGAAAAATGTTACATTAAGAAAAAACTCACATTCTTCATATGCTGTTTGCATTTCCTGTAGTCAGTGCATGCCTGATCTGACAAACTTATCATTCTCAAAACAGAGATTTTTCCTACAGCCAAAAATACAACAGAATTCTTTTGCTTAAGAGAATCTAAAGCCAACTCATCTGTATGAGACTATGAGTTCAATCTTGAGCGTATAAGTTGCTTAATCCTGAAGCCATGCTTCCAGTTCATAAGACAACCATATCATTATGTAGCACAGTAAAGTAACATTGCCAAAAACATATTTTTTTCTTACAGAATTCTTTTACATAAGAATAAAACAGATGCTCTTTTCTGTTTCAAGATGGATCACTTCAGATATTCAATCTGAATCATATAAATTGCTTAATCCTGAAGCCTTTCTTCCATAACAAGAGGATAATAT
Source organism: Larix kaempferi (assembly GCA_027924585.1). Classification (NCBI taxonomy): domain Eukaryota; kingdom Viridiplantae; phylum Streptophyta; class Pinopsida; order Pinales; family Pinaceae; genus Larix; species Larix kaempferi. The sequence continues at coordinate 18,482,381 of BSBM01000931.1, read as the reverse complement.
AGCGAATTGAACATTAAGATCATTAGCTAATATTGTCAAAAGCATTTTCCTCCTACAGAATTCTTTTGCAGATCAAAACAAAATATCCATGCCCTGGTTTAAGAATGATCATTTCAGATATACTGTTCTCAGACATAAGGGTCACATTCTTCCTGTAGCTACAGATTCTACTCTCATCAGCAGGGTGCATGCTTCATAGCAGTGCTGCAATTTAAATGTATGTCTCCATTACCGAATTTCTGGAACTGAATGAATTTTTGCCTCAGAAAAACCTTTGATAACTCCCTTCAGGGTCGTTTGCATCATAAATAAACCAATCACTCTTTCTCATTTTAACTCCTTCATTTGCTAAAAGTCTGCTTCATAATTCAGTTCCCTATACACATGATGATATGCTACCTCTTCGAACTCTGTTCCAAGACTTCTAGTCTCCTTTAGTAATGATTCAAGCTGGATATTTTGGTTTTTATAGTCAGCTGACCACCAACATTGAGTGTCCAAAGAATTAAAATGAATCTACATCAATCTTTAAAATATTAAAAATAATAATAATGTAATAAATAAATGACAAAAATTAATAATAATAAATAAGATGACAAAAATATTAAAAAATAATAAATAATAAATAAGACACGGAATACATATTTGCATCATGAGTTTTTGAGTGCTTGAAATTCAAAAGAATAGTGAATAGATTTTATTCACGGCATATAACTCTGAAATAGTGATGTTGCTTGGCATATTATTTAGTGAATCTATGTTGATTGGTGTATAGAATTTATTCACGGCATATAACTCTGAAATAGTGATGTTGCTTGGCATATTATTTAGTGAATCTATGTTGATTGGTGTATAGATTTTATTCACGGCATATAACTCTGAAATAGTGATGTTGCTTGGCATATTATTTAGTGAATCTATGTTGATTGGTGTATAGTATATCTCAACCAATTTTTGCCAGTGTTGTTCGGTATAGATTTTATTCACGGCATGTAACTCTGAAATAGTGATGTTGCTTGGCATATTATTTAGTGAATCTATGTTGGTGATTGGTGTATAGTATATCTCAACCAATATTTGCCAGTGTTGTTCGGTATTTGGCTAGTTTCATACTAATAGGTGCCTATTTCAAATTGCTTCAGTGAGATAAAGAAGTCTACACCACGGATTTACTAGAGATCCCATAAAATGGAAAAGCATCCCTTGGATTTTTCCAAACTTTTCTAACTAGGTTTTCCTCTAAAAAAGAATAGCAGGCATAACAATACTGGATCGACCATCCATATAAATAGTTGAACTACATCTATATGTACTCCCTCTTCACAAACCAAAAACAAAGAGAGCAATTACAGTACAAGACTCTGCTGCAAACAGAGACCACTACATACAGCAGGAAATAACCTGCAGATATAAGTGTAATGCAGCAAATAGACCACAGACAGATAGGGAAAACAGTGCAGTTACAACAATAGAAAATATAATTCATATTAATATTAACATTAAAAGCATGTATCTCATGTACCGCTGTTCACTCTGGTTTGCTAGAGAGTTGGGGTCTGAGAAGGCACCCTTTGTAATATTTGGTAAATTTCAGAGTAAGGATCTGGTAGAAGATAACTTCATGGCATGGTTTATTTCTGTCTCAGATAAATTTCCAAGGTATACATCATGCATTGCCAGTGCATTCTGCTACAGAGATTGCATAGAACCAAAAAGGGACAAAAAAAGGATCGAAGCCTTTATGCTAATATTGTAACCCGATAACAGATATCTAAAATGAGAGACCATTTATCTAGTTAGAAACTTTTCATGTTGACAAAAATACAGACTGCGAAACTAAAATAAAGAAATCAGCTAAACATCGCTTACACAAAACTTTATAATACATTTCTCCCAGCATAATATGCAGAAGCAAGCATGTTAAGGCAAAAATAATCTGAATGATTTTACTTGATTACCCCATTCTGTTCAAAAACCTCCACCGTGACTGCCACTCGAAACCTACCCAACAGCAGCACTCCCGGCACCATATGCTGGAGTCCTAGTTGAAGTTGGACAGTCTCTTGCCCAGTGACCACGTTGACCACCTTGACCACATTTATAGCATGATGTGGAACCCATATTTGTCCCTGAATTCCCATATCCCCCACCAACGCTGCCACCAAAATATTCACCCGTGCCAATGGGGCACTCTCTTGCAAAGTGACCACCTTTTCCACATTTGTAACATGAATCAGATGCTGAATTCATGTTAGAACGTCCATTCGGCACTCCTCCATAACCACCCATGTTGTCAAAGTATCCACCTCCTTGATTTGCACCCATCCCGTTGCCACCAAAATTCATATTTGAATTGCTTCCTAAACTATTCCTGACATATCCAGTGTTCCCATATCCTGCATAAGTCCCCATATTTGTTGTAGGTATTGCTGGTGTATTATTAAACTCTCCTCTGGACAGCTTGTCGATTTGATCTAATAAAAATTTACTCTCAGATGAATAATCCAATTTTTTTTCTGCTTTAACAACTGATGGGAACACCTGTTTCAGCTGCGCTGCAAACTCAACAAACTGACTGTCCAATTGTTCCACAGACTGCAACAAAACTTCAAAATCATTCTGGAACTTCACTACTTCTTCTTTTGTGGACTGCTGACTTGGTCTCATAGCTTCACCTAACTCAACAGCTTTCTGAGACTTCTCATAAACTTGTGTAATGTTTACATATTGTGTATTAGCTTTTTCTTGCAATTCCATAACCTGGGTAGCCACCTGCTGCTGCTCTGTCTTCATCGTATTGATCTTCTTTGTGAGACTAGAAATATCCTTCATAGCCTCCATTCTTGCAGACATCGACAACCCTTGCAAAGACTGCTTCTTAGTTTTAACCTCTTCTTCCCAAAATTTAACTTGTGCCTCTTTCTCTGCTACCTCAGGTACGTCTTGCAAATGACCCCAAATCGTAAAAATAGTGTTTATCAACTTCGACAGATTTTGCACGGCGCTCTTTGCTTTATCAAATACTTCCTCAGCCTGAGTAATCTGCTGTTTCAATTCTACTTGTTCTGGTGTCTCTGTCTGTGACATTTGTTCCTTAAGTGTCTCATTCTGTGCTTTCAAATCTTCGATCAACTCTTTAATATCTTCACATTTTTCTTCAGTTGTGGTAGATAATGTTTCTTCTGGGCGCAGTCCCAAATGTAAATCTTCTACTGCTGCAGTCAAAGATGAATGCTCAGCAACGGTCTTTGCATGAACCTGCTGTAAGTCAATGTATACTTTCCTCAAATCTGAATGGCGCGCAGTCATCTCTTCTGTCAGCATTACAATATATTCTTGCAATTGTTGGAAAGAAACGCACGCCAAATCTATTTCAACCGCAGGTTGCTTAAGAACCATCATTGATGATCCTTCTACTTGTTTCTGTATTACTGCACGAGGATCAACACTTATGTACCTTCTTTTAACAAGCTCTTTACCTTCAGTCTCCTGCGCAGGCTCATCAATCTCCATCTCTGTACTTACAGATTTTGAACCACTAATCTTCAATTTACCTTTTAATCTACCCAACTGCTTAATAGACATCACTTGCAACGATTGTTGATCTTGCAAATTGGCCTCAATAGAACCAATTATCTGCTCTAACTCTGTCAATTCCATTGATGAAGTTCCTTCCTCCTGAAATAACTGTGTTCTTACATGTTTCTCCTTTGATGTTTCCGGTTCTTTGATGTGTCCGGGTTGAAGATGTTGTGCCGGTTGAAACTCAGGTGCCTGTTGCAATGGCATAGAAGCCCGCTGCTGCTGCTGAGTACTATAAATCAGTTGTTTTGGATGACCAACTATCTCACACTTTACAACTACAACATCCATATTCAAAACAACGATAATCCTGCAAAAAGGGGTAAAAAACACAAATTATATGGATAATTAATAGCGTCAAGCAATCCATGCCACTGATTTAAATAACAAATTCACAGGCAAAGTACTTCAAAACTATATCCATTCTGCATGGCTTTCATAATTATGCAGAGAAACAATGTCAGGCATGATATGCGAAATTTCGGCAGTTAAAGGTGAATATCCAGGCAGGGTTCAATTAAAAACTTAAAAAAAAATCGATATTGTAATAAAAGCAGCTAAAATTCAATACCAAAATAAGACCGAACTTACTTGCGATTCTGTACCGAATTGCAGAGGTATTCAATCAATTGAACAACAGAACCCTTCTTAACCCGTCCTGATTTCACGCACTGATTAAGCTGCGTTGCGAGCATTGCCTGCTGCATAAAGGATCCATCAGAGAGCACCATTCTGTACCGGTCCTGCACGCTCCGTGCTGAAGCGATCTGCCTAATGTCCAAAACTTGCACCATGGGCCTAATATCCACAACCCCGCTGTTCAATGCCGAAATGGCATTGGCCGTCAAAGTTGCCATCATAGGTTTCAACTTTAATCTTGTGAGACAACTTGCTTTAATTTCAACCTCTATTCAGTAAAACCCTATAGCTCCTTACTATAATTGCAGCCTGTATTCAGCAAAAAATTACATCATTTTAGAGACCCTTTTTACTCTAAAAAAACTCCTTGCACTAATTTCAGACTATGTTCAACAATAAAACCTTCGTTTCAGATGCTATTGGCTCAAGACAGCCATTTATGCTATCTTCACAGAATACCTTGATTTAATTCTAATTTCGGCCTCAATTCCGCACAACTAACCCCAAAAACATAAAGCCCTTGGTTTTAAACGCAGTTAACTCGCACTCTGCAATTTAATTTATATTTTTCAGCGAATTCTTTTATTTTGAATCCAGTTCCGTCCTCATGACATGCTAAGCTCTATTTACCTTGGTAGCTAACAAAACCCAGTAGAAACTGCAGAACAAGGTTTTCGCTTAATTTTGAAGCGAGAAAATCAATTTAAGTTGCCTTCTGAAACAAAATCTTTTCGAAAATTAACCAGAAAATGAAAAGGAATAGCAAAACCCACCATTTTGAATAAAGCGCCGAGCATTCTCCAAACTAGAGCCTTGCAAACCTTGGATTTCGCAGTTCAAACAAAATAAAAAAACGAAACCGACGATTTACATGTCATAGTGACGGCAACTACAAAGATCTTTCAACGAAACCAGGAAACAAAAACATCCTGTTGTTCATGCCAAATCTTTAACGAGTTGCAAAATAAAACTTTGACTGGGAACTTACCGCTTCGTATTGATAAAAAGATGGATCAGAAGGAGTTCTGCCGGAACAAATAGTAATCCATTTAGCGCTCCAATGGCTTCCGCGCAGCGTTCAAATTTCAAAAGCGTTCAAACTTGAACCCTTCCAAAGGGTTCTAGCCCTTCCAAGTGTAAAGTTAAAATTGTCCTTAAAAAAAAATTACAATATGAATTTTACCCTTCCAATTAAGGACATAATTTATATCAATATTTCAAAAGAAGGGTAACATTTGAAATTACCTATCCATATAATTTATATTCCTATGCTATTAAATTTGACTTGTCATTCAAAACACTAAAATATTATAAATTATAATTATTCACACACTCATTGCTCAGTTGTGCAAGATGACAAGTCATGACTGACGACTACGAGGAACTGGCCACAGGGATTTAACTCTGACTCCCGAGTCACATCAGGCTGAGATCTAAGGTGTGACAATGTGTCAGCGACTAGGGTTGTAACAACAGAGAACCACTACTAGTCTACAACTAGGCCCAAAACGAGCCCGAAACTTTGTGCCTACTACCTATGTGAACCTGGCTACCAATGTGCACTCGTTTTTCGTCAAAATGAAATTCAAATGGTCGGTTTGATGAGTCCTCCTCCACAAGACTTCATTTCTTGCATGAATGTCACATACTCACGACAACTCTAAAGAACATTCAATGGCATGCAACTACAAATAATGGCATGCAGCTAGGAACACAAACCGTGTAGAGGTCGATTTATGCATTGATATAGAGAGGTGGCACTGGGCGCATGATATGGAGAAACAATGAGTTAGAAAAAACATTTGGACCAAAGCACGACAACGGTTATTAATAAATTAAAAAAAAAAAACAATTTTTGGCTCAGGAATTGTCTTCAATTTGATGGGTGGCATGATGATGATGTGATATCCCTACATTTTTCCAAACATATGTGGTTTCTCGCCACATTTGTCTTCGGTGCTCGCTACCAAAATACGTATAAAAATTACTTGTCTTTACATCCGCATCTCATAGTCATAACTAAGAATTATTTTGAATGCACATCCTCACCTTATAATATCAATTGGGTCAAGGCGCATAGACAACCATAATGTCACGTCCCCTCCCATCGATCCAACGCAATGAAGGGAACATGACTATAGATCTTGGGCTTTTGCACAAAATTCAGCCCCATTCATCATGAACAAAGTCATGGCATTACAAATCAAATGCATATGTGTGCAGATACAAATCAAAGCAAACATGCACAGCGGAAGAAAACATCATCCACGCACATTCCATATGCATTCAACATATCAATAACAGTCATCGAATTAAAACATTGCAGAAGTAAATACACATAGAGAATACTTATCTTGATTATGAAGTTGTCCCAAGCACTAGTTATGTCGATGCAACGTTCCACCCAGCCATAGGCCAGTTGTGTTCATCAATCTCTCAACACAACTGCCACCCCCCGAGTTGGGCATGATTTCTACAAGGAAAGGGAACACTCAAGCTCATGTACAACAAGATGCTCATCAGATCTAAGCTAAGCCAGCCTATAGTTGGGTTTATCAAGCCAGATCCGAACCCTCTACTTTTGGATGCTTGCACTCAAGCTCAAGCCAAAGCAATGGATACCCGTAACCCATACCCCAACATACGCTTTCTACACACAGCAAAAACAATGGTTGGGCATGGAAAAAAGATTTTACAAAGGGATTTGCAAAACAGGGTTCCCATTGGCTCTCCCAATTCGTGGCTCACCCAAAACAAACTGTGGAAAGGGGAATTCGACCACAAAGAGCAAAACCAATTTCTCCCATGGGTTATGAGCATTCCAAATGGCCAAAATGGCCTCAATGAAACCCCAAAACGAGCTCCCTTCCTCCCAGCATCTCTACAACACCAAATTGCCCTCTTCCTAGATAGAAAACAAGGAAAAACCATAAAAACATGGAGGAAAAACACCCAGCAAGCTCAAAACCCATGAGAGAGCAAATATGGTTGATGAATAATGTCTTGGGGAGCAAATTCGTGGCTATTTTCTTGCCCAGGAAGCCAAAACACGATTTTCCAAAACTTATGGCTTGCCCATACCCAAATTTGGACAACCATACCTCTCCATTCCCCAAGGCATTAACTACCTCAACCAAATCTTGGAAGAAATAAATGATTGAGTACAAAGGTCAATATGGGTAGTTGAAGGTTCATGGGTTCTCTCATTGACACTTGGCTTGACTTGATTGGCTCCAAGGGTTTGAATATTTCCTTCCCAATTCATTGTAAAGATCATGCCCCCATACTCTTGTTGCATTGCATTGCATAGCTAGTTGTGGGTATTTTATTAAAATGCACATTTACATGATATTTGCAATTCCATTGTGCCTGCCTAGCACGCAAACCATATGCATCACTAAATCGATGGCGGGGCCTTGGCCTTGAGCTCCTCACCACGATTTTATAATAATATTACATCATTTATATTTTAATGCAATGGGGTCAAAATTGGGATATTACACATAAACTATCAAATGTGTCAAGACGCAAATAGTAAGAGACAACTATAAGTAAGTATTATATTAAATTTACCATATAAGTCTTTAATTGACACTATCAACTAAGTTTGACACATTGGATTGTTGTGATCTTCTTATCACTCCTTACCAATGTGGTTGTAGGGCACTCTTTGAAGGTGGATTCCTTAATTTTAAGTCTTCTTCCTCATTCTCATGTCTTTTGGTAAGACAATAAGGAGGGTAGTGGTCTACATCAACATTGAAAATTGTTTCCACATAGAGGTAGATACATTAATTATTTTCATTAAATCACTTAATTTCATGCTAGTGACTATGAATTCGCTGAATTGTGGATCGGTACAAAACACAACAAATTTTAGAGCTTCGAGCTCTTAATTACTCACAGCTAGAATTTTCTCAAATCGAGCCATTAACAAACTTCTTTGGTATTCTAGTTCAATTTAAAAGGAAGATTGTTGAGACTCAAACATGCAACGAGTTGCAAGGCTCCAATTGACTTGGGCTTGATTCCATTTCCCCTCCATCCCATACATGTATGATGTCGCTACAAGTGTTGAACAATAAAATTTGATGCCCCAGACCCTGTGATGCTAGCATTGCTAACTTGCCTAGTTTGGAGGATTTTTTAAAAAAATTCTGAGCTATGTATTATTTTTTCTTAAGGTCCCAATGCCCATCATTCTTACATCTCTCAGGCTTGAATGGTTGCCCTCACTCTAGTTTGATTTAAGTTTTTGGTTGTAGGTTTATTATAGCCTCGTTTTGCTTAGTGGTTTCCTTTTGTACATAGTTAACAGTAAGTAATTTTCTCGTGGTTTTAGTTTTATTTTAAGACTATATCTAGTTACATATGCATAAGATCATGTGGATGCACCAATATGGTTATTGCATAGTCTAAGTAGTTTTTATGTATAATGAAGTGTGCTCCAATCCCAAAAAATACAACAGAATAATTGTTATTTTAATGAACATTAAAATTAATGTTACATATATGTCAAATTAGTGTGTTCAAATTAGGTTTTATTAAAAAGATACCATTTTCATGTAGATAGTAAGGAGTGCTCCATTGTTTAAGACTGTAAAAATTTGAATGGGCCATATTTGTTTTTTGAATTTTTTGAGGGGAGAGTTTAGTTATTTTATACATGTGAATTGAAGTACAATTATTTATATTTCCTTTCATCTTTGAAGGGCTCCAAGAACAAATACCCTTCCAATTGAAATTAAGACCCACCCTTCAAATTTGATCACTGCTTCCACGGTGCGAGGGTTTGAAATGGACGATGTGACTATATCCTTAAACTTCAACTCGTCATTTCAGCCATTCTCGCCAATTAGTGTCGTTAGAGTAGACGCCCTATTTTACGGATAAAGTCATGACTTGACGGACGCCGTTAAGTACAGTGCCGCAACATGCTTCTCTAGGACGCAACACCTAAGACAACAAAATTCGAACATTGTTTTATTTTAACTAGCAATTGCCCGCCCTTTAAGGGGTAAAAGTACCTTGTTGAATATGCACCAATTGAATATGTTTGTTTTATACATGTGGTATTGAATAGAATTGATATTAAAATAAAGTCTCTATTAATAGTTCTACTTGTGATAAATCTTAATTAACTCTATGTTTTGCTTTTTGCAATTAAGCTTATAACAAGATTTTATTAGACATTATATTTTATAAAGTTAATACAAATAATAATATTTTTTGATGTTTTTTATTATGTTTTTTTAAGTTAAATGAATAGAAGCTTTAGATTTGACAATTTTTATCATTTATCCCATCAACAAAAAAACATAAAATAAAAATAATTTGTTTACTTAGAAAAAATATTTATCACATATCATTTACTGAATCTGACAGAGAAATATTCTGACATATCCTTTACTGAATCTCACATATGTCAATTTCCCAAGGCTCTTTGGTGTTCTTCTATTGGATGACTTCTATGTCACGTCAAGTGAAAGAGCCTACACTCTTTAGAGACATCGAAAGGAAATATCAGACTGTCTAGAGACATTGAAGAACTCTCTAGAGACTTGAAAGCAAAATATCAGGTTGTCTAAAGACATCGAAGCAGAGTAAAAGAGGCCAAACTCGGAAGCGAACTGAGTATCAATCAGTAGTCATGGAGAATTAGTCGTCAATGTGCATTTCAATCAGCTAGCTTCTTCGGTGGCTTAAGGCTTTCTCATGTTGACTTCGGCCTTTGCATCAGTAAGGTTATTGAGTCTTTGGATGTTGATTCAAATTTTACATAGATTACCTCGATTTGAATCTTAGCGTTTGTGAAATGCGTTGTTTGTTCAGCAAGTATGATGGATTCAACTGAATTTGCACTGGATCTCTTTGATGCTCTGACTCAAAGGCGAGGATGGCATGATGTGGAATTCGTTAACAAGGAACAACTTCGTGATTTCTCTCTTCTCGAAGCTTTGATTCTCGTCTGCAAATTTTCTTTGACATTTTTAATAGCATGGATGCAGATTCAAGATTTAAATATCTTTCCCTTTAGACGTTATAATTTGGATGACTCTTGTATGTTGAAGATTATGTAACTTCGGAAGATATTCTTGTATTGCATAAAACCTAAAAGAATAATGCTAAATATATACTCTCAAGAAATCAAGTGAAAATAGACAATTCGGCCCCACAGAAATCAATGGGTCAAAATGCCCCAAACAATGGGCAGTCTACTCTAAACAATGGGTAAAACTACCCCAACATTGGGTAAATCTGCCCTAGTGAAGTCATCCCAGTTAGTGGAAAAGTTAACCAGAGAAGAGTATAAATAAGGAGAGCGCATTCCTCATTTGTACATATCAAGTAAGCTCACTCAAGCTAGTGAGACAAGTGCGCAAGAGAGAGAGTAGCAGTAGTTGGAGAAAGACTATTATTCTTGGGGTTATCTTATCTTTGCTTCTTGTATTTTTCTATGTGAGAGCTTTAGTTCCTCGTTGTATTGACATTGTACTTGGTTGAAAAATCTATACTATAAGTTCTGATGGGTTTTTCCCGTGAGAGGGTTTTCCCAGGATAAATTCTTGTGTCTTTGTTTCTACTGTTGCATGTCTTTCTTTCAGTGATCCTTATGAATGCAATGTAATGTGATGTGCTAAATTATTAAAAGTATAACATAATCGCTTGTAAGTCAAAATTCTAACATGGTATCAGAGCAACTACAATCCGTTCCATGTCCAAAACATTTTATTAATTCCAATTTTGAGCTTCCTAGCCTGAGATATGATATTTTTCCCTAGGCCACCTGTTTAAAACTAAATTCTGGTGCGAGTTTCAGAACCCTAAGTAGGAAACAGTGACATGTGGAAGTCCATACAAGTCTGTTATATTGAACCAGTCCATAAACAGGTCACCTTGGGAAACTTAGCATAAATTCCTCTTGGTGAATGCAATCATGCTCTAACCTGTGGGGTTGGAAAGAGGACAAATGGGACTACATCAAGCCAAAGGTTCAGATGTTGAGGAGTAGAAATTTCATAGTTAAAGCATAAGTATGACCAAATAGTTGAACAAGCTCTACAGAAGAAATTGGAGATTAGGAGGAGGAAGTCTTCTTTTAGAGTTTTTGGCCTTGTAGGCCTATAAGGACATTGATGCAGCATTGGAAAATTTTGATGCAACATTGGGAATTCTGAAAATGAATTTGGAATCCTCTCATCATAGATATTAATCTCCCATCACAACACTCTAGAAATAAGGAGGTTTAAAATTAGGGTTTTGGCCCTACAGGGGAACCTACAAGCAGTCCTTCATTCAAGGTATGTATATACTAGATCTAAATTGCTTACTTTTGATTTAAGGAAAGCTTTGAGGAATGTAGGTTACCGACAAGAGACAAAGCTTCCAAAACCTTTGTAGAAGACAAAAGGAAAAGATAACTTATGTTGATGAAGGAAAACATATGATACTCCCAGTAAAAGGTACAACTAGAAAGCACAACATGTATCACTTGAAAGGATACATGTATGTCTTCTTATGTTTTGAAGTCTGCTTAATTTATCATATGATTGGGATCTAGGCAAGTTTATCTTCATATGATTATGTTATACTGATCATTCTTGACATTACGGTTTGTATGGTTACTCGGTTCTCAATTTTCATGTCAAAGGTTTATATGATCATTATGTTCTCTAGCATGATTATCTTATGGTTGGCATTGACAGTATGTATTTGACAAGTTAAGGATTTTATGGAACAATATATGCATGTGTGAAATGACCTATTAAACCCTTATTTCAAGTATGTAGGACATGAATGAGTGTGTGTACTTGCTAGAATGATAAACTCTTATGATGAGTTACACAAGTAACTATGCTAAAGTACATTTGTATAGGAAATTATCATGATATTTATGATGGTTATGATATTGATGCTACTAATAAATTTGTGATGATGCATGTGACACCATATGAGGATGGCATGATGCTTATGCTAATATGAAATATGCATACAAGATCAAGCTCGGATTCAGATATAGATCTTTTCTAAACTCTGAAAGCAGATCCAAGAGGATCTGGTGCATCCATAAAACATGAGGACCAAGGTTGAAGTTTCAACAAAGTTCTAGAAGTTCAAAATTTGATCAAGCTTTAGAACTTGCAAAGAAGCAAATATCGAGAGGGAGTCAACCAAACAAGCAAAGGATGTGAAAGCAATGATATGTGATCAAGAACAAAAATATCCAGTACGACAGTTGTGCTTAGATTGAGTGTCCTCACCAGATAATGAAGGACAAGACAATTGATTGTAGCTCTATACAGTTAACCAGATTTGACAGCCTGACCAACCTATCATAAGAGGAGTGGGACAAGTATCAACCACATGAAAGATAAGTATTTAAACTATTATTTGAGTTATTTCTTAAATCTCTTTAAATGATAGTGATAGTTGTATGCATATTTGTATTCCTAGAATTAGGAAGTGTATTATGAATGTTATAGTGAACACATTGATATGGCTAGGATTAATGAAAATTATACTATTAATGTGCGTGTGATGGGTAAGTAGCTTATGGTGTTGCACAACATTCCATGAGCCATTGTTGCTTGTCTTGAATGAAACCTCTTTGCTAACATGTTGGGAGCAGTGCACACTCTTAATAGTATGTTCTGGTAGATATGGAAGACATCTAGATAGTTACAATGTGTATACGGGATATGGATGAGTGTTGTGTTGAAGCATTGGCTAAGATGGTTACATAACTATGTAAATTATGTCATTATGCATAAGAATTTTTCATTAGAAATTCAATATGATTTGATGATTATGAAATGTTATTAATCATATGATTGAATTTGACTTGTAGGAAAGATCGTGTGCTATGACCTATAAGAGGAGGATGATGAGACTTGTTCCAAAGAACAAGTGATGACTATTCAACGGTGACCTTCAAATAGATTTACAAAATCAATCATACTACATAATTACAAAGCAAGTTTCATGGTTTCTCTCAAAAAGAGGGAATAGATTATGACAAGACGTTTGCTCCAGCGGCTAGACACACTTCTATCGAAACTAGTATAGCTTTAGTGAGGGAGATTACACCAGATAGATGTCAAGGTCGCTTTCTTGAAAGGTGTAATCGAAGGAGAAGTGTATATAGAGCAACCTCCGGGATTCAAGACTCTTGATAGAGAATCACATGTGTAGAAAGCTTTGTACAGGCCCAGAAGTCACCCAATACAAGATGTCCCGATGTAAAGAGTACAAGATGTTAAGATGAAGAGGGAGGATAGTGCTCAGTTACAAAAGGAGTAGAAAAATCCACTTTAGAGGGAGTGACTAAAACACATATTGCGGAAACAAATTGATGGCAAGGGTTGTTTGCCTCAATATCTCAGGGATATGCTCGGAGTGATACAAAATGTCTCCCCTAACTGAGAGGGAGTACATCTCAGAGTTCGAGAATCTTGGCATGATTCTTGGGATTAGATGTGTGGCAAAGACCAAATGAGATTTTCCTCAGTTAAGGAAAATATGCTATAGAGATCCTGAAGAGATTCGGGATGATGGATTGCAAATCCATTCCTACACCGATGGCATCAAACTTGAATTTGTTGTGTGATACTTCTTCAGAAACAATGGATGCCACATTATACAAACAAATGATTGGTTCATTGATGTACTTGATGAACACTAGACCAGATATATGCTTTGCAATGAATACCTTGAGTTAGTACATGGTTGAGTCAAAACGTCTTCACTTGATTGTGGCAAAGCATCTGATGAGGTATCTAAAGGGTACACTTAATTATGGGCTCAGGTATGTGTCAGATCATAAGATTAGCCTTCAAGGCTATGTTGACTTAGATTGGGCCAGTAGTGTCACATACAGGAAGAGCACTTTGGGATGTTGCTTCAGTTTGGGATCACGCATGATTTCCTGGTTCAACAGGAAGCCGACTAGTGTGGCACTCAGTACAGCCGAGGAAGAATATATGGCAGCGTGTTTAGCTAACAGTGAAGCAGTGTGGCTTCGAAAGTTACTTGCAGGGTTGTTTGATCTCGAGTTAGAGGCAACTTGCATTTTCTGTGACAACTAAAGTTATGTAAAGTTATTCAAGAACCCAGTGTTTCGTGACAAGTCCAAGTATATCGAGATCAAGTACCATTATATCAAAGATATGGTATGGAAGGGAGCAATGAAGCTCTAGTATATTGCAATGAATGAGCAAACGGTCGATGTGTTGACCAAGCCTCTGTCGAGAGTGAAGTTTGAGTACTTCAGGGACAAGCCTGGTGTGATGCATAGATATGCCCCTCGTAAGAGGGAGGGATGAGTCACATATGCGATTCAGGGGGTAGTAGTTGTATAGTGTGGTAGAAGTAGGTGGTCATTTACGGGCATGTATTACTAGACTCTGTGAGAACTGGAGAGAGTGACCAACTCATGATGACTGGAAAGCATGACCATACTTTGTATGTGTATCCAGTTGAGCTTCATATCCAGTTAGAGCTAGTATGTATGTGTGGACTGGAGAGTGTGACCATACTTGCAAGGGTTGGAGAGCATGACCATACTTGCAAGTAGTGGAGAGTGTGACCATATTTGTGAGGGATGGAGAGAGTGACATACTCACGAGGACTAGATAGCATGACCATACTTAGTATGTGTATCTAGTCGAGTATGCATATCTAGCCGAGTATGTGTATCCAACCGAGTATGTGTATCCAATCTAGTTGTGTATATAGTCAGATGTATGTGTCTAGATTCTGTGTGAGCTAGACAAAGTCCCTTAATGATGTAATGTGCGCTCTTGGCTCGCTAATGTGTTTCTACTGTGATTCACCCAGATGTATGATCGTGACGGATGCATGATTGAGATGATGAATTGCTCGTACAAAACTTCTAGTGATGTATAGATTCGTGAGATGTCAGAGTACAGAGTTGTAGCAACAATGATGATGATCGCATAAGAAGAATACCTTCCTTGTTAAGAGGGAGTGTTGAAGATTATATAACTTCGGAAGATATTCTTGTATTGCATAAACCCTAAAAGAATAATGCTAAAGATATACTCTTAAGAAATCAAGTGAAAGTAGACAAGTTGGCCCCACATAAATCAATTGGTCAAACTGCCCCAAACAATGGGCAGTCTACTCCAAACAATGGGTAAAACTGCCCCAACTTTGTGTTAATATGCCCCAGTGAAGTTGGCCCAGTTAGTGGAAAATTCAACCATAGAAGAGTATAAATAAGGAAGGTGCATTCCTCATTTGTACACATCAAGTAAGCTCACTCAAGCTAGTGAGACAAGTGCGCAAGAGAGAGAGAGAGAGTAGCAACAGCTGGAGGAAGACTATTATTCTTAGGCTTATCTTATCTTTGCTTCTTGTATTTCTCTGTGTGAGAGATTTAGCTCCTCGTTGTGCTGACATTGTACTTGGTTGACGAATCTATACTATAAGTTCTGCTCAGTTTTTCCTGTGAGAGGGTTTTCCTGGGATCAATTCTTGTGTCTTTGTTTCTACTGTTGCATGTCTTTCTTTCAGTGATCCTTACGAATGCAATTATTGTAATGTGATGTGCTAAATGATTAAAAGTCTAACATGATTGCTTGTAAGTCAAAATTCTAACATTGCGGGCCTAGTAATTTTATCGAGAATTTCGTTATTAAGGATTTAACATTGTCACTTAGCTTGTATCTTTAAATGTTCTAAGTGAGAGCTCCTTTTACTTTATTCGGTTTGCATGTTGCTTAAGCTTTTTCAGACTCCTAAACTCGTACATTTTGTTTTGGATTTGAATTGTGCAAGTGTGATAAGAATGCAAACGATGTAATATTATATCCTAGGTTATTATGCTCAGTGAATCAACTAACAAGGTTATGAAGCTCATGGAACAAGTTGAAGAGTACGCAAATTTAATCATGGAAGAGTTGGATCCAAACCATATGGGCTACATTAAGGTCATCTTTGCTTCTTGCAAATCAAATTTTCAAGTAAATTTATCTAATTTTTTTCCTTACATATGAATTTGTATCTCTAATTTCTGCTCAATTTGTTCAAGAAGTTGAAAACCTTGCATATTGATTGGGTGAATTTGACCGAGAATTTAAATTTCATATTACCTTTCAACTAAGGCTACTGAAAGCTATACTGCAAGGCTTGACTTATCCAAAGGAAGGCCATGCAAATTATAGTTAAAATTTGAACCAACAGATATTACAAATTCCGAGTAGAGAGACTAATTTTCCTCACCTAGTTTTGTGGGTACATTGTGTTCATGATTTTCTTTGGTCTTTATAGTTTGTAATGAAATACATTTATAACACATATTAAGCAGTGTTTTATAGCTTTTCACTATATTTTTAATTAATGCAATTTAGGTGTTAGTTCAATCAAGACCGGTGAAATCTGAACTTTGAACATATTTTTAATCCATTCTAAAATACATTTTTAATGCCCATTAAATATCATTCTATAGCAGTCCCAAATGCTCCTAGAAAATGCCTCCATGTATTATTTTCAGTGCATTTCTTATTGAAAATTGTAGGCTCCGCTTCTTTGAATATTTGTGTCTATACATCCCTATTCTATTAAGTATTGAAGTCTTCCAATCATATATAAAGAATTAACGTTTGAAAAATTGCCACTACGGGCCCAAAAATGATTGATCTTGGTCAGAAAATAAATAAAACTAAAACTTAGTACTATATCCACTGAAAATATGATACTTTCATTAAAATTCAAGAAGGCTTTTATATTAACAAAATGCATTTTGTGTATTTTCATTTTGCAATTTTACTATATAATGAGAAAATCATTCTTTATCATATTGATTTTGAATCTCTAAAACACCTACAATTATTTATCTTAAACTAAAATGTTAGTTAATTTCTAAGATTAATATAAATATATTTTAAATTCTAGATTATATATAATATTATTTTGAATTTTGAATTTTTTTAAAGAAAAAACATCATATTACATACTTCAAAATTGATGTTAAAATATACATTTACAAGCAAGCTTATTGACTCCCTTCAATTAGAAGTGTTCTTGGGCTATCTTGAAATTACATATTATCTTATAATGTTTTGTTCAAATGCATTTGATCATGCTTTTTTGAACTTCAAAACTTCTTAAAAACATTATCTTGAAAATAAATTCAATTGTAGCATTCGACTTCATGTCATAATAGATAGATTGAATATTCATAAAAGATTACATCTCTCTTGAATTTCTTAATAATCGTAATACTCCATGCAAGGAAGTTTAGAGAAAGTATTAGATTTTGAATTGAAATCTTTTAATAAATAAATTTAAATTGGGATTTTATCTTGTATAATAGGTTTTAGGTTCTAGAGTTGAGTTTGTAAAATGACTTTTGTTATTGTCCAATTCGTTATTAACTTAGACTTCTTGAGGCCTTACAAAGTAAAAATACATTTTTTTAACAAAATTCATTAAAATTTATAGTGAAAATAATTCGGCTATGTTATTAATGTCTAATTCAACCAAAACTGAGGGGGAAATAATGGAATTGTTAAGATAAAGAAGTATCCTATCTCCACATAATCCAGAGTTCCTTGGCATGTATTGTTAAAGAATCCTCAGGCTTTTGTGACAACAATCAATGGTTCCTTTAAGATCGTTGTTGCATAGTTTTTGTGACATCAATCAATGGTTCATTTAAGATCCTTGTCGCATATTGTTTTGGAGCCTTCTAGAATTCTTTGTCAGAGAGCCTAATTTTAAGAGACATTAGATCTATAGCTATGATTTTTCCTTGAAAAGTCATCGTGTTTCTTGTGAAACATAAACCTCATAAGGCATAACAAAGTAGAGCTTTATCGACTTTAATATAATTCACTACTATTAGAGACTCGTAACAATCCATTAGAGTATTTGTATCCTACTTGTTATTATAATTGACAATTTTCAACACTCATTGCCAAACAAATTTTGAATAAAGACAAGAAACAAAAAGATGATCAATGGTTTCACCATCTGTCTTGCATATTATACATCTATTTGGCTTGTTCGAATTATATTTTTGGCAATTATCCCAAGTAAGAAACTTGGCAACTATCCTAAGTAAGAATCTTATTAGAAAGTGCCAACAAAGTGAAGATCTTGATTTCGAGTGGACAATCTAATACCAAGTCAACTACCACCACCAAAGGAATTCTCTATTGAGATCTTCTTTAATCAGAGTCCCATACCCTAATTT
Source organism: Larix kaempferi (assembly GCA_027924585.1). Lineage (NCBI taxonomy): Eukaryota > Viridiplantae > Streptophyta > Pinopsida > Pinales > Pinaceae > Larix > Larix kaempferi. The sequence goes on along the minus strand of BSBM01000931.1, from coordinate 18,463,942 downwards.
TAATTTTAGTGTTCTTGTAGCTTTATTTCGAGTCCACATGAGCTCATTATCTTGATATGCTTCAGTGTGTTGGTGTCCCATATGGACTGGGTATTGATAATGGTGATTCTTAGACCATGATTACCTCTTATTGCAAAGTTCGACATTGTAATATTCTCTGTTTTCATATGGGATTTTTAGATCGAGTTCAATTTTCTTATTTTTGTATTCTCTGGAATTAAAGTGGGTTTCATTATTTTCTTCTAGCCCACATATAAAACAACCTTAGAAGCAACATAATGGAGAATATTTCGACGACTCTTGCTTGTGGAAGATTATGTAACTTTAGAAGATATTCTTGTATTACATAAACCCTAAAAGAATAATGCTAAAGATGTACTCTTAAGAAATCAAGTGAAAATAGACAAGTCGGCCCCACAGAAATCAATGGGTCAAACTGCCCCAAACAATGGGCAGTTTGCTCTAAACAATGGGTAAAATTGCCCCAACATTGGGTAAATCTGCCCCAATGAAGTCGGCCCAGTTAGTGGAAAAGTTAACCAGAGAAGAGTTTAAATAAGGAGAGCACATTCCTATCTGCGGGCTAGGGTTTGCTGCTTCTGCTAGGTCGACTTGCTTGCAGGCCCTCTCATGGATCCGCCTACGGATCCTGGTCGAGCCCCTCTCGACGCTCTCTTTCGTTCGCGTGTTGCTTCACAACCAGCTTCCTCTAGGGCGGCCGGTTCCTCTGACTCCCGTTTCGTAAAAAAAATAGCTGTTTCAGAAGTAAAACTCTCTTCCACAGCTTGGAAATGCAAGGCCCTCGCTCTTGCAGAGGAAGGGATGGTGGGGCACTTTACTGGTCTGTGGCCCTCCCCTATATCCATTGAGATATGGCTTAACAAGAATTGGCATCCCCTCATCCAAGGGGAGGTTCAACAGATCTTTTGCGGGAAAGGTTTTTTTGTCTTCTACTTCGAGAAAAAAGAGGACAAGGATCTCATATTCAGAAATGGCCCCTACTTCATGGGGCCAAGAGGAATGTACATCAACAAGTGGGACCTCTCCTTCGACCCAGAGAAGGATATCCCTTCTACAGTGCCAGTCTGGGTAATGCTCCCACATCTTCCTTTACATTGCTGGAACGACGAAGATCTAAAAGAAATAGGGAACTCGTTGGGGAAATACATTGACAAATCTGAACCCAAACCTCCCATGTTCTCCTGTGCAAGGATATGTGTTTAAGTAGACCTAGAAAAAGGTCTCCCTAAAGCCATCAGCTTGTCTATGGACGGGTGGAACCATTTGCAAACTGTGGATTATGAACAGATCCCCTTCAAATGTAAAGTTTGCCACTAATACGGGCACTTCGCCAAGCTCTGTCCCAAAAGGAAAACTCCAAAAGCAGAACAAGCACAAGGAGGAGACTGGAACGAGGTAACAAGGAAACGAGGAAGGAAAACCAACATCCCAAACCCTACTCATGCGACACCTAAAAGGAAGGAACCGTCTAACACCCAAACCTCAGAAAGGGAAACTAACAAGTTTCAGGTTCTATCTAGTAATACAAATGAAGAAGAACAGCCCCCCCCCCCGTAATCTAATGGAAAGAAAATCGTGGGGGCAGAAGAGACGCGGGAGGATACTACCCAGCAGCTCGAAGAAGGGGAAATCCAAGCAATATCCCTCAATCATCAAGAGGAAAATGCTAATGAAGCTCCTAGGGTTTCAGGGGGATCAGTCACAAGAGCAAAAGCCAAGTTATTTCAAGAAGACACCTCAGAAAGCAAGGAAGAAGAAGTGGAACCGCAAACAAAAGGGTAGGAAACTCAATAAGTTAGTCAGAGAGCAGGAAGCAGCCAGAGAAAAGGCGGCGGGCAAGCAAACCAGCCTAGATCAGCATGTAAGAATTCTCTTTAGTGGAAAGCAAACACAAGGAACAACGAAGGAGAAGAAAGATAGAGTAACTTCCAACCTCTCCAAAAAATAATGAAAATAGTATCCTGGAATTGTAGAGGTTTGGGAGGCAAGCACAAATCGGAAGCCATCAAAAGAAAAAAGAAAAAAAAAACCCTCAATACTAAAATGCAGGAGGCAGATTGCCTCAACACATTACGCCAAGTTTGGCCCAAAGGAGAAGGAACAGCAATCAGCTCCATTGGAGCCTCGGGAGGGCTCATCACCTGGCGGGACAAAGGTAAGTTTAAATGTAACTCCAACCACAACAATAGAAATTGGCTTTTTGTGGAAATAGAAGATATTTTCAACAATGAAAAATTTTGGATAGGAAATGTCTATGGACCTACTCTACACGGGTTAAAGGAAAATTTCTGGAACACCTTAATAGACCATAAATTTGGCCGCAATTCCTCCCCCTGTATTGTCGCTGGAGATTTCAATGTCACCATTTTAGCAAATGAACGTCGTCGAGGATCTAAAGTTAGAGATCAGTTCGGTGAAAGACTGGAGGATCTTCAAACATCTTGGGATTTAGTGGATATTAAGCCCAAGCAAGGGAACTTTACATGGAATAACAAAAGATTTGGTCCTGGGTATTTAGCTACAAGACTCGACCGCTTTCTGATCAGCTCCTCATTTTTAACCAAACCTCTCCTCCCCGACTCCTCAATCCTAGATTTAGCCACTTCAGATCATCGCCCTATCTCCCTCGATTTCTCTCACCCAGGTAACCTCGGCCCGCTCCCCTTTAGATACAATCCAGCATGGCTGGAAAATGAGGCCTGCTTGACTGAAGTCAAAGCCGCTTGGAAACAGTTTGTTCCAGGATCTCCAGGTTTCATTTGGGAAACCAAACTCAAAACTGTTAAGGCCATTTTGAAAAATTGGGCTAAGCAAAATTTCAAAAAACCTGAAGAAGAAGCAATCAAACTTCAAAAAGATTTGGCAGACCTACAAGAAAGAATGGAAACTGCTCCGGTCACTGAAAATATGCTCAGAGCTGAGCAAGAGATGGAAACTCAAATTCAAATCCAGACTAGAAAAGAGGAAGAAGAACGGAGACTTCGCTCAAGGTGCTTGTGGCTCAAAGTTGGAGACAGGAACACCAAATTTTTCCACGCCTAGTGCAGGGAAAGATACAGAAGAAACTCCATCCTCAGTCTCACCAAAGAAGATGGAAGGAAAATTGAAGATCCCTCTCTCATCAAGATGGAAATCAATAGTCACTTTGAGAATCTGTATAGGGAGGAAGGAGAACCACCTGAGGCTGACATGGAACTAATGTGCCAAGAAATTCCCAGCCTTATCTCCGCTCAAGACAATGCAAAACTCATGGAACAGGTAACTGAAGAGGAAATCAAAAAAGTTGTTTGGTCCCTACACCCTGAGAAAGCCCCAGGCCCAGATGGCTTTACCATCCACTTCTACAGGAAATGCTGGCAATGACTAAAAGAAGATCTAATCAGAATGATAAACTGGACCAGAAACAGAGACAAAATTGGAGGAGCTACCAATTCCACGTTCATAGCTTTAATACCTAAAGATAAGAGGGCCACGTCCATTGGAAGGTACATACCAATCTCATTATGCAATTCCTCCTACAAAATACTCACGAAAGTTATTGCAAACAGAATTAAGAGTTTACTCCCCAACATAATTTCCCCTAATCAGGGTGGATTTATATCTGGAAGGCAAATTTATGACAACATTATTCTGGTTCAAGAAGCTATACATTCAAGCATGCAGAATAAGGACTCAGGTATGGCAATCAAACTTGATATGGCAAATGCTTTTGACAGAGTTAGACACGCCTTCATTTATTCTGTTCTAAGAAAATTTGGGTTTGATGAGAAATTTGTAAAATGGATAAAGGCCTGCATAGGCTCTCCTTGGATCGCTCCTCTCTTAAATGGCAGGCCTTCCTCCTTTTTCCACTTATCCTGCGGTCTAAGACAAGGTTGTCCTCTGTCCCCTTTCCTCTTTGTTTTAATGGCAGACTCCCTAAGCAGAAAACTCAATTCTCTCTTAGCCACCGGTACTCTTCCAGGAATAACTGTCGCCCGGGGAGTCCCCCTATCAATCATGCCCAATTTGCAGACGACACCATTCTCCTAGGAAGTGCCTCTCCTCAAATCGCCTCCAGATTCAAACTATCCCTCAACCTTTTCCTTAATGCCTCCGGGGGAAAGACCAATGAAAGTAAGTGCAACATCTACACTTGGAACTGTAAATCGGCCACCCTCAGACTCATCTCTGCAATTCTAGACTTCAAACCTTGTCAGGAGTGGCTCTCTTTTAAATATTTAGGCATTCCAATCACAAAAAAAAGACTCTTCTTCTGTGTGGAATCCTATTTTAGAAAAGATCAAAAATAGAATAAATTCGTGGGGAACTCGTTGGTTAAATCTTGGCGGTAAAGTCACCTTGATCAAAGCAGTCTTCTCTTCTCTGCCCATTTTTTCAGCTGCCATCATGTTGGTTCTCGCTTCAGTCATGAACGCCATCATCAATGAGATAAGAAATTTCCTCTAGCAGGGAGGTAAGACCCAAAACAAAAAGTTCCATCTTGTGAATTGGAAAACTGTCAAAGAAAAACCCAGCAAAGGAGGATTGGGAATCCGTGAGCCATCCTTGATGAGCAAAGCACTGGGTGCAAAACTAGCTTGGCGGATTGTCTCAGGCAGGAAATATTGGTGGAAGGAAGTTATTAGGAAAAAATACACAAGGATCTCCCGGTTAAGGTGCCTTGACAAAGAAAGCCATAAAAAAGGCATAGCTATCTGGGGTCTAATCTCCTCCTCGGCAATTCTCCTAAAAAAAATCTCTATTGGATCCCAGGAAATGGGAAGAGAATCAATCTATGGACCGATAGCATCAATGGGGAACAGCCCCTCGGTGCAATACAAAGCCTCAATGCAATTAAGTTTTGGATGCAAAGTGAAGGTATACAAAAATTAAAAGATGTAGCCACCTGGAACGCTGATGGAGAATGGGAAAATTGGAAGACAATGCATCCTCCAGCAAACTTAAAAGAAGACTACAAAATATTCCTTACTCACCTACATGGAAAGGCCCCACTAAATGTGAAGGAAAAGGATCTTCGAGGATGGGGGAAAGCAGGCACGTACACGGTCAAGGCAGGTTATGAAAGACTCACCCCCACAGGCCCCGCTGAAGCAAAAATCTGGGGGAAAGTATGGAACTCTGATGGTATTCCTAAAATTAATTTCTTCTATTGGCTATTGGCACATAACAAGCTTCTTACGGCTGACAATCTCAGAGTTCGGGGCATTGAAGGTCCCTCCAGATGCATTATGTGCAAAAATGCAGAAGAAAATTCTCAACACATCTTCTTAGACTGCACTTACGCCAAACAAGTTTTGTCCTCAGTTTTGGGAAGTCAATGGAGAAGCACTTCCCACCCAAGGCATCTCAGAGACATGGTCGAACCCTGGGCCCATTCTTTCCCTGGAAAGGCTAAATCCAAACGAACCATGTTTAGAATCTGGAATCTCATTCCAATGAATGTTTGTTGGCATATCTGGCTTGCTCGTAACAAATTTATATTTGAAGGCAAGTCAATTATCAGTGCGAGAGCAACTAACAAATCCATCACTCTGATCTCCGAGTCTCTCACTTCCAAAGGAGTTAAAATTCCCACTCATGAAATCCTCTCTCTATCCGAGTATAAATGGAGTCAAGTCTTCGTGAAGACAAGCTCCCTTCAGTCCAAAAAGCCCCACTCCCATGCAGTCTGGGAAATCAGGAAAGATCCTGCCTCCTTCACCAAATGGTTGACTGAACAAAACAGCTACAACATTTTTTTCGATGGGGCTTCCAAAGGAAACCCTGGGGCGGCAGGTGCGGGTGGGATCATTTTCGATCCCGGAAGAAACAAAGTCACAGCGTTTTCTTGGGGTCTTGGCACAAAAACGAACAATGAAGTTGAATGGCTAGCTCTTATACTCTCAGTAGAACTAGCCTCCTCCCTTAACATTGGAAAACTCAGAATCTTTGGAGACTCCAGGCATGTCATACAATCCATGAGAAAAGGCAGTGCAACTAAAGGCACCAAAGCTCTCAGTTATCTCAAAAGAATAAGTTCCTATACCCTTCCCCCTGACGTCTCTTTTCTCCACATTTTAAGAGAAAATAACCATTTAGCGAACCTTGAGGCAAACAAGGGAGCCACTTTGGAAATTGGGCAAATCCATTACCACAATGGAGATATAGGTTTTCATTTCATCCCCTAAGTATGCTAAGAGTGATACTTTCCACCTTGTTTGGTCACCTTGGAGTAAACCTCCATTCAAATCTTAGAAACCATGGCTTTTTTGAATATCTCGGTCCACCCTTATTGCTCCCTTTCCCCACGTCCTCTCTTGCTTGTGCCACACACCATCCCTGGCTTCCACGTGCTCTTCACATGGCCATTTCCCTGGCTATCAGCTCTCACGAGCCAGCCTTAACTCCCCTCCCTTCCCCTCCTTTTCTATCTTTCGCCATGGCTCACCCACCCCATTCCATCTGCTATGCTCTGTGTTGACTCTCCCTCTGCGATTTGGAACCTTCGACTCCCTTGTCCACCCTCCTTCTCCTCCTATTTCCCGTTTTGGTCTCAACGCCATGCAGAATGTTTTGGCAGCCATCGCTGCCTTGAGCCGCACCTTGGTTGAAGTTAAGCTCTCTGTTCGCAGCACCTACGACATTGTTTGTACTAGCGTGAACCAGAATAATGAACTGGCCGCAGAAATGAGATACACAACCACACAGCTCTCTTGCCAAGATTCTCGAATAGATGACTTGGAGAAAAATCTTGTTGAGCTCATGGGGAAGGTGGACGCTATGCAGAAAGACATCTCAGTGATGACAGGGAAAACGCAAGGCAAGCAGGTCCATGAAACTCCCACTGTCAACCAGGAAATCAATCAAGAGATGGTGGATGCAGCTTCTATCCAATTCAAGAAATATAGCTAGTTTAGCTCTAGCACAGGTTCCTTTTTGTAATATTTTTGCCTTATGTATTTCTGTATCTATCTAAACAATCAGTTTGTTAGGGTATATCCCAGCAAAATTTTGGGAAATCTCAAGAAAACTAGAATCAGAGCCTCTGCAAGGCTTAAGGTAGACTTTGAAATCTCTATTGATTATGCTCTTTCAAAAAACTTCTTCATAGCATCTGTACTGTATGGTTGTGCACAGCTTTTTTAAATATATATACTCTCATCCCCTGTTTTTGTTATAAAAAAAAAGGAGAGCGCATCCCTCATCTGTACACATCAAGTAAGCTCACTCAAGCTAGTGATACAAGTGTGCAAGAGAGAGAGAGAGAGAGAGAGTAGCAGCAGTTGGAGAAAGACTATTTTCTTGGGGTTATTTTATCTTTTCTTCTTGTATTTTTCTATGTGAGAGCTTTAGTTCCTCATTGTATTGACATTGTACTTGGTTGACAAATCTATACTAGAAGATCTGATGGGTTTTTCCCATGAGAGGGTTTTTCCCGTGAGAGGGTTTTCCCAGGATAAATTCTTGTGTCTTTGTTTCTATTGTTGCATGTCTTTCTTTCAATGATCCTTATGAATTCAATTATTGTAATGTGATGTGCTAAATGATTAAAATTCTAACATAGTTGATTGTAAGTCAAAATTCTAACATGGTATCAGAGCAACCACAGTTCGTTCCATGTCCATAACATTTTACGAAATTCAATTTGGAGCTTCCTAGCCCGAGATCTGACATTTTTCCTTAGGTCACATGTTTAAAACTGAATTCTGGTGGGCGTTTCAGAACCCTAAGTAGGAATCAGTGACATGTGGCAGTCCATACAAGTTTGTTATACTGAACCAATCCATAAACATGCCACCTTGGGAAACTTAGCATAAATTCCTCTTGGTGAATCCAATCATGCTCTAACCTGTGGGGTTGGAAAGAGGACAGATGCAGCTACATAAGGTCGAAGTTTCAGATGTTGAGGAGTAGAAATTTCATAGTTCAAGCATAAGTATGACCAAACGGCTGAACATGATCTGCAGAAGAAATTAAAGATTAGGAGGAGGAAGTCTTCTTTTAAATTTTTTGGCCTTGTAGGCCTATAAGGACATTGATGCAGCATTGGAAAATTATGATGCAACATTGGGAATTTTGAAAATGAATTTGGAATCCTCTCATCATAGATATTAATCTCCCAACACAACACTCTGGAAAGAAGGAGGTTTAAAATTAGGGTTTTGGCCCTAGAGGGGAACCTACAAGCAGTCCTTCATTCAAGGTATGTATATACTAGATCTAAATTTCATACTTTTGATTTAAGGAAAGCTTTGAGGAATCCAGGTTACCGGAAAGAGACAAAGGTTCCAAAACCTTTGAAGAAGACAAAAGGAAAAGATAACTTACGTTGATGAAGGAAAACATATGATACTCCTAGTAAAAGGTACAACTAGAAAGCACAACATGTATCACTTGAAACAATACATGTATGTCTTCTTATGTTTTGAAGTCTACTTAATTTATCATATGATTGGGATCTAGGCAAGTTTATCTTCATATGATTATGTTATAATGATCATTCTTGACATTAAGGTTTGTATGATTACTTGGTTCTCCATTTTCATGTCAAAGGTTTATATGATCATTTTGTTCTCTAGCATGATTATCTTATGGCTGACATTGGCAGTATGAGTTTGACAAGTTAAGTATTTTATGGAACAATATATGCATGTGTGAAATGACCTATTAAACCCTTATGTCAAGTATGTTGGACATGAATGAGTGTGTGTACTTACTAGAATGATAAACTCTTATGATGAGTTACACAAGTAACTATGCTAAAGCACATTTGTATAGGAAATTATCATGATATTTATGATGGTTATGATATTGATGCTACTAATAAATTTGTGATTATGCATGTGACACCATATGAGGATGGCATGATGCTTATGCTAATATGAAATATGCATACAAGATCAAGCTCAGATTCAGATATAGATCTTTTCTAAACTATGAAAGTAGATCCAAGAGGATGTAGTGCATCCAGAAGACATGAGGACCAAGGTTGAAGTTTCAACAAAGTTCCAGAAGTTCAAAATTTGATCAAGCTTTAGAACTTGCAAAGAAGCAAAGATCAAGAGGGAGTCAACTGAACAAGCAGAGGATGTGAAAGAAATTATCTATGATCAAGAACAAAAATATCCAGTATGACAGTTGTGCTTAGATTGAGAGTCCTCACTAGATAATGAAGGACAAGACAATTGATTGTAGCTCTATACAGTTGACCAGATTTGACAACCTGACCAACTTGTCATAAGAGGAGTGGGACAAGTATCGACCACATGAAAGATAAGTATTTAAACTGTCATTTGAGTTATTTCTTAAATCTCTTTAAATGATAGTGATAGTTGTATGCATATTTGTATTCCTAGAATCAGGAAGTGTATCATGAATGATATAGTGAACGCATTGATATGGCTAGGATTAATGAACAGTATACTCTTAATGTGCATGTGATGGGTAAGTAGCCTATGGTGTTCCACAACATTCCATGAGCCATTGTTGCTCGTCTAGAATGAAACCTCTTTGCTAACATGTTGGGAGCAGCGCACACTCTTAATAGTATGTTCTGGTAGAGATGGAAGACATCTAGATAGTTACCATGTCTATACGGGATATGGATGAGTGTTGTGTTGAAGCATTGGCTAATATGGTTACATAACTGTGTAAATTATGTCAGTATGCATACGAGTTTTTCATTAGAAAGTCAATATGATTTGACAATTATGAAATGTTATTAATCATATGACTGAATTTGACTTGTAGGAAAGATCGTGTGCTATGACCTATAAGAGGAGGATGATGAGACTTGTTCCGAAGAACAAGTGATGACTATTCAACAGTGACCTTCAAGTAGATTTACAAAATCAAGCATACTACAGAATTACAAAGCAAGGTTCATGGTTTCTCTCAAAAAGAGGGAATAGATTATGACAAGACGTTTGCTCCAGTGGCCAAACACACTTCTATCAAAGCTATTATATCTTTAGTGAGGGATATTACACCAGATAGATGTCAAGGCCGCTTTCTTGAATGGTGTAATCGAAGGAGAAGTATATATCGAGCAACCGCCGGGATTCAAGACTCTCGATAGAGAATCACATGTGTAGAAAGCTTTGTACGGGCTTAGAAGTCACCCGATACAATATGTCCCTATGTAAATAGTACAAGATGTTAAGATGCAGAGGGAGGATAGTGCTCAATTACAAAAGGAGCAGAAAACTCCACTTTAGAGGGAGTGACTACAACACAGATTGCGGAAACAAATTGATGGCAAGGGTTGTTTTCCTCAATATCTCAGGGATATGCTCAGAGTGATACATAATGTCTCCCCTCACTGAGAGGGAGTACATCTCAGAGTTCGAGAATCTTGGCGTAATTCTCTGGATTAGATGTGTGGCAGAGACCAGATGAGATTTTCCTTAGTTACGGAAAATATGCTATAGATATCTTGAAGAGATTCGGGATGATGGATTGCAAATCCATGCCTACACGGATGGTATCAAAATTGAAGTTGTTGTGTGATATTCTTCAAAAACAGTGGATGCCACATTATACAAACAAATGATTGGTTCATTGATGTACTTGATGAACACTAGACCATATATATGCTTTACAATGAACACCTTGAGTCAGTACATGTTGTTAAAAAAACAAGATCGCAGAGCAATAACAATAAACAGAAATGAAAATATAATCACACATACACATTACAAGAGAGACACAGATATATCGTGGTTCACCCAAGATGGGATACATCCACACTGAAATTTCCAGTCCTTATTATTATACCATCCAACAAAGTTAAGGGATACAACCTGCAGCACAGCCGCTGCACTTCCTCTTCACTGTCTCACAGTCTCTCTTCCGATATCAGAGATCTTTACAATGCATAATACCTAATACATCAACCCTAGCCGTATTACAATGTCTTTCTTTTATAAGGGAAATACAATGGGAAAATACCATGGGTTACCCAAAACCATGGGCCCATAAACTGTTGGCGAAAACAACCCCAAAAACGCTGCCCTCGAACCCCAAGGTTGGGGAATGAGTGTACAGTCCTCTAGGGTGCACGGCTAAGACAATATCATCTATGAGACTGGGAGATCAAGCTCCAAAACCAATAATCTCCCACTTGGAGACTAATCACAGCAACTCCATCGCTGCTGTACTTGCTGGACTTGGACTTGGCAAATTTCTCATCTTCACCTTCATGCTAGAAGGCCAAATGAAACCGAGCAAGAACTCAGTTTCTCTCTAGTCACTTCCTTAGTGAACATGTCTGCAGGATTCTGGCTAGTATGTATCTTTTCCAGCTTCAACAATTCATCTTCCAGAACAGAGCGTATGAAATGGTACTTGAGCTGTATATGTTTAGTCCTGTAATGGAATGCTGAGTTCTTTGCAAGATGAATGGCACTTTGGTTGTCACTATACAACCTGCTATCCTTCTGCTTCTTACCCAATTCCTCCATAAACCTCTGCAACCAAATCATCTCTTTACTAGCCTCTGTAACAACAACATACTCTGCTTCCGTTGTTGAAAGTGCATCAACCTTCTACAATTTCGAAATCCAACTTACTATTGTTCCACCTACAGTAAACACATACCCTGTGGTGCTCCTCCTGCTATCCTTATCACCTGCCATATCTGCATCAACATATCCCTGTAGAATAGTGTCTGAACCTCCAAAACATAATTCTTGAGTGGTAGTACCTCTCAAATACCTGAGAATCCACTGTACTGCCTTCCAATGTTCTTTACCTGGATTGTTCATATATCTGCTCACAACTCCCACTACTTGTGCAATATTTGGTCTTGTGCACACCATGGCATACATCAAGCTGCCAACTGCTGATTGATAGGGAATCTTGGACATGTAATCTGTCTCTTCCTATGTCTTGGGACACATTTCCTTACTTAGACTGAAATGGCTGGCCAAAGGTGTACTAACTGGTTTTGCATTTTGCATTCTGAACCTCTCCAACACCTTTTGTATGTACTCACTCTGAGACAATGTCAATTTGCGATTTTTCATGTCTCTTGTTATTCTCATACCAAGGATTTGCTTTGCAGCACCCAAATCCTTCATCGCAAATGAATTAGCTAGTTTCCTTTTGAGTACATTTATATCATGCATGTTAGACCCCGCAACAAGCATGTCATCCACATATAATAACAAGATAATATATCTTTCATAGTCTATCTTTTTGAAATAAACACAGTGGTCAGAATGACATCTACTATAACCTTGTTATGTCATAAACCTGTCAAATTTTAAATACCACTGCCTTGGAGCTTGCTTCAAGCCATACAAACTCTTTTTCAACATGCATACCAAGTTCTCCTGACCTTTGACCTCATACCCTTGTGGTTGCTGCATATATATCTCTTCCTCCAAATCCCCATGGAGAAAGGTTGTTTTTACATCTAACTGTTCAAGATGCAAATCTTCTACTGCCACTAGACTTAAGATAGTCCTAATTGAAGTCATCTTAACAATAGGAGAAAATATTTCATCAAAATCTATACCTTTCTTCTGTGCAAACCCCTTTACAACAAGTCTGGCCTTATACTGCTTCTTACCTCCTTCTTCTTCCTTCAACCTGTAAATCCATTTGTTTTGCAATACTCTTTTACCAGCAGGCAAATGAACCAAATCCCAAGTCTGGTTTCCTACCAATGAGTCCATCTCCTCATTCATGCCTTGCTCCCACTTCTTTCTAGTTTCCTCCTGCATTGCTTCTTCATAACATTCTGGTTCACCAGCATCAATCATCAATAAATAATACCATTGAAGGAGAGTATCGTTCAGGGAGTCTACTTAACCTGGTAGATCTTCTTGCAGTTGCAGGAGTTTCAGGTACTTGCTGCTGTTCTTGATTTTATGGCACCTTTGGAACTTCATTTTCTTCAATTTCATCAAGTATTGTGTACTCTGTGTTTTCCTTTTCCTGTTTCTTTCCCTGCAACTGATCTTTATACATGACCTTTTCATTGAATATCACATCTCTACTCCTGATGATTTTGTTATTTTCATAATCCCATAAGCGATAACCAAAATCATCAACCCCATATCCAATAAAGGTACATTTCTTGGATTTAGCTTCAAGCTTTGTTCTATTATCTTTATCAATATGGACAAATGCTTCACAACCAAACGTTCTCATAAATGAGTAGTTTACCTTTTTACCTGCCCATGCCTCCTCTGGAATACCACCATCCAAAGCACTTGAAGGTCCTCTGTTTATTAAATAAACAACAGTATTTACAGCATCCGCCCAAAACTGTAAGGGCAACCCTACATGCAGTCTCATACACCTTTCATGCTCCATGATCGTTCTGTTCATCCTCTCTGACACACCATTTTCTTGTGGTGTTCCTGGGACTGTCTTCTCTCTACGAATCCCATGGTATGAATAGTAACTATCAAACTTCTTTCCACAGTACTCACCTCCATTATCAGATCTGAGACACTTCAACCTTTTTCCTGTCTCATTTTCAACCAAAGCTTTCCACTTCTTGAAAGTAGAAAACACATCATATTTTTGTCTAATGCAATAAACCCAAGTTTTCCTAGTTACATAATCAATAAATGTAACATAATAATGAGAGCCACCAAGAGATTGTACTTGAACCGGTCCCCATACATCAGTATGCACAAGCTCTAACTTTTCATTCTTCTTCTGTTTCCCAACACTGAGAAATCTGACTCTCTTTTGTTTTCCATAAACAAAGTTCTCACAGAATTCCAAACTTATCTGCTTCAAATATGGCAGCAACTTCCTTGAGTGGAGAATCTGCATCCCCTTCTCACTCATGTGGCCAAGCCTATGATGCCACAATGCTGTATCTGTTCTTGTGGAAGATAAAGAGATAGAATGGTCAGTATTATGAGGATATAAATACAACGTACCTACTCTGTCTCCTTTTGCTATCACCATTGATCCTTTAGTGATCTTCCACCACATTTCTCCAAACGTATATAGACAGCTGCCATCTCCCAACTGGCCTGTTGAGATCAGATTTCTTTTCATAGCATGAATATGCCTAACATATTTCAGCAGCCAATCAGTTCCATTCTTAACTTTTATCCATACCTTACCTATTCCAACAATTTTACATGGCTCATCATCACCCAATAAAACATGTCCAAAATTGCCTGGAACATAATCATGAAAGTATTTCCTATGGGATGTAGCATGACATGAATCCCTTGAATCTACTACCCAATAATCACTAGTATTATCTAATGCAAGAATCAAAGCATCTTGTAACACATCACATGCTACATTTTCTTCCTAGGTAGTTTCCTTCTGTCCATCTCCTTTCTTCTTTAGAGATCTGCAGTCTTTCTTTAGATGTCCTTTCTTTCCACAATTCTAGCACTCTATTTTTCCTAGTTTGGACTTGGATCTTCCCATTTTAGACCGCCATGATTACCTTAGCTCTTTTCTCTCTCCTTTTGTCTTCCCCTGCTCTCCATGGTCAACGCATTACCTGATGTCTCACCTGTGCTTTTTCTTTGCATTTCCTTGCTAAGAATAACACCAATAACATCATCAAATTTCAAGGTGTTTGAACCAAAGACAGAGTTACTTACATCCATGACCAAGCTATTCCAGCTTTCTAGCAATGAACACAAGATTAGAAGATCCCTAACCTCATCATCGAAGTTCACACTTACAGAACTTAGTTGATTTGTAACCATATTAAATTCATTTAAATGATCAGTAACAGATCCACCTTCAGACATCTTCATATTAAATAAACACTTCATTAGGAATACCTTGTTGGAGGCCGAGGGTTTTTCATACAGCTTACCCAATGCGCTCATCAAACCCCCTGTTGTCGTTTCTTTTGAGATATTGAAAGCCACCGACGAAGCCAGGGACAGCCGTATTGTTCCCAATGCCTTTCTGTCAAGAACCTCCCATTCTTCATCCTTCATAGCTGCCGATTTCTTTGCTCTTCCTCCCAACGGTAGGAATAGATCCTTCTGCTACAAATAGTCCTCCATTTGCATTTTCCATAACTTGAATTTTTGGCCATTAAACTTCTCAACCTTAAACTTTTCTTCTTCTGCCATTGCTCCCACTCGAACCAAAAACCCTAGCTTCCTGCGGGTTTATCTGCCAAATAGACCTTTGGCTCTGATACCAATTGTTAGAAAAACAGGATCGTAGAGCAATAACAATAAACAGAAATGAAAATATAATCACACATACACATTACAAGAGAGACACAGATATATTGTGGTTCACCCAAGATGGGATACGTCCACACTGAAATTTCCATTCCTTATTATTATACCATCCAGCAAAGTGAAGGGATACAACCTGCAGCACAGTCGCTACACTTCCTCTTCACTGTCTCACAGTCTCTCTTCCGATCTCAGAGATCTTTACAATGCATAATACCTAATACATCAAACTTAGCCGTATTACATTGTCTTTCTTTTATAAGGAAAATACAATGGGAAAATACCACGGGTTACCCAAAACCATGGGCCCATATACTGTTGGCGAAAACAACCCCCAAAAATTTTTCTCGGGGGCATTGCCCCCGAACCCCAAGGTTGGGGAATGAGTGCATAGTCCTCTGGGTTGTACGGCTAACACAATATCATCTATGAGACTAAAAGATCATGCTCCACAACCAACACATGTTTGAGTCGAGACGTGTTCACTTGATTGTGGCAAAGCATGTGATGAGGTATCTAAAGGGTACACTTGATTATGGGCTCAGGTATGTGTCAGATCATAAGATTAGCCTGCAAGGCTATGTTGATTCATATTGGGCCAGTAGTGTCACATACAGGAAGAGCACTTCGAGATGCTGCTTCAGTTTGGGATCATGAATGATTTCCTGGTTCAGCAGGAAGCAGACTAGTGTGGCACTTAGTACAACCAAGGAATAATATATGGCAGCGTGTTCAACTAGCAGTGAAGTAGTGTAGCTTCAGAAGTTACTTGCAGGTTTGTTTGATCTCGAGTTAGAGGTGACTTGTATTCTCTATGACAACCAAATTTGTGTGAAGATGTTCGAGAACGCAACGTTCCGTGACAAGTCCAAGCATAACGAGATCAAGTACCATTATATCAGAGATATGGTATGGAAGGGAGCAGTGAAGCTCTAGTATATTGCAATGGATGAGAAAACAATCGATGTGTTGACCAAGCCTCTCTCGAGAGTGAAGTTTGAGTACTTCATGGACAAGCTTGGTGTGATGCAGAGAGATGTCCCTCATGAGAGGCAGGGATGAGTCACATATGCAATTCAGGGGGCAGTAGTTGTATAGTGTGGTAGCAGCAGGTGGTCATTTACGGGCATGTATTGCTAGACTCTGTGAGAACTGAAGAGAGTGACCAACTCATGATGACTGGAAAGCATGACCATACTTTGTATGTGTATCCAGTTGAGCTGCATATCCATTTAGAGCTAGTATGTATGTGTGGACTGGAGAGTGTGACTAGGTGAGGAGAATTAGAGAGTGTGACCATACTTTCAAGGGTTGGAGAGTGTGACCATACTTGCAAGGAATGGAGAGTGTGAACATACTTGCGAGGGCTGGAGAGAGTGATCATACTCATGAGGACTATAGAGCATGACCATACTTAGTATGTGTATCGAGTTGAGTATGCATATCTAGTTGAGTATGCATATCTAGTTGAGTATGTGTATCCAACCAAGTATGTGTATCCAATCGAGTTGTGTATCTAGTCAGATGTATGTGTCTATATTATGTGTGAGCTAGACGAAGTCCCTTAATGACATAATGTGCGCTCTTGGCTTGTTGATGTGTTTCTACTGTAATTCACCCAGATGTATGATCGTGACAGATGCATGATTGAGATGATGAATTTCTCATACAAAAATTCTAGTGATGTATAGATTCGTGAGATGTCAGAGTACAGAGTTGCAGCAACAGTGATGATGATCGCATAAGAAGAATACCTTCCTGGTTAAGAGGGAGTGTTGAAGATTATATACCTTCGGAATATATTCTTGTATTGCATAAACCCTAAAATAATAATGCTAAAGATATACTCTCAAGAAATCAAGTGAAAATAGGCAAGTTGTCCCCACATAAATTAATGTGTCAAACTGCCCCAAACAATGGGCAGTCATCTCCAAACAATGGGTAAAACTGCCCCAGCATTGTGTTAATCTTCCCAAGTGAAGTCGGCCCAGTTAGTGGAAAAGTCAACCAGAGAAGAGTATAAATAAGGAGTGTGCATTCCTCATTTGTACACATCAAGTAAGCTCAGTCAAGGTAGTGAGACAAGTGCGCAAGAGAGAGAGAGAGAGAGAGTAGCAGCGACTGGAGGAAGACTATTATTCTTGGGCTTATCTTATCTTTGCTTCTTGTATTTTTCTATGTGATAGATTTAGCTCCTCGTTGTACTTACATTGTACTTGGTTGACGAATCTATACTAGAAGTTCTGCTAGGTTTTTCCTGTGAGAGGGTTTTCCTAGGATCAATTCTCGTGTCTTTGTTTCTACTGTTGCATGCCTTTCTTTCAGTGATCCTTATGAATGCAATTATTGTAATGTGATGTGCTAAATGATTAAAAGTCTAACACAATTGCTTGTAAGTCAAAATTCTAACATTGCGGGCCTAGTAATTTTATCGAGAATTTCGTTATTAAGGCTTTAACATTGTCACTTAGCTTGTATCTTTAAATGTTCTAAGTAAGAGTTCCTTTTACTTTATTCGGTTTGCATTTTGCTTAAGCTTTTTCAGACTCCTAAACTCGTACATTTTGTTTTGGATTTGAATTGTGCAAGTGTGATAAGAATGCAAACGAACGGACTTCGGAGGACAGAGTAAAAGAGGTAATGAGTTTTCTTAAGGTGTAATTTATTTGAATTGCATTGAAGGAAAGGATTTTTATGGAAAGCATGTTGGAATTCTATAAATTAGTAATTTAATGGAATATTATATCCTAGGTTATTATGCTCAGTGAATCAGCTAACAAGGTTATGAAGCTCATGGAACAAGCTGAAGAGTACACAAATTTAATCATGGAAGAGTTGGATCCAAACCATATGGGCTACATTGAGGTCATCTTTGCTTCTTGCAAATCAAATTTTCAAGCAAATTTATCTAATTTTTTTCCTTACATATGAATTTGTATCTCTAATTTCTGCTCAATTTGATCAAGAAGTTGAAAACCTTGCATATTGATTTGGTGAATATGACCGAGAATTTAAATTTCATATTACCTTTCAGCTAAGGAAACTGAAAGCTCTACTGCGAGGCTTGACTTATCCAAAGGAAGGCCATGCAAATTATAGTTAAAATTTGAACCAACATATATTACCAATTCCGAGTAGAGAGACTAATTTTCCTCACCCAGTTTTGTGGGTACATTGTTTTCATGATTTTCTTTAGTCTTTTTATGGTTTGTAATGAAATACATTTATAACACCTATTAAGTAGTGTTTTATAGCTTTTCACTATATTTTTAATTAATGCAATTTAGGTGTTACATCAATCTGGACCGGTGAAATCTGAACTTTGAATAGATTTTTAATCCATACTAAAATACATTTTTAACGCCCATTAAATATCATTCTATAGCAGTCCCAAATGCTCCTAGAAAATGCCTACATGTATTATTTTCAGTGCATTTCTTATTGAAAATTGTAGGCTCCGCTTCTTTGAATATTTGTGTCTATACATCCCTATTCTAGTAAGTATTGAAGTCTTCAAATCATATATAAAGAATAACGTTTGAAAATTGCCACTACGGGCCCAAAAATGATTGATCTTGGTCAAGAAATAAATAAAACTAAAACTTAGTGCTATATCCACTGAAAATATGATACTTTCATTAAAATTTAAGAAGGCTTTTGTGTATTTTCATTTTGCAATTTTACTATATAATGAGAAAATCATTCTTTATCATATTGATTTTGAATCTCTACAGCACCTATAATTATTTATCTCAAACTAAAATGTTAGTTAATTTTTAAAATTAATATAAATATATTTTAAATTCTAGATTATATAAAATATTATTTTGAATTTTGAATTTAAAAAAAAAAAAATTCATATTACATACTTCAAAATTGATATTAAAATATACATTTACAAGCAAGCTTATTGACTCCCTTCAAAATTAGAAGTGTTATTGGGCTATCTTGAAATTACATATTATCTTATAATGTTTCGTTCAAATGCATTTGATCATGCTTTTTTGAACTTCAAAACTTCTTAAAAACGTTATCTTAAAAATAAATTCAATTGTAGCATTCGGCTTCATGTCATAATAGATAAGATTGAATATTCATAAAAGATTACATCTCTCTTGAATTTCTTAATAACCGTAATACTCTGCAAGGAAGTTTAGAGAAAGTATTAGATTTTGAATTGAAATTTTTTAATAGATAAATTCAAATTGGGATTTTATCTTGTATAATAGGTTTTAGGTTCTAGAGTTGAGTTTGTAAAATGACATTTGTTATTGTCCAATTCGTTATTAACTTAGACTTCTTGAGCCCTTACAAAGTACAAACACATTTTTTAACAAAATTCATTAAAATTTATAGTGAAAATAATTGGGCTATGTTATTAATGTCTAATTCAACCAAAATTAAGGGGGAAATAATGGAATTGTTAAGATAAAGAAGTATCCCATCTCCACATAATCCAGAGTTCCTTGGCATGCACTGTTAAAGAATCTGCAGGCTTTTGTGACAACAATCAATGGTTCCTTTAAGATCCTCGTTGCATAGTTTTTGTGACATCAATCAATGGTTCATTTAAGATCCTTGTCGCATACTGTTTTGGAGCCTTCTAGAATTCTTTGTCAGAGAAACTAGTTTTATGAGACATTAGATCTACAGCTATGATTTTTCCTTGAAAAGTCATCGTGTTTCTTGTGAAACATAAGCCTCATAAGGCATAAAAAAGTAGAGCTTTATCGACTTTAATATAATTCACTACTATTAGAGACTCGTAACAATCCATTAGAGTATGTGTATCCTACTTGTTATTATTATTGACAATTTTCAACACTCATTGCCAAACAAATTTTGAATAAAGACAAGAAACAAAAAGATGATCAATGGTTTCACCATCTGCCTTGCATATTATACATCTATTTGGCTTGTTCGAATTATATTTTTGGCAATTATCCCATGTAAGAAACTTGGCAATTATCCTAAGTAAGAATCTTATTAGAAAGTGCCAACAAAGTGAAGATCTTGATTTTGAGTGGACAATCTAATACCAAGTCAACTACCACCACCAAAGGAATTCTCTATTGAGATCTTCTTTAATCAGAGTCCCATACCCTAATTTTAATTTTAGTGTTATTGTAGCTTTTTTTCGAGTCCACATGAGCTCATTATCTTGATATGCTTTACTTTGTTGGTGTTCCATATGGACTGGGTGTTGATAATGGTGATTCTTAGACCATGAGTACCTCTTATTGCAAAGCTCGACATTGTAATATTCTTTGTTTTCATATGGATTTTTTTAGATCGAGTTCAATTTTGTTATTTTTGTATTCTCTGGAATTAAAGTGGGTTTCGTTCTTTTCTTCCAGCCCGCATATAAAACAACCTTAGAAACAACATAATGGAGATTATTTTTACTTTCCATATACATATAGTATTATTCCAAAGTGTACGACTCTTTTGAATTTTTGAAAATGTTTTGGGCAAATTGGGCAGCACTGTGGGTAAGACATCCAGGAAATTCAATTTTATCCAAGCATATCTAACAAGAGATGTTAGGTCTATTGTTATAATCAACTAAGTATGGTTATGTTGAAGCAGTGGATGATTCATTCATTATGAAGAAACACTTGGCGAATTAGTTATGCATTAGTTGTGATTAGTAGTGTTGTGAAAATGTAGTTGTCTCGTTGCCTTTTTTCCTTCTATCTTTCCAATTTTTGTAAAGCCCATGCTATGGTAATGTAATTCCTCATGAATCCTAACGGATTCTCTCTCTACTAATGCAAACCATAGTAGAAACTAGCGAGGAGAGAAAAGGAATTTCTCTAACGAAACCATAGTCTTCCCTCAATAGCATCAAGGCCCAAAAATTATAGCATAGGTGACGATGTCCTGCCCTAAAGCAAGAATAGAGAGGGTTTTGGTTTTAAGAATTATGCCTATTAGAGAGAGTCCCAAGTTTTATTTTTCAGGAATTTTGTTTGTTTCAGGTTTTCATTTTGTTATACATAAAGATGTTTGCTATTGTTAGTATTTTTTATTTTGTTATACCTAAATATGTATGTCGTAGTTAGTATTTCATTTTATTAATGGGATAAAAAGGGGTTTCAAACTGCGGCCTATCCTCTTTCTTCACATAGAAAATTCTCATATGATTGCGGCCTCACCTCACCTCTACATCTTATTAAATCCTCTTTATTTTTGTAAATATCACCGGATTGAAGAACTTGTTAAGCAACAAGAACAAGCAATACCAGTTTTAATCGTTGAGCATCAAGACCAAACGATGCAAGTCCCATCAACATAAGAAAATAATTTTAATTATGAAAGAACCACTCTTTCCCCTTCAAGAAAAGATAATCCTCTAGCATTATCAGAAAAAATCATGAAGTTGGGTTGATCTTACTGAAGGAGAGGAGCAAAATTCAAACTCAACCCCCCTAGATCTGTTACTTTTTCATCATTTAATTCAATATGATCTAGGATCTTAATTGAGAGAACAACATGTACAACATATCAAACACAAGAGACAAGAGACACAAATCATTTCACCGGGGAAAACCAAGAAGGTGAAAATCCCCGCAACTTCCTCAGATATAAAATGAGCACCAATACAAAGATCACAAAGATCAAACCCCAAAAGATAGATGTCTTCAACAGCTACTCCTCCTTCACTTGTGCGCACTCCTCCTCTCTCTCACTAATGTGAAGTGAGTGAGTGTGTGAAATGAATAAATAGAGAGGTGCTCCTCTCTATTTATACTTTACCTTTACTTTCCTTTTACTCCAACTGGGCCGACCTCCCTTAGAAGATTCTAATAACCCATTACCACTTGTCATTGGGACGACCCCACTAGGGTGGTCTAATAACCCTTTAACTCATACAGGGCCGACCCCACCAAGGTGGTCTAATAACCCATCAAGTATAAGTTACGACACTTACAATGTAACTTGCGACACTTGAAAATACAAATGATGACACTTCCAATCGGAGGAATAATACATCTCCGTTGGGGATACAATAAAGTACAAATGTAATACATGCAATATACAAGTGAATAGCTTCTGAAGTTACAAATACATCAACAAGATCCAGGTAAAATAGAAGAACGAACAACGATTTTCAAGAAAAACAAGTCGACTTCAATTCTATAGCTAATGAATATTAGGAGTATCAGAGCTCTTCCTTGTTAATGGCATTTGAATCAGTGCCTTCTTCTTCGTTAGGGCCTTCCCCTTGTGTGTCATCTCTTGGATTTTCGCCTCTAAAGTTCAATCAATAGGTTTCTAAGCTCTAAAGGTCGATCAATAGGTTTGCTTTAGAGATGTGATGCAAAAGAGCAACAACGTCCCTTCTCTCAACCATTTGCGGGTTCAAGAGGCCCCCTCCCTCTCTATTTCGGTGAATCTCGATGTAGAAGAGAAAGCTCTCTTCTATCACTATCATGGGTTGGTGTGTCGATTCCATGGCTTATATTCGCGGCTATTTGATCTACAGAAATGGGTAATCAGTTCTTGGATGACAGTGATGAAGAAACAAGCTTACATAAACGCTTGTGCGAAGGGTATTTTATCATAGAATTTGATCTTGAAGAAGATAGAGATATAATTCCGAGATCCGGGCCCCATCTTTCAATTCTTTGTCGGACACGCTTATCTCAACACTTATTTGGGTAAGGCTTCCAAATTTTCCCTTGCACTTTTGGGGTAGTCTCTCCCTTCAAGCTATTGGGAATGTTGTTGGTCGCTTCCATTTCTATAGCCCATAAACATTGAATTGGTCCTATACTACCTTTGCAAGGATTTGTGTAGAAATGGACTTTGATAAGGGATATCCAGCTGAAATAAATCTCATTGGAGCAAATTTTATTGGACTAACAATATGGACTATGAACATGTCATTTTCAAATATAGAACATGTTTTGAAACAGGGCATTCAACAACCTCTCGCTTAAAAATATCCAGAAGAAAAGAGTTAAACAAATCCCATTGCAAATCCACGTGGTGGGAGGGTACAAAGAGAATGAATGAATTTGTTACCACAAAAAAAATTCTTGATCTGCACCCCTCTAAAGTAGATCCAGAAGTGGTCCAAGAAGAACATAGTAAAGCTCACTAGATTGAAGAACTTAAGTTAAGCAACAAGAACAAGTAATACCAGTTTTAATCGTTGAGCATCAGGACCAAACGATGCAAGTCCCATCAACATAAGAAAATAATTTTAGTTATGAAAGAACCACTCTTTCCCCTTCAAGAAAAGATAATCCTCTAGCATTATAAAAAAAATCATGAAGTTGGGTTGCTCTTACTAAAGGAGAGGAGCGAAATTCAAACTCAACCCCCCTAGATCCAGGTAAAATAAAAGAACGAACAACGATTGTCAAGAAAAACAAGTCCACTTCAATTCTATAGCCAATGAATATTATGAGAAGATCTCACATTCCTTCTTAGTTATGTTTAGTCTTTTAAGTTTTTTGTGTAATCAGTTTGTCTGCATTTACTCTTATTCTTAGTTACAGAGAGGAAGCAAAATAAAAAATGAAAGTGTCAGGTCTTCCCCTCCCCAGATGAAAGGAGGGAATTAGTCGTGCTAACAAATTCCAAAATTTTAACTATGTATCGTGGTGTTGATTTGGTATATCCTCAATTTTTTAATACAAACCTCTACCTGTTCTTGTTCGGAAAAAATATCTTTAATACGTTAATTTTGATTCCCATATTTGGTGTTTTCAACCACCTCAATAATGAGGTCCATGGGGGACTAAGATTCACTCTTTGAGTCTTAAAACCCTCATGTAACCTATCTCTTTTTTTTAGAGACAATATCCCTTCCTCAAGCTAGTTGAACTTCCATAGGCCATGTGAATGCAAATGCATGAAATAGAAATTAAAACATAAAAAAAACACAATGGAATAACAACCCCATAACACACATGCATATATTCACATTTATTACAAAAAGAAGATAGCAACAAATGTTTCATAAACACAATAAACAATGAATACTTATCTTCAATGAAATTTGGCCCAAGCGAATAGACATGTAAGAGCAATGTTCCACCCAACCATAGGTGTCTTTGACACCACCCCCAAGTTGGGTTATGAGGCAACCAGAGTGAAGGCCACCTACATGCTTTTATCTCCCATCCAAAACCCTTTTTGCTCTTAATACTTAACCAAATGCTCATCTAGAGCTTCTAGAAGGATCTCACTTAGCCATCACAGTCATGGCACTCCTTCTAGTTATTGTGCCATGCAACACAAGGAAGGAATTTCCCTTCATTGATCCACAATTCCCTCAATAAATCCAACCCTTACTTACGAGTGTATGCAATAAGAGTCCAAGCTACTATGTGACTTTCAAACATTCCAGGTAGAAATCAAGCATGGCTTCTCAAGCATCTCATGATTAGTAAATATCAGGGTAAGGTTCAAATATTCCCAACATCTGTGCTCACCTATAGCCATCACAATCATGGCACTCCTTCTAGTTATTGTGCCATGCAACACAAGGAAGGAATTTCCCTTCATTGATCCACAATTCCCTCAATAAATCCAACCCTTACTTACGAGTGTATGCAATAAGAGTCCAAGCTACTATGTGACTTTCAAGCATTCCAGGTAGAAATCAAGCATGGCTTCTCAAGCATATCATGATTAGTAAATATCAGGGTAAGGTTCAAATATTCCCAACATCTGTGCTCACCTATAGCCAACCTAGTTCCCTTCCTTGCTACCACTTTGTGGCTTTCCCCTCGCATGGTCTGGTCTTGGCTTAGCGTAGTTTGTGAGTTCTCTTCTCTCTTAGTTCTGCTTAGCTCAAATGGTGGATTCCAATAAAGATGAGAGGATGGAAGAAAAGACAAATGATATTGCTTCTGATTCTAGAAGGAGGACTCTTAAAATGTCACAAAGGTAGATTCACCCCCACTCCTCCATAACTACATGAGAGGAGTTGCTCACCAACACCAACCTCACACGAACACTCAATGATTGAATAAAATAATTCACGAGAAGGCAATTGGCTCCTTCAAGGCACAAGATAAAATTTGATTAGTTCTAGTGATATCACATGGCATCATAGGGTTACTCTCCCATTGGAAACTCATTTTACTCTTCCCCTCTAGTGGAATCATAGTCCCTCTTAGTTGCTTCCCTGCATAACCATCTTGGACATTTTGTATTATTTTTCAAAATAATATTTACATAGCTTGAGTCGTTATGTCAAGCTAGCCACATAGTCCAATAGATACCTCTACATTATACATGCATATGCCATTCACTAGTGGGGCCTTATCCTTGAGCACCACACTAGGAATCCATTCTTAGCATATTTACATCATTTACATAATCTAATTAGGTACATATCAAGGGTCAAAACCGGGACACTACACCATCTCATATAATTGTATATGTAATGTAATTTTGTAATGTCTATATTTTTATTGTGTATATAATATTTTATTTGTATAATGTGTAGAGATATTTGATTTCTAACGCATTAATTTCAATATGAAAAATGTATCACATATATCATTAAGCATCACATACTTATAGTTGTAATTATTGTAATGTGAATGTGAGTTGATTCATCATTGTTATTCAAGAAATAACACGCCTCTTGAAATGACCTATTAGTGGTCTGCAAGGGGGTAGAATTTGAATTTTGTTAGATGTTTATTTTCTTATGTTTGATAAAAATGAGCTCTTAGAAAATCAGAAATGGTTTTAAGTCTTATTGTAGGACCATACTTGTAATCATATTTGCAATACATTAATTTAAACCTCAATTGAAAAGAAGAAAATAAATTTTCATGGGGTTATGTATGCTTTACTTTAGGGACATAAATTGTGAAGGGCCTTT
This sequence comes from Larix kaempferi, assembly GCA_027924585.1. Classification (NCBI taxonomy): domain Eukaryota; kingdom Viridiplantae; phylum Streptophyta; class Pinopsida; order Pinales; family Pinaceae; genus Larix; species Larix kaempferi. Next base: position 18,437,893 of record BSBM01000931.1, on the reverse strand, counting down.
GCCTTCAATCGGTAATATTTTTTTGTAGCCTCACTTCTAATCAAAAAGTAGGTGAGGAAAATATCATTAAAAAATGGGACTATACAAGGTAGGATTCATGATCATATTACTTGGAATCTTCAATGATGCAGTTAAGTTAGATAAATGAATTATGGTTCAACATGGGGACCCTCCAAAGCAAAGATGGATTCCGTAGAAACGTAAGTTTGATTAAATTTGAAATTGTTTGAAAATGGTGGTTATTAATTTGTGTTTTGGTGCCAAGTTGACATGTCCTTCAACTTGCACATCTATTCTTTCCATTGGATAATGCATCCTATAGCATTAACCTCAAGTGAGAGAGCCATTACATTCTTGTGTGCTTTTGGATCCCATATTTACCTCTTATTGTGCATGCCTAGATCCTTATGGGAATCTATTTGTATCCCTATAACGTTGGTGGGATATCTTTGGATGGTGTGAGCTGGAGTGTTGATGATCTTGGTAGAGTTGATTGAGGTGCGGTATGATGGAAGCCTTAAGTTGCAGGGAGAAGTAAGAATATTGTCCTTAGTTTTCAATGCTTGGATTCTCAATGGGTTTGGGACAAGGGTAGTAGGAATTTGATGTTTTATACTGTAGATGTTTTAAGCATGCAGATTTTGCTTTCTTCATTTTTTTTATTTTCCAGTTGTGAGCAATCTTGTGATTTTAGGGTCAGGGATATTGTGTACTACATCTCGTTGGATAGGTGAAGATATGGATAAACTGTCGAACAAAGAAATATCTAGGGTAGAAGCTCTCAAGGAAATCAAGAACATAAAAATAATGCTTTGAAGGATCAATTTTCAAATGGATGGCATGAAGCAGTCTTTTGATCACAACAACTCTGATATGGAACAACAATATATTAGATAGGGTGAGTTAGAACCTAGGGTCAAGGATAAGGGGGATAAAATTGAACAATTGGTCAAGGAATCTAAGATGCACTTCAATATTATATTGGGGTTCGCTCAAGGAACTCAATCATAGGTTGGATAGTTTGAGGATTTGAAGGAAATGGAGCAAGAAACGATACAATTGAGAACTATGAGAAACATAGAAGGGCTAAATGGAACTGTGAGAAACATAGAAGGGTTAAATGATCAAGGACATTCTCAGAAGGAATAATTGATGGATGAGGGCCACAACAACCATGTATTTTCTTATATTTGTTTAGTATTATGTTTTTTAGTAGCACTGTTATATTAGGCAAGTTTCTTTATGCAATACAATTTTATGACTTTCTTCAATATACTATATTCAAATTGGAACATATATGATTAGAATTTTATTTATGGCTTCTCGAATAGTAGAAATTTTTATTTAAACATTAATAGTATACTCTTAGTTGTTTAGGATGTCCTCAAACATTTTATAATATAAATCCTTACCGATTCTTTAAAAAATAATGATTTTAATTTTATAATATAAATAAAAATATCTTATTTATAATGCATTAATTTCATCATGACAAATACATCAAATATATAATTCAAATGGTATCACATATTTTATTTGTTTATATTTGCAATACATTAATTTAAATATAATTATTTTTTAAATTACAAAATCATAAATTAAGAAATAATGGGTTAAGTATAATTAAAGTCGTTATTTTTAAATGACATATGTAATGTATTTGGATATTTCATTGCACCGAGTGAAATGAGGTGCTCTACAGCCCAGTATGGGGGAGATCCTGTAACGTTTGTCCATGTTTGTCCTTATAGTCGGCCATAATAAATAAAGTTTGTCTTTAACATAATAATAATAATAATAATTAATATTATGTCGGCAATTAATAAAAGGACGTGTATTTTCGTTTGAATTAAATCCTAGGCTATATAATACATGGACGTGTATTTTCGTTTGAATTAAATCCTAAGCTATAAACATTTGTCTTTATTATTGTCCGCCATTAATTAAAATGTAATGGAAAGTATTTAATGAAAAGTAAAAAAGTAAAATGTATTGTCGGCCATTAATTAAAATGTAAAAAAAAAAAGTAAAATTATGGAAAGTATTTAAAAAAAATCCATGTTGGCTCATAAAATAAAATATTATGAAAAGTAATTAAAAAATAGATGTTCATTTATAAAATAAAAAATTAAAACTTAAACCCGGATCTATCAATCAAGAGAGATTAAATTTCTTGAGTTTAAATTTTAAAAAAGAAATACACCTCAAGAAATTGGATCCCTCTCGGTGCTTAATAGATACGGGTTTAAGATGGATCTATGATGGTTTTATAGTATTTAGGAATGAATAAGAAACAAAGGAACGGGTAGTAGCGTTCCACGCCATATGACTGCAAGTCCACCACCAGTCCACTCTAAGGTGACTTATGGTTCCGTTGGGTTGGAAAAATTGCTTAGTCATCCTGAACGAAAGTAGACCAGACATTTCAAATGGAGTTTTTCTCTGTAACACAGCTAATGGCGTAGCCTTAGTGTTCCATTGTAACCCCTCTATGCGGGTGGGAGGGAAATCATGAACGGTATAGAGGTGTTTTTGGGAGGTTAAGTTGGCAAATGATGGGTCGTTATTGAACCTAGGGTTTAGTTGAGGTTTTATGATAGTGGATTCTGAGTGGTTGTCGGCATTGGAACCTTGAAGGGGCAGTCGTATGTTTCAGCTGTTATTTTATATCTGGGAATGGAACCTAGTCCTAACTCGCTAGTGGCGGAATATTCGATGGGGGTAAACAAAACTCATATGAGTGGTGGGCAGATGTTGGGGTGCTTAAGCCAGATGAGGTATATTGGAACATGTGGAAGGCGCGTGCCTCACCTGCGGGTTAGAAGCCTGGGAAAGGGACAGATTCTCCTGTGAGTCTGTTCGTTGGGAAGAAAACATTATCTAAGCATTTCGGTGAGACTAGGGTTTGTAGGACTTCAGAGGAGGGCTCTACAATCCCTGATAATATTCATGTGGGGTACCCATCTCAAGACCTGGCTCTCAAACAGTCCAGAGACTTACAAGGGTGGTATCGAACCGAAAAAAACAAAAAGTGGCGTATGCGGGAAAAAGGAGTTGATCTATTGATGGACTGTCAATCAGGCTTGGAGGGTATTGCGGCTCTATCGATCAAAGCACTGGTAGGGAAATTTTCCTATGGTGCCATGAACCGAAAGGACATAGATCAATGGGTCTCCACAAACTGGGCTAAAATTATTGGATATAGTTCGAAGATATATATATAAAGCAAGGGTTGGTATATGTTCTATTTCAGGATGGAGGAGCACACAACTATGATACTGGAAAAGACTTGGATTAAGGGGAATGGCAGCCTTATGCTTAAATGTTGGCATATGGGCTTCGACCCGGTTACGAAGAAGCTACGTTTTTGACATCTCTGGGTGTTACTACCGGAATTTCCTTTAGAGATGTGGCATAAAGAGGCCTTCATAGCAGTGGCTAGCCATTTGGGTCATTAAAAGATGAAACCCTAGTCGGAATGGATTGTCGAGTGGGTAGTGTGCTTGTGGAGATTGATATGTCCCTAGGACTATTTGGATCAATGGAAATTGTATGGCGTGACATGAGTTACTCTCAGTTACTGGACTACTGGGGAATCCCATTTCGGTGCTCCAAGTGCAAAGCAGGCGACCACCTTTGGCAGGAATGCTCTAACACTAGCTCGGGCTCTGATAGGGACTCATTAGAGGATGTTCATGCCTGGTCTTCCAATAGTTATTCGGCCTAAGAGGGCGAAGTTGTGGGCCCTGTGACTAAACTCGTTTCTCCCTAGGTCGAGTTTGTGGAAGGTTTGGAGCATTCTACACTAGTTGGTAAGTTAAAAAACCTGGATCCATCCTTTTCGTCTACCTTATCAAAAGACGATTTAGTTTTTCTATCGGGATTGGAGGGTAAAGGGGATCGTATAGGAGATGGTATCATTGGAGGCACTCCCACATTTGATTTGGGTATTCAGCGGTCCTCGGTTCCTATCGCTCCTATACCCTCGAAGTTGGTCCCTTGTTCGATTGCATCGGATCCAGTTTTCTTGGGGCCTATTGTTTATGTTCCTCCCAAGGTTGCGGTTATTTCTCGGGATCTAGTATCAAATATCGTGGTTCTTCCCTCCTCTACCCATTTCAGGCCTCCCCTTCTTTCATTCTCTTAGGGCGATGTGCAGACTGGTCCGGCTTCTGGGGTTCTACCCCCTGCTCCAATGTTACGTCCTCAAGTCGGGGGGATTTTAGGTGAGTCTTCGCGTGGCTCAAGGGATACATCCTTTGTTGACATTGTTAAATCAAAGACCCCGATCAAAACCTACTTAGTAAATATCCCTTTGATTGGTGGCAAACAGGTTTCTCCACTGGTTATTACAGATGATTCCGATTAAAACTCGCAGTGCTAGGAAAATTATCCCTCTTAAAATGGATATTCCTTCTTTAGAAAACTCCTTGGCTTCCTCCTCATCCATTGGATCAATGCATTCCAAATGGGCTCTTAGAAACATGAAATCCCTTGCTAGGGTGAAACAATGATCTTCTTCTCTCTGAATATTAGAGGGATTGGGGGCTCTCAAAAAAATTAGCCCTCAAAGGAATTGTGGATTCTTTGAAATCGGATGTTGGATGGGGTCCAAGTTGGGATTTTGCACAAGTGTTGAAAAGTGCACATTGCACGCGGCAGCAGGCGACAGGCAGTTTTGAGAAATTGCGCATGTTGTGCGACGGAAATGGCCAAGGAATGGTCGCATAGAACCGCGCATGAGCTATTTTGGTACGTAATACAGGTAAAGATCAGACGAGGACATGACCTATTTTGGGTAAGGAACAGGTGGACGACAGAGGAAAGCGACTTATTCGAACGTGTGGCGGCAAGCAGTTGAGAAGCTAGGCCACGAGGTCGACAGTGACAGGAAGGAGGAAGCAGTGGAAAGGGACAGGCCATGATGCAGTGTAACCGTTTTGAGGACTACGGCTGTCAGAGAAGCGTATGAGCCACGAGTGGCCCAGCTGGAGCAGGCGAAGCAAGCTGTTGACGGCGGCAGCTAGGGTGGAAGTTAGCCATGCCAGTTTTGGAAACCTTGGGGTTTCGTCCTAATGATTGTAAAGACACGACCCTTGGGCGTGATCTATAAAAAGAGGGAATTTTGTATGGGAAAGGGTTAGAGATCTCTTATAGAGCTATTCATTGTTGAGCATTGTTAGAATCTTTCAAGTTTGAAGCTATTGTAAAGGCTCTGCAGCTGAGTGCGCAAAGACCTATCTGAGAGAGAAGAGAGCCTGCAGCTGAGTGCACAGACTAAGAACGGTTATACCCTTCCCGAAAAGATCAATATTAACAACCATTCTTGTGGACGTATCCTCCATCCTAGGGGTGAACCACGTTAAATTCTTTGTTATGCAATTGTTTGTGTTTGCAACTGTTATTTTGCTTAGCATGGATGTTTAAATACCACAGTTATCTATTATGTGATTGCTTTTATATGTATTCACTGCAGGATGATGGGAATAATATGTTAAGTAATACAAATATGGATGAATGTTATGTATTCAACACTTCTGAGCATTTGAATGTATGAATCTGTTAGATAGTTGCATAGTTGAACATTGAATTAAAGCGCAGCCTTGGAGCGCGCAGTTTGTATGTTTATTCATTTGCATGCACCATGCATTAATAAGCTAAGTGTTATGAATGGATAAAGGTCGTCAAGTCTTGGATGAGGTCGGACTAGTCCTGAGTAGACGCGCGATCTAGTCGACGCATTGTACCATTGAGAGTGTTGCGAGGTAAGCTGTTGATAGCTTATCGTCATGATGCACGAAGCTGCCATATACCGCGCAATCTGTGGATGCGCTAGTTACGCAAGCACCTCTACTTGTCGAAGTATCCGACGTGAAGTAGAGACTTCTCGCAGTTGTCTATCCGCAACAACCCATATAGTGTTGCGCCGCTCGTCAGTCCTTTTACCTTCGTATCACTAGGTTGCGAAATCTTGATTCTGTAACCCCCTCATCTTTGCCTCGGGTGAGACCTCAGGCTGCGCACAGTCTGTTGCCGAAAGGGCCAGTGAATAGGGGTTTTGTTGGTTCCTTGAACCGCGAAGTACCTGGGTCTATGTTGAAAACCTCAAGAAGGTGATAGTCAACCAACAAATGGTTCCGTTGCTCGGCTAAGACCAGTGATGCGATAACATATTTGGAAAAGTAATGTGTGAAGAATAATACCAGTTCCCGTTGGGTTCAGACAATTGGCATCCTGAAAAGAAAGAGATCTGGGATTGGTGTGACAATATCGAAAGAGATTTTGCAAAGAAAGAGAACAGACTTCCACGTCTCTCTGACGTACAGTGGTTGAACAGATATTTGTGGAGAGAGATTCAAGAGATATTCTAGGCTTCATTTGGAAACGAGTTGCATGAGTGGATTTCGTGACTCGCATAAAAGAAAACATGTTTTCAAGGAGGAGTACCTACAGAGTGGACTCCAGAGCTCACAGTGCAGCTCAGAGCAATAGACAGCCCACTGACGCGAGTAGTTGACTTCTGGGTTGATAGCATACTTGAAGGATTTGTAACAGAGTTTGTTGTAGACATGTTGAAGTCCTACAGTCAAGCTGAAGCATACTTTTTCGAAGGATTCAGAGGTAAGTTCTTGAACAATCTAAGTCTATACATTAAAATGCTTTTATCTGAGAAAGGTGCTTTAAGAATGAAGTAATATTTTAGCATCTGTCATGGTCAATAGCATTTTTAGTGATTCTGACGAAGAGACACATAATCTGAGAAGTGGAAAGAGATATAAGTTTAATAAAGAAAAGAATCCCAAAGGACCTAGACTCCATGTGAATATTGAACTCCCATGTGACCTTAACAATCAGACGGCGTCGCCATCATCCACTATCCAGCCTATTACACCTCAAAATCCGTCGGTTGCAGAAACCGCGCCACCCCTAGATCAAAACCCACCCGCTGCGAGTGTAGCGCAGCCCGCCCCGCAGAACATCGATACCGTGCACACCACAGGAGTAGGTGCTCAGGCCATTCCGACTCAGACTATCCAAGTTCAGAATACCCAATCTCAGAATATCCCGCAGAATACCACTAGTCTGAATATTCCCTTTATTTTCTCTGCACAGATAGTCAGCACTACTCAGAGCGCTGCACAACCAGGAAGGAGAATGACAGATAACGATATAAAATTGTCGATATTCAAAGGAACGGGTCTAGAAGACCCTGATCAGCACTAGTTTCTATGTGAAGCCATATGGAGTTTAAAGCAGATCCAGGACAATGTTGTAAAGCGAGCATAGCTCATCACCACTTTTAGAGACCGCGCCTTGCATTGGTTTATGAAATATTCTCAGGCACAACTGAGAACCCTAACAGAAATTAAGGTTGCACTCATCGCAGAGTTTAAGAAACCGAAATCAGAATCGCAGTGCATAACATAATTAAAGGAAATCAAGCAGAAGCCTACCAAATCGGTTTGGGAATTTGATAAAAAATTAAGACATTGTTAGACCAAGTGAGCTTTGTGATAGCTCTGCAACAACACCAGGAATGATTCATCGCTGCGCTGTTGCCCCACATCAGACAACCATTAATGCAATAGAAGGTTGTGTCATAGGCAGAGGCCTTAGAGATTGCAATGAAGTTGGAGGCTTCACCGATTGGTGAGAGTAGTTCTAGGATGTCACAGATCCAGAACCAGTTGACTACCCTAATGTTAGAATTGCAAGGTATGAAGAATGGAAAAGAACAAAGATATGAACACAGACGTGAAGTTTGGTGCACAGGATGCAAAGGAGGGGTCCATACCAGAGAATATTGCCCCTTATTTCAAGATTATCTTGACAGTGGCGCACCAAATCCAATAAATATGAATCACAATTAGGTGCCATGGTGTGAAATCTGCAGAAGCAGAGGACACAGGCCTGAGGATTGTTATCTCATACAGAAATACGTAAAGACACCTAAGAGCTTGTATTGTAATTTTTGTAAACTAGTTGGACATGACAAATCCAACTACCGCGCATATGAGCTCATGAATAAAAGAAAGCGAGATATGGAAATGATGCGAGGTGTTGGAATGTACCGCGTCCAAGAAGAAAATCAGTTGAAACAAGAAAATACCCACTATGATCAAGGAGGATATAGAGGCCATGGTGGTGGATACCGCGGGAGAGGAAGAAATGCCGGCCCGGCGCAAGGAAGAGGCCGCAGCCAAGTAATCTGTTATAACTGTGGCCAACCAGGTCACATTTCTAGAGATTGTACCAACCCATGCACAACATGTAGTTATTGTAAATCATTTGAGCATGTTATTGAAGACTGTCCTATGCTAGAGGTAGAAATGCAGAAATGAAGAACGACAGAACCACCGAATCCCAACATTCAGTTGATTGCAGTAGAGAGCAGAACTGCGGATTCGAGTGTAAAAGTAGTAACGCGCAGTGGTGCTAATACAAGAAGGGACGGAGGCGCAGAAGCTTCGACCTCTAGAACGTGCAATCCTAGGCAGAACCCTAGTGAGCCGGTATGGATTAGAAAATCCCCTGGGAAAGCATCGGGTTTGGACTTACAAAAAAATAAGGGAGCATTAGAGGAAGCGCGGGAGATGTTCAGAGCACCGCCACCCGGGTCCCCGAGAACACAGTTGCGCAGTGAAGTACCACAAAGAGAGGATATGCCAACGGCATATGAACATACAAGCACCGCAATAGATACAGGGACCTCTGTTGCGCAGTTCTTATGGAGCTGCATGAAATTACTGAAGAGCACAGACACTTACACAGAATTTGAAAAGCTACTAAGGCAGTATGGGCCAAACAGCGAGAGGGGGGCTGCCAACGGTGCAGTCCATAATATTAGGAGTCCTAAAAGAACAGGAAGGGAAATGAGACTCACTGCATAGATCGGGGACTATGAGATGGATGAGATCATCCTTGACTTGGGATCCGAAGTAAATGTCTTGACCAAGTAGACATGGCATCAGATGGGTAAACCAAAGTTGCAGTGGTCAACTCTACAGTTGAGAATGGCTAATCAAGGGATAGTTATACCTTTGGGGAGGTTACCCAACACTATTGTTGACATTGACGTAGTGCGCAGCTATGCAGATTTCAAAGTGATTGAAATCATGGACGATAGCCATCCTTATCCAGCATTGTTGGGTATCGATTGGGCAATGACAAACTCTGCCATTATTGATTTTAAAAACATGAAAATGATATTTGAAGGCAACGATATTAGGGTCATCGCATCGTTGGATCCCTCACAGGGCGAACAATATGTTGAACCAATTCAAGAGGAATCCAGAGCCCAAGACTTGGACCGTATTTACAAGATGACAACCAATACTACTGGTTATATTAATCCAACTGCGGATGGCACACTCAGTTGGCACTATGATAACTCTTGCATCTCAAATTCTGATGCAGGATAGAGAACTGGCAAAGTAGGTTACATGAAGTATCTGCCAGGAAATGCGCGTGGATCATGAAGTCATTGCATTGGATTGGAAAGGAGGTAATCCCAATCCATAGCTATGATGGTTTCTCTAATGTTTACTCTTTTATCAATGAATATACTGCAGCACTTGCAGAAGAACGTCGTTTACAAGCATTAGATGTGGCATTGCGCGATACACCTGCCAGATGGTGGGTCACGCATAAGCAGACACTGACAACATGGGATCAATGCAGAATTAAGATGCAAATCCGGTTTGCTAATAAGGTCACCCTATCATTTGAGAAATACAATGGATAGACAAATCCACGAGAGCATATTCGGGTCTATTCTGAAGCATGGAAGGAGAGGCTACCGACAGAATGGGTGCATCTGTTTGTGCACACACTAGAAGAACCAATTCCGAAGAAGTGGTACCTAGACCAGGAGTTGCGCAGAGGCACAGTGGACTGGTCTGGCCTAACTGTGAGCTTCCAGCAGGATTTCAGTTTCGAAGATGAGCATCCAAGTATCAATGACGCGCTACAGGCTATTAAAGAAAAAATATTTAGTCCACACTGTACACAAGGAAACATGACACTCGAAGAATTCTTTGGCACAGAAAGAATACCTGCGTGCCTACAACCTAAATGGGAGGAAAAGCTAGAACATGCTCTTGATTGTTATCACATTGATGGAGAACCCAAGGATAAAGCAGATTGTGATGAGGAGGACCCGCGCAATATACGGATACCTGAGTCATACGGATCGCGCGAAGTAGAAGGACCTCCACTGAAAATTGTAGATATGAGTGGACCCGTGAAAACAAGGAAAGTAAACATTGGCACCAGCGAAGAGCCAAAGTTTGCAGCTATCGGAGATTATTGGGATGAAGACATAGTTGAGGAGGTCGCGGGTATATTACAGGAATATCGAGAACTATTCCCGACCAACTTCACAGAGATGAAAGGTATACTGGGAGACTTAGGAGTGATGAAAATTCCTCTTAAGCCTGGCGCGAAGCCTGTGAAACAAAGACCATATAGACTGAACCCGTGCTACAAAGAACGAGTTAAGGCAGAACTCGATAAGATGCTCGATGCAGGGATCATTGAGTCGGTCGAAGAATCTGAGTGGATAAGCCTGATGGCTATCCAGGATAAGAAGACAAAGGGTGAAATCAGGATCTATGTAGATTTGAGAAAGCTCAATGACGCTTCCATGCATGACCCATTTCCTACACCTTTTACAGATGAAGTGCTAGATAATGTTGGAGGGAATGAGGCGTATTCTTTTACTGATGGATTTTCAGGATACCATCAGATCAGGATTGATTGCGCAGATAGGCATAAGACTACTTTTGCCATAGAATGGGGGTCGTTCCAGTATACAGTAATGCCTTTTGGCTTGAAGAATGCACCCGCCATATTTTCTAGAGTGGTCGTTGCATTATTTAAGGATTTTATACATAAGTTTCTAGAGGTTTACTTTGATGATTGGACCATTTTCGGTTTATTAAAGAACCACGCTGCGAACCTCAGGATGATGCTGGAAAAATGCAGACAACATCAAATCTCATTAAACTTGAAGAAGTGTGTTTCCTGTGTTCCCTATGGAATTCTGTTGGGACACATTGTGTGCAAATAGGGCTTGATGGTTGATCCTGCGCAGATCGCAGTCATTGTAAACTTGCCTACACCAAATTCAATCAAGCAATTGCGCACTACATTGGGGCATACAAGCTATTACAGGAAATTCATAAAAGGGTATGCGCAGATAACCGCAGCAATGGAGAAACTGCTAAAGAAAGATGCACTGTTCATTTGGAATGAAGACTGTGAGAAAGGATTCGACACATTAAATGAGAAGATGGTCATTGCGCCAATCCTAGTTTTTTTAGACTGGGAGAAGCCATTTCATGTCCATGTTGGTGCTTCATGTATCGCACTGGGCATTGTTCTTGCTCAGCCAGGAGAAGGAGGCATTGATCATCCCTTTGCATTTTCCAGCAAAAAGTTATCGTCCGCTGAGAAGAACTATACCACCACTGAAAGAGAAGGACTCGCCATGGTCTATGCGCTATAGAAATTAAGACATTACTTGCTTGGTGCGCATTTTTCTATGTTCATTGACCATTCTGCTTTGAAATACCTAGTCAATAAGCCAGTGTTAGGGGGGTGCATATGCAGATGGTTACTACTCTTTCAGGAGTATGATTTTGAAATTATTGTTAAGCCAAGCAGATTGAATTTAGGACCTGATCATCTATCAAGGATTGAGTCAGGAGAAGAGCCAACGAATCTGGAAGACAATTTGCTCGATGCGCAGTTGTTCGCTATACAGGTTGCAGATGATTACTATAGGGACATCATTGACTTTTTGACTACTGGGTTTGCACCCACATAGTTCACTACGCAGCAGAAGAAGCAACTGGTAGTGCGCGCAGCAGACTTCACTATAATCGCAGATCAGCTATATACATTGGGACCGGATGAAGTATTGCGCTAATGTGTATTAGAGCACAAAAAGCCATTTATATTAGCGGATGCGCATTCGGGACTCGCAGGAGGCCACTACGCAGAAGATATTTCCCACATGGCTATGGTGGCCTACAATTTATAAGGACTCGAAGGAAAATTTCCAAAGTTGCGACGTCTGTCAAAGAGCAAGACAGCCTTCGCGCGAAGACGAAATGTCGTTAAATAAACAATTGACATTGCAGGCATTTGAGAAATGGGCTATTGATTTTGTGGCACCTATTAACCCACCAGGAAAGAGAACTGGTGCAAGGTATATCATTACCGCGACTGACTACCTCACCAGATGGGTAGAAGCGAAGCCAGTGAAAGACTGTAGCACAGCTACAGCCGTAGAGTTTATTTACGAGAACATTTTGACAAGGTTCAGATGCCCGAAGATTTTGATGAGTGATCAAGACACTTATTTTTTGAATAAGACCATTGAGGATTTGACCGAAGAGTTCCACGTTCATCATCAGCGCAGCACGCCTTATCATCCACAGGCGAATGGAACCGTTGAAGCATTTAACAAAGTGCTGGAGAATGCGCTAACCAAGATATGCAACGTCAATCAAGACGATTGGGACTTGCGCATTCCATCCGTATTATGGGCATATAGGACCACATGCAAGAAATTGACTGGCCACACACTTTTTAGACTGGCTTATGGGAAAGAGGCTATAATGCCAATGGAATATATCATTCCCAGTTTGCGCATAGTAGCGTTTATAGGCATGGAAGACCGCGCAGTGCTAGAAGAAAGACTCCTACACTTGGTTGGGTTGGAGGAAGATCGCTTTGTCGCGGGCTTCCACCAACAAGTACAGAAAGAGCGCGAAAAAGCATGGCATGATCGCCACATCAAGAACAAGTCTTTCCAGGTAGGTGATCTAGTCCTCCTGTATAATAGCAAATTCATGAAATTTCCTGGAAAGTTTAAAATGCATTGGCTTGGCCCATATACTGTAATGCATGTTACTAATGGTGGCGCAGTCCAGTTAGCTACATTAGCCGGAGATACCTTTCCAAGTATGATAAATGGTAGCAGACTAAATCTTTATCGCGATAGTCCGGCTGCGCAGAGTTTTGTATGATTCGGGGAAGCGTACCGCGCAACAATGCTAAAGTTGCGCGTGCAACAAAAAAAAAAAAACTAGCTGCGTAGAAGAGCAAGTCCAGAGACTAGTTGCGTAGGAAAGGCGAAACCGTGGTAACACAAGAGATATCACAGAATGCGCAACAGGAAGTACCTTCGCACAAGACCGCCAGCACATCTTGACGGAAACCGTTACCATGACATCTGTCGGCTAGTTACTGGATCACTAACCAATTTGGCAGCAGGAGTAAAGTTTAAAATTTAAGGGCGGATGTGACATTTTTGAACACATTAAAGACGGAAGTGACCAATTTAGCATCAACGTCCGGCTGGCAGGTTGAGCCATTAACGCTAATTCGACGGAGTTGACAAGATGGCTTACTAATTATCCTTTTGGCATTTAAGGAAGCAGATCCGACCTAATGATGAGGATCGAGTGGCACAACCGAGATATTAGGAAAGAATTGGACATTAATATGGCATCAAGTGCCTCGACAACCGCCGAAGGCCACATTGCAAACCCACAAAGGCTATAAGTACACATTGCCCGGCCACTTATTCACGTTACAAAGCTTTTGCCATTCCTTGCTTGAAATTTCAGAGAGCCGGGTGAAGAAGCACATCGTATGAGAGAGCCGAACCAGTTGGAAGATCTCTCCTGGTTATTTTAACCTTCAGCAATTCTAGCAGACATGACGGCCACAAAGGGGGATTCGTCTCGAAGTTCAGTTAGGCAGGCTGCAGGAACCAACTGAGGGAAGGAACCTGCTACAGAGTAGGCTCAGTCAGGCACGCCATTGAAGCCACAGTCAGCCACGGTCCAGAACCTACCTTTCTACCCGATGCCGGACTATATTCCCCCACGGAAGGACGATGCACCACCAGTACACCTGGATAAAAACGTTGTATATGAAATCCCGTTGCCAACAATTTCCACCCGAGTGAAAATTGCTGAGAACCTGCTCGGCGAGGTGCCCAACTGTAAGTTGGAGGATTACGACTTGCTGGAAAATACATTGGCCAAGCCGAAGAGCTATGCACAATTTCGGCCCAACGGCTATCTCAACCAGGTCGTGGATGGAAAGACTGGAGTTGAAAGTCTACAGGTCCAGGACTGGATAAAGCCCATCCAACCCTCGGGGTTGCTCAATCTATTACAAATTCCACATTTTACTAAGAGCATTGAGTACATGGCCGTGGTGCGCGCACTGTTGTCCTGCGTGCACGAAGGATTCCTTTGGTTGGATACGCGCGTTGATATAAGTATAGATCTGATACATCATATCACAGGTCTGAACAAGCACGGGGAGGACCCTGCTGACCAAATGGTGAAGCGCGCGCAGGATCAAGGTCTTTCCACTGAAGTTTCCAAGGAATTCGGTGTCATCCACAAGGGGCACAGACTCCCCACCAATGACATCAATGATCCCGTAACAAATTTTATTGTTCAGTTGTTAGTAGGCAAGCTGCTGCGCAAGTTTCGACCGCTGGAGGTACCGGCAGTCGCGATAAAACTAACGGCGAACACATTGCGCAGGGTACCCTACAATTGGTGCCAGTACCTACTAAACGAATTTTTAGTAGACGTTCAGGCGACCCAAGACGATGGATCATTATTCCATTACGGCTGGCTACTCATACTGGTAGCCTTTGGAGGCTAGAAAGAGCTGGATATGAATCAAGGCGTCCCAGACCTAGCAGGACAAGGCCGCGGGACGCACTTCAGCAACCTGTGGGCAAGCTTGAAGGCGACCAGACAACGCCACACAGCTGAAGTTTTTCATGTTTACTATCACCAGCTGCGCGAGGCGATTTTGGAAACACCGCACATATCAAGGGCAGTGACCGACAAATTCACATGCATCATGAGATTCTTGGCAAAGAGGCATCGGTCACACATTCAGCCACGGGCTGATGCAGAAGAAGGATTATGGTATCCAGGGATTTATCGCCTCGATGAGGAGACAATCGAAGCAATGATGGAGCATTGGGATGACGACTAGAAAGTCCCCTCCTCACGAGATGATGCATCGGATTATGAGCAGAACATCCCACCTGTCTCCGCGGCCAAGATCGACATCAAAAGTTCAGATGAAGAAGATACTCAAGGAGATAGTGAAGAACCAACAGCAATGAAGGAAAAGAAGAAGGGGGGGTTACCTGAAGGTACTTCCATTGTTGAAGAGAAGGAACCATCTCAAGATAAGGCCAAGGAGTCGGTAGAGCGCAAAAGAAAGGCTACTGAAATCCATTCAGACTCAAGAGGCCAGCGCAAGAAGCGAAATGCTGAGAAGCCAAAGTTCGTCCCGCAGCTCCACCCGGATGACTGTGAGACGATCGCCACTAAAGTACAGGAAGTCTGGGAAGAAACGCGCGCAGAAAAAGAAGCGAAACAAGAACGACTCCAGTTGACCATAATCCAGGCTATGGATGAGGTCAAGATGATGGTAGCACATATGGGGTTGGGACAACCAAGTGCATTTGTTAGCATGTATCATTTTTCTCTAGGAAACTATGGTTTCTGCTGAGCGGGCTAGATTATATTTTCAGAGCATAAGGAAAGATTGGGTTATTTGTTCAACGGATGCAGTTGGTCATTCGGGTGGTCTCCTATCGGCCTGGGATCCAAAAAAATTTCACTTTTCTTCTTATTGTACTCCCTTGGGGATACTTATGGAAGGCCGCGTTCTAGGGTTTACCGGGGAGGTAAACCTGGTAAATATCTATGGTTCATACTAGGATAGATGTCATTTTTGGGACACTACTAAATCGGGGGGTCTCTTGGAACTTGACAATATCATACTAGCGAGAGATTTCAATCTGACTCTCTCTTCTGCCGAAACTTGGGGGAAATTTGCACGTGAAGATAACTTATGTTCCTATTTTTCTGACCTCTTTGCATATTCAGGGTTGATTGACATTGAGTCGGTTCCTCTTGGGCCTACTTGGAGCAATGGTAGAAAGGTTGATGATAAGATATCAAAGCATCTGGATAGGTATATGTTGTCATTAGCGCCCAGCTAGGTCAGTAGCACCCTTGTTGAGTGATTTTAGGGATTTGCATGCTCAACTTCAGTTAAACGGAGTGATCAATGAGTCCCTCAACCAGTTAAACTCAATATAGGTGAGATGCATGACTAATTGATTTTATCTACTCTTAGTTAATCCTGAATACCCCTTTTAGCATGGCATGGGAAAATTGCCTCTAACCCTAACTTGAATTACTGGTCTATAAATATTGTACTCCACCTCTCATTTAATTTAATGAACTTGATCATTCTTATTATCTTCTGCTTTGAGTACTTGTGTAGTCATTTATGTTATTCATTTATTACATAATGTATTGATGGTTGATTTGATTATCATTGCATATCTATTTAGTTTATGTACCTAGATATATACATGTTCAAATCTTATATGGTATTAGAGCATAGGGGGTACTAAACTAGTTAGTGTTTCAGGGATTTCTTCAACTATCTAGATTTTGCGAGTTGAGAAGGGTTTTTGCAACAAAGATTTTTCAGTTATCAAGAAGGATTTTGCAGTCACCAAAGAAGGCTTTTGCAGCCACTAAAGAAGTCTTTTGCAGCCATGAAAGAAAGCTTTTTGCAACACTACTCTCACAGATTATAGAAGGATTTTTGCAGCCACCAAAGAAGGTTTTTTTTGCAACCACCAAGGAAGTCTTTTGCAGCCATCAAAGAGGATTTACAACCATGGATATACCTTCTAATCAGTTTCTAACCCCCTTCAATTACTTAAAATGCAAGTCAAGAGTAGATATGATCTTGGGAATGAAGGGGTTGTACCAGATCACCATGGGAAATGAGATGGAACCAATGGCTCTTGTCCAAAATTCCAAGTTTCTTAACCGAATGGATGGAGCACATGGGATGTTATTTTATTCTATGTCTTCTAACTTGCTTAACTATATCCAAGACAAGAAAGCCCCCAATGAAATATGGACCATCCTTTCAAAACTCTTCGATACACAAGATGAGATGAGGGGTCATCTCTTGGAGGTAGAGCTAATGAATCTGAGGCCGAGTAATTTCGAATCCGTACAAGAATTATTTACAAAGTTCAAATCTTTCCTCTTGGAGCTCAAGATGTGTAACATTAATAAAGAGGACACTCATATGGTACTTTCTATCCTTTCTAAGTTGGGTCCTAAATGCAACAGTTTTGTTTCATCATTTCACTCTACTAGATTAGTACTTGGAGCTTCTTTCACCATGAATTATTTAGATGTCTTTGTTGTCTCTCTTATTCAAGAGCAAGATAAGCTTTCTCGTATGGGCCTAAAAAGGTCCTCAAATCTCAATCCCTTGCAGCAAATGAGGACAAGAAGAAAGATAGTCAACAAAAGACTCCACACAAAGGAAAAAGGGAGCAAAAGTCCAAGTTTTCTCATGAAGACTTCAACTCCTATGATGACAAGACCAAAGAGAAGCATCCATGGTGTCCTTAATAAAGGACCACATAAAGAAGAAGATTGCAGGTACAAGAAGTTTTTTGAAGAAAAGGAAAAGAAGGAGCGCAACAAGAAAGTTGTCACATCCAGCTGCATGTATGCACTTTCAACAGTGTCCTCTCCACGCATCCTTGATTCAAAATAATTTGAAGAACTTGTTCCAAATCAATTTCAAATTGAAGAAGACCTCCTACATGTCTCTTTAGTCTCTGGAGCCTTAGCTTTTTCTCCTACTACTCACTAATTTCCACACCAATTTTTCTGGTTAGATTAATTCTCTTCTTTTACATTCTATTTTATGGGGGAGGTTCCCATTGGGTTTTTCCCTCTTTCCCAAGTTACAGAGAATCTTTCTTTATGTGTGCATGGGTACCTAATATGACTGAAATTTTCCAGGACCCATTATTTTTTGCTTATTTTTTTACCTAATTAGGCTTATGGGGATGTTAGAGTAAATAACCCTCCTAAAGCATATTCTGATGAATCTAATGGGCCAAACCACACTCAAATCCACCTCTCGATTCAACCATGAGTCAAAACCCTAATTTTGGGGATGCCTTCCCTTATTTGAGGGCGCATTCCCTAATTTGGGGGAGTTTTACCTTGATTTAAGGAAGAGTTCAGTTAGAACTAGATTTGCTCCACTAATTTAGTTCTAACTAAACACTAACTGACCCATAACACTCATTGGTGCCCCAGTTAGGTCAGTAGCACCCTTGTTGGGTGATTTTAAGGATTTGCATGCTCCACTTTAGTTAAATTAAGTGATCGGTGAGTCCCTAAACCAGTTAAACTTGGTTTAGGTGAGTTGCATGACTAATTGAGGTTATCTACTCTTATTTAAGCCTGAATACCCCTTTTAACATGGCATGGGAAATTCAAATTGTCTCTTAGCCTAACTTGAATTGTTGGTCTATAAATATTGAACTCCACCTCTCATTGTTAATTTAATGAAGTTGATCATTCTTGTTCTCTTTTGCTCTGAGTTCTTGTGTAGTAATTTATGTTATTCATTTATTTGATAATGTATTGATGGCTTATTTGATTCTCATTGCACATCTATTTAGTTTATGTACCTAGATATATGCATGTTCAAATCTTATAATTTTAAGATTAACTTGATTGATTTACATGATGATTCCACCATAGTGCATTGATGTTCACCATGGTGGTTATTCGTTGTTGCATAGATTTGGTGGTTTCTACCTCCAGTCCCCATTGGGGCCTTTCCCTCTCTATGCATGGTATTGGATCATGGCTCAAGATATTCACATTGATAGTGAGGACCCCCACAACCCCAACAAGCAACTTGGGGTGGATGTTGTATGCTAAACTATTGGGACCTCTGAGATGAGTTCCTTCCCTTGGATATCCTACCTCTTCCAAATGATCCTCAAGAATTCCTTGGACTCCCGTGAGTCACCGATGATAGGTGTCGTGTTGTATTGGATTTCATTGATCTACCTACCGGTGCAACCCTGTGTGCAAATCTATTTCCAGATGAAGGTGTCCTAGAGTATCCTCCACTAGGTTAGTTTGGAGGGGCATTTCCCACAAACTCCGGCTAGTGAGGATTATTTGATCGCAAGGGTTTCACATCCAACATTTCCTCAGCATAGTGAACATTTTCAACTGCTTCAACAACTAAAGTAGATTTCCACGTATGTACTTGAGCGCTCAGCCTAGCATTGATTAGCATCCAGGTAGGAAACTTATTTTATCAGTTACATGAATCTTATCTCATAATGTTCCACTGATTGGTTCCCCTATACTAAAGCATGAAAGACTCCTACCTACTCTTCTTAGTAGAATGCAGGAAAGCACTTCCTTCGAAACGTATCCACAAACAATTCCATGGAAGAGTGTTTGGGGTAAGGTGCAACTACCTCTCTTGGTTTCCCCACCAATTTAAGGCACTCTGCTTAAGTTGGAAGATTTCTATTTTAGATTTGGAGGTGGAGACATACTCTTGTAGTGCCAAACACCTATTTATGCCCTTCAACCATGTATTTTCTCATTCCCCTGCACAGCCCCTAGAAAAATCCATAAGCTTGATTTCCTTAAGCTCTCTTATGATGACCTGGGGAGGAGGAGGTCCTTGCTCTAATTTCATCGACCCTTTGGGATTACACCCCCCTCTCCACCAATGGTGGGGATTTCACTTATGCACTATGTTCCACACTCACTCATGTAAACCCATTTAATGTCCCATTTATTGCATCCAAATAGCACATTAGAGATCCTTCTCATGCGATAGTGTCGGTGGTGCTGCCATTGTCGGATTCACTAGTGGTATTGCCCGACCTTGCCCTCGACCTCGATTTGCACGCATCCTAACCATACTACTACTACATCACAATGAGAAGTTTTATTAATAAGGAGCTATGGCGTGGCTAACTATTTCAATGCATGCATAAACAATAGTATGCGAAGGCATAGTTTCTATTATTATTTTATCATATTTTCATGATGACATCTTATTTGTGGCAACGGGCTTAGATCTAGGAGTTTGTTTAGCTAAGGTCATTTAGTCCTTAATCTCTAGGTAGTATATAATGTTTTGAAAAAATTTCCATCAAATCTTTACATAAAGCCACATCAAATCGACACAAACCCACTTGATATATTGCCAATAAACTTAAGTATTTTAATTTATTATTTATAATATTTTTGTTCTATTATACACCCGGCTTTCTTTTCTTTTCTTTTTAAGTATTTACATTATTATTTAAGTAATTTAAAATAAATAATTTATTATTATTATATTTGATATATAATTAAAATAATGATTAAAATTTAAATAAATTTAAAATTCAAATTTAATTATAACACAAACTTAAATTAAGCCTCGAGTGGTAGCTTAGTTGGTTGGATCATTCGGGACCAAGACGGCACATGGTCAAGGTCAGGGATTCAATTCTCTAGGTCCTTCGGGGTTAGGCACCGAAATAATGCCGACAGGGTGAGGCCCCTTCGGGTGGGCCCCTTGGATTATATTTGTGGACGTAGCGAGCTCTAGGGCCATGAACCACCTTGAAAAAAAAACACGAATATATATATATAAGCGTTGAGAAAGCCTTACATGAGGCCACATGATCTCTCCCACTTAGGCCATGTAGAATAGTTTAAGAAAATATTTAGGAGAGCATAAGGGTACATACAAAACCCTCCCTCCTCCCTTTTTAGCTCATTTTCCCAATGACAAAAAATTACTCTGCTCCGCTCTGGCCATGGTGTTGTAGTTTTAAGTTAGCAGTCAACAATGGCGAACCAAGAACTGCGAGCGGAGGTGGAGCTCGACAACAACTCACAAGTATAATTTTTAGGGTTTTTTTTACTTCTATGGAGGGTGGCTCGGCATTAGAATATGCATTAATGATAATACTATGCAATAATGATTTGTTGCCTTGCATGCTTAGATGAGAGAATACATGAACTATGCACTAGAAGAGCATAGTATTATCATTAATGCACACATGAGCTATGTATGCACCAGCTACGCCTACATACCTTGCACGCATACCCTAGTATTATTCCAATTAAAGATTAACTATAAAAAAATTAATTATAAACTATGCTTATTAATGTTAAATTGTGATTAATTATGCTTATTAAAAATACATTATTAATGTTGGATTGTGATCTTAGTTTCATTTTGTTTAGAAGATGTGATTCCTGACATTTTACAAAATTGAAATATGTTATTTTATTTGACTTGTTAGGTGAAGAGTTAGTGAAATTTATGTTTGGATGAAGTTGGTAGTTTTATTTTATTATTTATGACCCTCCTAGAAAAGAGTGTGGGGTTCTTCCCAAGTGGGGGAGCAGTGGAGGAGCAAAAAGGAGGATCTAGGAATTGGATAAAGGGGGGGAAATAAAGGAAGGTAAAGAGGGTTTTTTTGGAGGAAAAAACATCGTTGTGAAGGAAGGAGTGAGGGGTGAACACTTGGATGCAAACTTGAGTGATTTGCAATTGTTGTTCTTAGAACCACGAGCACAAAGGGATGGGAGACTTTATGTTTCCTGGAGCTAAGTAGTTGAAGAAGTTGTTCCTAGTTGGTTGGGAGGCTAATTCAAGTTTGGACACACTTGATCATTTGGGCATACTTGACAGTTCGGAAAGCTTACATCAAGTAGCTAAATCAAACACTGTTAAGGTATTTTCCTTATTTATTTCAAGTATTTTTCCTTATTTAATTCTTAAAATTTTGTTGTCATTTGAAATGGATAATCCCTTGGGAAAATTGTTAATAAAGTTGTTAAATAATTATTGATAGAATGCTTAAATGTTAGATTAGTTACAATGACATATTTAATTCTTAGGCTTAAATAACTCTTAAGACCTTCCAACATAAATTTGTTTTTAAATGGTATGTAGACAAACAAATAATAAAACTTCAAACAAAACCACAACACTCAATTTTGGGTGCTACACTATTGTCAAGGATGTTGTCGAGCAAGAAGTCTTTTGCAAAAGTAATGGTCTTTGTATGTTTAGATGCCAAAACTTAAATAGGAAGCCTTTCTCCATACATGTGCTAAAGGATTCTTCATTTAGGACCAAGATTGAACCCTTAATTTGGGTCCTTGGTTTTGGGAAAAAACTGGACTTTGCATGAAGGCATGGGCTCTATATCCTTTGACCCTACAATAAATTATCTTCCCCACCACTCTTGTTTGGTTTGGAGTCCCAAATATTTCTCTTCAATTCTGGAATTATGATTTGCTCAATGATATTGGAGATGTTCTTGGTAAATTCCACTTCAAAAGTGAGGAGACAAAGCATCGTCACATTGCCATGTATACATGTATTTGTGATGACACGGATTTCAAAAAATGGTTTCCAAGGTTGGCAAAGATTATACATGGAACCAAAAGTTGAATGATGAAAAAGTATTCTTCAAATGCAAGCAATGCTATGCAACAAGGCATGTTGTGGCTTATTGGCTTGATCTTCATAAGAATGGTTGATCTCGAAAGTCCCTGCAAAATTCAGCTTGGTGGGATGGTGCAAAGGAAGAACATCAATTGATATCTCCCTCTATTAGCCAAGATATTCAATAAATAAATCCACCCTTGCAATAGGCACCTTCAAAGGAAGTTCCTACTAAGAAAGTTCAAAATAAGTGATGTATTCAACAAGTGCTAACCTCGAATGAATCATATATCAAAGTACTAAGTAATCCATGAAACCCTTCCTCTCCCATGTGGTAGCAAGGACTCCTTTTGTTGAAAAGGAAGTCAATGACCCCTCTTGATTGGGAAGATATCTTCTCCCAACCCCATGTGAGCTAGGTCAATCAAACAAAGGAACCAAGCCTGAACAAAAGAATATTTTTTAAGAACCACCAAACAAGGAAAATCATAACCACATAATCCAACAAAACTCATCCAAGACTCGAAGAGGGAATGGACAACAACAATCAAGGAGAAGAAGAGCATTTCAACGTCACAATCTATGATGACAAATTATAGGCATAGAAATCTACTCTATGCATGTATTGCTTCTGCATTTTCTTGTATTCATAGTTATTTGGATTTATTCATATAACTCAATCTATGACAAAAAAATTGACACATAGAAACTTTAGGAGGGGGGAAATTTTCAATACTTATTGTTATGGAAATATATGTGTCATGTAGCCTCAACCTCCTTTTGTATTACATTGCTATACAATTCATCTACAATTTTTTCTAATACAAATTTCACTTTTATTGTTTTAAAATTTAAGTAATAAATAAATCACATAGATAACTACAAGTTAAGGAGAGTCCATAAGATATGACACCAAAACCATCAATAATGTTAATACTAAATTAAGAGAGGATGCTGTACCTCAAAGCTTGCCTTCGCCTTCAAATTTGTTAACTTAGAATACAAAAATTGAACTTACATTGTGTAGTACTTCCAACCACTTTTCACTTGATTACATGTTCATTTCCAAATATAATTATTAACAATGATAGCAAAAATAAAAATAAAAAAATGGTAATAATATAATATCTTAAAATTAAAGAAATAAATAAATATATAAAACAATGACATAAGCAAAAATGAAAACCAAAGGGTGAAGGGTGAAACATCAAAAGGGGTGAAGTGAAAACCAATCCTTGATTTATTGTACTTAAAAAATCACTTATAAAAAAATTAATCTTTCTAACTACTTAATCGCTTCAAATTTAAAATAAATTCAAATTAATTTAAATAAAAAATATCTATAATAGTAAAGATTAAATGTTATACATCTCATGCTACTATGAAGGTTGTGATATTAATATTGAATTGTATGATGAAGATTTAAATTAGTTTAAATAAAAAATATTTATAATGGTAAAGATTAAATGCTATACATCTCATGCTACCATAAAGGTTGTGATATTAATATTGAATTTTAAAAGTTTATAGTATATTTTATGATTTTGACATTAATGTTTAGTTTTAAATTGATTTAAATAATAATAAAAAAATTTACATAAACCATGTTTATAATTTTTTGACAAAAAATTTATATTATTAAAAATTTAGCAAATATTATTTTAAATTAATGAAATTACAAATATAAAATGTTATATTGCAAATCAAATGTTATAAAGATGTTATAAAGATATTAAAACGTGTTGAATCCATTCTTAAATTAAAATAACAAAATCAAATGTTATAAAGATATTAAAACGTGTTGAATCCATTCTTAAATTAAAATAACAATTTTATTAATTAAATGCTAAATTTTAATAAACAATGCCTCTTAAAACTTTAAGAGATAACAAAATAAAAAAGCTCACAATAAAATATTTAAACCTGCTCTTAATGCTTAAAATTATTATGGATTTTTTTTCCACAGCAAAAATACTCACATTTTTATTAAAAAAAGTTACATTAAGAAAAAAAATTATATTCTTCATATGCTGTTAGCATTTGCTGTAGTCAGTGCATGTCTGATCTGACAAACTTATCATTCTCAAAAGAGAGATTTTTCCTACAACCAAAAATACAACAGAATTCTTTTGCATAAGAGAATCTAAAGACAACTCATTTGTATGAGTTCAATCTTGAGCGTATAAGTTGCTTAATCCTGAAGCCATGCTTCCAGATCATAAGACAACCATATCATTATGTAGCACAGTAAATTAACATAGCCAAAAACATATTTTTCTTAAGTTGACAAGAAACGTGGGTGCGGGGACAGGTGCAAGTGCAGGTGCGAAGACGAGGATGTCAATTTTTGAAATAGGGTACTTGGGTTCATCGAGGTACTATATATATATATAAGTAGTTGTAACAAAACAATAGAATTAAAAGTTAAAAACATGTCACATGCATATTTCTTCATAATTCAATGATTCATCATTCATTTAAAATTCACATTGAAACATAAAATTTGATATAAAGCGGAAGTTATATTATGATTCCATTGTCATACTACATTCAAATTTGCCTAATGGACCAATGGCATTTCCAGACATGAAATAGAAAATGTAAAATTCAGAAAACACTCAACAGTGATTTCTTTCAATGATTCTCCTTGTTGTAACAGTGTAACCTTGTTGCTATATTCAACGTGGAAAGCCCGTCACGGTTCCACCAAACACTGTCGCTGTGAAAAGCCCTTCACCAAACACTGCAGTTGCTGAATGAAATGATTATGAGATGTTTGAATGGCAAATTATGATGTTTGAAGAGTTTGGGGATCGTAATTTTAGGTTTGGGAGGGGGGCACCTTTCCCCCTTCCTTTTATTTATTTCACTGCTTAAAAAATCAGGGTACGTCGTCCCCTCTAAGCCAAACGAACCCATTTTTTCAAGCCGATGTCTCAGGTTCTTCAGTCAAGAACCCAGTTCGTATGGGTTCACCAACTGAAAACCCGAACCCAAATCGGAAACTTGAGTTCGTGAACCCGGTGTGGGGACGTGAACCCTACCCTGGGTACGCGAACCCATGCAACTAAGTATTTTTCTCTTACAGAATTCTTTTACATAAGAACAAAACAAATGCTCTTTTCTGTTTCAAGATGGATCACTTCAGATATACTGAACTTTTAAAGTGTAGCAAACATGATGATCACATACTTCTTGTAGCCACTGATTCTACCTTTCATCAGCTTCAGTCATCCAACACCTTGTACGAAAACGGTGCTACAAACTTAATCTATCCAGTTCCGAATTTCTGGACCAAAATCTGAGACCAACTCATATACATGAGTTCAATCTTAATCATATAAATTGCTTAATCCTGGAGCCCTTCTTCCATAACAAGAGGATAATATAGCGAATTGAACATTAAGATCATTAGCTAATATTGTCAAAAGCATTTTCCTCCTACAGAATTCTTTTGCAGATCAAAACAAAATATCCATGCCCTGGTTCAAGAATGATCAT
The DNA here is from genome assembly GCA_027924585.1 of Larix kaempferi. Taxonomy (NCBI): domain Eukaryota; kingdom Viridiplantae; phylum Streptophyta; class Pinopsida; order Pinales; family Pinaceae; genus Larix; species Larix kaempferi. Next base: position 18,412,003 of record BSBM01000931.1, on the reverse strand, counting down.
TTCAGATATACTGTCATTTCATGATCATTCTTCCTGTAGCCACAGATTCTACTCTCATCGGCTACAGCCTGTCTACACCTGGTGCATGCTTCATAGCAGTGCTGCAATTTAAATGTATGTCTCCATTACCGAATTTCTGGAACTGAATGAATTTTTGCCTCAGCAAGACCTTTGATAACTCCCTTCAGGGTCGTTTGCATCATAAATAAACCAATCACCCTTTCTCATTTTAATTCCTTCATTTGCTAAAAGTCTGCTTCATAATTCAGTTCCCTATACACATGATGATATGTTACCTCTTCGAACTCTGTTCCAAGCCTTCTAGTCTCCTTCAGTAATGATTCAAGATGGATATTTGATGATATGTTACCTCTTCGAACTCTGTTCCAAGCCTTCTAGTCTCCTTCAGTAATGATTCAAGATGGATATTTTGGTTTTTATAGTAACCTGACCACCAACAATGAGTTTCCAAAGAATTAAAATGAATCCACAATCTTTAAAATATTAAAAATAATAATAATATAATAAATAAACATGACAAAAAATAAAAATAATAATAATAATAATAAATAAGATACGACAAAAATATTAAAAAATAATAATAATAAATAAGACACACAATACATATTTGCATTATGAGTTTTGTAGTGCTTGAAATTCAAAAGAATAGTGAATAGATTTTATTCACTACATATAACTCTGAAATAGTGTTGCTTGGCATATTATTTAGTGAATCTATGTTGATTGCTGTATAGTATATTTAACCAATTTTTGCCTGTGTTGTTGGGTATTTGGCTAGTTCCATACTAATAGGTGTCTATTTCAAATCGCCTCAGTAAGATAAAGAAATCTACACCATAGATTTACTAGGGATCGCGTCCACTAATATGAAAAAGCATTCCTTGAATTTTTCCAACAAACTTTTCTAACTAGGTTTTCCTCTGAAAAAGAATAGCAGGCATAACAATACTGGATCAACCATCTATGTAAATAGTTGAACTACATCTATATGTACTCCCTCTTCCCAAGCCAAAAACAAAGAGAGTGATTACAGTACAAGACTCTGCTGCAAACCGAGACAACTGCATAAAGCAGGAAATAACCTGCAGATATAAGTGTAATGCAGCAAATGGACCACAGACAGATAGGAAAGCAGGATATAACCTGCAGATATAAGTGTAATGCAGCAAATAGACCACAGACAGATTGGGAAAACAGTGCAGTTACAACAATAGAAAATATAATTCATATTAATATTAACATTAAAAGCATGTATCTCATGTACCGCCGTTCACTCTGGTTCACTAGAGAGTTGGGGTCTGAGAAGGCACCTTGTAATATTTGGTAAATTTCAGAGTTAGGATCTAGTAGAAGATAACTTCATGGCATGGTTTATTTCTGTATCAGATAAATTTTCAAGGTATACATCATGCATTGCCAGTGCATTCTGCTACAGAGATTGCATAGAACCAAAAAGGGAGAAAAAAAGGATCAAAGCCTTTATGCTAATATTGTAACCCGATAACAGATTACTAAAATGAGAGACCATTTATCTAGTTAGAAACTTTTCATGTTGACAAAAATTCAGACTGCAAAACTAAAAAAAGAAATCAGCTAAACATCGCTTACATAAAACTTTATAATACATTTCTCCCAGGATAATATGCAGAAGCAAGCATGTTAAGGCAAAAATAATCTGAATGATTTTACTTGATTACCCCATTCTGTTCAAAAACCTCCACCGTAACTGCCACTCGAAACCTACCCAACTGCAGCACTCCCGGCACCATATGCTGGAGTCCTAGATGAAGTTGGACAGCATCTTGCCCAGTGACCACCTTGACCACATTTATAGCATTATGTGGAACCCATATTTGTCCCTGAATTCCCATATCCCCCACCAAGGCTGCCACCAAAATATTCACCCGTGCCAATGGGGCACTCTCTTGCAAAGTGATCACCTTTTCCACATTTGTAATATGAATTAGATGCTGAATTCATGTTAAAATCATAGTAGCAAGATTTGAGTACGGATTTGAATACGATTCGGATAGAATACGATTCGGATAGGATACGAAAAATATACATAATAAAAAAATCAAGTACGACTAAAATACAACAATAAACATTTTATAAATCCAAAAAACATGCAATTTTAATTTAAAAATAAAATAAAATTATACATAATCATTCCAAATTTTAACATCTCATTCATTTTTCATTGAAAACTTTGAAAATAAAACTTAAAACTACACAAATCTATTTTTATATAAAATGACTTAAAAAATGAAAACAAAAAAAACTACATAAATTTACTTTTTGATAAATAATAAATACTAAAATGTAAAATTAAAATAACAATAATATAAAATAAAACTTAAATAAAAAAACATGATGTAATAAAATAAAACTTAAATAAAAAAACATGATGTAATAAAATAAAACTTAAATAAAAAAACAAAATGTAATAAAATAAAACTTAAATAAAAAACTACATGTACTAGTAATAACGCAGATGATATAAAAGTCTATCAATATATAATATTTACTAACACTAAAATTAAAACGTATTTTAAAGTTTTTTCTTAAATAAATCTTTTTATTCATGGGTCATGTTTTGGAGTTTTATATTTTATTGTATCAATATTAATTCGATTCCAATTCAGTTCGTTCAAAATTAGGTAAATAAATAGTTGACTGTACCGAATCGTATCATCTCAATCCCGTTGCCAAGAAAATTCATATTTGAAATGCTTCCTAAACTATTGCTGACATATCCATTGTTCCATATCCTGCATAAGTCTCCATATTTGTAGTAGGTATTGCTAGTGTATTATTATTAAACTCTCCTCTGGACAGCTTGTCGATTTGATCTAATAAAAATTTACTCTGAGATGAATAATCCAATTTTTTTTCTGCTTTAACAACTGATGGGAACACCTGTTTCAGCTGCGCTGCAAACTCAACAAACTGACTGTCCAATTGTTCCACGGACTGCAACAAAACTTCAAAATCATTCTGGAACTTCGCTAATTCTTCTTTTGGGGACTGCTGACTTGGTCGCATAGCTTCACCTAACTCAATAGCTTTCTGAGACTTCTCATAAACTTGTGTGATGTTTACATATTGTGTATTAGCTTTTTCTTGCAATTCCATAACCTGGGTAGCCACCTGCTGCTGCTCCGTCTTCATCGTATTAATCTTCTTTGTGAGACTAGAAATTTCCTTCATAGCCTCCATTCTTGCAGACATCGACAACACTTGTAAAGACTGCTTCTTAGTTTTAACCTCTTCTTCCCAAAATTTGACTTGTGCCTCTTTCTCTGCTACCTCAGGTACGTCTTGCAAATGACCCCAAATCGTAAAACTAGAGTTTATTAACTTCGATAGATTTTGCACGGCGCTCTTTGCTTTATCAAATACTTCCTCAGCCTGAGTAATCTGCTGTTTCAATTCTACTTGTTCTGGTGTCTCTGTCTGTGACATTTGTTCCTTAAGTGTCTCATTCTGTGCTTTCAAACCTTCAATCAACTCTTTAATATCTTCACATTTTTCTTCAGTTGTGGTAGATAATGTTTCTTCTGGGCGCAGTCCCAAATGTAAATCTTCTACTGCTGCAGTCAAAGAAGAATGCTCGGCAACAGTCTTTGCATGAACCTGCTGTAAGTCAATGTATACTTTCCTCAAATCTGAATGGCGCGCAGTCATCTCCTCTGTCAGCATTACAATATATTCTTGCAATTGTTGGAAAGAACCGCACAACAAATCTATTTCAACCGCAGGTTGCTTAAGCACCATCATTGATGATGCTTCTAATTGTTTCTGTATTACTGCACGAGGATCAACACTTATGTAACTTCTTGTAACAAGCTCTTTACCTTCAGTCTCCAGCACAGGATCATCAATCTCCATCTCTGTACTTACAGATTTGGAACCACTAATCTTCAATTTACCTTTTAATCTACCCAATTGCTTAATAGACATCACTTGCAACGATTGTTGCGCTTGCAAATTGGCCTCAATAGAACCAATGATCTGTTCTAACTCTGTCAATTCCATTGATGAAGTTCCTTCCTCCTGAAATAACTCTGTTCTTACCTGTTTCTTCTTTGATGTTTCCGGTTCTTTGATGTGTCCAGGTTGAAGATGTTGTGCCAGTTGAAACTCAGGTGCCTGTTGCATTGGCATAGAAGCCCGCTGCTGCTGCTGAGTATTATAAATCAGTTGTTTTGGATGACCAACTATCTCACACTTTACAACTACAACATCCATACTCAAAACTATGATAATCCTGCAAAGGGGGTAAAAAACACAAATTATATGGATAATTAATAGCGTCAAGCAATCCAGGCCACTGATTTAAATAACAAATTCACAGGCAAAGTACTTCAAAACTATATCCATTCTGCATGGCTTTCATAATTATGCAGAGAAACAATGTCAGGCACGATATGCGCAATATCGGCAGTTAAGGTGAATATCCAGGCAGGGTTCAATTAAAAACTTAAACAAATTCGATATTGTAATAAAAACAGCTAAAATTCAATACCAAAATAAGACCGAACTTACTGGTGATTCTGTACCGAATTGCAGAGGTATTCAGTCAATTGAACAACAGAACCCTTCTTAACCCGTCCTGATTTCACGTCCTCATTAAGCTGCGTTGCGAGTATTGCCTGCTCCATAAAGGATCCATCAGAGAGCACCATTCTGTACCGCTCCGGCGTGCTCTGTGCTAAAGCGATCTGCCTAATGTCCAAAACTTGCACCATGGGCCTAAGATCCACAACCCCGCTGGTCAATGCCGAAATGGCATTAGTCGTCAAAGTTGCCATCATAGGTTTCAACTTTAATCTCGTGAGACAACTTGCTTTAATTTCAACCTCTATTCAGTAAAACCCTATAGCTCCTCCTATAATTGCAGCCTCTGTTCAGCAAGATATTTACACCATTTTAGAGACCCTTTTTGCTCTAAAACAACTCCTTGCACTAATTTCAGACTATGTTCAACAATAAACCTTTGTTTCAGATGCTATTGGCTCGAGACAGCCATTTATGCTATCTTCACATAATACCTTGATTTAATTCTAATTTCGGCCTCAATTCCGCACAACTAACCCAAAAACATAAAGCCCTTGGTTTTAAACGCAGTTAACTCGTACTCTGCACCTTGGAAAGTTAACTCGCACCCTGCAATTTAATTTATATTTTTCAGCGAATTCTTTTATTTTGAATCCAGTTCCGTCCTCATGACACGCTAACCTATATTTACCTTGGTAGCTAACAAAACCCAGTAGAAACTGCAGAACAAGGTTTTCGCCTAATTTTGAAGGGAGAAAATCAATTTAAGTTACCTTGTGAAACAAAATCTTTTCGAAAATTAACCACAAAATTAAAAGGAATAGCAAAACCCACCATTTTGAATAAAGCGCGTAGCATTCTCCAAACTAAAGCCTTGCAAACCTTGGATTCCGCAGTTCAAACAAAATAAAAAAACGAAACCGACGATTCACAGGTCATAGTGACGGCAACTACAAAGATCTTTCAACGAAACCCGGAAACGAAAAACATCAGGTTGTTTATGCCAAATATTTAACGAGTTGCAAAATAAAACTTTGAGGACTGGGAAATTACCGCTTCGTATCGATAAAAAGATGGATCAGAATGAGTTCTGCCGCAACAAATAGCAATCCATTTATCGCTCCAATGGCTTCTGCGGTGCGAGGGTTTGAAATGGACGATGTGACTATATCGCTAAACTTCAACTCGTCATTTCAGCCATTCCCGCCAATTAGCGCCATTAGAGTAGACGACCTATTTGACGGATAAAGTCATGACTTGACGGACGCCGTTAAGTACAATGCCGCAGCATGCTTCGCCAGGACGCAACACCTAAGTCAACCAAATTTGAAGATTGTTTTATTTTATTTGAAGTAGCAATTGCCCGCCCTTTAAGGGGTAAAAGTACCTCGTTGAATATGGAACAGTTGAATATTTTTATTTTTTTTCAAAGGGAAAAATATATAACATGGTATTATAAGGAATAAAACCAGTTACATCAGAAGACATCGAGTATGCTAATAAAGACCAAAAAAAACTCAGTGTAACGTTTGTGAGCAGAAAATTAAACAGGAAACTACAAAAAAAAGCGAAAAACGCAAACCTATAACAGGAATAAACAGCAAAGAGCAGAAAGAACCCAGGCAAAACGCCAGTATCAAGGAGACTACATCGAAGAGAAAACCAAACGAGAGCAAATAAAAAACTGCTGAGTCGGCTCATCAGACTGATCCATCAGAAGGTTTGAATATTCCCTTGGTCCACCAGCACGCCATCCAGAAATTCATTGAAGTGCATAAAACCACTGATCGGGCCCAAAGCCTCTTTAGACAGCTGATCCGCAACTCTGTTTGCTTCTCTCAGAATATGTTGACAGCTGATCGAGACGAAACAGGCAGTAAGGCTTCTAATTTTGTCCATCCATGGCTCCAGGGATATAGCATTGATGTTAAATTGACCATTAAACCAGTTGACAGCTACTTGGGAATCGCCATAAATGTTGAGAGATTGGAAGCCCCTTCTGCAAGCATACCACAACAGACACCGCAACGCCAATAACTCAGCCTTTAAACCATTGCCATTACCTAGACACACCGTAACTTTAATGTTGTGATTATGGTGAATACAAAAGAGAACCCCTGCTCCACATATCCCCTGCTGGGAAGCTCCGTCGAAGAACCCATGAGTGACATCTTCCACCATCCTAGGATTTAAGACCCACCGAATCTTAGTAACTCTCGTCTCAGTATGCTGACCATTCCAATGGAATAAGACTTTACGAGCAGTAGCCTCTACCGAAGGCAGGGTATCCTCGAAAATACCCAAATTCCTAGCTCTCCAGATGCCGAAAATCAAGTACAGAGGGAGAAGGCAATGATTCCCATATTTACGAAACCACAGCTGCAGGCAATCCAGCAAGTCGTTCCCACACAGAAAAACCGGAACCTTGAGCCAATCGTGTAAGAGCGTCCAAACAGCTTTAACATAGCTACACTAGAAAAAGAGGTGTTGTATATCCTCGTCTGCTGCTCGGCAAAGAGTGGAAATACCAGGACCATGGAATCCCCTCCTCTGGATATTTGCCCAAGTAAGAATTTTATTTTGCAGACATAGCCATAAAAAGCATTTGTTCTTGAGTGGCAAGTTCCACCTCCATAATCGATGGTGCCACCAACTCATAGAAGGAGGGTTCAGTCCAAAGTAAGCCATCGTGTTATAAGCACTCCTGACCGACATAAAGCCCTTAGAGACGGGGCTGTCCCATACCAGCTTGTCTGCAGAGTCATTTAGTCTCATCCCCGAGAAGGCTAGCAAAGAAACATAGTGCCCCCAATCCATATGCCACCTGGGAGGGAAATTGAGATCAACCGCCGATCTCCAGCATTCACAGCGAACAGCCCCACCAGGAATACAGAACTGGGATAGAACCATCAACTTTCTACTATGAAGCTCAGAAATGAGATCATGAGGGAGCATGTAGTTACCTTCATCCCCGATGAAGGGATCCACGCCGACTTAAAGCTCAGCACCATTGCCAATTTTCCATTTAATCCATGGTTTGACCAAGCCCATAGAATTGCATATACTTACCCACACCGCCGAAGCCCAGGAGAGGTAGGGATGGTGGTGGCGAAGCCACTGAATGGAGTTGTAAGTTTTCATATATTTCACCCGAATGACCATGCTCCAAAGCACATAATCCGTAAGCACCCGCCATAATGATTTCATGAGCATAGCCTCATTGAACCACTCCAAGTTCCAGAGTCCCCATCCCCCACGGTCTTTGGGCCAGCATAAACTCTGCCACGAGGTAAGATGCCACTTTCGGATGGATGGTTTCCCAGACCAAATGAACCTCAACAATCTGTTGCGCACACCGCTTAAAACCTTAGCCGGTAATTTCCTCAATCCAAACCAATAGACAGGAAGGCCCTGGAGCACCGAATGTGCCAGAGTGAGCCTCCCCCCAATAGACGAGCAGCCCAGCAATTAATCCGCCGATCAATCCTCTGTAGTAGCCACCCCCAGTCAGCATTCATGTAGCAGTTGGGCTTAATCGAATATCCCAAGTATTTCAGCCCATAATCTATATGCGAGAAAGTATAAGGAAAAAGATTCTTCATAAGGCATAAGGTTTGATCCTCCACATTGTTAAATAAGAATGAAGATTTAGTAAGACTGATAGACATCCTTGATGCCAAGCAGAACACAACAAAAATATCCTTATAAACACTCCATTCACTAATAGAAGCCACCCCAAACAGCATGATGTCGTCGACGAACAGCAAGTGAGTAATAGACATGACCCTCGAAATACTTACTCCCTTAATTTTTCGATCTGTCTTAGCCTCCTGTATCAACCTGCTAAGCCCGTCTATTGCCAAGATAAAGAGAAGAGGAGAAAGAGGGCACCCCTGGCGGATGCCCCGACTGCAAGAGAACATACCTGTGGGCTTCCCATTGATCAGAACTCCAAAAGAAGTAGAGGATATACACGCCATGATCCACTGAACCATATTTAAGGGGAGGCCAATTTGGATCAGAAGAAGACGAATGTATGACCAATCCAGCCAGTCATACACCTTCACCAAATCCAGCTTTAAGATAAAAGCACTGAGATTTTTAATCTTCACAGAATGAAGGCATTCCTGAGCATTGCCGATGGCATCCAAAATCTGCCGGTTGAATAGAAAACCGAATTGCTCCATAGTTATAAACTTGGCGAAAAAAGGTTTAATTCTACATGCAATAATTTTGGAAACCAGCTTGTACAGAGTGTTACACAGCGAAATAAGCCGATAGTCCGTAAACCCTTCAAGCCTGTCAGATTTCGGAATCAAAGCAATATAGGTCTCATTCAGTTTTTTAGTCATAACAGCTTTGCTCCTAGATTCCTCAACGGCCCGCAAAATATCCTCGCCCATGACATGGAAAAAATGAAGAAAAAATTCGGTCGTCCAGCCGTCGGGGCCTGGACTTTTCTCCTTGGCCAGAGAACTCAGGACCTTCTTAACTTCTTCCAACATGACCGGCATATCGACCCTCAGACCCTCTTCGGGATTGAAGAAACGAGGGAAGCTTTTAACAATTTTTAACTGTTCTATGAGATTATTGACCTGGTTTTGTTTAAAGGCATCTCTGAAATGCACCTCGGCAGCATCCTGAATGAAGGCCGAATCAGAACAGAAAACTCCGTCATCCCCTTTTATCTCCCAAATAGTGTTTTTATTACGGCTCATGCTAGCGTAATTCTGGAAGAATTTAGTATTATTGTCACCCTTAGCCAGCCAAAGCACCCTGCTCTTAAGACACTAGCAGCTCTCCTTCTGTCACAGTAAGGCCTCCTTCCGTTTAAAGAGATCAGAAGAAACCACATGAGAATCTTTGTTGAAATGAGGAGCCCCTTCCTCAATAGCAACAATTTTCTCTTCAGTGTCACGAATCTCCTTTTCATCATCTGACTTTTTATCTCTTTCCCATCGCTTGATCTTAGCACGAATGTTACCAATTTGTTATTTATATTAAAAAGATGGGAGATAGACCGATCCCCCTGCAGTCTCTTCCACTTGTCCTCTATCAAATCAGTAAAAGACTTTTCATCCAGCCAGGTGCTGTTAAACTTGAAGGGATAAGACATATTAATACCATGCAGTTGAAGCTCCAAACAAATGGCTTTGTGGTCTGAAACCCCCGTAGCCACACTCCAAGTCCGATGTTTAGCATAGCTATCTAACAACCCTTGTTTAATGAGAAACCGGTCCAATCTTTTCGCCATCCCCTGAGCACCAACCCTCCCATTATTCCAGGTGGGGACTAAAAAGGCAGGCCACACGTCCACCAAACCAGCTGCCTCAAACTGCTCCTTCAAAAAACTTCCCAAAGGGTCCTCCTGCCGCCCCGATCCCCAAACTTCACTAGTGGCAAGGGTGAAGTTAAGGTCACCGCAAATGATCAAATTTGATCTATCCATTAACCGACTCGCAAAGACCTTCTCCCAGCAGGATAGCCAATCCCGACATGGGCCATAGAGATTAAGAATACACAACTCTTGACCTAAACCCCGCATCTTCCCAATGAGGGCTAAACCTTCACAAACAGAAAAAGGCACCAAGTCTGCCTCAGAAGGGTCCCAAGTAGCCAATAACCCTCCTGATAGGCCATTAGAGTCGATGGCACAGAATCTCCATCTCGAACGAATATGTTGAACTAAGGAGACAGCATCGACCGCCGAATGCATTCTCTTGAAGAAAAAACACAGAAGGTTTAACTGAATCCATGAAGTGACGAATGGCCACCTTTTTAGGTAGGCTACCCAACCCTCGCGAGTTGAAGGTTGATATGATCATCAAGGAGAAACTGAGAGGCCTTTACCTGCTCTAAGTGGCCCAGATGGCTGAATGGTGTTCGAGTCAATTGCCAGACCTGATGCAGGAGCATCTCACTCAACTTGAAACCTGTCATAGTTTTGAATTTTTTTTATTGAGCCAAAAAGCGATGTAATAGACACCTATGCCGGCCTAAGCTCGGTGACACGTTAACCTATTAGACTTTAAAACAATGCACTGTAATGTTTTGAATTTTTGGGGTTAGTAAGGCCATTTATGCTTATTAATGGCGATAGCTGATTTTGAAATCGAAGAAAACCCCGCGGGCTGTTTGAGGGCTCTGCGTGATATAGTAAAAAGATTTTCATTTCATCGGCAGGAGAGCTAGGAGAATAGATACAGCAGTGGATAGCCTGTGAGCTAGAAGACTGTTTTGAAAAGCAGAAAATCGATTTGTGGATGGCTCTCTATCTCTGAGGTCATATATGTAACAGGAATGTTGAATCTAATTTAATGAACAGAGTATTTTGTTCTCCGGCTTGTTTTGTTTCCATATGTATGTGAAGCCGAGTACCTGGGCAATTCCTTACACGAATTTAAACCTCTGCAAGTGAAATTATGCTAAATGTTGAGTGTATGTGTTAAATGCAGGTTCTTGTTGACGCCTGTGCCTTGAGATTTGTTGCAGGGTTATTCCAGACTGACAGGGGAATCTCTGCGTGAAGAGCAGACCCAGGCGAGAAGCACCCTTCGGGCCCATTGATCGTTGAAGGGCTCAACAGCGGCCTTTTGGAGAACGCAGGCAATAACGCTGTGTTTAGGACTTTAGGAAGCAGTTTTGAGCGTTTTCACCTACCAACACTCAGGGGTTGGCATCAAGACCGGAGGCTTTGGTAGCTTTCAGATTGACCAATTTCCTATCATTCCCCCCTTCACGACGCGAGTCTTTATTTTTTTTCTTGATTGCTTCCTACGGATTGTGACATTCGAGCTATTAATAGCTCCCAGCACTGGCCCCGAGCCCAACTCCCCCACCGCACTAGAACCTCCGAAGATCTTAAGAGGAATCATGTCTGCCTCAGGAGTATGTTGAACTTCCCCTTCCTAAGAGGCATTTATAATAGGAGAGGAGCAAGATGAAGGAGCCCCTTTGGTTCTTATGCAGATACCGGATCCCCCTGCTACTAGGCCCGACTCAAACCTATTAGAATCAGATAGAGGGCTAGGGGTTATAGAGATACCCAAGTCCCCCCCATCGAAATCCCGTAAACCTGGTCGAGCTGTGCTCAGTTTGCGGCCCCCACCATCCCTGGCCTGAAAGAGGCCCGTGGCGACTGAGCTAGAGAAGGATTAACCTGCTCTTTCCCATTTCCAAGGGCCTCAAAAATATCATCAAAGGTTAATGAGTTCTGCAGCATGGGGAAAAAGGATTTCAACTTACCAAGGCAAACCCAAGCCGAGGAATCGTCAAACGGAATTGGGAGAGTAAAGGAGTGTTCATGATCGTTACTATCCTTATCAACAAGACCTCCAATAACTCTGTTCCTGGAGCCAGGGAAATCCTTCTTCATATGTCTAGGCCGGCAGCACGCATAACACCTAAATGGTATATGTCAATAATCCAGTTTTTGAACAAACATGCCATGTTCCCAAACTACCTCCACCTCGGTCGGGAAGCCCGACGAAACATCCACTTCAATCAACACCCTTGGACAAATCCTCTATGAAGCCATTAAAGTACTCTCCTCCATTAAAATGAATCGTCCGATAGAGTTAGACACCCCCAAGAAGGCCTGGAAGCTCCAACAGACCAGAGGGAAGTCCGGAAACAAGACCCACAAATGTCTCTTTGACAACTTTTCTTTGCATGGGTCAAAGCCAGTGTGCCATCTGTTCAGCACCAGTGAACCAACCCCCAGAACCCAGAACTTCTCAAAAATTAGTTGCAAAGAATCTTCGGATAGGAAATGGAAGTATATCCATCCCCTCTCTAGCATAATCACACGTGGCACGTAGTGTATGAGAGGCTTCCAAGCCCTAGTAATCCAGTCCACGATTTCTCCCCGATTCAACTGAGTGTATTCCATCCTGCCAATCAAAGCACGAGACGCCAAATTTGTGACCATATCCATGGTTACATCCCGCCCCAGGGTACAATGATAGCTTTTCTTCAAAGTCGGCTCAGCCTTCGGGGTCCCCTTCTTATTTCTAATAGGCCTTCGAGAGATCCCCAAGAAGGGCTCAACTGGTTTCTAGGCTCCCAGGGATAAAGAACAACCAAGAGTCTCCCCCACCGGCGCCGGCACCGGCACCTGCACTTGGAGGCCTGAGCCCTCAAGTTTTGAGAGAGAAACATCCTTACGGGCTAAAGGAGACATGAAAACCACATGTTCTTTGGGATTAACCCGAACTCTCGCCGGAGAGACTAGTACTGATCCCATCACCCAACAAGAGCCAGAGCAGAGAAGAAATAAGGTTAAAAAAAAAGGAGACCACAAGTCAACCCAATGGGCCGATAAAAGCAATGATACCCAAGGAAACCGGACACCAAAACTAGGACCCAAAAGAGGGAGTTGCAGATAAAATAATGATTCCCACTTTTTTAAACTGGTTGGTACTGACCTCCAACAGAGGAGGCTGACTCCAAACCTGCACTCAAAACCTTAGTAGCAGTCCCAGCACTATGAGCCGACCAGAAAAGAACCATTAAAGGTTATCATGTTCAGAGAAAAACAGTAAGGAAAAAAAGAAGAAGAAGGAACCCGGGATTTAAACGCTATCACGACTGCCCAGCAGTCCCCAACCGGCCGCCATGGGACCTGCTATCTTCTTCATATGGAACACTTAAATATGTTTGTTTTGTAAATGTGGTATTGAATGAATTGATGTTTAAAGAGAGTTGAAAGTTTTTATTGATAGTTAACACAAAATCTATTGTACGCCTTAAAGATTCAAAGGTCGACTGCAACTTTCATTCAAGCGAGGAAATACTTTTCCCGTCATGCAATTTTATTTTTAAAATATCTTTAATTTTTCAAATATATTTCATTTATTTTTCAATATATTTAATCACTCTTATAAACCATTGATTATATTTTTCAACAACTATATCTTTAATATATTTAATCACTCTTATAAATCATTGATTATATTTTTGAACAAGTATATCTTCAACTAGTACTTTTTTTACAATTACTAGTTTTCAGTTACCAAATATCTCAAATATAATTATAATTAATTATAAATTGAAACAGATTTTTAAACTAGTGAAATTGCAAGCTATGTACAAGGACAAGGATTAAGAACATTTACCATTGTTGCTCCCTTTATATTAATTCAAACATTATTGTTAATAACTATGACAACATAGTATAGGTGGCCCTTTGAAGTTTTTGTTTATTTGTAGCTTCGACAAAAAAGTGGCCTCGACTCTCATTTTTATCATCATTTCCAAAGTTGTTTATGTTCCTGAGTTAACTCGCACTAACTATATTGTTTGGAAGACAAATATTATTGAAATTCTCAGGGGCTAGAATCTTTGGTGTATCATCCAAAGATTTTTGTTTATTTGTAGCTTCGACAAAAAAGTGGCCTCGACTCTCATTTTTATCATCATTTCCAAAGTTGTTTATGTTCCTGAGTTAACTCGCACTAACTATATTGTTTGGAAGACAAATATTATTGAAATTCTCAGGGGCTAGAATCTTTGGTGTATCATTCTTTGGCATTGGTGACAACAAGAATCCAACCAATGCCAAAGAATTAGATGTATGAGAGGAGTGTTGTGAACAAGCAAGAGGTCTTGTAAGAAAACTCTCTCAAATAGTCTACATGTACATATAGAAGTTGAAGATGACCCTATCAAGGTATGGAAAACCTAGGTCTTGAATCCAAGGGGTCAAGGCATCAAACTCTTCCTTGTTCCGACAGGACTCCAATTCCTCCCACAAATTCTTCTCGACCTCTTCAATTTCTAATTTTACTTTATTCAGAATTGAATCTCGGTAGTACTAGGAAGCTTGGATGGCCTTCAATTGTTCTCTAGTCGGTTTTGGGTCCTACAAGGGATCCTTTTCCTTCCTCACCCGTCAAGACTTCATACCAAGTGTTTCCATGGTATTGAGGTTACCACCCACTGGAATAACAAAGAGACCATGTGCTTGAACTCCTACAATTCGATCGTTCCGCTGAGAGATTTCCAAAACCCAAATCTACCTGTTGCATGATGTAATACACTTTCCCATATGATCCATTATAGTTATAACAACCCTCTCCAAGTGCTTCATTCTAGCATCGTACCAGTTCTTCATGAGAGCAATCCCTCCATGAATGTGGATCATACCAAACCACTCAAAACCATACACTTAATCCTTATTCATGAATATCATATGCTTCAGGTTCTCCTCTCTCACGACTACCCTATCCATCATTGGAACCAATGGAGGGTGTGTGTGCCATGTGCCCTTCCACTTGTCTCCCTTCCACGTTCCTATCCCGAGCTCAATCACCCGCATCTGAGGGCATCTTCTTCTACTTGATCAAGTACTCTATATTGGTTTTATTCTAAGGAGGAAGAAAATATTGATCTATAATTTCTTCTGGTTCAAGAATCAATTTCAAATTATGGAAAACCTCATGAATTTTAAAAATGAAAATCTAATTCATAAGTGACTTCTCCAATCTTGCAAAGGATCTTGTGGGGTCAATAAAATTTTAGATCTAACTTATTATTTTTCTTTTTGTTTGAGAGCAGATATTTTATATGGTTAGAGTTGAAAATATAGCCGGTCTACCAACTCAAATTGTTTTCACTGTAACATTAATTGAATTGTTGCTTCATCCCATTTTGGGCCATTTTAAAATTTTATTTAATTTGTTGCAAACATTCTCAAGACTTCTCAATATGTCAATCTATTGCATGTACTTTGGAATGGTCCTAAAATAAGATGCAACCCTAGGACTTGGATATCCGTAAATAACTTGAAATGGAGATATCTTAGTAGTTGTGTGATAGGTCATATTAAACCACCATTATGATATATGAAGCCATTTGACCCACTAGTATTGTTTGTATGAAGAATAGCAACAAAGATAACCCTCCAAATAACTATTCATTATTCTTGTTTAACTATTTATTTGTGGATGATATATTGAAGTCATGATTGATGTTGTTCACGTTATCTTTGTAATCCATTCCAAACATTGCTTGCAAATTTTGGATCTCTATACAAACTTCATGAATCCTATGCATTTCTTTCATGAAAAGTCCTACAACTTAACTTGCATTGTATGTTCTTTGAATTCAATAAAAATGTGCATATTTGTGAGTCTATCCATTACCATGAAAATGGCACCCATGCCCTTAAATGATTTTGGTAGTCTTGTAATGAAATACATAGATATTTATTCCCATCTTTAATTAGGTATATATGAAGGGTTGAAGTAATTCTAGAGGCTTGATATTCTATCCTTTAATTCTTTGTCACACCCGTCACTCTCTTACAAAAAAATGTTGTGTCAACTTTAATTGAGGGAACAATAATATTCTATACTTGTACCAAAGGGTGTCTCTCTTCCAATTCCATTGTTTTATATAATTATTTCCTTCTTTCAAACATTTTATTTTCTAGCTAGTACTATTATCTTATTACCATTCATGGCAATCTTCTTCTAGCCGCACATGAATGGTAGATGCGATTACATATAAGGTGGATTCTTCTTGAGAGGGCATATGCTACTACATTACCCTTCCCCCTTTTTATATATCACTTCAAAATCAAACCCTTCCATTTTAGATACCCATTTTGATTGCTTTTCCTGAAGACAACCTTTGCTCCAAAAAGTACTTTAGGCTATCATGGTTAGTCTTAACTTTGAAATACCTTCCAATTAAATATCATTGCCATTTTTTAATTGCACATGGAATTGTTGGCATTTCTTTCTCATAAGTAGATTTCAACAAATATTTTCCCTAAGTTGTTTACTTTCAAAATCCAATGGTCTCCCTTCTTGCACCAATACTACTCAGTTTCCTTTCCCTAGTTCATTGCATTCCATTGTGAAAGTTTTACAAAAATCATGTGTTTCCAACAGTAGCATAGATGGAATAACATCCTTTATGTTTGAGAATGATAACTTAGTCTCTTCATTCCACATAAATGAATTATTTTTCAAGAGAGATGTATGTCGGGCTACAAGGCATGCATAATTGTTAACAAAATTTTGATAATATCATGTAAAACCTAAAAAAACTCTGACACCCTTGATGTTTTTAGGAATGGGATATTTTGTGATTGCTTGAATCTTTAAGGTCAAATTTAACCACTTCATGTGAAAAAATATGAACCAAATACTCTACTTCTTGTTTCCCAAAAGCACATTTGCACATGTTTCCACACAATTGATTGTTCTCGGGTACTCATAGGACTTTATCCATATGTTTAAGGTGTTCCCGCCATGATTTTCTATAAATAAATATATCATCAAATAAAACCAACACAAGCTTTCTCAGATAGGGTTGGAAAATCTTATTCGTGAATCTCTGAAAAGTAGTATCATTAGTCAACCCAAAAGGCATGATCAAGAACTCATAGTTTCCCTCATGTGTTCTAAAATTTGTTTTCAGAATATCTTCATCCCTCAATCTAATGTGATGATATCCTAATTTAATATCAACTTTGTGAAGTAATCTACCCTATGAAACTCATCTAATATATCATTAATATTTGTAATGGTAAATCTATCATTAATGGTTATTTTTGTATTATATTTGTATTTGGGACATCCTTGCCAAGAGTTACCCTTCTCACTATCACTACTGGTGTTGAAAAGGAAATTTTGCTTGGTCGAATAATACCTGCATCCAACATATCTTGTACCATTTTCTCAATTTCACTCTTTTATTAATATGGGTATCTATAAGTTATTTTATTAGGAGGCACACTTCAGGGTATGAGCTCATATTGGTGTTCATGATCTCTAGATGAAGGTAGCCCCTTAAAGAATTTCTTGGAATTGTTTATCATGATTTTCCAAGGTACATTTTAGTTCTGATGGAATATTTTCATCCTCCTACTTCACTTCCATAAAATAAATTCCAGCAATAACTCTAAAACAACCCATTTTTAGGAGATTTCCCATTTTATGTGAGTTGATAATCTAAGACGATGGAGGTTTTATCCCATTGAGTTCATATGCAATTCCTTGTAATTTGAATCTCATGAATAATTCATTATAGTTTATAGAAATTGTACCCAAAGTCATCAACCATCTAATCCCTAGAACCACATCTACTCCTCCAATATGCATATGCAAGGGTCTTGATAAGTTATAGCCTCCCATACTAAGTTTGAAATTATGGAATTTTCCTCCATAATAATTACTTCCCCCATTCGCAACCAGCACGTGAAAATTTTCCACTGGGTACACTAAACAATTGAGATGGTGTGCTAATATTTTATTAATGAAGTTGTGTATACTACCTGAATCGAGAAATGCTATGACTTTCTCTTCTTAATTTATACTACTATCCTGAGGTTTTGAGGCGGGTTTGAGGCATCGATACATCTTCTAATGTATGAACTAATATTTCACACTTGATATCTTGATCTACGTTGTGAAAAAAAAAATATTTTGCTTGCTTTTGGGGGTTCACAATTTCTTCCTCGCTCATTGTTATAGCTCCAATCAACACTTATATATCCATGACGACAACTCAAAATATGACTCTTGAATGTCACTGATCGTTCGCAAAAAATGACACTAAAAGATGGAAGAGCCTATGATTTAATTTGACTCCTAATGATGGCCCTAATAATTAAAAACGAGATCCTGACTCATTTCCCCTCATCCTAGTACACAATTGCCACCATAAAAGAGCCCATTCATGCCTTTCAAACTAGCAAGGTGTGAATCATTCGCATGTTGCCCTTGATCAAGGCACAAATACCTAAAATTTTCCCATTTGCTTCTTGCAAACTAGCAAGGTGTGAACCATTCACACGTTTCCCTTAATCAAGGCGCAAATTCCTCAAAAATTCATAAAAAATAATAAAAATTTGAAATTGAGGAGTTATGGAAGTTTCTCAATATGTTTGGCTTGGTTGTAACCCTCTAAACTACTTGGAAACCATCTACAACTATCTCCATCAAACTTAAAAGGAGATGATATGGACCAAGGAGGAGGACACCCATTGTAGCAAGATTACGCTGGAGGAATCAAGCTTCATCACACCCCTCATTTCCCATCCATATCAGTAACCCCAATTGTTGATAGTATATCCCTGATTGCAGAATTTATTGCCCTCAAGTGACTTTACCCTTGTATGCATTCAGAAGATCGGAGTGGGATTCTTGAAGTGCAAGAGCAGAGAGACCCAATCTTCAACTTCTATAAGGTGCTTGACAACAATAAGGTATTGATTTGTATTCTTTCACTTTCATAATGGAAATTTGATATCTTTCCCTCCCCCAAACTAAGTGTCTTCTATGTTGGATTATTGACTTGGAAGAATTGTTCATTGATCATATTGAAATTTCTTAAGTAGTTGATGTTCCATTTATATTTCATGTCAATTGAAGTCTTTTTTATAGTGAAAAGTGTTGGAGGAATTTGGATTTGTTTGTGATTGTAGATTGTAGGCATCAAGGAGCATGTTGGAAAGCACTAAGGGAGCAACGGGGATTAGACTTCGAAAAAAAGTGCATATCTTTATTCTTCCTCAAGTTTCCTTTTTATGTTTTGCTTGCTTGGTAGAGTCTAATATGATATTTCATGTATGTTTTTTAGTCTTATCATTCTTAGGCTCACCTATTTCTTCTTCTACCTTTAATAATATTGCTTGTAGCCCAACTGTTTGTAAACTAGCTAACTATAAGTAAAGATGTTGATGATGGTTTTATTTAATATCACGATTTATTGACTATTGATGTTATTTCTCCTAGATTTGAGAAACACACAACAAGTATACGGTCCTGAATTCTTTGCAAGATATGATATACCAGAGGAGGACTTGGGAAGAATGGATAGGGTATTGTTGCACCTATTATCCTTGAAATGAAGTCACCAAGAATAGGTCTTTGATATGATGCTGCTACACCTGGTTTTGCTAACACCAAAAGAGTGTTATTTGTTGTTGGAGGTGTTTAGAGTGAGTTGTTGGAAGAGAAACCTACTGATGAAAGTGTTGAAAATATTGATGAATTAGTTGTCTCTGATTAACCATAAATATAGAATATTGTTGTAGATGACATTATTGATGTAGAGGGTTGTTATGATCCTATCAGTGAACCAAAACTTTAGCCTGTGTCACCTATTCTACCAAAATAGAAATTTGTGCCATATTGTCATCCTCATCAAAACAATCATAGGAATTGGACTAAGAATCATAATGCTTGGAAAGATAGAAACTTTGCTTTCAAAACTTTGCATAAAAGACAAGAAAGACAAAATTGTGGACTAGTGTCCACTACTCGGATAGACTGTGGTTGGATTGATGAATGGTCATGGAATCATTTGAACATATGCTTGAGGACTTCATGTAGATGTGTATCTTCGATTGAAGTGTTGTAAAGTTCTCCTCTGACCTACTTTTAATTTCCTTGAAGTGGTCGATGTGATTCAACTAGAGAAGACAGTTGGATGATATTCAACTAATATATATTGTTTTTGATTGACTTGAGAGTGGTTGACTGAGATTCTACTAGTGGATTGTTCATCGACTGAGTTTTGATTGATATAGAGGTTGTGTTTGCATTATCCCTCAGTTGTGTTTATGGGGGGATAAATTGAAGTAAATTGAAGATTGTTTATATGTAAACCTAATTGATGTCTTGATGTCTACTTGATTGTGACTTGTTGGGACCAAATGAACTATGTTCGACTAAGTTGCTCATTGTTTTTTGGGAGATATGATTAAGTACTATTTTTAGTACCTATTTGATGGATGGACATAGACTATATTTCTAGATAGATACTGCTTATTTGTTGCAATATTTGGTTAGTCGATTGATTGACTGGATTGTGTTGTCTTGTTGTCTAGTTGACTGGTCAACTAGGACTGTTTGAACAACAGTGTGGAAACTTGTTTGATGAATTAAAATTACTACCTGGATAGTGTTTCAGACTTCTTCAAGCAATATTTATTGTGCCTGAGTTTGATCAAATTCCTAGTGGCAGTGATATGTTGTTGTACATGGGATGATCAGTATTTGTAGTTCATATCAAATTAAGGGGGAATGCTATGTAATTTGTTCTTTCCTCCAAGATTAGTTTAGGAGGGGAGCGTATTGGAACCTATGGTTTGTTGGTAAGCTCACCTTCTCGGAAGAAGGGAGTTGACCTTTGAAGAGATTCAAACATCGACTAAAGTATGTCCACTTTAGGATCTTAAATCCACATTGTATGGATAGTTATATAACCGATGTGGTCCAATTGTTTTTGAATTGGTCCCCTTCCCAAACCTATTTATAGATGGTCCTTATGGATCAATTTATCATTGGATCATTGTTATCTTATGGAGCTTGCTCATTATGCTAAGTGTTGTAATGGTGTCTTTAGACACCACCACTCTTTTCTTGGAAATATTTTCTCTTGTGTTGTTTAATGCCTAATCCAACATACCAAACTTGACATTACTCATGCAATGGGAGTTTTGAGCATATATATGTCAAAAACAAGAAAGGATCATTATACAACTATAAAAAGGGTCTTCATATATTTGTGTGGCACCATAGATTATACAATCTGCCACAAAGGAAGATCTAGACTAGATATAACAATATATGTATAGGGATTTGTTGATGCATACTGGGCTGGAGATATTGATCACAAAATATATACAATTGGTTATGTGTTTAGCGTATTTGGAGGAGATATCAGTTAAACTATTAAGATATAGGTTGTAGTTTCACTCTCAACTACAAAAGTTGAATAAATGGCAACCACCCATGCAAGTAAAGAAGTTGTATGGTTGCACAGATTGTGTTCAAGTATTGGGTTTGTACAAAAAGTTGTAAAGTTAGATTGATCCAATTAGAGTGCAATATTTATGGCAAAGATTCCTAATTATCATGCTAAAAAAAACCATATTGATGTGCAATACCACTTTGTGAGAGATATGGTTGAAGACAAGAAGGTGTTGCTAGAAAAGCTTGACACCTTGAATATTGTTGCAGACTCATTAACTAAGTCTGTCAGTACTAAGAAGTTCTCTTAGTGTAGAGAATTTATGGGCATTGCTATCCTGAAACTATGACACCACCAATATGACGTTGTTCACTATCTTGCAAAGAAAACAACAAGTGGGAGAATATTGGGTATGTGTTATATTCTTTGCAGGTGGGTTGGGTCACCTACGCCCCAATTTTTTGTGTGTTATTTTATCATAAAACATGTAATTAATATTGGTTAAGGGATTGTGGTCTAAATATAATCTAGGTTAATGGATTAGGGTTTTGAATGGTGCATAATACCTAAATATTATATTTTGAGTGGTTAAGAAACACAATAAGAAAGATAGAGGCGTGACTCCAAGTTTTGTTGGTTTTTCCCGTTAACAGTTTCTAGGGTAAATCTCTATGTATTGTGTGTGTGCCATTGTGTAATCTTTGTTTTGCTTAAGAATCTATATGCAGTGTTTCACTTCACAGGTTTAAAACTTACATTCAACAATACCTAGGTAGAATATTTGTATATTTGTAGCACATTCAACGGATCCTAAGCATCTTAACACAACATAAATTATATGCCAATATGGAGAAATGGTTATTAACATACAGAGAATTTAGTATTTAGGATACATCATGGATGAACATTATGTGCATGTGGATCCAAACAAGATCAAGTCATTTGTGATTGGTCATCCCCATCAAATCTAATAGAGGTCTACAACTTCTTTGGGTTCTCTCTTATCAATTGCCCCCTAAGCCAAGTGACCAAGGGTGGGACCAAAGCCAAGTTCATTTGTTCAAAGGCACAACATAAAATATTTGAAGATTTGAAACATCGCCTTTATTCAACATTGGTGGTCACTCTACCATACATGCAAGAACCCTTTGAGTATTTTTTCGGTGAAATCCTCACTCAACATGGACATTCATTGCCTCTCATCACAAGACACCCTTGAATGCATTTTTCAATTATCCCACCTATGACAAGGAGATGCACACCATTGTGCAAGCCTATTTCCAATGGAAACATTACATCTAGGAGAAAGGGACGATCACCCACATTGATCATAAGAACCTATAGTTCATGCAGGCACACAAAAATCTATAAAACGATCGCCATCAGAAGTTGTCCATGTGCTTGCATCAGTTCCACCTCAACATCAAGTATAACAAGGGTGGCACAAATCACAATGTAGATTTCCTTAGACAGCCTATAGTTTCCACAGTAGCATAATGTTCAACTCTTGTGGACACAAGACCTATGGGTGGCCCAAATTGTATGATAGAGACCGTGACTTTACTATTTCCTATCAATCACCAGGCACATAAAACCTATATCAAAATTTATTCTCTATGATGAACTTATATGCCATCTAGGCCATCTATGTGTTTCTTGAAGTGAGTGTGAGAATTTAATTTGAGAGGCACTTTACAGTCAAGTGGAAATGAACTTTGGTGTGGAAAAGACAATGGTAGTGCTAGAAAAGTATGTATACTAGACATTAAAGCTTCGACAAGATATCGATAGGTATATCAAATCATGCATCACTTATGCAATTGCCAAACCTATAATCAAGAAGCGGGGTTTTACTCTCCTCTACCTACCTAGACGAACAATGGGAGTAGGTCTCCATTAACTACATGTTCAAATTTACTTCAACTAATCATGGAAACAACTATATATTTATGGTTGTCGACCAATTTTCTAGGATGGCCATTTTAACACCCTGTAAGAAGAGCATCATAGAAGAGGTCGCTACATGTTTGGGTTCATTTTAGACTCCCATATACCATTATTTCAAATTGAGATAGTAAGGTCATTAGTACTTTATGGTCAATGATGGACTCCAAGATGACCAAATAAAGCACTTTCCACTCCCAAACCAATGTACATATAGAGGTAGTCAATAGGATAATTAATATCCATATATTCTAAGTGTACAACACCAAAAATACATGTACATGCGATGAGAGCTACCTTCCTTATGTTCAACATAACTACAACAAATCCCTTCATATATCTATTGGCCACAACCCTTTTCAATTGTGCTTGGGTTCCTAGCCATTGGCCACCCATTAGCACCAATTGGTGTAGCTATATCCATTGCATATACATGGGAAGAATCCTCCCATACATAGACTGAGGTTGATCAGACAACCAAATTTGTTGAACATATCAAACACATCCAACATCAAGTTCATGATACTTTCCATAAAGCCAATGCCAAGTACAAACATTGCCACGGTCAACATGGGGTTCCACACAAATTTCAAGTGGGAGATAAAGAATGGTTGCGCATGTAGAAAGAGCCCCTTATAGGACCCCATCAAAAGATATACCCATTCCCACACAAGCCTTACACCATCACCAAGGTTATGGATGAGAAATATTTCGAATCAAGTATTCCCACTTTCCTAGCTTGCACCCTCTCTTTAATGTGGAGTTCCTTTGACAATATTTTCCTCCTCTCTTGGACACCTCAAAGGTTGTTGAACACTTGGAATTAACATAACTCAACCTTAAATACATTGATTAGGCAACAATTGACCAACCATGGACACCAATATGAAGGGCACTCTCCAATAGGACGTCCAACTCTATTGTAAACGATAAGCAACTTCTTTACCAGGGCAAGTGGCTCACCTAGAGTCAAATTTAACAAGGGTTTCACCATCCAATGGAGGAACTTAACACAATGGGGACCCTTTCTTCATAAGGGGGATGACTACTTGAGGTAGATCTTCATGGCCACATACATGTTCCACTAATTCAAAATGGTTCCACATCTTGATTGGTTTACTACAATTTTTAGGTCTTGAAATTTTGGTGCATTTTTTAGGCATTTCCCTTGCAGTTTTGGTAGTTGACATAGGATACAAAATATTTTATTATGATTGCAATGGCTTCCAAAATCATAAATAATGAATCAATGTTTGTAATGGTCTAAGAAATTCTCTAAATGGAGCTTGTATATAAAATTTGTGGCCTTGAGGAGTTGGTGTATCAACAAGCTCCTTCGGGACCCTCATTCGTTTTGCTACATCATTTTCTAAGGTTATGGTTTTGGATATTTAGGGGTTTTACATCCTAATTCATTGTACTTAGCATAAAGTCTCTTTTGGCCTCTTGTAATGGTCTTCTTGTGCATGAGAATAGCTGACATGTCTTTCTTTGCACCGACAGCAACGAGGTGCTCTACAACCCAGTATGGGGGAGATGTTGTAACATAATGTTGTGTACCATTATATAACGTGATATTACCAAAAAAAAGTAATTAAAAAATTCACGTTGGCTCATAAGTTACCAAAAATAAAAAATAAAAAATTTCATGTTGGCTAATAAGTTATCAAAAATAAAAAGTAATTAAAAAAATTCATTTGGGCTCATAAAATTAAAAAAATTTACACCTCAAGAAATTGGATCCCTCTCAGTGCTTGATAGATCCATATTTAATATGGATATATGTTGGTCCTATATAAGCTATCATCATTCTAGGTAGTATGTATTGCTTTGTATTTGATAGTCATCCTTCCATTTCATTGATTAATAGAATTTGGGGTTTTAATGTATTAATATGCTCTTTGTAATATCTCTATCTGTGTTTCCGTTTCTATTTCAACCTTCATTTCATTCTATACATAATCAAGATCATTCATGTAGTTGTTGCTTCTTCTTTTTCATATTAGTAATTCACCATTCAAATATTTGTTTCACCACCACCATGCTAACAACTAATTCCTTTCATGTGTTTTGTATTCATAAAATTATAAATCAATGCTATAGTTTAATATACTTACATGTTAGCAAATGCAACAATTTTTCCTATGTTAGTCATAAAAGCTTTGAAATACTCCACTTGATTCTCTTGCATGAAATGCATTCCTTTAAATTTAAGTTTCCCTCCATGAGTTTAAAAATAACCTCTCTAGAGGATTGACCTGTAATGATTCCAGTGATAGCTAAAGTTGTACATGTCACCGGGATGGTTTCCACCAGTACAAAATTTGTGGTTTCAATTACCATCTAGTCATCATCAATGGCAAACAAGTAGTAAAAAAGCAAAATCACATCCTAAACAATGAATATGAGTTATTCTATGCTATGTGCAATCCAAATTATAATGCTAAGAACTACTTGTTTTTAAAATGAATTTTGTTTGATAATAATTCAATTTATGACTTTCACACTAGCCAAATCAATGTTCATTAATCCTATGATTAAAGATAAATTACATGTTGCGAATATATATCAAGGATATTGATAGATGAGGACCCTTCCTATCCTTCCATCGCCATCACATGCATTGGAGGAAACGAGACTGAAGGAACGCACACCTTTCAAATTCAAGGATTATACAACGAGTGAATGGAGATAATAGATACCATGGTTAGGATCATAGGGAATAATTAGGTTAGGGAAGTAGTGGTGAAGCAAATTGAATTACCTTTGTAAGTAGGGAAATTTCTAGGAAAAAAAATCTCAAATCACCATTCTAATGCTCGTATAGATATCAAATCCAAGGCATAAACATTGCTCACTTGGAAAAGGATGAAAGTTTGTAGACCTAGTTGAGCTTTGTTTAGTTCATGGGACGCATCAACCACGATCCCATCAAAGGTACGATAGTTGTAAAAATTCGAATGAGAAGTGAAAGCCTAGTTCAAAAAATATATAAATGATGAGACAAATATGGGGGCAATCTTTACCTTAACTCTATCAACTTCCCTCCATGCATCCTAACATCCTTTTGGAAATGATGTCATAGTCAAGTCCAACTCTGTGCTCCATCACATAAGCAATGGAAAGAATGGGTTTAAGGGATTCAAGAAGCAAAATTTGAGTACTAGAGGGATTAAGTATCGTGGTAGCCAATACCAACCTAAAATCCTCTATCTTGTTGTTGGAAATATGGGGGCATGTTGGTATTCAATTACCTAGGTCTAGTTAATGATAACAATGTTTTCTAGAATCATTCACATGCCTTCTTATCTACAAGATAGGGTGTGAGAGTTATTTTGTGATCTTGGAAGAGAATCTGAGGGATTTCTTCTCCTCCCCCTTGGATTAGGGAATATCACTATATACACCCATTGGAACCTTTACTTTTCATTAATGGACACTCCAATCACTATCATGGAGCTAAGAGCAAACCAAACCTCCTACCGATGATCAATAAGATGATGATATTACCATATTTCCGATATCCTCCTTTGCTAAAAAAGGCATGATAGCAATATTGCAGTCAAGGAATTTAATATAAACACAACACCCCTTCACATACATTTTGGTGATAACACTATATAAGTTGCATTGAACCTTTATTTGGACCCTAAAATTGTTATCACCAACTCAAGTGCAAGTGGGACACCTTCATTAATGGTCGAATGGGTAATAGTACTATCTCATCATGCAAACCTTATTATGAGCCTCCTTGTATGATCTCATGATCTACATCAAAAGTGTGATTTTGACCTAAGAATATGTTTCCACAATAGGTAGAGCAATAAGGTTCAGTTGATTATGTTCGGTTCCAAATTAAGGCTGGCCCCAACTCGTGGGTTTGTACTCCAGCATGTTTGGTTGACGATGCTCATCTGGAATGTAAGGATAGTTCCCCCGATTATAAAAAAGAAAAGAAAAAAAAGTAGAGCAATAAGTTTATCACTCACTTGGGAGTAAAGAAGAACATGGGTGGCCCTAGAGTTATCCAAGGCGTCCTTATCTTCACACTTGTAATGTTGATGCCCCTTGTTTCACTTCAGAAAGGGAGTTGTGAATTTATCTTATTCTTGCATTTTGAGCTGCAAACACGGATAAGCCCTTCTCTCATGGTTGTTAGAGCGATTGCTTGACATAACATTTATTTTAAGTTAAGCTTAAATTATAACCACGTCATCATACAAATATTATTCACACTCAATTAATGCTATTGGGACTTGCAACTAGATTTTTCATAATAATTGGGAAACGATACTACCACACTAGTGAGGAAATGTATTAAATCCTGAAATAAATGGCTTATAGCGGGGTAGAGTAATAGCCTCCTCTCACTCAACACTATGAATGATAAAGAAAGCACTTGCTTTGTAGTTTCTATAATGATTGCGAACCAAGTTCACTTTGTGGTTTCTATAATAAACAAGGGAGATATAAGCTAAGCTTCAACTCCCCACCTTAAGATAATAAATTGAAATAATTTTAAATATGTTAAATGATGATTTTAAATATGATAATGTTTACATGTTTGGAAGATAAGCTTCATTTGACTTTGAAAAGACAGAAAAGCAACTCTGGGTCTTGTCTCGACCATATAAGGGATAGACTATTTTTAGCTTGAAATGCAATATACAATGGTAATGATTTGTATGTCCTTCCTAGATAAGCGAGTCGGAAAACCCTTATCACTGCACACATTCAATAAGCAAATCAATACACATTCAATAAGTAGTTTGAGAAGAAAGAGATGAATAATAGTATTGAGATCAAAACCCTTAGCAGTGCTTTGTAAGATCGTGGCACTGAGAAGAGATGGAGGGAATGCAACTTTGACCACCATGAAGCTTCGAATCAAATGAAATTAGGATCGTTTAAACAATAAAGTTGTGGAGTAACTTCTGTAAATCAAGATAACCGAAGAGTAGCATGGCCTCTAATTCATAGAGGTTACTCTGGCAACTGTATTGTTTAGACGAATTCTCCACATGTGGCAACATTATAGATATTGCACTTGCCTTGTTTTGAAAAGGAACAAAAACAAAAACAAAAAAGTGTAAATCCATAAAGTAGAGAGGAAGTCTGCCTTGTTTTGAAAAGGAACAAAAACAAAAAAAAAGTGTAAATCATAGTTGCCTTGTAATAAAAGTTAAATGGCTTAAAAAGGATGATATATTGTATATTATGCTTGAAGTCTACTGGTTGTAGCTATTGTACCCGCATTGTACTTTAAAGGAGGAACATACAACATTAAATAAGTTTTCAATGATGTTATTAACATACTGTAGAAACTTTCAACCGTTTCGGCTTCTGTGTCATTCATTGCATTCTTGGAAGAAAAATTGTTAACTAGAATTCTCAAATTCTTACAAATTAGAAATAAGAAATACAAAATGAAATAAAGATTATAAAAAAAGTTTAAAAAATTAGTACATACTTGATAGTTAATGAAGGCTTGTCTAAAAGTTGCCTGGGAATTATGCCACTAAAATTATTGTAGTCTATAAACCTGTTACAATGAAGAAAATGGTTATTATACAATATTATTAGTTAATTGATTTATACAGTATTCAAACATGAACTGGGAATATATTAAAGAGAAACATACAATTGTTTAAGGTTTTTGAGTTGAGATAGCTAGTTTAGAAAAACATGATTGAAAAGACAAAACGTGGGGATCTAATTGAGAAGAAAGCACATACAATCACTCCAACATGGTTAAAGTGGAGAAGTTTGGCAATTGTCCAACTGGATGATTATTGTCAAGTGACCTGCTAATTTCAAAGACACAAGAATGAGTGGCTCTTCAAATATAATATTTAAAGACAATCTATGTTTCGTTCCTAATCTAACTGTCAACCTATGTTTTAAGCCTATGAGGCTTTGTGCTTTCATTTTCTGAAGCCCTCTCAACCCTTCACATTCAAGTTGAAGTTAAATAAATATAGTAGAGTACATAATCCCATGCCAAACAACTACCAACAAGAAATTTTAATTAGAGAAATCAAGTAATTAGGTTGTCGAGGCTAAAATTAAAAAAGAACCGTGCAGCTTCATGAGAAATATCTCTACAATAAAGCATAAGTAGAGAAATGAAGAAGAAACATTGCAGTTTACAAATTAACAATTCCCAAAAAGGGCACGATATTTGCTCTATTTTGTTTTACTTATAAGGCAATCAGGGATTTTTTGTAGCGTTCTTCGGCATAATTAAAGTGTTTTTTCTTTAATTTTGAAGAATTTTGCAGTGGCTGTGTAGGCTGACCCACTGGTGGAGGCCATGGCCATGGGGACGGGCCAAGCTAGCATGGAGCATTATGGCTTGTTTGGAGTAACCATGATGGAGGATCTTGGAGCATGGCCTTGGCACTCGGCTTGGCTTGGCAATGGGAAGAGGGATATGTAACAACACATCCAAATGGACATAGATTAAAAAAGAGAGAGTGGCATGAAAGGCACACAACCTCCTTGAGGCAAGCAACATAGACTTGGAACGCTCCAAGTCCCTACCTTATTTGTACCCAACAACCAGTATCAATCTTAATTAAAATGAAGGACACCAACGTCTCACAATGTTAGCTATATCAAGTCGATTTATCTTATGAGTCCTAATAGATACATCTTAGCTTCCTGTAATTATGAAGTCTACAGTCAAAGCCCATAAAGTAGAGAATTACATGTGCATCATATGAAATACCTAAGGGTTGTTCACTTGTTTCTAGCAAGAGGTCAAATAAAAATTTAGTATTCAAAATATGAACCAGGAACACACTAAAATACAGTGGCCACACATCTATGATATGTGAACTGCATAAAAAATTCATCATTGAGATATATACAGTAAGATGTAAGATGTTGCAATGATGTATCTCTATATAGAGTGAATAGTCACAAGCATAAATGTATATATATGTTGACGTAAAACCAAAACAAGGAATTTACTTCAAAATACCATTACAGTTATACCTAAACAAATAATGTTTATAACTAAGTTCTCGTTTAAAACATGACTTAACTATTTCTATAATCTGTGAAAGGAAAAACCCTCAAGTGTTAGGGAATAAATGTTTTGTATATATTTCTGTATAGGGTGGTAAACAAATACACATGTTCACAAGACCTGTTCACACATGTCGACAATATTTAATCTTGCTAGAAAACACATATGGGTGTTTACTCATTAGCAGAATAGAACTATAATTAGCAATTAGTGATTCATTTACTAGATTTTGAATACAATAATCAAATTGCATCCATTAAGCCAATCAAATCCATAACTAGACCAAAAAAAATGGTTGTAAGTCGGCAAGGTCATGGCCGCAATTTTACTAGGGTTTTGGTAACCTTAACGGAAGTTAGGGTTTTTGTACCCACATCCAAAACCATAGTCTCATAAGCAACATGGTTTTTGGAAGGACATCGGGAGAGATAAAGTTATATATTGCGAGCATAATAACATTGGGATGAGGAAAACATTAGTCTTCTACAAAGATCGTGGTCGCAATGGACATAAGTTAGACTAGATCATGGACGAATAAAAGCTCG
The DNA here is from genome assembly GCA_027924585.1 of Larix kaempferi. Taxonomy (NCBI): domain Eukaryota; kingdom Viridiplantae; phylum Streptophyta; class Pinopsida; order Pinales; family Pinaceae; genus Larix; species Larix kaempferi. The sequence goes on along the minus strand of BSBM01000931.1, from coordinate 18,381,190 downwards.
AGACAATGAAAACACAAACCCTCAAGAAAGTATAATTAACTTTGTAGTTTCTTCATAGAAATAAATGCAGAACCTCATTCAGTGTTCATAGACACCAAGTTCTTTTGAGGGCAGAGACATATAATAAGGTAGGATCTAAGTTGCCAGGGTACCCGTACCCAGGGGTAGGGTACATGTACACTTACCCGTACTTGGGTAGTCTTAAGGCACGTCTCCTGTCGTACCCCATACTGGTTCCACGTACTCAAGATGCCATTATAAAAAAAGGGGTACTTATAGGCAAAATGGTACCTTGTACCCCATGTTTGGGTACTCCGAGGGTACGACCGATTCAATAAAATGCAATCCGCTAGGGAAAATGTAATGACCCCCCAACCAAATCTGAACTAATTTTTCACTAACTGCGTATGGAGTTTGGTTCAAGACTTATGTCAAACACTTTGCAATACTGTTCAAATTCCACTAAATATTGTCCATATCTGGTAAACTGATTTTGCATTGATTTACAATGAATGTTTTTATGGTTTTATGTTCAGCACTCATAGTACATAATTTGACTACCAAATGTGCACATAAAATTTATACATATGTATTTAATAGTGAGAAATACACTCACATCAATCCAAGAATATATTTGCAATTTTTTATTTTTTGTAACAGCAGTACAAATAGATGTTTAAAATAACATTTCAAGTGTCCTTTCAGGTCTGAGTTTGAATGTTTGTTACAGCTGCTTGGTACAATGATTTATCAAATTTTATGTAACTTCCAGTATTCCAATTGATATCTACTAAGTCTATGATTTATCAAATTTTATGTTTCAAATTTTCAATTTGAATGTTCATTGTTTAATGAATCATTGAATTTAGAATTATAAATCATGATTCATAATTTATGGAGAAATCTGAAATATGATGTGACTATGACATATATATATACACACACAGTACCCTCGACGTACCTAAGTACCATGTTTCAAAAAGTGGCGTCCCCATCCCCATACCCAAGTTTCCTGGCAACTTAGGGTAGGATCCTTTTGTTTACTTGCCATTCTCTACCTGCAAAAATTAAAATACAAGCCATTATTCATCAGAGTATTTGAAAAGCTAAAATGGGTTGAGTCAAAGTTGAAAAAAACAAGTGCAAAAACAACATGCAACTTTCTTACTTGGCTGGTATTTCTACAATGCAAACTTTCAACACAAGCTGAATGTACAAGTGGTCCACGTTGTTCCTTTAGGAGAAACATCAATAAGTTAGTTGGTCAACGTGATCCTCCCTCGACAAGCTTCAATCATTGGTCCGGTTTGCAAAAGTATAATCAAAGTTTATAGAGAAAAAGAATTCAATAAAACTGCTCACAAACAACTATGGAGTCACTCAGAGAGCAGAGCAATGCGGTGACAAATCTGTTGAAGGTGCGGTGCAGATTCTTCTTGAAAATGGAGAAGCAAAGTGCATTCAAGTATTAAACAAATACATATTAATTAATCATGAGATCATTCATTTCTCTTTATACCAAATATAGTTCTTCTCTGCACAATATATACATGAGGAGAGTGGATTCATGCTCCTCTCCTCTTCTCTATACCACAAACATAAATAATATATTTATGAGGGATTTCTCCCTTACTCACATAAAAACATCAATTAACACAATAACTAAAAAACAATATACAAAAACCTTTACATATAAATATAAACGAGGCCTAAAGCCAACTTCTCCAAGGAGAAGTCACTCTTTTCTACGATAGCAAGAAAATCAAAATATGACGTTCACAAAGCAAGAGAAGCCGTTCCACTTCCTTGGTACTGCAAAACATGCAACTCACAGTAAGTAGCATCTCCCATGAAATGGGTGCACTTCTCTTTTCCATCGGTCGGATTTGATGGCCAGTCACATGGGTTGTCACCCACCTATCCCAGTGTTTCCACAGAACTACAAGATGTATCTCTGACTCTCAACAATGGATCCTGGCACCAACGCCCAGCTAGTTATGATTCTTATTTTTTATTTAGTTGTGAAAGTGGCTACCATGTAGTTACATTGGGACATAGGAAAACTTGGATTGGAATGGGGTTAGCAAGTTAACTGTAATATTATACAGGTTAAAAGTTTAAGAGGCAAGATCAATTTGGGAAACTGCTAAAATGGCAAAGGTGGCATAGTGGCCTAGTGACCGAGCCGCTAGATCGAGGCGAAATGTGGTTGTGTTATGTGACATATATAAATTTCAGTGCTGCCATATCCACTGCAAATGTAATGTCCCTTGTTAGGAATTTTATTAAAATTGCAATTTTCCACTTTTTTCCTTGGTTCGACCTTTGACTAGTTTCGATCTCTAGGTCCCAAATTTGCCCCAAATGATCCCAAATATTCTGAGAAGGTATATGAATGATATTAGAACATAAATATGTGTTTCAGGGATGCCTTTGTACCTTTAAAACACTGCTGCAAATACTCTTTCAATTCTGGTCAATGTAGGTAACTTTACTAGTGATTTCCCTTTGACTAGTATTGGTCTCTAGGTCTCAAATTGACTCCAAATGCCTTCAAATCTTCAAGGAAGGTGTATGAATGATATTAGGAATTGAATATGATTTTTAGGGATAACATATGGCCACCAAAATACCTCTGCAAACTCTCTTAATATTCTGGACCAAGTATGCAATTTTACTAGTAATATGGGGTTCAAATCCCCCTAAGGTAAGTACTGAAAATGGCTTCCCAAATGCCTCCAAACCCATTCAAATTTATGAACAGAGGTATGTAATGTGTTAATTATGTTATTAAGGTCTCATATGCACCATTAATGGTTTATTACAACTGTTCTCACCCTCTCCCATTCAACTGCAAAAATCACCAATTCGACCCTTGGGGAAATGGCACTATTTCTTCTCCCAATGCAATTAAACTGAGTAAAAATACTTCAAATGCTCAAGTACAGTACATGAAACTTGTAAAATACATCCATGGCAGTCCATTAATCACAAATGCATCAGATAATCATCCATTCATTCGAAATCATCATCAATACATTGATTCACAACAAGGTAGTGGGGAAATGGCATTGTTCTTCCATTAAAAATGAGATTTATACATTTCTACTTGGAATTTCGACCTGAAACTTTCTGGAGATGAAGAACAGAGTATTTAATTCATATTACAAAATAAATGGGGAATGAAAACCTCCCCCAAAGAGTACAATAGCTCACCAAAAATGCCCTCCCTCAAGGATCAAGAATATGCCATCAAAATTGGAAATGGTTGAGAGAATGTACTGCAATAGAAGAAACCATGAGCTGCCCTGTATCTTACACCTACAAATAAATACTCCATTAAAGCTCCAAATGAAAGGTCTGAATGGCCTTTCCAATTACCAACTTGGATGGGAATCTTTCACCCTCGAAATTGGCTAAGGCAAGAAACTAGTCATCCACTAGCTCTCCCTCTACACAAATGCAATTGCAAATTCTAGAAATGATCAAAAGCCATTCTCATACTTCATTTCTACATTTTATAACCAACATTAGCCTTCTAAGGGTCGAAATCCTCTCAATAGATTCAATAGATTTCCATTTAGGAAATATTCCACATTTGCCACTTGTCTCCTAGTTCCAACCTTCCATCTTCTCCCAAATTCGATTTTGAGTCTCTTTGGCTTCTCCCACTCCCAAATTCGCCTTCTTTATGCCTATTTTTGGGGCTGACATGTCATAGTGGTCAGATGTCAGAGGTCAGGTCTGCAATTTTTCATAGTTGTCATAGATGCTCCATCATTGGTGTCATAGAGGCTAGGGAATCTATCCCAAGTGTCCACAAACTTCCACTTTGACTCTTTATCTTCCATGGAGGTTACCAATACTTCCCAATTCGACCTAATATGTTCAATGACATGTGTTATGAGTTACCAACTCAACCAAGAGTGTTCACATTCACATTAATTCGAATTTGCAAAATAGAGATACCATGTATTATGAAAAATCAAGCTAGTGTGGGTCCCACATCCTCCATATGTCTCCAAAACCATTTGTCACCTAGGATTTCTCTTGAATTTCTTTATTCACTCTATTTATTAAATACTTGAACCCTTATAATGTCTAAACATCATTTATTATCCCCCTTATTCCAAATCCCAAAGCTTCCACCCCCAAACCTAGGAAACAAGTAATTTTCCTCCTTGGCAATTATTTGACCCTTAACATCAATTTTACAAACTCTAATGAATATGGCTAATGTGATTAGGCCATTGTGACCCAATTCCAAATTTGGGACATGACAGCAAAATAAAGCCTCTTGACTTTACTACGTAAATAAATAATGAAATTTTGATGTTCTAGTACATTTTCAAATGAAAAGAATGACTTATTTTTACATGGCAACATTGAAGGGTTCAATATCTCATAGCCCTTCAAAGTGAAATGGGACCCCACCCTTCAAATTTGATCCCTGCAAGGTACCCGTACCCGTACTGGGTACTTGGGTACTTGTAAGGTACGTCCCCTGCCATACCTTGATGTACCTCATACTGGCTCCACGTACCCAAGATGCCATTATAAAAAAAGGGGTACTTATAGGCAAAATGGTACCTTGTACCCCGTGTTTGAGTACTCCGTACCCCATGTTTGGGTACTCCGGGGGTACAACCGACTCAATAAAATGCAATCCACTAGGTAAAATGTAATGACCCCCCAACCAAATCTGAACTAAGTTTTCGCTAACTGCGTATGGAGTCTGGTTCAAGACTTATGTCAAACACTTTATAATACTGTTCAAATTCTATTGAATATTGTCCATATCTGGTAATCTGATTTTGCATTGATTAACAATGAATGTTTTTATGGTTTTCTGTTGAGCACTCATAGTACATAATTTGACTACCAAATGTGCACATAAAAATCATACATATGTATTTAATAGTGAGAAATACACTCACATCAATCCAAGAATATATTTGCAATTTTTTATTTTTTGTAACAACAGTACAAATAGGTATTTAAAATAACATTTCAAGTGTACTTTCAGGTATGAATTTGAATGTTTGTTACAGTTGCTTGGTACAATGATTTATCAAATTTTATGTAACTTCAAGTATTCCAATTGATATCTACTAAGTCTATGATTTATCAAATTTTATGTTTCAAATTTTCAATTTGAATGTTCATTGTTCAATGAATCATTGAATTTAGAATTATAAATCATGATTCATAATTTATGGAGAAATCTAAAATCTAATGTGAGTGTGACATATATATATACACAGTACCCTCGACGTGCCCAAGTACCATGTTTCAAAAAGTGGTGTCCATGTCCCCGTCCCCGTACCCAAGTTTCCTGGCAACTTAGGGTAAGATCCTTTTGTTTACTTGCCATTCTCTACCTGCAAAAATTAAAATACAAGCTATTATTCATCAGAGTATTTGAAAAGATAAAATGGGTTGAGTCAAAGTTGAAAAAAACAAGTGCAAAAACAACATGCAGCTTTCTTACTTGGTTGCTATTTCTACAATGCAAACTTTCAACACGAGCTGAATGTGCAAGTGGTCCACGTTGTTCCTTTAAGAGAAACATCAATAAGTTAGTTGGTCAGCGATAGCGTGATCCTCCACTCGACAAGCTTCAATCATTGGTCCATTCTGCAAAAGTATAATCAAAGTTTATAGAGAAAAAGAATTCAATAAAACTGCTCACAAACAACTATGGGATCACTCAGAGAACAGAGCAATGCGGTGACAAATCTGTTGAAGGTGCAGTGCAGATTCTTCTTGAAAATGGAGAAGCAAAGTGCATTCAAATATTAAAAAAATACATATTAATTAATCATGAGATCATTCATTTATCTTTATACCAAATATAGTTATGTTAAGATTATTCTAATTTTACTAGCAAGATCACTGAAAGAAACATAATCACAAGATAGACAAAGATATTACCCTGGGAAACCCTCATGGGGTAGAAAACCCAGCAAAGCTTTCCTCAATAAGATGATCAACCAAAATACAAGATGTGCTCCAAGACTTGACCTCCTTCTTCTCTACCTCCTATGCAGACCTCTCAACCACAAGTGTGCTACTTTCTGAGTTGCGCAAGTGTGTCAAATGATGAGCTCTCCTCCTCTACTTATACTGATTCCCGACTGACCAAAATCCCTAATGGGGCCGACCTCTCCTGGTGAAGTCTAATAACCCCTAAATAATAAACTCAGGGCCGACCCCCACATGGTGAGTCTAATAACCTTGGTTACCACAATTCATCGGAGGAATAAACATCTTCGGATACATAATAGAATTACCTCGGAGGGATGAAACATCTCCGAAATAATAAAGTACAAATATAATATTCTTAGAAGTTACAATATTCAACATTCCCCCTTAACGAGAAGGATATCATAACAACATCTACAGAAGCAAGGAGTCATTGACTACATGATACATCTGTAAATCATCGGAAGCTTTCTTCAATTCATCATCATCGGTAACTCAACCAGTTACTGGAACATCAACATCATCGTCATCGTCATCACACGATCATCAGCATCGTCATCACACGATCATCAACATCGTCATCATGCGATCATCAGCATCATCATCTAGACCTGCAATACACATGATCCAATTACGGGATGATCAATCCATCTCACTTTAGGACATAGGTCCAAGGATGATACAATCCTGATCCGCTTACGGGATGATCGGTCCCTCTTAGTTTAAGACATCTTTCATGTCTTTGGAAGATGCAATCCATATCAACTTACAGGATGATCAATCCTTATCATTTTAAGACACCTCACCATGTCTAGGGACGATGCAATCCCAATCAGCTTACAGGATGATTAGTCCTTATCACTTTAAGACACCTCACCATGTCTAGGGATGATGCAATCCCAATTAGCTTACAGGATGATTAGTCCTTATCACTTTAAGACACCTCACCATGTCTAGGGACGATGCAATCCCAATCAGCTTACAGGATGATTAGTCCTTATCACTTTAAGACACCTCACCATGTCTAGGGACGATGCAATCCCAATCAGCTTACAGGATGATTAGTCCTTATCACTTTAAGACACCTCACCATGTCTAGGGACGATTCAATCCCAATCAACTTACAAGATGATTAGTCCTTATCACTTTAAGACACCTCACCATGTCCAGGGACGATGCAATCCCAATCAGCTTACAGGATGATTAGTCCTTATCACTTTAAGAAACCTCACCATGTCTAGGGACGATGCAATCCCAACTTGTCCACTAAGGACTTCATTCTCGGAGACCATATGTCTACGGATCAATTCAAGGGACCAAAGTCCGGGGACGATACAATCCCCACCTGTCCACTAAGGACTTCATTCTCAGAGACCATACGTCTATGGATCAATTCAAGGGACTGAAGTCCGGGGATGATACAATCCCCACCTGTCCACTAAGGACTTCATTCTCGGAGACCATACGTCTACGGATCAATTCAAGGGACCGAAGTCCGGGGATGATACAATCCCCACCTGTATCCTTATCAATACAGATATCGTTAGTACATCACTAGTACAAGTACATACAAGTATCCTCATCAATACATGTATACATATCATCAAAACATGTATCCTCATCAAAACATCAGTATATGTATCCTCATCAATACATCGATAAAAACATGTATCCTCATCAATACATCAATATAAAAACATGTATTCTCATCAATACATCAATAAACAAGTAGTGTAAGTATTCTCAGTATAAGTGTCCTAAATCTAAGTAATCTAAGCATACATAAATATTTAGGTGTAGTAAACAGATATCCTCATCGTCGACTTGGCTGTCGATGAGGGAAATCTCATCATCAATGACTATATCACTCCCCCTTTCGAGGAAGGTCCTTTTGAACTACACCAAGCTTGTCTCAGAAATATTCAAATTTTACTCGAGACAGAGGTTTGGTCAGTATATCAGCAATTTGTTCCTCAGTGCTCACATACTCGAGCTTAATAGCTCCTCTCTGCACCATATCTCGAATGTAGAAATATCGGATCTCTATGTGTTTTGACTTATCGTGGAAAACTAGATTTTCTGTCATCTTAATACAACTTTGATTGTCACACATGATCACAGTAGGATCCATTTCTAAGTCAAACACTCCAGATAATAGTTTCCGAAGCCATACTGCTTCACAAGTAGCAGAGTAGGCAGCTATATATTCTGCTTCGGTAGTACTGAGAACCACACTAGATTGTTTCTTGCTGAACCATGAGATCATTGCAGATCCAAGACCATAACATCCACCTGATGTACTCTTTCTGTCTGAAACACTTCTTGCCCAATCAGAATCTGAGTAACCATGTAATCTGAGTTCATGATTTCCAAGATAGTATAGACCAAAATCTAATGTACCCTTTCGATACCTCATTACATGCTTTGCAGCTATTAAGTGAACCTTTCCAGGTTCTACTAGATACTGACTCAGGGTATTTACAGCAAAGCATATATATGGTCTGGTATTTGTTAAATACATCAATGACCCAATGATTTGTCTATATAGAGTTACATCCACTAATTCTAATGAGTCATTAACTAATAACTTCAAATTGGAGTCCATGGGAGTGGCCATGGCTTTACACTCCAACATATCAAATCTTTTCAGAATCCCTACAGCATACTTACCTTGATTTAAAAAGATTCCTTTTGGTTCTTGCCATACTTCTAGACCTAAGAAGTAATACATTAATCCGAGATCTTTCATCTCGAATTCTGAAGAAAGCTTCTTCTTACATTCGACAATTTGATTCTCATTTCCTGTTAAAAATAAATCATCTACATACAACAGTAATATAATAGGGTCATCATCCATGATCTTGAGGTAAATATTTGGATCAGCTTTACTCTTGGTAAAGCCCATGCTTGTTAAGAAACTGTCAATCCTTTCGCACCAAGCTCTGGGAGCTTGCTTTAATCCATACAAAGCCTTTTTCAGCTTGCATACATGTGTTCTTCCATCTTTAACCTCAAATCCTTGAGGTTGTTCTATGTACACTTCTTCTTCAATTACACCATTCAGGAAGGTTGTCTTAACATCCATTTGATGTAATTTCCACTTCAACATAGATGCAAGTGCCATGATAGTTCTAATTGAAGTGTACCTAGCAACTGGTGCAAATGTTTCGTCATAGTCAATTCCCTATTTTTGAGAGAATCCTCTAGCTACAAATCTTGCCTTATATTTTTCAATACTACCATTTGTAGCATCTTTTATTTTGAATATCCATTTGGAAGAAACCACACTTTTATCTTTTGGTTTGGGAACTATATCCCAAACATCATTTTTCATTATTGACTAATATTCTTCTGTCATTGCTTCTACCCACTCTTTCTTTTGAGCTACCTCTTCATAGCTAGTAGGTTGTTGATCCACAAGATCACACATCAAGGCCACATAGTTTGATACTAGCTTGGGTTTCTTTCTTTCTCTAGTAGAACCTTCAGGAGCTCCATATTTTTCAGCTCCTTGAATAATGTCTCTAGCCCATGCTGGCCTTCTTTTTCTAGATAAATTTGTAATGGGGGGTTCTTGTGGTTCTAACATGTCATGGTCCTCTGGTGTGTCATCTTCAGGGATGGGTACAACTTCTGTGATTCTAGGAGGTATCTCTTCTTCATAGACTTCTTCAAGTTGGCACCTCCTAGATTTCTTAAGAGCTACTTCTTCATCAAATGTTACATCTCTACTTATTTCCATATGATGAAAACCTGGTATGTAAATTCTGATAGCTTTGGATGATTCACAATATCCAACAAATATTTCCTTCTTACTAGAAGGATCCAACTTGGTTCTCTTTTCTTTTGGAATGTGAATGTACACTGGACATCCAAATATTTTGAGATGACTTACCTCAGGCTTCTTTCCTGTGAACACTTCTTCTGGAGTCTTGAATTCAAGAGCACTATGGGATAGTCTATTTTGTACATAGACTGCTGTCCTAGCTGCTTCAGCCCATAGATACATGGGTAGATCTTGGTCATGTATCATAGTCTTTACAGCTTCCATGATGGTTCTATTTTTTCTTTCAGCAACCCCATTTTGTTGGGGATTATAGGGAGTGGTTAGTTCCCTCTTGATTCCAACTTCTTTACAAAAGTCTTCAAAGTCCTTTGAAGTATATTCTTCGCCATTATCTGTTCTGAGAATCTTGATTTTCTTTTCTGAGTGATTCTCTAGTAGGGTTTTGAACTCCTTGAACTTTCCAAAGACTTTATTCTTTCCTTTTAGAAAGTATATCCAAGTCTTCCTTGAATAGTCATCAATAAATGTGACATAGTATTCATATCCACTCAAAGATGTGGTGGGCATTGGTCCACATACATCAGAGTGAATTAACTCCAAGGTACTTTTAATCTTTGTTTCACTCTTTGGAAATGGGTTCTTGATATTCTTCCCTTTTGCACATCCTTTGCATGTGCAATCTTGATCAATCTTTAAGTCTGGCAAACCTATAACTACCTTGCTTACATGAGGTAGTGCCTTGTAGTTAATGTGAGCAAGTCTCCTATGCCATAGCTCATTTGAGCTAATGGCTTCATGTACAAGGGCAGCTTCTGGATGGCCCTTAAGCTTGTACAAACCTCCTTCTTCTTCACCAATGATAATTGCATCCTTGATAGATTTTCCTTTGGACCACATTAATACTTGTTCATCAATGAATGCAACCCTATAACCTTTCTTATCCAAAGATGAGATGGATAACAAGTTCTTCTTCAATCCTGGTACATACAATATTTCTTTCATTTTCATGGGGGGTACCAGAATCAAGCTTGTAGCTTGCTTCACCAATTCCCTTGATGGGATAATGATAGTCATCTCCTAGAGATACCTTTTGTGGAGAGGTCTTTTCTTCAAGTCTTGAGAGTGTCTTCTTCTGATCTGTCATGTGCTTTGAAACACCACTGTCTATAAGCCACATATCTTCTCCAGGTGTTATAGATCCAGAGAGTGCGGAGAATAGAACATATTCTTCTGCATCTTCTTCTTCATTTCTCCTAGATCTTTTCTTGAAGAAGGTCCTTTCTTCTTCTTCTTCTTCTCTTCTAGGTTTTTTCTTGTGAGGCCTTTCTTCCTCTTCTACTTCTTCTTCACTATCATCTTCTGCAAGATGTGCTTGATGTCTTTTGTAATGAGAACCATTTTTCTTCTTTAGAGGACAATCTTTAGCAATGTGTCCTATTTTGTGACAAGAAAAACATTGGAATGAAGAGTAATCTCTTCTTTGATTAGTTCCTCTTTTCTTTGAAATCTATGTGGAGAATGAGACTCCTTGTGACTATCCTTTTTGGAGTAGGATTGATTCCTTCTTTTCTTGGTGTGGGTGGCCAAGGCTTGGTCATCTTCTTTGAGCAAGGCTTCTCTGTTTGCAACCCTAGCTTCTTCTTGAATACAATCCTCCCAAACTACATCAAATTTCATGCTTTCTTTTCTAGCACACATGGTTTGGATGAATGACTCCCAAGGTCTAGTGAGACCATTTAGAGCAGTCATCACAAGTTCATCTTCATCAAGAGTATCACCAATGGCATCTAGTTGTTCCTTGATTTGGGAGACCCTTGAAAAGTAGTCTTGAATGGATTCTTCTTTGTGCATCTTGGTATTCTTCAACTGAGTTCTTAAGTTCATCTTCCTATTGATATTCTTTCCTTCATACATTCTTCCTAGGGCATCATACATTTCCTTTGGAGTCTTCTTGGATGCCACTCGGGGAATCAAGTGGTCTTTAATAGAATCAACAATGATTCTCTTTGCCCTAATCAAATCCTTCCTATGCTTCTCTTTGGCTTCATCTCCTTCAGGTTCTGCAACTTCATCCTAGATATATTGAGCAAGACCATTCTCTTCAAGAATGAGACCAATTCTATATTTCCATGCTCGAAAATTCTCTATGCCTTCAAGCTTAGTGTTTGGAGCCATCTTCTCTTGGGGAAGTCCAAAAGATAAGAGATAGAGTAGTACTTACTAGGAAACTTTACCTTTTCACTTTTCCGGATTTGCAACAAAATTTCTGGTTTTATCGCATTTTTGGTAAAACCAGGGTTTGACTTTCCCAGAGTTCTACTCAACCAAAAACCTCGATCCAGGGCTCAAAAGATAGATCTTTAGAAGGGTTATTCACCCATGCAACCAGAAACCAAAAATACTAACTTTTGCAAAAACCCTAATTTTGGGAGAGAGATAAATATAATTTCACCTTGTGAAAGATGTTCTATTCATGCTAGCTCTGATACCATGTTAAGATTATTCTAATTTTACTAACAAGATCACTGAAAGAAACATAATCACAAAATAGACAAAGATATTACCCTGAGAAACCCTCATGGGGTAGAAAACCCAGCAAAGCTTTCCTCAATAAGATGATCAACCAAAATACAAGATGTGCTCCAAGACTTGACCTCCTTCTTTTCTACCTCCTATGCAGACCTCTCAACCACAAGTGTGCTACTTTCTGAGTTGAGCAAGTGTGTCAAATGAGGAGCTCTCCTCTTCTACTTATATTGATTCCCGACTAACCAAAATCCCTAATGGGGCCGACCTCTCCTGGTGAAGTCTAATAACCCCTAAATAGTAAATTCAGGGCCGACCCCCACATGGTGAGTCTAATAACCTTGGTTACCACAATTCATCGGAGGAATAAACATCTCCGGATACATAATAGAATTACCTCGGAGGGATGAAACATCTCCGGAATAATAAAGTACAAATATAATATTCTTAGAAGTTACAATATTCAACAAGTTCTTCTCTCCACAATTTATACATGAGAAGAGTGGATTCATGCTCCTCTCCTCTTCTCTATACCACAAACATAAACAATATATTTACGAGGATTTCTCGCTTACTCAACTAAAAACATCAATTAACTAAGTAATAAACAATATACAAAAACCTTTACATATAAATAGTACGTTCACAAAGCAAGAGAAGCTGTTCCACTTCCTTGGTACTGCAAAACATGCAACTCATAGCATACAATAGCATCTCCCACGATATGGGTGCAAGTCTCTTTTCCATCGGTCGGATTGGATGGCCAGTCACATGGGTTGTCACTCACCTATCCCAGTGTTTCCACAGAACTACAAGATGTATCTTTGACTCTCAACAATGGATCATGGCACCAACGCCCAACTAGTTATGATTCTTATTTTTGGTTTAGTTGTGAAAGTGGCTGCCATTTAGTTACATTGGGACATAGGAAAACTTGTGAGATTTGCACTTGATCTTAATTTCTTATTGTAACTACATCTTTATTTGTTTATTTACTGTGCTTACACTTAATGTGTCTCTTCCCATGCTTTGTATTAATATTGCTCAGTGGAAGATGACCGTGAAAATTGCTGAGTCGGTTTGTCACATTTATTTTGCCTCTGATTTGTTTATAATGTCATAATTAATATAGTTCACTACAATATGATACGAATGAGGCCACCATGAAATCTCTAACTATAGATTCACAGATTTACATGGAGGAGGATTAAATATAAATGTTGGCGGAATTAACATCAAAGCTAAATGAAATGCAGTTATGGTGAGTGAATAGGAAATTATATTTATATGAGGCGCCTTATTTTTAAATACAATTTAAATAACTAGTTGAAGAAAATACAAACAAATACAATTTACAGTTGTAGAACTTTGCTTAATTTTGGAGAAAGTACTTGAATGTAGAATTTAATAATAACCAACATAGATCTAAATCCTAGGTTCTATCAAGCAATGAGAGGGATCAAATCTCCCTCATATTTACTTTTTACTTTGTTACTCGACAAAGTTACAAGATCTCCCTCATATTTACTTTTTACTTTGTATTATATTTTTTTGTTTATGGCCGACATAATATTTATTACTTTTTACTTTGTATTATTCTTTTTTGTTTACTTTGTATTATTTGTTATTCTTTTTTGTTTATAGCCGACATAATATTTATTACTTTTTACTTTGTATTATTCTTTTTTGTTTACTTTGTATTATTTGTTTACTTTGTATGATTCTTTTGATAACCTCGTGACCCATCTACACTTCCTTTTTCTTTGGTAGGATCCGTGGCATTTCAAATCTATGTTTACTATATCATAAATTATAATTATTGTAACTGAAAAAACGTGATATAAATTAATATTAAAGAACCTCAGACATAGGAAATGAAACAAATTTTGTATAAATACAACCTTTGTACGTAACTCAAAGAAAGCACTGTAACTAAGAGAAATGGTCACTACTACAAATTAGTGCTTTAACACAACAAACAGGCTATTTAAGAGAATTGGTAAAACCATAAAGGATACAACTGAGAAATGAAATAACTAGATGAAAAGGTTAACCACAAGGTAACTCGATTTGTTTACTAGATTATATATAATCATTTTGTGAACCTTGCTTTCTTTTTGTTGGAGCTGTAGCAGGATGGTTAAGATTAATTCTTGGTTGTGTTTGAATGTATTACTTATTACTATCAAAACAAACATTCCATTTTCCTGTATAACAAACATTCCATTTTCCTGTATAGAGACAACAAACATGTGTATAGAGACAACATATATGTACAATAGTTAATAGGGAAATGTAAAAATGTCAAGTAAAACATTCTTTTCATTTTTTCTACCACTTTCAAACTTCTCCACCGCCTCTACACGGCCTTCTCAGACATCGCAACCTTTCAGAACAGTACCATAGGAATCTGGTACTGGAATCCCTTACTTCATTATAATAATACCACACACCATTTATTTACATATATACCCATCAGATCATTTTATTGTCTAATTAGAAAAATCTTGAAAAGTCCTTTGCTGTATTATAATAATACTACATCCATATTTTTACACCTTTTTTAATTCAGATTTTAGTAATTAATAGACATGATCAAGATGGTGGGCATGTTATTATACTTAATTGCTAATACAGAATAAGATATTGTGTATACTTTTTACTATTTAAATGCCTTAAACATAGGAAGTGAAATTAAAAGCTGAAGTATTTTATTTTTGTGTCTTTGCGTTACATAAAAAACAACCGTATCATTTGTGTTGAAAAAAAAACAGTAACAGTCACACCAGAGATAGGAGGCTCGAATCTCTAGAAAACCAAAGTTGACAGAAAAATGAATGTAAACATCCTCAAGCAGCAGCTCTTCTCCCTGGTCACTTCCATGTTCCAAGAGGTGCTATACCTTCAACTGACTTTTATGCTGCTATAATTTCTTTCAATAAAATCATCACCTGTGTTTCATTTGTGTTGATCATCTTTGTTTCTCTACGTTGCATTAGAGCTGTAAATTGCAAATGTAAATATTTGTTTTGGCGTTTGAGAATTAGGTAAATTATTTCCCTTTAACTAATTTGAACAAAACCTGAGCTCGGTCTGCAATATTTTGAACGTAGTAGTTGTAAGAGCAGTGAGCTACATTTTCATTTTCCTTAATTTCTCCTTTGGTTAGGCCTGTGCAATTCTTTGTCAAGACATGAAATTCTGTATGTGGTTAGTGGCTCGGTACCTTCTGACTACCCCTTAAATTGCATAAGCTGCTTTGCTTGACTATCCAAGAAAGCTGTAATAATTTCCTTAAAACAGGTTCCAGGTTACTCTCATAATGAGCAAACGTTGGTAAATAGTATATTTTAGTTATTTTTACCTTGGCTTAACATTTAACGGAATGCTTAACAGTTGCAGTACAGAGATGCAAATTTAAAGGCTGTTTAGCATATAGACTACATAATGAGTGCACCTCCAGTTCGACTTGCTTGATTAATAACATCTATGGGGTTTTCCTTCCACCATTCTCTAGTTGAATGAAATAAATATCTGTTAAAATTGATGACAAGAATAGAACAATTCTAAAACTCAAAAAGAATATATATGTTAAGCTAATGATGAGCATAAAATAATTGTAAAACGAAAACATTTTTCGTTGAGATTCAACCATTTAGATTTCAGTTTGTTGTGTGATTATCATCCATGTCTCCCAATATTACTCCATATCCTCCTCAAAAATAACTTAATAAGTTAATGATATAAACAATCTCTTTGTTTATATGTCCTTCCTTTCGACACTGAGAAGTAGCGACTTAGCATTCAACATTTGCGTACGTAACCGTGTTTGTATAAACAATATATTATCTGTCCCTGTGCAGTAGACCGATCGGTTTGTATGGGCTTTAGTGTCCCTAAGATTTAGGGGGGGAAAGGAAATAAGTAGAGCCGGTCGAGAGAGAGACAGAGACAGACTGGCAGGAGAGAATTACAGGTGACTAAGGGTGTTTGTAGGCCAACCATATTGAAGAAATGTGTTTCGAACTTTAAGATCCTGACCTAGTTCCTTAAAGAACATATGGTGCTTATAGATCCTGGCCTAGTTCCTTAAAGAACATATGGTGCTTATAGATCCTGACCTAGTTCCATGAGAGCCTCAGCGTAGAGTTCTGGTAAGGGATATGAACCGCCATCTTTTGGATGGATGATAATGGTGCCACACAATAGCTCGAATCCATGAGCTATAGAGTTCCCTTGCATTCATCCATGACAAATCTGCAAGTGTAACTTCCACTGGGCCGAATTCTGGTCCATCATCCCACACTGTACTTCAGTATTGCTGACCTCCATGCGTGCTATCAGTCGACTATAAATTAAAAAGTTGTGTTCAACACCAAATCCCCAATATCTACCGATCACCTTTACATATCAATATAAACAAGGCCTAAACTCGGCTTCTCCAGGGAGAAATCGCTCTTTTTTACGATATCAAGAAAATCAAAATATTACCTTCAAAAAAGCAAGGAAAGTCAAGTGTACAGAGAAGCCATTCCACTTCCTTGGTACTGCAAAGCATGCAACTCATAGTATACAGTATTTATAAATAACATTTATAAACAGAAAGGGTCGACTCTTCCAACAGGCCACTCTACATCTGCCCACAACGATAGTAAACAAAGCATAAAAAGAACAGGTCTTTCAACAATAACAAGGCATTATTCATGAGAGTATAAATTAAAAAGTTGTGTTCAACACCAAATCCCCAATATCTACCGATCACCTTTACATATCAATATAAACGAGGCCTAAAGTCGGCTTCTCCAAGGAGAGGTCGCTCTTTTTTACGATATCAAGAAAATCAAAATATTACCTTCACAAAGCAAGGAAAGTCAAGTGTACAGAGAAGCCATTCCACTTCCTTGGTACTGCAAAGCATGCAACTCATAGTATACAGTATTTATAAATAACATTTATAAACAGAAAGGGTCGGCTCTTCCAACAGGCCACTCTACATCTGCCCACAACGATAGTAAACAAAGCATTAAAAGGACAGGTCTTTCAACAATAACAAGGCATTATTCATGAGAGTATTTGAAAAGCTAAAATGGGTTGAGTCAAGTTGAAAAAAATAGGATAGGGTGGAGTGTTGAATAGAGATTCGTTCATCTATCTGGCCAAGTAGTAGTAGGAGAAACAAGAGGTTCCTTCCCAAAAGCTGCAATGTGAGACATTCCACTTCTCTGTTCTCTTTTTCCTCCCCGTTCTGCCTTGATTCATTCTCTTGATCCGTCCATTGAAGCATTCTTGTTTACCGGAACAGAAAATAAAATGTGTTATTCAGGAAACAGCAAAGCTAACAGAGCTAGTCCGATCAGCTCATGCGTAGTAAGTACGATTTTTTTATCAATGTTAGTAAGAAGAGCACTCACGTTGTTTTCCTCACAAGAGGAAGGAATAGAGCTTTCGCTCGAATAGTTCGTCGTGAGACAGCTCATAGCTTGGGATTAGGCCTGTGGCCGGTCAGGATCAGAGTACATGAGACAGCTCATAGCTTGGGATTAGGCTTGTGGCCGGTCAGGATCAGAGTACAGGTACTATGGATTTTTGATGCAGGTGGAGGAAACCACACACCACAAACAATATCTGGGCTTCATGTCTTTTCGATGCAAGTTGGCGAAACCACACACCACAAACAGCAGCTGGAGGGCATGCAGGTGCTGCAGCCCATGCAATCCTGTTCGTGGCAAGCCATTGTACTGCTTCCATTTTATTGATTGGCCATTAAATAATTTTGGACAAAAACTTTAGGTTAAAACCACTTAGAAGATGTGAAAAATAATATCATTTCCAGCACAGCGATTTCTAACAATATTACTAACTAGTTCACAATAATGCAATATGAACTGCATAGTATACTGAGTTTATCATAAACGAGTAAAACAAGAGTTTTAACTCACATAAGTAAAACTATTATAGCTAATTTCCTCAACATCCTTAATATAGTTGGAGCATCAACTATATTTATCTAACCACAGATAAAACCTGTAAACAAAGGTATCAACTACATCAACCAAGCTTCCCAACATGCAATTACTAGTCATCATCATACATATTGGGGACCATGGCTAAACACATCCCTCCCACTTATGTACCTTCTTGTAACAAGCTCTTTACCTTCAGTCTCCTGCGCAGGCTAATCAATCTCCATCTCTGTACTTACAGATTTGGAACCACTAAT
Source organism: Larix kaempferi (assembly GCA_027924585.1). Taxonomy (NCBI): domain Eukaryota; kingdom Viridiplantae; phylum Streptophyta; class Pinopsida; order Pinales; family Pinaceae; genus Larix; species Larix kaempferi. The sequence goes on along the minus strand of BSBM01000931.1, from coordinate 18,362,672 downwards.
CTTCAATTTACCTTGTAATCTACCCAATTGCTTAATAGACATCACTTGCAACGATTGTTGCGCTTGCAAATTGGCCTCAATAGAACCAATGATCTGTTCTAACTCTGTCAATTCCACTGATGACGTTCCTTCCTCCTGAAATAACTCTGTTCTTACTTGTTTCTTCTTTGATGTGTCCAGGTTGAAGATGTTGTGCCAGTTGAAACTCAGGTGCCTGTTGCATTGGCATAGAAGCCCGCTGCTGCTGCTGAGTATTATAAATCAGTTGTTTTGGATGACCAACTATCTCACACTTTACAACTACAACATCCATACTCAAAACTATGATAATCCTGCAAAAAGGGGTAAAAAACACAAATTATATGGATAATTAATAGCGTCAAGCAATCCAGGCCACTGATTTAAATAACAAATTCACAGGCAAAGTACTTCAAAACTATATCCATTCTGCATGGCTTTCATAATTATGCAGAGAAACAATGTCAGGCATGATATGCGAAATATCGGCAGTTAAGGTGAATATCCAGGCAAGGTTCAATTAAAAACTTAAACAAATTCGATATTGTAATAAAAGCAGCTAAAATTCAATACCAAAATAAGACCGAACTTACTTGCGATTCTGTACCGAATTGCAGAGGTATTCAGTCAATTGAACAACAGAACCCTTCTTAACCCGTCCTGATTTCACGTCCTCATTATGCCCAATTGCGAGCATTGCCTGCTCCATAAAGGATCCATCAGAGAGCACCATTTTGTACCGCTCCTGCATGCTCTGTGCTGAAGCGATCTGCCTAATATCCAAAACTTGCACCATGGGCCTAAGATCCACAACCCCGCTGGTCAATGCCGAAATGGCATTGGTCGTCAAAGTTGCCATCATAGGTTTCAACTTTACTCTTGTGCTTTAATTTCAACCTCTATTTAGTAAAACCCTATAGCTCCTTACTATAATTGCAGCCTCTGTTCAGCAAAATATTTACATCATTTTAGAGACCCTTTTTGCTCTAAAACAACTCCTTGCACTAATTTCAGACTATGTTCAACAATAAAACCTTTATTTCAGATGTTATTGGCTCGAGACAGCCATTTATGCTATTTTCACATAATACCTTTATTTAATTCTAATTTCAGCCTCAATTCCGCACAACGAACCCAAAAACATAAAGCCCTTGGTTTTAAACGCAGTTAACTCGCACTCTGCAATTTAATTTATATTTTTCAGCGAATTCTTTTATTTTGAATCCAGTTCCATCTTCATGACATGCTAACCTCTATTTACCTTGGTAGCTAATAAAACCCAGTAGAAACTGCAGAACAAGGTTTTCGCCTAATTTTGAAGGGAGAAAACCAATTTTTAAGTTACCTTGTGAAACAAAATCTTTTCGAAAATTAACCAGAAAATGAAAAGGAATAGCAAAACCCACCATTTTGAATAAAGCGCGTAGCATTCTCCAAACTAAAGCCTTGCAAACCTTGGATTTCGCAGTTCAAACAAAATAAAAATAAAAAAACGAAACCGACAGCAACTACAAAGATCTTTCAACGAAACCAGGAAACAAAACTTTGAGGACTGGGGAAATTACCGCTTCGTATTGATAAAGAGATTGATCAGAAGGAGTTCTGCTGCAACAAATAGTAATCCATTTATCGCTCCAATGGCTTCTGCGGTGCGAGGGTTTGAAATGGACGGTGTGACTATATCGTTAAACTTCAACTCGTCATTTCAGCCATTCCCGCTAATTAGCGCCGTTAGAGCAGACGCCCTATTTGACGGATAAAGTCATGACTTGACGGACGCCATTAAGTACAATGCCGCAGCATGCTTCACCAGGGCGCAACACCTAAGTCAATCAAATTTGAGCATTGTTTTATTTTATTTTATTTTTAGTAGCAATTGCCCGCCCTTTAAGGGGTAAAAGTACCTCGTTGAACATGCTAACACTTGAATATGTTTGTTTTGTAAATGTGGTATTGAATGAATTAATGTATAAAGAAAGTTTTTATTGATAATTAACACAAAATCTACTTGAATTGAATAAAGTAAGTCTTTATTGATAGTTAACACAAGATCAAGTTTTTTTTTATTGATAGTTAACACAAAATCTATTTGAATTGATGTATAAAGAAAGTTTTTATTGATAGTTAACCCAAAATCTACTTAAGCAACTATATGTTTTGCTTTTTGCAAGACATTATATTTTATAAAGTAATTATAAATAATAATATTTTTTTATGTAAAGAACATAATAATTAATGACTATTAATAATTAATATTAAATATAATTTATGAGAGGATGCGTTCCCTTCATTATTGATGCTCAAGCTATATTTCAGTGGTTCAATCATTGTAACGTTCATCATCATTCATTTTTTTATCAATATTTATATATATCTATTTATTTGAAGATGGAACATCTTTCTCCATAACCTAGATACAGGCTTCTTCCATAACCTGGACAATCTCCTCTTCGCAGCACTCTGATCATCCTCTCCATTATTACCTACGCCCACTACAATCTACGCACTTTCAATTCATTCACGATTGCTTAGGGTTTAAAACGCTAATTCACCATTCCAAAAAAAAATTATTATATATTATTATTATAATACTTTTTCTTAGATTATCAATACATTATTATTATTATTTAATTAATCAATAATAATAATAATGGTTTAAAACTCTAACTATATTCATTTCAAACAAATTATAATAATGTTATTATTTTAAAATAATTATTATTATTATAAAGTTTAAATTTCATTGGAAACTATTAATTCCTATCCAGTCTCAAAATTTTAATAATGAAGTCATTCAATGAAGAATTGATAACGCTTCTTGAGCAATTCAAGAGGGAGAATGATGAAATGGTCACTCCAAATCCATTCACACTCGATGATGACGATGAAAGTAACGAGGAGAAGAGATTGAAAGCCATCATCTCACATGGAATTAGAATGAGTAGAGATGACCTCGATGAGAGTCAAGCTAGTGTTGTTGATAAGTATCCAAAAGATTGGGCCGCTGCTGGTGATGATGATGAGAGTTTTGAGGAAAAAATATTTAAAGTCTATGTCTCCCACGAAACTAGAACAAGTAGAGATGACCTCGATGAGATTCAAGATAGTGTTGTTGATAAGTATCCAAAAGAAGACATATGCACAGAAGATGAGGAAGATAAAATAAGAGAACTCATGATAGAAACTGAAGAAAAAGATGACAACAACAAGGTGATAGAGCACCTGTTTGCATTAGATCAACATCTACTAGTTGTGGATTATGAAGCTACATGTTATAGATCTATAGTAGCTATTGGCATGCCAGATACAACCCTAATTTCTCTTATTGTGCATTGGGATGCAAAAAATGATAACACCATGTTTTGAGAGAACAGGGACTTTGAAAAAGCACTTGCATAATGTTTTCAACCATTTTTCTTGGATAAATCTATTAATCCTATTAATGAAGTTGGAAGCCATGGAAGTAGTCAACATCTACTTAAACAGGTCGGAAGAATTGATGATGGTTTCACGGATACATCCACTAGTATGACATCCAATGATAGATCCACCACTAGTACAAAAAGTGGAAGTAATATAATTGAATTATCTTTTGGAAAGGAAGAGCATTAACATAGACCCTTAGCCTTAAAAATAATCGTCATGAAAGAATTGATACAACATAAATGTGTTGGTAGTGAAGTTCCACAATTGCTCATAAATTGAATCCCAAAGACGATATGGAAAACAAATAATTACAAGATGTATTGTTTCAAAAACTCGCCACTCAAGCAAAAAGGATTACAACATAAAGGTCTATGCTCACATATAGAGAAGGAACAAATCCATAATACACATCTCAAGTTAGCGGTTCAATGCAGATCCATAATAAAGTGATATCAATAAAATCAGCTTTGGGGATGGCTTAAGGCTTTCTCATGTTGACTTCGGCCTTTGCATCGATAAGGTTATTGAGTCTCTGGATGGATGTTCATTCCAATTTTACATAGATTACCTCGGTTTGAATCTCAATATTTGTGAAATGCGTTGTTTGTTCAGCAAGTATGATAGATTCAAATGAATTTAAACTGGAGCTCTTTGATGCTCTGACTCGAAGACTAGGATGGCATGATGTGGAATTCGTTAACAAGGAGTAGCTCTGTGATTTCTATCTCTGCTCAAAGCTTTGATTCTCGTCTGCAAATTTTCTTTGACATTTTTAGTAGTGTGGATGCAGAATCAATATTTAAATATCTTTCCCTTTAGATGTTATAATTTGGATGACTTTTGTCAGCCTTGTAATTTTATCAAGAATTTTGCTATTAAGGCTTTAACATTGCCACTTAGTTTGTATCTTTAAATGTTCTGAGCAAGAGTTCCGTTTACTATATTCGGTTTGCATGTTGCTTAAGCTTTTTCAAACTCCTAAACTCATACATTTTGTTATGGATTTAAATTGTGCAAGTGTGATAAGAATGCAAACGAATGGATTTCAAAGGACAAAGTAAAAGAGGTAATGAGTTTTCTTAACGTGTAATTTCTTTGAATTGCATTGAAGGTATGGATTTTCATGGAAAGCATGCTCGAAATCTCTAAATTAGTAATTTAATGGAATATTATATCCTAGGTTATTATGCTCAGTGAATCAGCTAACAAGGTTATGAAGCTCATGGAACAAGCTAAAGAGTACACAAATTTAATCACGGAAGAGCTGGATCCAAACCATATGGGCTACATTGAGGTCATTTTGCTTCTTGCAAATCAAATTTTCAAGCAAATTTATCTAATTTTTTCCTTACATATGAATTTGTATCTCTAATTTCTTCTTAGTTTGATCAAGAAGTTGAAAACCTTGCATATTGATTTGGTGAATCAGGCCGAGAATTTAAATTTCATATTACCTTTCAGCTAAGGAAATTGAAAGCTCTACTGCAAGGCTCGACTTATGCAAAGGAAGGCCATGAAGATTATAGTTAAAATTTGAACCAACAGATCTTACCAATTCTGAGTAGAGAGACTTATTTTCCTCACCTGGTTTCGTGGGTGCATTGTGTTCATGATTTTCTTTTGCCTTTATGGTTTGTAATGAAATACATATGTAACACCCATTAAGCAGTGTTTTATAGCTTTTCACTATATTTTTAATTAATGCAATTTAGGTGTTAGATCCATCAGGACCAATGAATTTTGAACTTTGAACATAGTTTTAATCCATACTAAAATACATTTTTAATGCCCATTAAATATCATTCTATAGCAATCCCAAATGCTCCTAGCAAATGCCTCCATGTATTACTTTCGGTGCATTTCCTATTGAAAATTGCAGGCTCTGCTTCTTTGAATATTTTGTGTCTATACATCCCTATTCTAGTAATTATTGAAGTCTTCAAATCATATATAAAGAATAACATTTGAAAATTGCCACTACAGGCCCAAAACGAATTGATCTTGGTCAGGAAATAAAGAAAACTTGGTGCTATATCCATTGAAAATATTATATTTCTCATGAATTTTAACAAATTGTTTTGTGGATTAGATTTCTACTATAGCTAACAATTTTTTATTAACTTAGAGTCCTTGAGACCTTGCAAAGTACAAACACTTTTTACAACAATATTCATTAAAATTTATAGTGAAAAAAAAATTGGGCTATGTTATTAATGTCTGATTCAACCAAATTGAGGGGAGAATAATGGAATTGTTAAGGTAAAGAAATGGCCCATCTCCACACAAAGCTAGAGTTCCTTGGCATGTATTGTTAAAGAATCCTTATGATTTTTTGACAACAATCAATGGTTCCTTTAAGATCGTTGTTGCATTGATCCAGATCGTGTCCAGGAAGCACGAGGGGGCCAGCAGTTCGACTGAATGAGTTGGCTTTGTTATGGCAGAAGCTATAAGAATAAGCAAAATGAGCAAAGCAGGATTACACTACATAGATAAACACAAATGCGCACGGACAATATGCAGTAATGCGAAATGATTCTATTACTGGGTGAATTCCTGATCAGATTGATGTATGTTACAATACTATACATGCTTATATAGAATTATGAGACACTTGGGTGCCTACCCATTACGTTTAGTTACAAAGAAGTTAGAACGGTTCAACAGTTCAACCGTTAAAGTCGACTAGAAGACAGAGAGACAGTCTACTGAAGTTCGACAGTCGTTAGTCGCATGTCGACGCTGCTTGTCGATGTCACGAACTGTGAGGTTGCTGAACATGTCAAAGGTGCAAAGTGTGTCGCAGTATGTCGAAGTCGAGACTCATCAGAGTTGTGTTGAAATCGAAACCTGTCGAAGTGCAAAGTTAGAATTCGACACAAATGCCAACTACGATGAGGATCATACATCCTTTCTTAAGAAACAATGGTCCCCATTGTTTGCTCACGAAGGTGAGGAAACTTGTCGGTTATTTCAGTAGCAAAGTACCACTTTCCTTGAGATGGGATCTGGCCATCTTTGGCAACCTGAAACAAGGGAATTGTGTTCGTCCTTGTAAGGCATACTTGTCGTCCCACGATGGTGTCGCAAGGAAGAGGCTCCTGAACATCCGGATTGATGTCTTTGGGTCCTACTGTCGATAAGTCGTTTTGTTCCAACAAGGGTGCATTGTATGGTCGAAGTAGATCCACATTAAATACTGGATGCAGACCCAGGCATGCAGGAATGTCGAGCTGGAAAGCGTTTTCGCCAATCTGTCGAAGAATACTATACAGAACATATCGCAAAGGCTTGAGCTTCTTGAAAGGACTTGTGAAGCGCTCCTTCTTGAGATGTAACCAGACCTTATCCCCAACTTGGAATGAATGAGGAATACGATGCTTGTCGTGTTGGGCCTTGTTGGCAGGCAACAACCTTCTCAATTTTTTTATGTTTTACTCAATAAAATTGATCAGTTGTCTTCTTAATGTTATCATATAATTATTTAAGAGTGCCTTCATAATCTGTGATTCTGAAGGAACTCTCAGTTAGGAAAGAATTGATGATGAGGATTAAGGTTCTTTAAGATCTTGTTAAGATTAAGTTGGTTAATTATTTTTGCAGTTGCTAAAATTCTTTTGTGTGATCAAAATTTATTTTATTACTGATGATCATATATATACTATTTTGGGTGAGCTGTCTTATTAAATATGTCTTGATCAACTTACTTGATTTTTGATATTTTCTTCTTGTGTAAGTATTTTTCATTTTTTGCATTACTTTTGATGACATTTTTATGATAATATGAATTGAGGGGTTTATTAAATTAACTTATTACAATATTTAAACCTTTATAATCATGTTATTCATTTGAATTTGATTCTCTATAGTTTAGATGCACATTGGTTCATTCTCACTTTTGAAATGATTCGAGACATAATCAAACCCTATATCATCTCGATCATTTGATTTGAATTTTTATTTTTGATAAATGTTTTATAAATTCAAAGATTGACGATTACTGTTCTCTTGGAAATGATATTTTAATCAAACACTTGTTCATATTCTAAAGGTTATTATATCTTTCTTGTTCATAAATTGGAAATGTGTGCAAACTTTAGGATCTGGTTGGGCAATTATATTTTCATTGATCATTGAATAAAGTTTCAAAGTTGTAGTATCGTTTATGCTATGACAAATATCAATGGCGTATGTTAATTTAAATTATGATGCTATGACGAAATTTTATTTTATTTGATGAACATCGAAATACCTTTGGTTTCCACGTATGAGGCTCTTTGGCAAAACATCAAAGCAGATGAATTGATGATCCAACACGAAACCATGTTTACGTGTCATTTTCTGAGAATCTTCCGTAAGATTGCTTGTTCATATTTGGTCTCACGCTGTCACTTCATTTTAATACATTTTATTTTTCATGATAATTAACTCGCAGACTAAACCCTGAATGTTATGATCATACACATCTGAAATTTTTCATTGGTTTGACTTACATTATGATTCATATTGTTTGGATTACCATCTGATGATTTCGTCAAATCTGGCTCATTGGAATTCGCTGCATTTATTGCCATTATCCATAATAATGATCTCTCAGGACAAACCTACAGTTTTGAAATTTGTAGCAAGTATTGATTTGATGGTTTTCATATGGTTGCTACCTCTTTAATCTTTACATCATGATCCATTTGGAACCAAGTTCAGGGTTATTGCAGCTGGTGTTAATTGTTTCATGGTTTCATATCGAATTTGTAGATTCAATGCATAAATATATCATGTATCAAATTATTATCGCGAAATGATTTTTGTCATGAGGTTATGTTGATTAATCTTGTTGATTTCATGAAACTATATGAATTACGATTAGCCATGATATGAAGCTCTAAATCATGTGAAATTGACAGTATTTTTAGTTCCACGTGTAGCTCGGTTAATGAACTTGATTTTGGCGGTGAGAGCATTATTCCTGGGCACGAGTTTAGGGTTTGCGTGTGAGCCAAATAGAATTTTCATCATGTCTATTGACACTTGTATACCCATACCTTCAATTTTTGCTACCCCATATGATTCCCAGGGGAAAAGAAAACCAGACACAGGAAAGATGGCTCCACTATGCCGATATGAACCATCTGGTGATGAACTGTTGGATATTGAGCCTGAACTTGCATTGTTAATTGAGAAAGTTGGTTGGAGAAAATTCTTTGCAAGCTTTGATGGCTATAACATTGAAGTAACCCGTAGGTTTGCATTATCTCTGAAAGATAATGTTGCCCAAATTGGAGACTTAACCCTAGTTTGTCTGAAAACTTTATAGCTAGGGCAACCCAGCTTCGAGAAGTCGGAGAAAAATGGTTTAAGAAAGAGGCAGTGAATAAGGTTAGGTTTAAACGTTTTCTGCTAACTTTTCCAGCGGGGTATGATGATACATTTGGGTATTCAGTAAAGTTCTTAAAGCCACAGTGGAAAACCTTGTTCCATTTGATTGTTTGCTATATTACCTACGACGGCCGGTATGCATCGGTACATTTTTATCATCTCAGACTTTTGATGGCATTTACTGGTTTTGAGTTAAATCTTCCTTACTTTTTACTTAATAGTCTGGAGAAGATGTCGAATGCTGTTAAAAATACGATTTTAAAGCAAGATCATAGCCTGTTTCATTTCGGTTTAGTCAAAAAATTTATTCAATATCAATTGACCTTGGTAAATAGAACTTGGGAACAATTCTTAATTGACAATGATTTTGGACCAACCGAACACTGGCCTCCTGTAAAGAATAGAACCCGACCAAATAAAAGGAAACCGACCGATTGTCAACCCACTGTTTCTAAGCTTGATGAAGATCCTGCACAGATGAAAGGAAATGTTAACATTAATTTTGAAAAGGGAAAATTGATAGTAAATAAGGAAAACCCTATGGATTTGTGTGATGAAAAGCTCAATAGGAGGTCAAATGAGCTGGTTGAAGACGGAATTGTGAGCTCTGTGATGTCAAAGAGGTCCAAGCCTAAATTAGATGATTGCGTGTCTAAATCTCTTCGCAGATTCACTCGAAGTATGATAACAATTGAAACCCGTGCAAATGTTCAATAGCAAAAAGAAACTCCATTAGTTGAAATTGACAGTGGAAATGAAGTTGATTTGTCAGGTTTTAATGACTTTGAAAATGAAATCTTCGAGTTGGAAAATGCTGAGATAAAGGATGAATTACTAGCTTGGGTTAATCGTTGGCAGAATTTGAAAACAAAAAAGGCTGAGATCAAAACAGAAAATAAAACTGAAGTTGTGTCTTCGTGGATGATTGTGACTGAATTTCTTAAACTGGTATCTTTGTTTGGCTACCATTTTCAGAAACTTAAATACATATTTTGATATACTACTTTCTCGTTTTATACTTATGCAATTGTACTGTGATTATAATTGTGTAAATTATCTGAAAGTTACTCTATTTGCACAATATTAATATTTGATTAATTGTTACTGAATCTTTTACTCAATATGTTATTGGTAACTGTGATTTAGTAATAGTATATTTCATATTGATTTATGATAACATTGGTGTGTTCACAATGTTTTCATAAATGAATACAATCTTTTAATTCAAATATTTAGTATTGAATATTGGTTATTGATTAATACATCACTATAGAAGTAATTGAAATAGTTTTCTATTTCAATTTTTCTGTTCTGTGCATATACAACAAAGCAATTCATGTGATAATCTCTTATGATATTTTTATCTAAGATATTACCATTTTTATTCTTTGTTATTGTAAATGATTAATTGATGATTAATTTAGTCTTCCAAGTTGCTCTCAGCTGAGATAGGTTATAATAAAATAGTTTAAAAGTTTAGTTTAATTTTCAAGTTAAATTTCTAGTAGTCCTTAGTTAGGTTTTCATTTAGATTATTTTGTTAAATTTCTGAAACAGTCATTAGATTAAAAATACAAAAACAAAAACAAAAACAAAACAAGAGACTTTCTTTAGGAAAACACATTAGGCAAGATTAAATTTAGAAACTAACTTTAGGATTCATTTTTAAAACAGTAGATTAACTTAGGTTACATTTTTGTTGAATTTTATCATTCTCCTTAAGAGAATAAATCCAACTGGTAGTAGGACCATAACCTACGAGGTATTTCCATCCCAAACACACCGGGAGTTGTTCTAAGCCACTTGTGTGGGCTTTATCTCCTAAAGTTGGTCAGGTTAAAAAATCAGGCCAACAAATGGCGCTAAAAGGAGGGCCAATCAATGATTGGCACACAACTTTGTTCAATGCATTATGGGCAGATAGGGTTACTCCTAACTCTTCTATCGACAATTCACCTTTCTTTCTAGTCTATGGAAGTGAAGCTATCTTACCACCAAATTTATTTTTACCTTCTCTTCAGCTTGCTCAATCTATTCATGATGAGGAATGTTCAGTGTTAGAGAAGAGAATCAGTACTTTGTTAAAATTAGAAGAGGAAGGAGATAAGGCCAAACAACATTTTGTTAAACATCAGCAAATAGTCAAATCTTGGTTCGATCAGTCTTCTAGTTCTAACAGAGAATTTCAGGTCGGTGATTTAGTTCTCAAACGGGATAAGGTTCATGAAGATAAGGGGGAACATACCAAATTTCAGAGTCTTTGGTTAGGACCATTCAGCATTTCTGAGAAGTTAGGTCCTAGTACTTTTTGTCTTTAAACCTTGGAAGGCCAACTCGAAACTCTTCTAGTAAATGGATTGGTACTTACAAAATATTTCTGTTGATTTTTGCCGATTTAAAATTAAAAAAAAAAAATATGTACATAAGTTTGTCTATCTTGTAAATAATTGTACAGTTTGCCTTCTAATTTTTCAATTTCTGTAATATACAGTGTTTTCTTCCATTTTGATTAAATTTTGTGAATATTTTTCTGTACATACTAATCTCTGGTATCACAAAAATTTTGACATTATTTTTTATTTTTATGTTCATTCTTTTATCAATCAGAATTTCTGTAAATCTTTATTTTTCCAATTTCTTCTCAAATATGATTTCTTTGTAAATATGTTGTAATTGCATTTCATAAATAGTTTGCTTAATTTCTTAGGAAAGATTAAAATTTTCCTTTACAAAACATCATAATCTTTTCAATCTTCTGTACATAATTTTTGTTGAATTTCTGTACATATTCATAGGCAAATAAACTTAGTTTTATTTTTAGTTTAAAAAAACAAATTGTACATATCTTTGTTTTAGAAGGGTATTTATAAATAAATAAACCCTGGGGCTCAAATTTAGTTTGTTCATTTGTCTTAATTAGTTGAGATACGACAAGTCTTTAAGATTTGATCAGACTGATCAGTTCTTCTCAAATTTGATTTCAATCATTTTCTAATGATGTATGCGCTTACGATCAAGATTAATCTTTGATTATCTGTGTACTTATACGTTAGGATGACTAACAACATTCCTTTTCAAAGCTTGGTCCTTTGAAAAATCTTTATTAATTTGCATCATCAGTCATTTATTTAAAAGTCTATTTATTATCTGCTAAGATTTTTGATCTGCTCCATGCATAATTATCTTTAATAAGTTAGATTTTGATTGGAGAATAGGAGGTCTCATCACGAGCCGGCCTAATCATGATCATCAGTTTTATTAAAGATAACTTCATTTTTTATCACCAGGGTGATGGCTCTGGATCGAAAGATCAAGGGACGAGAGGTCTCATCACGAGCCGGCTTGTTTATCTTTGATAAAACTCATGAATGGTGTTGTCTTTATCAGGTTACCTTGCCTAGACAATGGTCTTCAATTAACGTTTAATGGAAAATCAATAAATATTTTATAATTGGAGCAGGTTTTGAAAATTTTCCAGAGAAAGTAGGCACATCTTTTCACTATGATGTAGATTACTTTTATACTGAGTATTTCGTTTTGACGAGGGAATTGTTCACTTGTCTATAACGAAATATTTATCTACATGAATAAAGATAGTTCTGAAAAATATTCGCAAACGTTGTTTTGGTTATGATTCTGGTTAGATTAAGTTTTTCTGACTCATTTGGGAAAATTTTAAGACTATGTTTATTTCACCTTTTTAATATTATGAACAGAGATAACTGGTTCGCCCAGGTCATTGCCATTTGTTGGCAGGCAACAACCTTCTCAATTTTTTTATTTTTTTTTACTCAATAAAATTGATCAGTCTTCTTCTTAATGTTATCATATAATTATTTAAGAGTGCCTTCATAATTTATGATTCTGAAGGAACTCTCAGTTAGGAGAGAATTGATGATGAGGATTAAGGTTCTTTAAGATCTTGTTAAGATTAAGTTGGTTAATTATTTTTGCAACTGCTAAAATTCTTTTGTGTGATCAAAATTTATTTTATTATTGATGATCATATATATACTATTTTGGGTGAGCTGTCTTATTAAATATGTCTTGGTCAACTTACTTGATTTTTGATATTTTCTTCTTTTGTAAGTATTTTTCATTTGTTGCATTAATTTTGATAACATGAATTGAGGGGTTTATTAAATTAACTTATTACAATATTTAAACCTTTATAATCATGTTATTCATTTGAATTTGATTCTCTATAGTTTAGGTGCACATTGGTTCATTCTCACTTTTGAAATGATTCGAGACATCATCAAACCCCATATCATCTTGATCATTTGATTTGAATTTTTATTTTTGATAAATGTTTTATAAATTCAAAGATTGATGATTACTGTTCTTTTGGAAATGATATTTTAATCTAACACTTGTTCATAATCTAAAGGTTATTATATCATTCTTGTTCATAAATTCGAAATGTGCGCAAACTTTAGGATCTGGTTGGGCAATTATATTTTCATGATCATTGAATAAAGTTTCAAAGTTGTAGTATCGTTTATGCTATGACAAATATCAATGGCATATGTTATTTTAAATTATGATGCTATGACGAAATTTTATTTTATTTGATGAACATCGAAATACCTTTGGTTTCCACGTATGAGGCTCTTTGGAAAAACATCAAAGCAGATTAATTGATGATCCAACACGAAACCATGTTTACCTGTTATTTTCTGAGAATCTTCCGTAATATTGCTTGTTCATATTTGGTCTCACGCTGTCACTTCATTTTAATACATTTTATTTTTCATGATAATTAACTCGCAGACTAAACCCTGAATGTTATGATCGTACACATCTAAAAAATTTCATTGGTTTGACTTACATTATGATTCATATTGTTTGGATTACCATCTGATGATTTTGTCAAATCTGGCTCATTGGAATTCGCTGCATTTATTGCCATTATCCATAATAATGATCTCATAGGACAAACCTACAGTTTTGAAATTTGCAGCAAGTATTGATTTGATGGTTTTCATATGGTTGCTACCTCTTTAATCTTTACATCATGATCCATTTTGAACCAAGTTCAGGGTTATTGCAGCTGGTGTTAATTGTTTCATGGTTTCATATCGAATTTGCAGATTCAATGCATAAATATATCATGTATCAAATTATTATAGCGAAATGATTTTTTTCATGAGGTTATGTTGATTAATCTTGTTGATTTCATGAAACTATATGAATTGCGATTAGCCATGATATGCAGCTCTAAATCATGTGAAATTGACAATATTTTTAGTTCCATGTGTAGCATGGTTAATGAACTTGATTTTGGCGGTGAGAGCATTATTCCTGGGAACGATTTTAGGGTTTGCGTGTGAGCCAAATAGAATTTGCATCATGTCTATTGACACTTGTATACCCATACCTTCAATTTTTACTACCCGATATGACTCCCAGGTGAAAGGAAAACCAGACGCAGAAAATATGGCTCCACTATGTCGATATGAACCATCTGGTGATGAACTGTTGGATATTGAGCCTGAACTTGCATTGTTAATTGAGAAAGTTGGTTGGAGAAAATTCTTTGCAAGCTTTGATGGCTATAACAATGAAGTAAATCGCAGGTTCGCATTATCTCTGAAAGATAATGTTTCCCAAATTGGAGACTTAACCCTAGTTTGTCTAAAAACTTTATAGCTAGGGCAACCGAGTTTCCAGAAGTCAGAGAAAAATGGTTTAAAAAAGAGGCAGTGAATAATGTTAGGTTTAAACGTTTTTTGCTAACTTTTCCTGCGTGGTATGATGATACATTTTTGTATTCAGCAAAGTTCTTAAAGCCACGGTGGAAAACCTTGTTCCATTTGATTGTTCGCTATATTGCCTGCAATGGCCGGTATGCATCGATACATTTTTATCATCTCAGAATTTTGATGGCGTTTACTGGTTTTGAGTTAAATCTTCCTTACATTTTGCTTAATAGTTTGGAGAAGATGTCGAATGCTGTTAAAAATACGATTTTAAAGCAAGATCATAGCCTGTTTCATTTCGGTTTAGTCAAAAATTTGGTTCAATATCAATTGACCTTGGTAAATAGAACCTGGGAACAGTTCTTAATTGGCAATGATTTTGGACCAACCGAACACTGGCCTCCTGTAAAGAATAGAACCCGACTAAAGAAAAGGAAATCGGCCGATTGTCAACCCACTATTTCTAAGCTTGATGAAGATCCTGCACAGATGAAAGGAAATTTTAACATTAATTTTGAAAAGGGAAAATTGATAGTAAATAAGGAAAGCCCTGTGGATTTGTGTGATGAAAATCTCAATAGGAGGTCAAATGAGATGGTTGAAGACGGAATTGTGAGCTCTGTGATGTCAAAGAGGTCCAAGCCTAAATTAGATGATTGTGTGTCTAAATCTCTTCGTAGATTCACTGGAAGTATGACAACAACTGAAACCCGTGCAACTGTTCAACAACAAAAAGAAACTCCATTAATTGAAATTGACAGTGTAAATGAAGTTGATTTGTCAGGTTTTAATGACTTTGAAAATGAAAACTTCAAGTTGGAAAATGCTGAGATAAAGGATGAATTATTAGCTTGGGTTAATCGTTGGCAGAATTTGAAAACAAAAAAGGCTGAGATCAAAACAAAAAATAAAACCCTAGTTTCTGAAAATGAGAAAATATTGCAGCAGGAAGAACGATACAAAACTAGAATTGTAAAATTAAAAGCTAACTTGTATGAGGCTCGCAGGGCTACCAAATTACAATTTTCAAATTGAAAATCTTGGCTATTACTAGTTTATGATGCAAGTGATCTTAGAGGTAAATAGCATGCGGGTTTTTCTCATCATCTAAAATTCAATATTTCTGTTTTATCACTTATCCATTATTCATGACTATTTACACGTAGTCGGTTGATTTTTGCAGGTGTCAAAACTGCAGAAATTTTTGATGATGATGTTGTTTGTTATATTAAAATCTTGTCGACGAATGCTAAAGCTGTTTCAAACTTGGATGATGTGGATGCCAGATGTCAAAGTGAGTTGCTATTCGTTTTCTACA
Source organism: Larix kaempferi (assembly GCA_027924585.1). Classification (NCBI taxonomy): domain Eukaryota; kingdom Viridiplantae; phylum Streptophyta; class Pinopsida; order Pinales; family Pinaceae; genus Larix; species Larix kaempferi. Next base: position 18,346,832 of record BSBM01000931.1, on the reverse strand, counting down.
TGGGCGAGTTGTTATTTGAAGTTAAGAATATGATGATGATCAAATGCCAGGCGCATCAATGAAGAGTATTTTAGATTGAAACGATTGTAAATAAGATCCAGGTGTTGGATAGTTGGTAGTTTTAGAAATCTATTTTTAATCGTCAGTTGTATAGCATTTAGTGAAGTAATCAATAGATTAGTGTTATAAAAACTATGATGATCGTTGAGCATAGGGTCGATGGAGTTCTGCAGAAAAACTTGTTAAAATATTATGCAATTTTAGTTTGATGCTCTACTGGAGTTATGTCTTCGTGGATGATTGTGACTGAATTTCTTAAATTGGTATCTTTGTTTGGCTACCATTTTCAGAAACTTAAATACATATTTCGATATACTACTTTCTCGTTTTATACTTATGCAATTGTACTGTGATTATAATTGTATAAATTATCTGAAAGTTACTCTATCTGTACAATATTAATATTTGATTAATTGTTACTGAATCTTTTACTCAATATGTTATTAGTAACTGTGATTTAGTAATAGTATATTTCATATTGATTTCTGATAACATTGGTGTGTTCCAGTGTTTTCATAAATGAATACAATCTTTTAATTCAAATATTTAGTATTGAATATTGGTTATTGATTAATACATCATTATAGAAGTAATTGAAATAGTTTTCTATTTCAATTTTTCTGTTCTGTGCATATACAACAAAGCAATTCATGTGATAATCTCTTATGATATTTTTATCGAAGATATTACCATTTTTATTCTTTGTTATTTTAAATGATTAATTGATGATTAATTTAGTCTTCCAAGTTGCTCTCAGCTGAGATAGGTTAGAATAAAATAGTTTAAAAGTTTAGTTTAATTTTCAAGTTAAATTTCTAGTAGTCCTTAGTTAGGTTTCCATTTAGATTATTTTGTTAAATTTATGAAACAGTCATTAGATTAAAAATACAAAAACAAAAACAAAATATGAGACTTTCTTTAGGAAAGCACATTAGGCAAGATTAAATTTAGAAACTAACTTTAGGATTCATTTTTAAAACAGTAGATTAACTTAGGTTACATTTTTGTTGAATTTTATAATTCTCCTTAAGCGAATAAATCCAACTGTTAGTAGGACCATAACCTATGAGGTATTTCCATCCCAAACACACCGGGAGCTGTTCTAAGCCACTTGTGTGGGATTTAGATCCTTAAGTTGGCCAGGTTCAAAAAATCAGGCCAATCGGCCTTAGCTTTCTCGGTTGCTCGTTGCATCATTTCGTGTGCTTTCTTCTGGATGTCGCATATCTTATCTCTGAACTTGACTGCTTTATCAACTTCTCACTGGCTGTATTCGATGTCGCTCGGCTGTGTCGAGGAGCTGATCAAGTCGATAGGTGCTGAGGGTTGAAATCCGTAACAGACTTCAAATGGACTTTGGTCTGTAGAGCAATGCTAAGCTCGATTGTAGTTGTGCTGGATGTATGGAAGACTTTCATCCCATGTGCGTCGATGCTTGTGATTGTACATGCGAAGCAACTGTACTACAAGGCGATTCACAACTTCCATTTGTCCGTCGGTCTGAGGATAGAAAGTTGTCAACAATGAGAGTCGTGTGTCTAGAAATAGCCAGAGGGTCTTCCAAAAGATGCTGACAAATCTTGCATCTCGGTTGGAAATAATGGTCGTTGGTAAACCATAGTGTTTCCAAACATGTGTAAAGAAGAGCTAAGCGGTCTGCTGCGCTATCGTGGTCTTCTTACATGGTATGAGAATGGCCATCTCAAAAAATCAGTCGACTACTACTAATATTGCGTCATGCTGATGTCTGGTAGTAGGATAACCCGCCAAGTAGTCCATAGAAATAGATTCCCATCGTCGGATAGGAACTGACAGAGGTGTGTATAATCCCTGTCGTCGATTAGGAGGTTTAGCAATGGCACAAACCACACATGATCGAATGTACTTGTTGACGTCGGATTTAAGTGTAGACCAAAAGAAATACTTCTGCGGAATAGCAAGTGTCTTTGCTACTCTAAAGTGTCCTGCAGTCTTGCTATAGTGAGTGTCCCAAATGAGTTGTTGTCGATGCTCACCGGTCGGTACACAAAGTTGTCCAAGCTTGTATAGAAAGGTGTCTTTCAGGAAATATTCGGAGGTTGAGGTCGACGACTTGTTATTCTGTAACTGTCAGTAGACTGTTGAGAATTCGTTGTCATCCTCATACAACTATGGCCAAGTGGTCATGTCGTATCCCTGCATACTCATCATTTTCAAAAGGAGAGTAATGGGTGGTCGACTAAGGCAATCGACGGCGGCGTTAACTTTACCTTTTCGATACTTAATCACCAATTGGAATCGTTGTAGGTAATTAATCCACTTGATTTGTCGGTTTGTCTGCAACTTTGATTGTGTTAGAGCGAATTGTAGAGGCTTATGATCAGTGAGAATGACCGTTTCCTTGCCAAGGATGTAATGCCTCCATTGTTTGAGATCTTGCACAATGGCGTACAGTTCTTTTTTGTACTCCGAGTATCTTCTAACTTTGTCGTTAAAAGTCTCGGAATGAAAAGCGACTGGGTGACCAGACTGAGTGATCATTGCAGCCAAGGCATAGTCCAATGCGTCCATCTAAATTTCAAAGGGCTGATGCAAATCAAGTCACACAAGTACTGGTGTAGTGCAGAGCTTGTGTTGAAGTTGTTCAAAAGTTGCTTGATGTGTAGCTATCCACTGAAAGACAATTTTCCCACTTCCCTTCGTCCACTGATTCAAGGGCCAGGCTATGTGACTGAAGCCGAGTATGAATCGTCGATAGAAATTCGCCAAACCAAGAAAACTTCTTAGTCCTTGTATGCTTCTAGGAATGGACCAATCTTTGAGGATCTGTACTTTGTCTAGATCGACATGAATGCCTGCAAAGTCAATTATATACCCCAAATATTTGATGGTGGTCATCGCAAAAGAGAATTTGTCCATGTTCAGATAGAGCCGATGTTGTTGGAGAGTGTCGAGGACTTGTCGAAGATGTCCGACATGTTCTTCCCATGATCGATTGAAAATCAGTATATCGTCAAGATAGACAATAACCCATTTGTCGATGAAAGGTCCAAGAATGTTATCCATATGTTGCATGAAGGTTGCAGATGCGTTGGTTAAGCCGAAAGGCGTGACTATCTATTCAAACAATATTTCCTTGGTCTTGAAAGCATTTTTCCACACATCTGAGGGCTCGATTGGAATCTGATGGTATCCCGACTTGAGGTCGAGCTTAGTAAATAATTTAGCACCTTTTAGACAATCGATGAGCTCTTCTATCCGCGGCAGAGGGTAGCGATTCTTTACCGAAATTTTGTTTAGATCTTTATAGTCGATGCACATGTGCCAAGTCCCATATTTCTTTGGAACTAGGACGACTGGACTTCCACAAGGAGAGGAGTTGGGTCGGATATGACCTTTGTCGATTAATTCTTGGATCTATCTGCGAATCTCTTCATTTTCGAGAATGGATCCTCTGTAAACATATGTGTTAGGAGAAGAAGAACCAGGAACAAGTTCAATGGAGTGTTTTACCTGACAATGTTGAGGTACTCTGTCAGGAGCTTGAAAGAGGTTATGGTACTTATCGAGAATATGATCGACTTGCTGCTTCTGTCAGGAGCTCCATTGGTCGATGCCTTGACTCGTTGTTGCACTCTTCTTAGAATGTTGCATCTTGATCATGATTAATGCAAACTTTTGAGCATGATTAATGAGCTTCTTTGTCTGTTTGGCAGATATCAGTGCGAAAATTGGTGTAGGTTGACGCTCTGGTATGTTGAACCATTGATTTCGGATTTTGAAAATCACCTTCTAAGGCTGTGACTGCTAACTTCCATGTCTATCCCAGAGGTAAGGTTTCCCAAACAGGGCGTAGGCTACTGAGAGTGGTGCCACGTCGCAGAGTACTTCATCTTCAAAAGGTTTTATGAAGTAGGCGAGCTTGCATTATCGAGTGATACGTAGTTCTTGTCCATCCTTCATCCAACCGATGTTGTAAGGTTGAGGATGCAGAGTGGTAACAAGACCTAGTTTATTCACGAGATCTTCAGAAACAAAGTTCTTCTGGCTACTATTGTCCACAATCAGATGCAATGGGTTTCTCTGACCCATATATGTGTATGGAATAGGCGTTATCATTCCTCCTCATCGATAATAATTGAGGTTGCTGGAGTGGTCGATGTCAAAAGGGTCATTGCGTCTAGATCAAATTCTTCCACCATCTCGTTGAATGCGTCGGAGGTCGACACTTTTGTAAAAAATGTCTTCCGAGCTTTGCATTCAGACATATCATGCCAAGATGAGTGATGGTAATCGCACCATTTTTCGGTATGTGGTTGTTTGCTACGTTCCCTCTTGTGAAAAGGCTTCTTGTCGTGGTCTGGATTTGGCGGTGTCTGCTGAGAAGATTTTGACTTGTCGAAGTCGGTCGGTGCCTTCTTGTCGGGTGGTCATCCTGATGTCGACTTTGTCGTGAAACATGCTTTCCCTTTTTGTTTTGTTTCCAATTCTCTAGCGTAGTGGAATGCATCCGCAAGCATGTTGATAGTCAGAAACTCCATCTCCTGCTGAATGTACTAGGACAATTTGCTAACGTACTTCACAACAAGCAATTTATCTTCTTCTTGGACTCCAAGTCTAGCCATGAGTCGGTAGAACTCGTCGGTGTAACTCTGTACTGATTGGTCTTTCCATTGCCTTAGTTGTTGCCACTTCTTATACTGCTGCTCAAGTTATTTCGGCGGGTAAAATTCCTTTCGGATGTGTTTGATGAATTTATCCCATGTGTCAATCGGGTCTCCGCTTTTCTCCATCTTTGTCGAGAGTTTCTCCCACCAATAGTGCATAGAGGTTGACATCTTTAAGGATGCAATGGTGATATTGTCGGCTTCTGAAAATTGATTCACAACGTAATAGGATTCTAGTTGTTGTACCCAATTGTCGATGGATTCCGCGTCAATCTTACCTTCAAGATTCAGTATGTCCAAATTCATTTGCACTTTGAAGGGGCTGATTTTATTGGAGTGAGTTCTCGTCGAAAATCCTCTGGATGTCGAAGTGGATCGCATGAGAATTTCGTTGAACTGAGCGAACATTTCAGTTCATTGTCGAGCCAGGGCTTGCTCAATAAGCTATGTTGTCTCATCGGTTGCATGTCTATCGTCTGTTTCTTTTGTCATTTCTAGAGGTAGCGTCTGCTTGGATTGCAAAGATTGCATGTGAGTTTGAACCAACATAAGTAAGGTAACTTTGAGAGAAGTGTATACATAGAACTTAAGCACGAAAATTGAATGTTCTGATTTGAGTCTGCTCTGATACCAATGATCTAGGTCGTGTCCAGGAAGCACGAGGCGGACAACAGTTCGACTGAATGAGTCAGCTCTGTTATGTCAGAAGCTATAAGAATAAGCAGAATGAGCAAAGCAGGTTTACACTACACAAATAAACGCCAATGCGCACATACAATATGAAGTAATGCGAAATGATTCTATTACTGGGTGAATTCCTGATCAGATTTATGTATGTTACAATACTATACATACTTATATAGAATTCTGAGACGCTTGGGTGCATGCCCGTTACGTTCAGTTACAAAGAAGTTAGAACGGTTCAACAGTTCAACTGTTACAGTCGACTAGAAGACAGAGAGATAGTTTGTCGAAGTTCAACAATCGATGGTCGCATGTCGACGCTACTTGTTGATGTCGAGAACTGTGAGGTTGTTGAACATGTCGAAGGTGCGGAGTGTGTCGCAGTATGTCGAAGTCGAGACTCGTCGGAGTTGTGTCGAAATCGAAACCTGTCGAAGTGCGAAGTTAGCATTCGACACAAATTCCAACTATGATGCGAATCATGCATGGTTTTTGCGACATCAATCAATGGTTCATTTAAGATCCTTGTTGCATTATGTTTTGGATCCTTCTAGAATTTTTTGTCGGAGAGCCTAATTTTAAAAGACATCAGACATGTAGCTATGATTTTTCTTTGAAAATTCATCGTGTTTCTTGTGAAACATAAACCTCATAAGACATAACAAGGTAGAGCTTTATCAACTTTAATAGAATTCACTACTATTAGAGACTCGTAATGATCCATTAAAGTATTTGTATCATACTTGTTATTATTAATAACAATTTTCAACACTCATTTCCAAACAAATTTTGAATATAGACAAGAAACAAAAAGATGATCAGTGGTTTCACAATCTATCTTGCATAGTATACATCTATTTGGCCTATTCCAATTCTATTTTTGGCAATTATCCCAAGTAAGAATCTTGGCAATTATCCTAAGTAAGAATCTTGTTGGAAAGTGCCAACAAAGTGAATATCTTGATTTTGAGTGGACAATCTAATACCAAGTCAACTGCCACCACCAAAGGAATTCTCTATTGAGATCCTCTTTAATCGGAGCCCCATAGCCTAATTTTAATTTTAGTGTTCTTGTAGCTTTATTTTGAGTCCACATGAGCTCATTATGTTGATCTACTTTACTGCATTGGTGTGCCATATGGACTGGGTGTTGATAATGTTGAAATGTGGTTGAGCTTTGATGTTTAATTCTTTTAGATGCAAAGACTTGCAGCAACGAGACAATTCAATCCATGAAATTCATACACCCATAACACAAGATATACCCTAGGGAAAATCCTCAAACTTAGGAGAACAAAAACCCCAACAATTCTTCTCAGTATAATATAATGGATAGCAGAGAATGCCTTCTTTTACAACATAGCAGATTGCTTTCAGAAGATAAGAGATCACCAAACTTCTTGGTGAAGATACGGAAGCAATAGAGAAGAGATATCAATCGGATGTGTGCCCAACACAACAATAACAAGCATGAATAATACCCTGCACAAAGAAAAGCGCCTTGCCTTCAATGGAGAAGAGAATTCGCTTCACACTAGATTCAACAATCCTGTATATCATATTTATACATTGTTCTCTTCTATTTTTAACTTCTAACTTCAGGATGAACTCGCCCTCAAACTGGATGTATTAATCTTGCATAGAGTGGTGCGCCCACTTCTCATGCAATGCTTCATCTCACTGAGTTGTCACTTAAGATGAACTCGCCTCTTAACTGAAAGCTTTCCCACTTAGTTAGGTGGCTAAATTAAGTGTCGACATGCAAGTGTCACAATTCACGTGTCATCTTTTACTTTAACATAAGTGTCGTCATGCAATAACACTTAGTTAGCTAGATCGTCTTTGTTGTCACTCATTTAACTCACTTTAACTGAAGTGTCATCTTTTAGTTTAACTAAAGTGAAAATACTTTAGTTAACTAGTCCCTTTTATTTAACACTGAGTTAACTGAAATCATACTGATTGATTTACATGAAGTGACCACTGTGAGTTCTTTAGTTAACTGAGACATATATTTAACTGAAGCATTGATACTTAACTGAAGCTTTATAATTGAAGGTTTAATAATTTGTGTTCTCTTTAAATAACTGAAGTGTATGCATGGGCAATTTTGAATTCTCTTGATCTCTATGCTTTATCTTTTATTTCTTTATCTCTTACTACATGGTCAATATGTGCTAACTTTAATTATCCATCACATTACATTATACCAAGAAGAATTATCAGATGATGTGATCATATTATATTATTCCGGACCAAATGATCATATGCTAAAGTAATCCACTTTAGAGGTTATCAATCTCTAAAGGAGACTTAATAACAATCTGGTCATCATGGTTAATAATATATCACACAACATTAAATGCTTTTAACAAGTAAAGCATGACCTTTATACAGAAGGTCCACCTCTATACGGGAGGTCCATCTCATGGATACCTTTATACGGAAGGTTCACCATTATACGGGAGGTCCATATCATGGATACCTTTATATGGAAGGTTCACATGATAATCATGACTTGATACACACAAGTTCGGAGCCTTGTCCAACAAGACTTTACAACATCATTACTTTTATCAATTACATCTATACAGGAGGAATAACCTTTACACGGAAGGCAATCAAAGTGCTCACCTTTATACGGGAGGATCAATCTTGGCTACACAATATTGGTTTGTAGAATGTATCCTGATGTTGTATATTTAACACTCCCTCTCAGGGAGGGAGGCATTCTCTGCCATACCAAGTTTGTCTCGAAAGTATCTGAACTTCCTCACTGACAGAGCCTTTGTTAACACATTTGCAATCTGCTCATCAGTAGCAATGTACTAAAGTTTCACTATACCTTTCTGGACCATGTCTCGGATGAAGTGATACTTCATTTCAATGTGCTTCGACTTGTCATGAAACACTGGGTTTTTGGAAAGCTTGATGCAACTCTAATTGTCACACCTAATAACGGTAGGCTCAAGATTTTCACTGAACAACCCTGCAAGTAGCTTTCCGAGCCACACTACTTCTCGGCAGGAAACACTAGTAGATATGTATTTTTCTTCGGTAGTGCTCTAAGCTACGGAGCCCTACTTCCTACTGGACCAAGATATCATAACTGATCCTAGGCTATAACAGTAGCCGGATGTGATCTTACATTCCATAATGCTTCCTCCCCAATCTAAGTCTATATAACCAAGTAACATGACTCTTCCACTGTAGGCATATCTGAGTCCATATGAAATTGTACCTCGAAGGTACCTAAGCACATGCTTAGTAGCTGTCCAGTGTCTATGTCTCGGATCAAACATAAATTGACTCATAATTCTTACAGCATAATATATATCAGGTCTCAAATGTATCAAGTAAATTAGCGAGCTTATAAACTGTCTATACAAAGTGGGATCTACTGGATCTGATCCAGAGCCTAACTCATGAAGTTTCCTCAAATTGGAAACCATTGGTGTAGTCATAGATTTGCAATCTATCATGCCAAACCTGCGTAATATATCCACAATGTACTTCCCTTGAGATAGAAAAAATTCATCTTTTCTTTGCCAAATCTCAAAGCCAAGAAAGTAGTGCATTAGACCTAAGTCTTTCATCTTGAACTCTGAGGTGAGCTCCCTCTTGCACCAAGCAATCAGTGTTCCTCTCTAGTGAGAAACAAATCATCAACATACAGAACCAATATCAACGGTTGGTTCTTCACTACTTTGAAGTGCAAATTCGGATAAGCTTCACTCTTACATAAACCCAGTTTCTGAAGGTAGCTATCAATTCTGGAGTACCAAGCCCTGGGAGCTTGCTTAAGCCCATATAGAGCTTTCTTTAGCTGGAAAACATGGGACTCCTTTACATGCACCACAAATCCTTTAGGATGTTGAATATAAACCTCTTCCTCAACCTCACCATTGAGAAAGGCTATCTTCACATCCATCTGGTGAAGTTTCCATCCTAGAACAGATGCAAGTGCAATCATTGCTTGGATTGTGGTGTACCTTGCATAGGGGAAAAGGTCTCATCATAATCGATGCCCTCTTTCTGAGAGAAACCTCTCACAACGAATCTGGCTTTATACTTCTCAATGCTACCATCTGTAGCATGCTTTATCTTGTAAATCCATATGGAAGTCACAATGGACTTCCCATCAGGTTTGGGAACAACCTCCCAAACACCATTCTTCATTATAGAGTTGTACTCTTTTGTCATTGCATCTTTCCAAACTTGCTGCTTTGCAACTTCTTCATATGAGGATGGCTCTGAGTCACTGATGTGACTCATCAGTGCAACATACCCTACATATCTGTCAGGTTGCTTGCGCTCTCTGGATGAGCTTGCTGGTGCTCCATGTTTCTCTGCATTTTGTAAGATGTCTCGGCACCAAGCAGATCTTCTTTTAGCGGTAGGTTCATCAGGTGACCTCTCAACCAGTTCTACTGGTTCTTCAGGAGCTAGCTAATTTTAGGCATCTTCTGGTTTCTCCCTCTCTAACTTTGAAGGGGGATAATCAGACTCGAGATCCTCCATCTCTGAATCACATTGAATCTCTTTTGATCTTTTGAAAGTAGCTTCCTCATGGAAGGTAATATCTCGGCTGACTTCAATATGTCTCTCACCAGATACATATATTCAGTATGCTTTGGATGATCGCTATAACCCACAAAGGTACATTTCTTTCCAGAAGGCTCCATATTTGTTCTCTTTTATTTCGGTACATGAATGTATAATGGGCTCCCGAAGATCCTCAAGTGTGAGATGTATGGCTTCTCATCGGTAAACACTTCTTTTGGTGTCTTCTCATCTAGAATGGCATGTTGATTTCTATTTTGGATGTACACAATTGTACAGGTGGCTTCTGCCCATAATGAGGTAGACATATCTTGATCATGCATCATCGCTTTTGCAGCCTCACATATGGTTCTATTCTTTCTTTCAGCAACTCCATTTTGCTGAGGGTTCTATGGTACTGTTAACTGTCTACATATTCCTACATCACTACATAGCTCATTAAATGCATGTGAATCAAATTCACCTCCATTATCAGACCTTAATGCACATATGTGCTTTTCTTTCTGATTTTCAACTAGGGATTTAAACTCTTTAAATTTGCTAAGAGTTTCACTTTTAGCCTTCATGAAATAAATCCATGACTTCCTAGAAAAATCATCTATGAACAGTACATAATATAAGAAGCCACTCAGGGAGGGGGATGACATGGGACTACATACATCAGAATGTATTAAATCTAAAATCCCTTTAGATCTAGTAGAACTGCTAGAAAATATTTTCTTAACATTTTTCCCAAGTGCACAACCCTGACATATACTATCATGATCAAAATCAAATACAGGCATACCTTTTACCATCTTTTGAAGTCTCAGTAGCACTTTGTAGTGTTGGTGTCCAAGCCTTCAGTGCCATAGCTCGCATGGACTGATAGTGTGGTAAATCATAGCTTGAATGTACTTCCTTGGTACCTTGTAGAGTCCTCCCTCTCAAACTCCAATCAGAGCAACAAATTCTAGGCTTTTGTTCTTTGGCCATAAAAGTGCTTTGTTATCCATGAAGATAAATCAGAAGCATTTGTCTTCAAGAACTGAAACTAAGAGGAGGTTCTTCTTCAAGCCTGGAACATATAGAATGTCCTCCACATGTACAATATCACCAGTGCTCAGTTGGAATGAAGTGGATCCAACTCCTTGGATCGAATAAGTTGAGTTGTCCCCCAACTCTACCTTGCATGTGAATTCTTTCTCTTTCAGATCAGTGATGGTACTCTTGTAACAAGTCATATGTTTGGATGCACCACTGTCAACAAACCATGTGTATGCATTTGTGATGATGGATCCCGAAAGGGATGAGACAAGATAATACTCCCCTCTTGTCTCCTTTTCTTCGGATGCATTCTTTTGAGTGATTTCATCTTCTATGGCGGTAGAAGCATGAAAATTTCCTTTCTGTTTTGCTCTACAATCTCTTGAGAAATAACCTTTCTTGTTGCAATTGAAGCATCTAGATATTGACTTGTCAAAGCCTTTGTTAAAATCCTTCTTCTTTGAATGAGAAAACTTCTTTTGGAAGAAGGGTTTATTTCCTTTCTTCATTCTTTCCGTGAGGGAAATATTTTCTTCTTTGATGCACAGTAACTTGCTCTGGATTCGCCCCTCCTCTTGGAGACAGACATGGCAAAACCTTTCAAAGTTAGGTTGTACCTCTCCGCCATTTACCACATCCAATAATGTCTCCCAAGAGGATGGGAGACCATCAATAGCGGTTTGGAGAATATCATCTTCATCCACCACTACTCCAATACTAGCAAGCCGATCTCTTACCTGAGAGATCTTGGAGAAGAAGGAGGCCATTGTCTCATATGTCTCCATCTTTAAGTTTTGAAGCTTATTCTTCAATGCCCTCTTTTGACTTGGGGCCTTCTTCTCATATAGATTAGTCAATGTATCATAACATTCTTTCGTGGTCTTCAACGGTGTGATAACAGGCATCAAGTTATCTTTTACCGAATCATAGATGATCTATTTAGCCTTAGCTCGATTCTTCTTGAATTTGATGCACCCTGCATTAGATGTAGGCTCCTCCACCACAATGGATACATAGCCAACCAAGTCATGTTCCTCTAGGATGTTGAGAATCCTATCCTTCCAAGTGTTGAAGTTTGAGATGCCCTCAAGACGGTCTTCCAGTCGTACAAATACTAATGCCATAGTCCTCAAATCTTGTGCTCAACTTCTTAGGATCAACGTAGGCTCTAGCTGGCATGCAAAATTGAGCTCCTTCATGCCCTGGGCTCTGATACCATGTTGAAATTTGGTTGAGATTTGATCTTTAATTCTTTTAGATGCAGAGACTTGAAGCAATGAGACAATTCAATCCATGAAATTCATACACCCATAACACAAGATATACCCTGGGGAAAATCCTCAAAATTATGAGAACAAAAACACCAGCAATTCTTCTCAGTATAATATAATGGATAGCAGAGAATACTTTCTTTTACAACATAGCAGATTGCTTTAGGAAGATAAGGGATCACCAAAATTCTTGGTGAAGATACAGAAGTAATAGAGAAGAGAGATCAATTGGATGTGTTCTCAACACAACAATGACAAGCACGAACAATACCCTGCACAAAGAGAAGCGCCTTGCCTTCAATGGAGAAGAGAATTCACTTCACACTAGATTCAACAATCATGTATATCATATTTATACTTTCTTATCTTCTATTTTTAACTTCTAACTTATGAACTCGCCCTCAAACTGGATGTATTAATCTTGCATGGAGTGGTGCGCCCCACTTCTCATGCAGTGCTTCATCTCACCGAGTTGTCACTTAGGATGAACTCGCCTCTTAACTGAAAGCTTGCCCACTTAGTTAGGTGGCTAACCTAAGTGTCGACATGCAAGTATCACAAATCACGTGTCATCTTTTACTTTAACATAAGTGTTGTCATGCAATAACACTTATTTAAGTATATGTTCTTTGTTGTCACTTAGTTAACTCTCTTTAATTGAAGTGTCGTCTTTTAGTTTAGCTAAAGTGAAAATACTTTAGTTAACTAGTCCCTTTTATTTAACACTTAGTTAACTGAAATCATACTGATTGATTTGCTTGAAGTGACCACTGTGAGTTCTTTAGTTAATTGAGACATATCTTTAACTGAAGCATTGATACTTAACTGAAGCTTTAATAATTCGAGTTCACTTTAATTAGTTGAAGTGTCTGCATGGGCAATTTCAAATTCTCTTAATCTCTATGCTGTATATTTTATTTATTTATCTCTTACTGCATGGTCAATATGTTCTAACTTTAATTATCCATCACATGACATTATACTAAGAAGAACTATCAAATGTTGTGATCATATTATATTATTCCGGACCAAATGATCATATGCTAAAGTAATTCACTTTAGAGGTGATCAATCTCTAAAGGAGACTTAATAGCAATTTGGTGATCATGGTTAATAATATATCACACAACATTAAATGCTTTTAACAAGTAAAGCATGACCTTTATATGGAAGGTCCACCTCTATACGGGAGGTCCATCTCATGGATACTTTTATACGGAAGGTTCACCTCTATACGGGAGGTCCATCTCATGGATACCTTTATACGAAAGGTTCACATGATAATCACGACTTGATACACACAAGTTCAGAGCCTTGTCCAACAAGACTTTACAACATCATTACTTTGATCAATTACCTCTATACCGGAGAAATAACCTTTACACAGAAGGCAATCAAAGTGCTCACCTCTATACGGGAGGATCAATCTTGGCTACACAAGATTGGTTTGGAGAATGTCTCCTGATGCTATATATTTAATAGATAATGGTGATTCTTAGACCAAGATTCCCTCTTATTGCAAAGTTTGACATTGTAATAGTCTCTGATTTCATATGGATTTTTTTTAGATCGAGTTCAATTTTGTTATTTTTTTGTTTGATTTTTTTTATTCTCTGTAATTAAAGTGTGTTTCGTTCTTTTCTTCCATCCCACATATAAAAAACCTTAGAAACACATAATGGAGATTGTTTTTACTTTCCATATGCACATAGTATTATTCCAAAGTGTACGACTCTTTTAAATTTTTGAAAATGTTATGGGAAAACTTAGCAGCACTACGGGTAAGACATCCACGAAATTCAATTTTATCCAAGCATATCCAACAAGAGATGTTAGGTCTATTGTTATAATCAACTAAGTATGGTTATGTTGAAGCGGTGGATGATTCATTCACTATGAAGAAATGATTGGCGAATTAGTTATGCATTAGTTGTGATTAGTAGTGTTGTGACAATGTAGTTGTCTTGTTGCCTTTCTGCCTTATATCTTTCCAATTTTTGTAAAGCCCATGCTATGGGAATGTAATTCCTCATGAATCCTAACGGTTTCTATCTCTACTAATGCAAACCATAGTAGAACCTAGCGAGAAGAGAAAAGGAATTTCTCGAATGAAACCATAGTCTTCCCTCAACAACGTCAAATCCAAAAAGGTATAGCACATGTCACAATGTCCTACCCTAAAAAACAATAATAGAAAGGGTTTTGATTTCAAAAATTATGCCTATTATCAGAGAGAGAGAGTCTCAGGTTTTCCTTTTCAAGAATTGTTTATGTTTCAGTTTTTCATTTCGTTATACCTAAAGATGTTTGCTATTGTGAGTATTTTTTATTTCATTATACCTAAAGATGCATGTCGTAGTTAGTAGTTCGTTTTATTAATTGGATAAAAAGGGAATCAATTAAAAGTACACTTCGATCCAAAGCCATGAATAATAAAGCAACCTAGAGCAAGCCAATAAAAAATTCCCACTTGCCTCTATATTATTGCTACAGAAGTCACGCAGATGAAGTTGAAGTCATGTTGATGAAGTTGTGTTTTACTCTGTACACCTGTGGAAGTTGTTACGCTTCTGCAGCATATTTATAGCTTTTTATTACTGTGAGCTTTAGTGTGGTCTAATTCGTCTTTAGTGAGACACTCTGAAGATTTTTATTGTTGATAAAAAATGGATTTTAACAAGTTAAGGATGAAGAGATTCCACTTCAACTTTTCAACTTATTGAGGGAGCATTGAAGGATGTCATTATTATTGATTTTTGTTTATATTGATACATTTTGATTAACTAAATAACCATATTAATAAAGATATCAATTAATTTGTTAAACTTTGGTTGTCATTGATGTCAATTAATGTCAAAGAGGATGTCAATTGATTCAGTTTGAGTCATTGATGTCAACTGATGTCAAAGTGGATACAACATTCCCATGTCAGCTTAAAGAAGTATATGGAAGCCACTTTGAAGAAGTATATGCTCAAGATAGTGAAATATATGGATTCCAGCCTGAAGAAGTATATCTAGAAGTCGCATCCAGTCTAAAGATGTGTGTCCAAGGATACATCATGCATGTCCAGTATGAAGAAGCACATAAGCAAATATACACCATGCAAATCCAATTCAAAGAAGTACACAAGTAATTTATCATACTACATGTGGTACCTCGGAAGATATCAAGTCCACCAAGTCATACTTTCTCAAGGTAACAACCAAAGAATTGGTTGGACAAAGGTACAAGTGCACAAGCAACCAAGGAGTTGGTTAGACAAAGGTACAAGTGCACAAGCAGCCAAGGAGTTGGTTAAGCAAAGGTACAATGTGCACAATCATCCAAGGAGTGGTTAAGCAAAGGCACGAGTGTGAAAGCATGACAAGAGAAGATTCTGGAATGCGCAAGCAAGCATAAACATTGTATTGCCAAAGATCAGGAGTGTGCAATCAACAAGAAAAAGATTATGGTTGAACAATCCTGAAAGTGCGTAAGTCTCGCCAATCAGAAGATACTTTCAATTATTAGAGCGTGCACAAGTTCCAAGAAGGGTGCAGTGGTTGAAGTTAGTATATGCGCAAATTCCATAGTCAACAACACAATAGGTGCGCAAGTCCCACAAGTGATGGTACCGCAAGGATCAAAGTCCCACCGAGTCGAAGATCAAGTATGCTCAGGTTCCACGAGCATTAATACATCAAGTGCACAAGACCCACAAGTAATGGTACAGCAAGGGTGAAAGTCCCACTAAGTCGAGAACCAATATGTTTGCGCAAATCAATGAAACATCAAGAGCGCAAGACTACATCATTGAGGTGTAAGTCCCACTAAGTCATAGACCATGGATGCGCAAGACTCATGAAGGATGACACATTAGTAGTGCAGAAGATGACATGTGGAAAAATCACAATCCATGAAGAAAGGAAGAAGGGATGCCACAACCAACTTGTGGACATACAATCCATGCAGGACATGTATAAATAAAGATGCAAGTTGGATATTTGAAGTAAGCTTGATGGTGAGATTATAGAGCTTCAAATGGAATGTACATGTAATTTATATTCGTGGCATTAAGGGCTCGAGGACAGAACAACATGATCGAGGAGCTGAGTGCACACATGCAGTAGAATGAAATATTGATGGTGCGCAAAATGATGTTGTAAAGCTGTGACGGATGCGCAAATACTAAAAGGAAGAATTATAGAAGTATGCGCAAGTGCGTGAGGATTGATTGACAATATCGCAGATAGCATGCAAATAGTCATAGATGTGTTAAGAAATAAATGTGGAGATAGAACCAAAGTATATCAGAAGATGCGTAGTAGTTTGGCTGATGCACGAAGGTTGAAGTGAAGTGTGCAAAGTAGTGAAGTCCATAAGATGCGTGACGACAGAACAACAATAGAATCCAGTATGTGCGTCATGATGATGATGATCTGAGGCAAGTGCACCAAACTAAAAGGATGAATCATATGATGCACAACAGGTTACAGATTCTCTAAAAGTCTGTGGCACTTAAACAAAACAGACACATCCAAGTCAATGCGCAGTTCCATTTGATACTGGTGCATAATCTCATAACAATAAGCCATCAATTTAAAGCACAATATTAGTTGGTAAGTATAGTTGCGCAGTAGTATAAAGACAGAGTGAACCTTGGCACATGCTGCAGGATCAGAAGCACACAGTACATGAAGCAAGACATTAGAAGAAGTAAAGAATTGAGTGGAATGAGAAGTCAAGTGATGTATGCAGCATAGTGATAGTGAATCGTCTGCATACGAAGGTAGCACACAACAGCACTAATAACAAAATATCAGAAGTGGGCGCAATTCGAAAGATCAGTAAAGCATAATATTATTTTGGATATCTAGGCCGCAGGACAGGGTAAGGAGCAGGAGCTTGGAGCCTCCTTCCATATGGTGTTGAATAACGCAGGGATTTGGTGCTTCCTTTAGGTCAATGCTTGTAAAACTAGGGGGTTGGTGCCTCCTTCCAGTTGGTGCTGGTAAAAATAGGAAGTTGGTGGTTTCTTGAATGTATTCTTTTCATTACAAAAGAGCATTCCGTGGTTTTCTCCCATTTGGGTTTCCACGTTAAAATCCTGTGTGTTCTATGTTCTTTGTCTTGGTGCATATATGGATGAATGATTTTATTTATATTGGATGCATAACTAAAGATCAATATTAAGTGAAGGCTAATCTGTAAAGAAGTAAAAATCTATTCATAACTGTGCTTTTAATGATTCACCCCCCCTCTCAGTATTAAATCGATTCCAACATAATTAATATTCATTATTTTTATTTTTATACTCTATAAGGCAGGGACTAAGCTACATGCAACTCTTGTTTAATATATATATATATATGTGTACATTTCAGTTTCAAATTAATTTGTATTCATATAAAGTATTTAAAATCCAACATTAAATTAGTTAATTTTTTTAGTAATATTTTATACATATTTTTAAGTTTTTTAAAATAAATATATTCAACATTTAAATAACTAGGTACCTAATGTACAAGAAAAAATTAAGAGCATAGCTATGACTAGGTACCTAAGGTACAAGAAAAAATTAAGAGCATAGCTAGGACTAGGTACCTAATGTATAAGAAAAACTAAATAACTTGGGAGACCAAAGACTTCTGAAAATTGCTTTAAATTCTAGTCAAAACCACCTAAAGCTCAAGCAAGGTTGGTACAAAGATGCCATGTCTTGGTTAAATATGTAGGGGATTGAAAATTTGACATTGCAAAATATGGATAATATTAAAAATAGTATTACTTTGAAGCTCAAAGAGAAGTTGTGGTGTGATGAAAAATATACAGAAACTTTTGATCTTCAAAATTAAGGTTAATGACCGGGGCGGCAGGTGCGGGGGGCGGGGTGATCTTCGACCCTGGAGGGGGAATTGTTGAAAATTACTATTGGAGTCTTGGAGTGGAAACAAACAATCGAGAAGATATGTGTTACACCAAAATCTCGTCATCATGAGTCATGTCTCAACTTCATGCCTTAACCTCTGGAGTTTACTTGGCTGAAAACATCCAGAGCAAGTTGTTGTCCTTATGTTTCCACAATGTCTACTTGCACTGGTGCATCCTGCTTTCCAACAAGAGTCACCAGACCATGCCTCGTGCATGATGCTCTCTAGAAGAGTGCGCTAATGGCTCTTGTTTCCCTTATCCAACCTTTGTTGATCCCTTCCTGGTGCCAGTTGTCTTAGTGCAAGGTGCGCAGAGGTGGTTAATGTGGATAAAGAGGAGATTTGAACGACTTCTCAAAGCTTGGTGACATGGAGGTCTATCCCTAGATGCTAGGAAGGACGGTATTCGATCTCCTAACCTAATGGGAAGATCCCTTAGACCTCTCCCCTTAATCCTCAACCTATCCTATCTTTTTATCCTTATAAATACTGAACCTCTCTCCATTTGGAAGGGAGGAAGGACTATAGTACTCTCATGCTGGTGGAAGTTATCTAGGTGATCCCTACTCATCCTTTCGGAGGCAAAAATCATCCTTTGGAGGATTGACTTGGATTGTTGGAAGGAAGGTTGCAACGTTGACGCCTGGGTTGTAACGTTCTCTCTCTATGTACTCTCTATTATTACAGTTAATACAAACTCTTCCCATAAACATTGTTATGTTGATAGTGTTTAGAACTTTCTTCCTTAACTATTAGTTTAGATCAATTCATATTTAGATATGCTTTTACTGTTTGCTTGTTTCCACGTGCTTAAAAGGGTTTTGCAGCTTGAGATCTGAAGGCTCTGGAGCATTGGATCAACAAAGAGGAAGAGGATTTGCAGAGTTCAGGTAAGTTATCTACCTGTTCCCTTGCATCTCTATTGATCTAGGAAAGTAGTTTGTGTTATGTACTTATTTGTTCTAGATCCACTTGGACAAGGGAGATCTCACTTGAGTCCGCTTGAGTAGATTGTCCATAAACAAATCTGGCAACCATACTGGGGACATATCATAGCTTTGATTTCAGTTTAGTTTGATTTCATTGATTTTTGTTGTTCCATTTTCTAGCCTCCTAAGCCCCTCCAATCTTGGGATTTTGTTATTAAAGAGTCTGTTGGCTTGCCCTGACTCTGTCTGGGATCAATATTAGACCTCTTACCTTTCATTTTTGGATATATTTTCATTTTTTGCTACTTGTTATTTTCCTGATGCACCTGGGATGTATCTGCCTTACGCCACTATGATTCTGGCGCACATACTCAGTGATCAGCCTACGCCATTGGTGCTATTTTCCTGATTGCAGAGTGCACCACTATTGGTTATTGGTCCAATACAAAACTTTCTGCATTTTGGTTATTGGTCTGATTGGAAGCGCTCTATGGACTGCATATTACAGTCACAGAACCCCTAGACACAACATACTGTCATTTTCCTACATTTTTGGGTCTTTTGAGATTTGGATCATTGTTTGGCCCTTTGAGTCAAAACTAGTGTTTTGCTTGCATTTTTAAGCGAAATGGATTCTATTTTTGAAAAAAAAATCGTGTATCCTATAGTTGTTTTAACCCATATTAAGGTTTTAAGATAATTTTTGGTTTGGTGTGATTGGCTTGTTTTAAAGGCTTGAAAAGTGTGGGATATCCATGTCTTTCTAAGCCTCTTTTTCTTGGGTTGTGCATCTTGCTTCCTTTACATGTTGAGCTATCTAGTGATTGTTGGAAAAGATTGATTCCTTGTCTCCACTTTAGTTCAAAGAGAAGCTTGATTTTGTCACCCTTTTGCTAGATTCACAAAATTGGAAAACATAAATATTCTTCTTGCTTTAACTTGATCATTTGACATTCTTGGTCTTACACTCATAAAAGAAGAAAGGCTTGTTTTAGATTTGTGTGCATTTGAGTTAGACTGGATTATTGAGTATTTTTCTCTGTCTTGCCTTTGATTGGAAATGTTTGTGGAATCCTTCTTTCCATAGCTTAGATGTGTCTTTTTCAAGTGTAAAAATATAGGAAACGGATTAGAATTATTGCATTTGGTGTTCATAAAAATATCTCTTTTATCGCTTTAGGATAGTTTTGGGTGCATGATTTTGAGTTTTTGACTTATTTCCAACATTTTGAAATGAGTTAAAATTGCATTTGCATAGGGTTGTGCATTTGGGAAGAAAAAATATCTCTCTCTCCTTCTTAAGTAGGACTTCATAGAAAAGAAGACTTGCATTTTCATATGGATCATATTTGCATCTTGTTTAAATTCCAAGTCTTCACTTGATGGATTCACTTAACCGTACAAGATAAAATCAAGCACTAGTTTAAGTTGAAAACTCTTAGCAACTTGTGTGTTAAGTTAGAGACGTGTGTGATGAACATGCAATAATTAATTAATGCAAATACACGAGATATCAAAAATAACAGAACTCATAATCACTTTTATATTGATCGCAGGCCACTTCGAGGGGGCAACCTCCTTTGAGCAAGCTCAATACAAATAACTTCACCGTGCCTTCATAGGCATCAACACACACTTATATACTAAGTCTAGGAACCAATACTATGAGTCAAAACCATGGGCCAATACAAACTATGGATCAACAAAACTATGGGAGACTTACAAAGCATATGCGCCAGCAACAATAACACAAACTATGGATCAACAAATACTACGGGACAACTTACAAAGCATATGCGTCCAACAACAATATACTAACAAAGTAAAGACATGGGTTCCTAACATCCCCTCTCCCTTAGAAAAAGATTTGTCCTCAAAGATTTAGATGTGGAAATTGATGTAGAATCTGAAGGAGTGGGTCCCCTGTAGCATCCTTGTGTTGCATTCCGGGCCACTGGCACCTTTGGAGTTTCAGGGAGGATTGCGTGGAAGGCTGTAGACGAAGAAGAACCATATCAGCGACGTGAAAAGTGCGTGTAGAACGGTGCTGATCGGCTTGTTGTTTCAGTTGAATTCTTGCCATGTGAAGATTGTCCTACAGAATGAGAAGAAGCTAATCGCAGTTTCGAAGAATTAAGTCAATTGCCTGAACTGGGGAGCTGCTGAAGGTGTATGGAAGAAGAACTGGTGGTGCCTGTCTAGAGACTGCTTCATATGGTGTCCTTTTAGATGTGGTACTATACCACTGGAGCGCTTCTAGGAAATCCATAGAAATAGTTGTCCAAATCTGTGGAGGGATGGGAAAGGGTTCGAGTAGTCCCGAAAGGAGTTTCATTTCACCCTTGTTGACCTGGAAAGTATCACAGTCAACCACCATCCGTTGAATTGTCATTTTAAGTCCCTGCCAAAAGAAGTTACATTGTTCCTCGTCATACATTTTGAGGAACCCAGAGTGCCCTACTGATGAAGAAGCATGGAGTTCACAGAAGAGATAGCCCCGTTGAACAGATTGCAACCAATTTGGAACACGCAGAGAAATAGCTGTAAGATAAATTGGGTCATCAAATGTGCGAGGAGGAGCATCTACCACCATATTGTCCTTACCCTTCTGGTAAGTGGTCGCATAGTCATAACCCATGAGTTGAATAACCCATTTCAGGTGTGCTGGGGAGGAGACCCGTTCTTCTAGGAAAGTTTCCAGACTCTGGAGATCAGTCTTGATGCAGAAATAATTCCCTAATAGGGATGGCTGCCACGGCGGTACTGCATGAAAAATAGCCATCATTTCCTATTGATAGGTAGACGCAGCTAAATGCTTACCGGAAAGGTCTCTTGAAGGTGGAAATCCCACTGGTGCAGCAAAGACACCTGCATATCTATCCAAGGAAGTAGTGGAGACCATTGATGGGTGCATCTGAATGGAATGGAGCTGAGCGATGACACCATGTGAATTCTTCTTAAGGATCTTTTCCAGGTGATGTGAACTGATGATGCGGAGAGACCCTGGTTGTAAGCCTATAAATTTGTGTTGTGTCCCATTGACTAAAAACTGCATCCAAAGTTCAGCAAAATCCCATAAGATGGGGCCAAGTGTGCGTAACCATTGAACGCCCAAAACCACATCACATCCGCCTAAGGACAAGGCATCACATCCACCTAAGGACAAGGCAAACATGTCAGAGCGCAGGTTATAATCTTCCATAGAGATACGCACATTGTGACACTTCCCCTTGCAAGGTAAGGTGCCCCCATTGGCAACCATGACTTCAAAGTTGGAGCAAGGATGGACAAAACAATCAGCCTGTTTGGCAATTCGAGGGTCAATGAAGTTATGAGTGCTACCAGAATCAATGAGTATGGTAAGAGGGAGCTTCATGAAGTATCCCCTGACCCGCATTGTTTGTGGGGTGGTGACGCTGGTTACAGCATGGAGAGAGATCTCGGGTGGGTCGTCTTGAGATGGGGTGTCAACAGGCGGGTGTTGAATGTCGACCTAATCATCTACTATATCTGGAGTTTCTTCACCAAGTTCTAAGGCAGGCGAAGAATCCACATCCAAGAGATAGAGATTTTGTTGAACACATCTATGTCCCCGAGTGAATTTCTCATCACAATTATAACAAATCCCTTTTTCTCGGCGTGCCTGCATCTCTGTTTCAGACAAATGCTTGATAGGAGTTGGTTGAGGATCAGGCGTGATGGGAGGTTGTTGGGAACCCATATTTCTGAAGGGAACAAAGGTGGGTTTGGAGCGTTGTTGAGCTGCGATCTTGTCCTCTACCAACTTAGCCAACCCTAGGACTTCCATCATTGTGTTGGGACAGAAAATTTTGAACTCTGAGCGGATTTCATCCTTGAGACCACTGATAAAACAACTCCTTTAGAATTCATCAGACAATCCTTCTGTGTGATTATCCAGTTTCTCAAATTTTGTCTAATACTCTCTCACTGTGTCAATTTGGTGAAGTTTAGTGAGTGCTCCTGTGAAGTCATCAAAAGCACTAGGACCAAATCATGGCAAAAGGAGTTGGTAAAAATCTGTCCAGTTTGGCTTGGGATGAGATTTGATGTACCAACGGTACCATTGAAGGGTTTCCTGTTCCAAATGAAAGGATGCAAGTGGAACTTTCTGGACATCAAAAGTATTATGTAGACTAAAATATTGTTCTGCTTGGTATATCCATCCAGTCGGATTAGTACCATTGAAGCGAGGAAAATCAAGCTTCGGCCCACAAAAATTGTTGGAAGAAGAGAACCTGGTGGCTGCAAAAGATTCTGCCTGTCGGTTATTGTTCATGGCTGAATGCTGAAGATGGAGGCTGAGAAATTTTTCATCCAGATCTTGGAGTTTGGTTTGGATGGCTGCAAGTGCTTCCTCCATGGTGTGTGCTCCTACACGGGTGACAACCATAACCAGGGTTTTTTTTTTTTTAGGAATGGGCACAAAAACACAAACATAAGCTTATTTAGTAAAGGAAAATTTGGATTGGGGAAAAAATATGATGGGTAATTGAGGATTGACTAGATTTTGGACAGTGTCAAAAGGACATGAAAGCAAAAAGGGGGATTTCAGAAGCGGGGTGAAAAAATGAGAAAATTTGGCAGAGAGGGACAAAGAAGCAGAATTAGAAAAGGAACTCTTCGGTAAAATTTGAAGGCGATCGGGTGAAAATCGAAGAAGTTATGGCAAACTCTAAAAATAGGCAAATGTTAGATTTCGGGTGTTGGGAAGTGGAATGTGGGATAGGGTCCTCAGGAATGAAATATGCAGAATGGGATTGTAGGGGTGTCAAAGAAGTTTCAAGGGAAACGGAGTTAAGGGAGATATGGT
Source organism: Larix kaempferi (assembly GCA_027924585.1). Lineage (NCBI taxonomy): Eukaryota > Viridiplantae > Streptophyta > Pinopsida > Pinales > Pinaceae > Larix > Larix kaempferi. The sequence goes on along the minus strand of BSBM01000931.1, from coordinate 18,322,910 downwards.
GGAAAAATATATATATATATATATATATATATATATATATATATTTTTTTTCCAGAAATGGATGTGCAACAGCGCGGAAGGGATCGGCAACAGATGGATCTGAAATGGCACCGAATGGATCGAAAACGACTGGATCTGGAACGACTTTCAGAATGGATCTAAAACGGCTCGGAATGGATCTGAAACAACATGGAAGTGATCAGCAACAGTTTAGCTGAAAATAGATATGGACCCCAGGTATGTTCAGCTTCCTAACAGTTCAGGTTTTTCGCTCGGCCACCAATGCTGTTTGACGGCTTGCGTATTGGGGCAGTACCCCTCACTCCACGACTCAAGTAAAACTGATAACCGCTTTGCCACAAACGACAGCTCTTGGTTTACCCCATGGGTGGGAACTAGTCAATCAGGTAGGGGTTGTTGCCCTTTTCGCTAGCAGGTCCTCTCAATGGGCCAACTACTTTGGGGTTCCTGTGGTACTCCTCACAATGAGTTTTAGGGATTATTCCCAAGTACTTCCCACAGTTAAGCGGATAGGGATTATTCCCAGATACGAACTTGCAACAGATGCGAAGAAAAAAATTGGCTAAACTTCCACCCAACGAGCCCAAGAAAGTGCTCTGATACCAGATGTGATGAACCTGCAATAATTAATTAATGCAAATACACGAGATATCAGAAATAACAGAACTCAGAATCACTTTTATATTGATCGTAGGCCACTTTGAGGGGGAAACCTCCTTCGAGCAAGCTCAATACAAATAACTTCACTATGCCTTCATAGGCATCAACACACACTTATATACTAAGTCTAGGCACCAATACTATGAGTCAAAACCATGGGCCAATACAAACTATGGATCAACAAAACTATGGACGACTTACAAAGCATATGCGCCAGCAACAATAACACAAACTATGGATCAACAAATACTACGGGACGACTTACAAAGCATATGCGTCCAACAACAATATACTAACAAAGTAAAGACATGGGTTCCTAACAACGTGTTCCGACGTATTTAAGCGTGGAAGCTGTCGTTATTTTCTTGCACTGCATCCCGGGGGATTGTAGTTCTTCCACGTACCAATCGGTATATCAAATGGTCTTTCATGTACCCTTGGGTATATATAAAGGTACTTCACGTACTCGATAGTATATCGGAAGACTCCTATCATACGGTTGTGCATTAGACAACACAACTACGGATTGGCACTCCCACATACCTTGAGTATATCGGGAGACCCCATTAGGATTCTTAGAACCATTCAAGCAAACCTTTTGACCGTCTTGTTGTTGCAAAACACCGAGAACAACACTCAGGGAGATTACTACGCACATACTGTTATGTAGTCGGGTTATATGGCCAAGGGTACGGTCCCAATCCTCCTTGGTTAGTGCTCTGAAAAATTGGGCCGAGTATAACTGTTGGACCGTACAATATATCGTGAGTTGTGACGGCTTGACACACCCGTGAGGATCCATATTTTACATCCCTCCTATTTGTTACACCTAAATATTCCCATGATAATATCCAGTGTAAACATCCCTAAAGTTCCTTTGACTAAGTTAACAACTTGGAAGAGATACTAACCTATTTCTATTGGGTTTAGTGAGGTCGTCATAGGTCACCTTTGTGCAACCTACGACGTCGCAGGATACCCTCATGCATTCTGCGACGATGTCAGTTAAATGGATAAAGGGCATCTTCGAGCCCATTCTCGAAAGTGTGTGATGTGGATCTCTATCCCTAACTTGTAGGGGAGCTGACATTCGGTTCCCTAGCCCTTTGGGAGGATCCCTTAACCCTCTCCCACTATATCTCAACCTACCCTATCCTCTTAGTCCTATATATATGAGACTCATTCCCATTCCAAGGGGAGGAAGTCTATAGTACTTGCATGCTGGTGAAATTGACTTAGGAGAACTCTACTCGTCTCTTGGGAGACCTATACTTCCTTTGGAGGCTTTGGCATTGGCTTGTTGGAGAAGGATTGTGACTTTAAGCTTTGGTTGTAATCGTATCACTCTTTGTATTTCCCTTCTTTAATACAGTAATATAAACACTTTCCACCAAATGTTGTTGTGTTAATGATGTTTTGTGTATTTTACCTGCTTAACTGCTTACTTAGATCTGTTACTATTCAGATGCATTTTACTTGCTTGTATTGTTCTGTATGACTTGACAGATTTTGGAGCTGAGATCTAAAGACCGTGGAGCTTGGAACAACTTCAAGGAGAAAGATCTACAAGCTAGAGGTAAGACATCTAATCACTCGATCTTTAACCAGATCTAGGAAATATGTTTCCTATTCTGTCTCACTTCTTATAGACTTACATTGAGCAAGGGAGATCGCGCCTTAAGTCCGCTTTCGGTAGATTGTCCGGTAACAAGTTTGGCGACCATACTGGGGAAGAAAACAATGCATTGCTAGTTTTCAGTTTTTAGTTTGAAAGTCTTTTTCTCTAATTTCTTTATAAGCCATTTCTTTTGCCTCCTTACCATTTCACCATCATATCTTCTCATTAAAGAGTCGGTTGACTCCCTTTGAGTCTGTATGATTGATTATTAATCCTTTTGGTTGATCATATTTCGAGTTTTTTTCATCCTTGCATAGGGATCTCGCCCGTCGCACCTGGGTAATATATCCAGAGCGGCTTTCCCCTGTCAGGCACAGTCTGCTGCTCTGCAACCTGTGACGTTGTCGCACTTCATAGTTTGACATCCTTCGACACTGTCGCAGTTCACCTGTTTGCGTCCTGTGACGGTCGCTCTACATCTGACCAGAGACTACGACGAGCAGTGTAGATTTTGAGCTTGGTTCTCCTCCTCCTCAACCTTTGATTTTGGCTTGCCTTATAGACCTCCTATGCACTGTATATTCCAGTCATAGACCTTTTTGACGTTGCATTGCTAGTGTTTGGTTGTTTGGTTTGATTCGGAGTGATTTTGGGTTCCATCTTGGACAAGTTTGAGTTCCGGTAGTGGTGGACACTTTGGTCTCCCCCACCTTCATCCACTTGACCTTGCATTCCCTCCTCTCCTCACCTGATCTGATCTTTGTATTGTATCTGATCCCAGACCTCTTTCGCACATGTTATTTAGCTTTAATTGCATTCGGTTGCTTGTTGAGTATCTTGAGTGTTCTAATTCATATGAGTGCTTGTCATTTTCGTGAGAATTTCTAAGTGTTTGGAGTGCTGCAACTGATCTCTCTTTTTAGCCATTCACGCTTAAAAACATTATTGTTATCAAGTTGTAATCTTGGCATATCATTGAAAAATTCAGAGTGCATCATTTTTACCGTTTTCACGTGCATTTGAAAATTGTTGTAGAAATTGGTTCATGAATTCGAATTTATCATTCATTAGTCTTTTGGAAAGTTTGAAAAGAAAAGTTAATCATTTGTGCTTTTCGGGGATTATGAGCCATTCATTTTCTTGAAAAATTCGAGTGAGATCAAGTCTTTGCAAAAAGTGATTCCATGCTTGAAAAATTATATGCATATTTGGTTTTTTATGTTTTTAAGCTATCATCGTGAAATCAGAAAATTTAATGTGCTCTAGATAGAAATTCTCTCTTTTCATCACTTAGTTTCATTTTTTATTCAAAAAGACAAAAAGAAAATGTTTATATTTGGTTTTTTATGCCTGTTGATTTTTTGTGTGTTTGCTTGGAAAAACGGAAAAAATGAAAAGAGTATTTTTGTTCTCAAATTTGGTAGATTTGGGATTGCGTTGCATTTGGTTGTTTTGGAAAAACCACCTGGAAAAATATTTATCCTTCCCATATCTAGATTTCATCAAAAGAAAAAGTACATTTCTTCATGTAGTTAGGGTTTGCATTATGCTTACGTTTATGTACTCACCTCATGCATTCACCTAACCATCCAGATAAAATTAATGGTAGAACTAGGGTAAAATTTTTAGTAACTTGTGTGTTAAGTTAGAGACGTGTTACGGTGTCATAAAACGTGGCAGTTGTCATTACTTGCCAGCACTGTATTCCGGGGGTATTGTAGTCTTCCACGTACCAACCGGTATATCGAATCTCTTTCATGTACCAACCAAGTATATCGAAGGCTCTTTCACATAACTTAGAGTATATCGAAAGGCACTTCACGTACTTGGCGTATATAGAAAGGTGTTTCACGTACTCGGTAGTATAGAGGAAGGTCTAGTGCCGTACGGTTTTTCATTAGACAACACCACTACGGATTTGAGATCCCACGTACCTTGCGTATATCAAGAGACACCATTAGGATTCATGAGACCAACTGAGCTATCCATTTGGTCATCTTGGCAGATCAATACACCGAGAACAACACTCAGGGAGCTACTATGCACGTCCTATCAGGTAGTCGGGTTATATGGTTGATAACAACAAATAGTGTAGGGATGTGTCTACTCTATTTTAGCTATTTTACTAAGAAGTGGTGAGCCTCTATGTCAGCAAATTAAAATGATTATCACAAGTCATCAATAAGATCTACATTCATTTATCAAACATGATAAGCAAAGCTAGGATGTAAAGCCATTTGAAAATTTAAATCGTACAAGATAAGCAACATTCAAACATTCAAATGGAACAAACTTGAATCATTTCATATCAAAACAATGAAAAGGTACATCCTTATCATGGATCTTGGTGTGAATCCCTCCTCCATTGCCATGAGCTTTCCTTTCTCCACCCTTGCTTTTGAAAAAATTGAGCTTTTCCTCCTCCTTCAGATACTTTCCAGCATGCCTTTGCTCTTCCTTTGTGTACCTTACAATGCCCCAAATTCATTTCTTATATAGCATTGGGAAATGGGCCTTCAAGCTTTTTTTCTTAATGTGGGATTGCTCCTTTTCATTATTTTAGATCATTTTCACTCAAAAACGCACTTTTCCATAGTTTTTAGGCTTGTTTGCACAACTTAGCATACTTTAAGCACAATTAATGCACTTTAATGCATTTCTCTTCACATTTTTTGTTGTTGTAGCTTAGCCTTGGACCTTTTGTGAGTGGTTCAATCATTGGACTTGGTCTTCTTAGGTTCTTACTTTCTTCACATAATCCTTCCATTTATGGGAGAAGTGATTAGATCATAGAGGATTTGTCTTTGAATGTACTTGTGTTCTGTCTTCATGTTGCGGGTGCATATTAAAAATATGGCTTCTTTTGTCACATGACTAAGAGTGTTAATTTGATTGTTAACAATGGTCAGGGGTACGGTCCTAATCCTCCCTGGTTAGTGCTCTGAAAAATTGGGCCGAGTATAACTGTTGGACCCTAGAGTATATCGTGAGTTGCGAAGCCTTGACAATCCCGTGAGGTTCCAGACTTTTGAATCCACACCTATCACATAAGTTTGCTTGTGGCCTTAGTTTGTGTAGATTTTTCTGGACTGCTTTTCTTTTGTTTAGACTACCCTAGGAGAAACTCTATTTAAGTCACTCTGTCTGACTTTCCTTGGAGAAGGTCCTGTAGGATTCTGAACTTACCACCCGCATATCCCCTTAACCAGGAGGTAATTTCGAAGGTAAGAATGGACCCACAAGCCACGGTCGTGTCACCTGAAGTAGAAAACCCTACTCTGAATATTGGGGCACACATGTTCCCTCTAGATACACCCACCTCTAACCGCCCATGGGGTGACGAGGCGGAAACTTCCACTTCACAAGACTTACCTTCCGTTTTACCAGGAGGGCCTGGATCGACGAAATGGTTAAATCTGCCCCAGGATGACCCTGTATCAGCTGTTGGTCAAGCTGTAGCCTTTTGGACCTCATCTCTAGGCCACCCAGTGGCTCATTTTTCCATCGCATCCCCGCCCAGTTGGGCTACTCTTGACGACCCTCTAGCACCTTATCATGAGCAGTTGACTTGATTACGTGCTTTGGGTGAGGAGTTTCGAAGACAAAGTCTTTTACGAAGGGCTAAAGACCTGACGTTACCTCCTTATCGGCCACTCCCAAGTCATTATTTATCTTTTGAATCACTGAAATCACCTACCCAACACATGACCACTTCTGAATCTGGTCAACCCTCACTTCCTGCACATACACCCCTCAGAAAAGAGACCAATTCTATACCCCCAATGACTCAACCTGTTGAAGGAAAACAATCCAACACGCCTGTTACTACCACGGTTACATTACCCACTCCTCCCCCACCCCAAAACTCGCGGGGAGGATACTCTTTACCCCCTACCTTCCTTACGGGTAATGTTAACCCTGTAATAGATAATCAACAGCCCGCATTGGGTCAACCTTTGAATAGTGGTCAGCAAGTTGTTGTTTGGGGGAAACCCCTGTCTCTTAACCATAACACTGGAGGGGAAGCTCCCATCGGTCCTTCCGTTGGAGCTTCCCTACCCGCCGGACCTTCCACCACGGGATTATCCCATGTTGGGGGACCATCCAATGTAATTCAACCGCTGTGGAGTCAAGCGTATCCAGGTTATCTTAACCCTGTGTTGGGACAACTCAATCCCGAAAACGCACTCTACGGGATACCTTATCCCGAAAATCCATACACTCTATGGGGGTAGCAAAATGTTTTCCAACATGGACCCCCACCTATAGTCCCTCAAGTCCCACCACCCCTGTTTGGTCCACCCCCACCTCCCGTCGGAGGCGGCGGGCCTACACACAATTCTGAAGGAGGCGGACCTCTACCTTCTGGCGGAGGGCCACCTCATTCTGGAAACCATGGACCACCCCCTAGCGACGGAGGTGGAGGCCCTCCCCCTTCAGGCGGAGGTGGAGGGCCACCCCCCCTGGTGTTGGAGGACCCCCACCTTATGGTGAAGGACTATCCCATCCTGGCGGTGGTGGTGGAGGACTAACCCATCCTGGTGGTGGTGGTGGAGGACCATCCCATACTGGTGGTGGTGGTGGAGGACCCTCCTATCCTAGTGGAGGTGGCGTAGGTGGCCTTTACCCTTCCAGCGGCAGCGATGGAGCACCACCCCCTCTCGACGAAGGCAGTGCCGGTCCACATTATCCCGGTGGAGGCGACAGAGGTCCATCCTGTCCTGGTAGCAGCGGCCCACCATTTGGAGGTGGACCACCCCCTCCCGGCGGTGGAGGCAGACCCCCACCTTATGGTAACGGACCACCTTATTATGGTAACAGACCACCTTATTATGGCGGCGGACCTACATATGGTCCGGGCGACATACCCCCTTACGGTCAGTTTCCTCCGGGACCACCTTACAACTAGTTGATTCAAGGTCCTTCCGGTCCATACATGCCCTATCAGTACTATCGGTACCCCCAGCTGAACCAACAGCTGCCATTTTTTGCTACTTTGGACCTACCCGACCTGTCTCATCTGATAAATGATCCCATCTTCCACGAACATATTTGGCCACCTATTCCGGTGAAACTACCATTAGATATTCCCAAATTTTATGGCAAGCCTGGTGAGGATCCAAAAAACCATGTGATGACATACCATTTATGGTGTTCATCCAACTCCTTGATGGACGACTCAATTCGTCTTAGGTTATTTCAACGGACTCTGACCGGCCCAGCTGCCAAGTGGTATATTGAACTACCACCCAACTCTTTTCCCGATTTCCACTCTCTTGCTATGTCATTTTTGACCCATTTCCAGTTGCCCATCCGATATGAGACTGGTATGGACTTATTGACCTCCCTTCTCTAGAACACTGCCACTCATATTTCAGATTATATTCATGAGTGGCGACGAAGACGACGTCTTATTAAGGTTCATATTCTGGACCAACTCTTATCTAACTGGTTCACAAAGTCACTTCTACTTATCGTAGCTCAAGACGTCGCCATGGGAGGGGCCGTCATTGAGGAACAGGCTATTGTCCGTGCCCATTACTTATCATTGTTCTATGTTGAATCCGGCACATTGTATGAAATTGTTCCTAATGCACCTCGCCCTATGTATGACCCCGCGAAACCCCCTAAGGGACCTCAAGCCGATGGCATCATTGGTTCCATTACCACCCAGTCTCCTACTCAAACTGTTGGATCGTTGAACCCCCACGGTTCTTCCCCATCCCCAACACAGGCTAGCAACAACATCACCAAGTCACCCACTCCTGCCTCCACCGAAGAGGTGAATTCTGTTCAATCAGCTTCATCTCAGAAATCCGGTGGTAAGAAGAAAAACAAAGGGAAACCTAAGAAACCTTCTAACCAACAGGAGCCCAAGCCCACCTTCGAAGACACCAAACAGAAAAGGAATTTGAAGTATCCTTGTTTACTGTGAGGTGGAGACCATTTCTCAAAGGAATGTCCCCACCGTGACGAGGTGCAGAAGTTTCTCAAAGGAAACTCTACTACCGTAGTTCTCAAAAATCCCTTCCCCACTCAGAACCAGCAACTAATCACACACACCTCTTCTTCCCAAGGAGAGGCATCCTCCACCGCGCATGTTCTCATGATGGGTAGTGAAACCATCAACTTGAACACATGCTCTCGCTCATATGACTCAGTCCCTCAGAAGGAACTTGTTGGAAGTAATACTGAAAAATATTCCACTTCTATTCCCGACGTCACCATACCGCACGCTTCTCTCACCATTGAGAAGCCTTCTTTAGAGTCAGTGTTGCGTCTGCCCAAGAGCACGATTCGAAAAGTTGTTTTCAATCCCAATGCTCGAGCCGCTCAGAACTACAATATTGTAGAGGACCTGGTGCAAGCTCCTTGTGCTATGTCAATGTTAAAGGTCTTGCAAAACTATCCTAACCAGTGCAAGACACTCCTCACTGCCATCGGCGCGGTTGATCCGTATTCTTCTAATACCATCATGTTCCGTCTTGAGTACTTTAAGCCGAGGCTTTCCCATCACTTGGCATTTCAAGTTGCCACAAACATTGTTGGGAAAACAATGCATCATACCATCTTGGACGAAGGTGCCTCTACCTCGGTCATGTCGATTTTGTGTTGGAGAGCCATTGGCTCTCCCGAGTTGAACCATTCTCCCACCACCTTGAAAGCATTCAACGGACGTGGCTTTCAACCTCATGGGCTATTACAAGCCTTAGCAGTCGAGTTGGGGGGTAATACCACAACCATTAACGTGGAAGTGGTCGTCGCCTCGTTAGATTATAATACTCTACTTGGTCATAATTGGTTTTACACCATGACTGCAGTCGCATCATCTGTCTTCAGCATAGTACAATCCCCCCACCAAGGTCGAATTGTTACTGTCGACCAACTGGATTTCTGTACACCTGACACCACTACTCGCCCAGGTGATGATGTTCCATTACTTGGACAATCTTTACTGCTATATGAGAGCGTGGGGGTCGGCCTCATAAAATATTCATCTCTTATGGGCATCTTTCCAACCTCGGATACACCTAATCATGTTGCCACAGTGAATATGATCTCCTCTAGGATTTCATCTGTCCCCAACTCTACCAATCAATGGCTTGTACCCAATGAAGCCACTACGCACCTGATTGGAGACACCATGCCTCTTTCACATGCTGAACTCACTTATGAGGCTATCCAGTTAGCACCAGAGGACCACCTAGACGTGGCCTCTACCTCTTGTTCTCTACAGCAGATGTCATCCCTACCCGATCCTATGCTCTGTACTTTTCATTCTGACGAGTCCATTATGGAAATCATGAGTGCGGATGACCCTCCGTGGGAAGACCTTCACCATCGATCATCTTTTTTTCCTCCATTGGACTCTGTGGAGAACCATATTACCACCATATTTACATCGGATGTCTACCCTTACCCTTAGCCCCTGATACTCACATGTCAAACAGACACTAAAGACAACTTGTAAAACATTGAACCTACCATTTCGGTAGACATATCGGTTACCCCTGGTGTAGTGGAACACATTCGTTTAGGCTAGAAGTGTTCCCATGAAGATATTACAACGTTCATGACCTTGTTCAAGCAATTTCGAAACGTATTTGCTTGGACCTACGAGGAGATGCCCGGGATAGACCCCACTATTGTTTCCCACGAGATTGAAACCTATCCTGATGCTAAACTAGTCTGACAAAAGTTGCGACCGGTACACCCTCGAAAGACTGCGGGAATCAAGGCAGAGATTGAAAATCTCTTGAAAGCTGGTTTTATCTACCTTGTCCCATTGACAGAATGGATCTCAAATGTCGTCCCTGTAGCTAAAAAGCAGGGTACCATTCGTGTATGTGTCGATTATCGGGATCTCAACAAGGCTTGTCCTAAAGACAATTACCCGACTCCCTTTATCGACCAAATCATTGACAATTGTGCCGGAAGTTTCATCTTCTCGTTCATCACTACTACAAAATGAGAGATAAGTGACCAGGTGACTAAAACAATTAGTCACCACATTTTTTTCAAGGGATAAGCGACCAAAATTGAGCAATTTTAAGTGAACCAACTATAAACGACTAAGATAAATGACTAATTTAGTCATGAGATCAAATATATGACTAAATAACGAGGGACTAAAATAAAAATGACTAATGTAAATGACTAATTTAGTCATAGGAATACAAATATGACTATCTAACAAGGACTAAGAATATGAATTAGTCGTTTATGTTAGTCATTTTTATTTGTGTCACCTCTACAATAGAAAATTACAATTTTGACAATGAATTTATGCAATTTACTAAATTTTAACATTGTAGATGGATTCGGATATTGTCTTTAAAGGGGTCTATGAATCCATCTGTAATGTTAAAATTTAGTAAATTGTAACATTGTAGATGAATTTAGAGACTCGAGTGACATTAATTATATCACTCTACAATGAATTGTTATGATTTACAGCTTAACACTTGTCCGGATGGATTCAGAGACCCCCTAGGGGTGTCCGAATCCATCTGTCATGTTAAAATTTAGTAAATTGTAACATTGTAGATGGATGCATGAGAGACCCCCTTAGTCACTCAACAACATTTTCTTCTTTCAAGACATCTACTGAGGTCCCTACAACTTCAAATATTGTTGATGGATGTGCTCGCTGCCCTCAAGCCTCTTCTACAAGTGTAATATTGTTGTCAGTATGTGCACTCAAAACTATAGAATCAATTCACATCAACTATAATATATTATTTTATAATTATCTATAATATGTTTCCCATGGCTTTTCTCCATAGTGCAACCCACTTAGCATACTACCTATTTGCAAAACCTTAACAATATCGTCTCTTATAAACCATTGATTTAAAGTTGTTTTTATATTACAAGTATGTAAAGTTGTTTTTATATTACAATTATGTGGGGTCTTATACTTTTAACGTAATGAAATATCATTTTCTAGAACTAACCACCTGTAGTATTTAATACTCAAGTAATCTCATATGATCTATCTCCCATAAGAATTTTGAAGCTATAATTATGGGATTTTTTACAAAGCAATGATATGTTTATATATTGGACTAATGTCTCGCACCACACTCGAAGAGTCACCACCCTTCATAGGCCTATACACGGCCTTTTGATAACCAATTGTCATCTTATTCCTTACTTGCATTTTTCCTCTTCAATAATTAAAGCCATATGTATGACCATAAGACCGGAGAATTATAATATAATATACTATAATTATATAATTATATACCCATTCTATAATATAATATAACATGATATTTTAATATATAATGTAATAATATTAATAAAATTTTAAAACTCAACTCAAATTTATATGGAGGGAAATAAAATTCGGGGAAAAATTTCTTATATGGGGAGAATGACCAAATATACAATACGATTTTCAGAAGTTTCTTATATGCGGAGAATGACCAAACATACAATACGATTTTCGGATGTTTCTTATATGCGGAGAATGACCAAATATACAATACAATTTTCAGACGCTGCAATGGATCTAGAAGGGTGGATTAGTAAAACGTAACCATATGAATTCAATTCTTTCAATTCTTACCCTGGACAAATTTAATTTTTATGTTACACTGATGTTTTATGAGAAATCGAGTTTCTTAATCTAGGGTTTCTATTATGATTTGTAAAATGTTATCTTTGATATATTTCTCCATTGTGGGTATGAACCTAAGTTGTGTATTGATGTGTGGAACAGATCCGAAGTTGAAATGTATCCAAGGAGAACACGTTTCGAGTACATCAATGTTTGGGAAGAATTCACCTAAAAACCTGGTAAGTTGTTACAGTAGATTCCATGAATTTCTTGTTACTTTAATCCATTTTGTTATCATTTAAGTTTGATGTCAGTAAACTTTTCCAGATTGTGAAAGTTTATTTATCCCTCTCCCGTTTCAATCTTAGCAGTCTATTAAAACTTGGATCAACAATGGAGTCCAAATCCGAATTGAGATTTAAGCCAGCCATAATGTTATACTCCATAGTAATGAAGTTCTGCAGCCATAAGAAATTTATCCATCCGGTTAACACACAAAAAAAGGTTTCTGAAATATTATTGCTAAGCTAATCTAAAACTAATGGATCTATTGAGAGGGGTGACTAGAGAGGACTCATAGATTCCTACAGTAAACTATGAGACCTCTTCTTATATGTGAAAGGAATTAATCGTCCAATAATAAAGGGGTTAAAACATAGGTGAAAATAGCTAGTAAGGTTGTGTGAAACCATTCTCCACTTAACCTAGACACTACAATTAGGGTCAACCCTCATCATTGAATGACCAAAACTTGACTACCATGTACACTGATATTACCAACGAGAAAACTAGATCAATTCATATATACCATGCTATCAAACAACAAAGAAAGAAGTTGTGAGAGAATGCAAGTCAAGTAACAACTTCCAATAGAATAGAGCCATGCAATTGGACTCCGATCAATCCTTAATAATTGAATCAAAGGGGAGAAGTCAATTTTCGGATTCTACTTCTTAGGCTCAGAGAACCCTGCATTATAAATTCTACCTCTTCACATACAATCTTTTATTGTTTCATCCAACCATGGTAGATTCTCTGTCATCACCTCAGTCACAATATGGAACGGAGATCAACGTTTTGGACCTCAGCAAGGCTTGAATACTATGGAAATAAATTTTCCAGTTTTTGGTGAGTATCTATTAAATATTTATAATTTTCATTTGAAACTCCTAGACTAAAGTGTAAAACTTGAACAGGTAGCATAGTGTGCTTTCCAAATAGTATTAGATCTAGTTGCTACATTCCAAAAACTACATAGAATACCTACAATAACTAAGGACTGCACATCCAGAAAACCAAATATATGGATTATAGTATCATTCGGTAGATGTACTGATCAAACGGCCTTATGTAAGGTTTCCACTTCACTAGCCTCTAGATATGAAAGCATTGCAACATAACTACAACATATTCATTGGAATCAGATTTCACTTCAACATCTTGGACACAATGCTTTGCATTAGTTTAAATGGTGATATCTTTCTGGGATCGAACTAATAATCATGCATTTCCACTCTAGAAATTCTTTAACAGATGGATCTCCCAAGCTGCAAAATCATTTTTCTTTATTGTTCTTATGAAAGAAAGATGGGTGGATGCATTGGGGATGACACACTCAAATAATCTAAGCCTTATCATAGTTTGGATTAGAAAGTGATACATTAAATTTGTGCTGACCTTTTTCCATGTTTGTCTTAGAGATATTGAATTTAGCCAAGAAATTCAGGATAGAGGCTCATATCATTCCATTAGGGATGGTCTCTTTAACAAAGCTGAAGTCAAAACCTAAATTGATACCAGAGGCTCTGTTGTCTTAGAGCTGCTGACAGGCTCCCTTGTTGAAGACCGCGCTTTACCTGCAAAGGGAATCATTGCCTTTTCGCCCATGCAATCACCCATGAAACCATTTCGGGTCTCTAAAAAGAGTGCTTAGCTGATATATCATGTGCATTACTGAAAGGCACATTGTAATTTGTACTTTTGTATTATAAATGGCAATAGAGTCAAGTCTCCCAATACCTGTTTTAAGTGTTTATTTTCTCTTATATTTTTGAAGTTGCCTTGTCTATATAAGCTGATTGGTTTTTTTTCCAATCTTCCACCAAGTTTATAATTTTTTGTGAACTTTTTCAAATGTTGTTGGGTTAATTTCAAGGGGTAATAAACAGGTTCCCCCTTTAGGAGAAGTGCCCCAACATCTCCTCTCTTTTGTGGAGTGGATGCTAGGGCATCTGACAAAAAGGTAAAACATAATGGGTTTTTGCATCACAAGAGTGGTGGAAGCATGCGGAGCACACCCCCACTCCAAGGACTTCATCCTCATACTGGTTTCTTTAATTTTGTTAGATGGGGCAAAAATCGTAACACCAAGAGTATCTATATATCCTAGCTAAAATGCTAGCCATACATAACCAGATGGAGGTAGATGGAGGTAGGTAGTAATGTTGAATAGTTATTAAGTATAATAAAGTGATGTCCAAACTTTGCCTTGACAATATTTATGGGTATTCCAATTCTCAGCCTGTGTCGGTTCCTATCAATATCTTGCCTCAGGCTCCTGTGATATCTTCCATGACATTTCAAGAAAGTTCTTGAACAAGTGTTCTCGAGGCGGTGTCGGATCCAGTTGATATTAATCATGATAAGGGAAGTAAGCAAATTTATTTTCCTCTCTTAGATACTGCTTGCTTTAGTAGATCGGAACAGCTAGCAAGGGTAAGTCGTTACGACCTCGACCAATATTTGATGAATAATCCTGTTACGAGCAGCAATGATATGATAGCATCCACTGTGAGATTAAGCTCTACTTTACAATCTACACCTTTGGTCGGACAATTCGATTCAAATCATGATTCTATATCTGGCAATGCATTGCTCAATGAAAAACATCAGATGACCCTACAAAGCTTGCAAAATTTGGAAATAAATCCGCAACATTCTTTCGTAGTACATCCTTGTGAGGAGGAAACTTATAATAAACTGAGCCTTACAAATTGTGCAGTTCCTGATCGAATTACAGCATCATGCAGCTATCCTTATCCTATTGTTCCGACTGCTATGGGAGCAACTCTTGCATATTTTAATTCTGATATCTTTCCTTCCCTTCTGGAATCATTTGGTAATGAGGAGTTGCAGCTCGAAGAACCTAGTGCACAGACTTCTATAGCACAGAATGTGCAGTTATGTCCTTCAAGTCAGCCTAAAGCTGAGAGCCTTACTGGTTATGACTTGTGGTCTATGCTGTCTCCAAGTCCACACTACCATCCCTATGGTTGACGTAGGTAGAGTTTTTCTATATTAGATATCTGTAAAATGTGTACGTATCAATTGTCTTTGTGGTGTGGCATAGTAAAAACTCAATGCATTTGAATATTGTTTTAAGCACGGTTCGACGAGGGTGGGTTTGTAATTCATTGTATACAGCTATTAGAGTTATTAATGTTGAATTTATGAACGTTTCTGTTCTTTTGTTGAAGTGATGGAGGTCTGTAAGCTTATGTGTAAGTATTCACACTTCTTATAATGACTTCTAGGAAAAAAAAGGGGGCTTTGTCGTGAGTTATTACACAAAAAACCTTAAAACCATACTTGGTTGGACTGTTTTGTTGGGAACAATATTAATGAACTAAAATACAATTTTGGAGGGTGAAAAGCTATGATACAAAGACATAAAGACATATTGAACCTCAATACTCCTCATTATATACTCCTAATTGGATTTAATTATCATATTCGTGGATATTTACATTATATTTTATTCACAAATATGTATTTATCTACATATAGGTGTTTATATACAAAACAAGTAACTTAATCTTGACACTATAACCTATTAGATGACTATAATATATATATTACCTAACCCATATAAAAACGTTACACTAACAAAAACATTATACAACGTCCTAACAAATACCGTAATCTTGCTGGAACAATAATCTTTTATATATACTCTGCATTACACTACCTAACACATACAATAATAATTTTACTGGACCATACATCCTTTGTATGTCTTACTCAGTCTTATACTACTTGACACATACAATAATATATCTTGTTGATCAACAAACTTTGTTATCTATGGATCCTTATAATGAGGATGAGAGCATTACACTACCCACCCCATACAATAAACTATCTGGACCATCCTCGTTGAAGAAAAGAGAATTACATTACCCAACACATACAACACATACAATAATCTTGCTGGATCATCCATCATTTATATATCCTTTTCATAAAGGTAATGTTAAAAACTATAATTAACTTTAGCTAATCAAGTAGTTAGAAGTTTAATGCTAGTCTAATTTTTTACATGACATAAGTATTTATTTAAACACAGGATTTCTGTCCATGAAGATCTTCCTTGTTTATCAACAACTCATTTTACATAATTTTTGTGTTGAATATCTCTACCTATATCCTGATCCAGGTGAGAGCATTACTACACTACCTAGCACCCACGATAATAATATTGTTGGATCGTCACCTTTTAAATAAGGTCTGGAATCGTCTGTAATTGGTTATTATCTTGTAGCAGACCCCTCATTTGCAAACAAATTGGTGCATGCATGCGATTCAATAAATTGCATGCACGTTTATGCCTTGATTCTGTATTTGTTTACATTTTGTCCCTTGATTATGAAGTTGAAATCTGTTGAAGTTTGGGAGTCCATATTATCTGCAAGAAACAACCCATTGTGAGATTAATTTTACATGAAAAATTGATAGTCAAAAGTACGAATTTTATGCACGTTAAAGAAACACAAAACAATAAAAAAGAGAAGCTATGGAGAACGCAGGAAGTCGCATATGAGTATTCTGAGATTAAAAATCGCATTAATCACTTGAGTGAATACATGCATATATATAACTTCAAAGAAATGAATTTGTGACCATAGCTGAGATCAAAAGATTTTTCTGTTCATATTGTGGAAACCTAGGTTTGATAAAAACATAATTTGTAAAAGAAAATAATAAATGGAAAGAGGTTTGAAGTCAGATTTTTTTATCTTTCAAGTACTTCATAGATCAACTGAGTGCATAAGTTGTAGATGAAATATATCGTAGAATTCTATGTTTAATGGTGCCAATTTCAATATAATTAATTCTCATGTTATGAATATAAATGTTCTCTCAAAGCTAAACTACTAGTTCTACAGATTTTACCTTCAACACTATTAGTTTCTGTGTTTGTGTTTTTGGAAGTGATATTCTGATGATGATGATTATTACCTCTCTCTGAGACTCATTGTGTTTCTGGAAGTGATATATTATGATGATGCTGATTATTGAGGCTCCCTAAAACCCATTGTTCTATTATCGAAAAAAGGGTATCGAAACTCACAGATTCATTTTATGCACTCGATCAAAGCTTTATTATTATATGAACATCGAGCCGAGGTGGAAAAACCAATTTGTGAGTTTGAACTCGACATCTTGAGAAATCTGAACACTAAAAAAGGTCATGAATATGTCACTGAGCTACAGAACACACCTTCAATGTATGACTCAAAAGAAAGAGACCTGTTATGGGGACAGAAAAACATTACTGACTATATGAACATAAACAAAATTATACAGCTGTGTTTGTCTTTAAGTATTTACAATTCCCTTAGAAAGCTAGTGATAGGAGCTGTATAAGGGCTAATCAAAATGCATCCGATTTGCCAGAATCTCGCAAAACAATTCTTGTCAAAATTGCAATTTGGAGTGCTTGTACAATGGACACCTGATCATAATAGCCCAAAATTGATATGGAAAAGAACCAACGGGAAGCTCTTCACTTATACAACAAACTTCAGCAAGAATATATTTTCCATTTGCTGCAATATCTGATAAAAACACGCAAACACATTAGCACTGATCCCAATGCAAGTTATAAGGCTTGCACAACCTTCATAGCTAATATGACATAAGGTTATCCTATGAAGAGAATGTGTCACATGAGCACAAACCAATTGTTGGTGAAGAGTGCATAGAAAAGTTAGTACTACACTTTGCAATGCAGTGGCAACTTCTAAAAATTCTAGATGAACCTCTAAAATATTTAGCAATGACGAGAGTGTTATCGAAACCCACTGGTCTAGACCAATTCACACCAAAGAGGGGCTGAACCACTTGTCAAATTAGACCAATAAGCAGTTCAGCCGGTTCTTTGGATGCATTCTGTTTTGGAATGCCCCTCAAAAGGTTGGGTCCCCACCATGCACCATAATGCCCCATATTGAACAATGTGATAGCTCTTCTCCCAAAAACCTTGGTTGTCTACATTATTACCTAAATGAAATGGTTAGGTAGGAAATTTCCCAGGCCACTCATGTAGCACTACAAGATACCTCTAAGAGACTTTAATTAAATCATTGGGAATAGTTTAGCCAGGGACAACCTTGAGATCTAAAATAATTTAGATACCTCCATCCCAACAAAGGAATTTTAGCTATGTTAGAAATGGAATCTGAGATGAAGTCCTCATTTATCACAATGAATTGGTGCAACAAAATTACTTGGTATGGATGGATAAATTATAGGACAAGGAACTAGGTCTTGGCAATGAAGCTAGGTTATTTAACAATAACTGTGAAACATATTCAATATGTCATGCAAAGGAACCCCTTACACCCACTTATATTCAAGGGTATAAGCATAATAAGCTTTTGGAAGATTGGTATAAGCATAATAAGCTTTTGGAAGATTGGTTTGTGAAGCAACTAACCCAATGATTTTCCTTGTCATATAGTATAAGCTGAAAATGTTGTTTCTTAAAATCAATTGAAATTGTTTTTAATATTTTTTATATTGGAGAGCTCACCATCACCACATAATAGGAAATCAAGAAAAACTCTAGTTTTTAAAAGGCTCGACTTGAGAAAAATCTGTCTAAAAACAATTACAGACTTGTTTAGTTGTCAAAAATGCTTTTTTGATATATTAGAATTTCAAAATATTTGAGATGTTTAATAAGAAACATAAGAATCAACCCCAGACTTGGATGGTAGGATATCAGTTTTGGTTGAAATGTGGTGATCACGTAATTCCATTGAAATGAAAAATTTCACCACAGGCTTGCTTTTCAAAATTTTGGGGTTGAATCTCCCAGCATTCTATATTAGCATTTTGACAAATGAATTATTTAGCTGTAGAGTTTAGAAGACAAATGAGCAACAAAAAAATTCTATAAAAATCAATAGATACTTGAGGCATCTAATAAATCTTGCCTGCAGCTAGAAAGGGTCTTTATAATTAAAATTCTGACATTTTTCCAAGTCTTAAATTATCAAAGAATATCTAATCTCATATGATGCCCTTATTCCATCTGGTTTTATTTCTTTTGCATTCCATACATTGTGTGATTCTTATCAAGTGGAAATTCTGTGAATTATATTTCTCATGCAGGATACCTGAGGATGTAGCATCTCAACCCCGCAGTCGCCGATTAAAATAGCGGCAGAAAGGCGAAGGGGAAATGGTACTCAAGAAAAGTTTTGTAAATGATGTGATCGAGAACAATCAAATACTTAGAATCCTTCTCCAGAAATCATCCACTCGCCATGCCATTCTATGGAATTCTGAAAATGTTTCCTGCGACCTTCTATCTTCGCCTTTCTCTACACCTGAAACATAATACAATGCAACCTCATCTTATGTGAACGGATTGAAGGTATCAGCATTGCAATCAGATACTTTGGTCAATATTAGCACATCAACAGGTATAAATGAAGACATGTTTATGGAAAGCTCCTCAAAGATTGCAGAAGAGGCTTCAAGCACAACATGAATTGGTGTTTCCTTGTCCAATAATGACAGGAATAAAAATCTGGTGTTTTATAATAATGCCCGGTTTCCACCATCATGTACTGACAATATTCATATAAAAAGGCAAGCATTTAAGAGGGGAACATAGTACACCAACATGGACCGAGATTCAGGTCCATTGGCCTGCATTGCATGTGGAGTTTTGGGATTTGCGAGCATGGCTGTAATACAACCTTGTCAGGAAGCAGCCAGGAAACTCTTGCCTTCTTACAGTAAACTTGACCAGAAATATTTGAGACTTTTGGCACAGGGAGTGTTAGTTGTGATGTTGCTTGTGGTGGAATTACAGCTACATATTAACGTAAGGTTTCTAATTCCACAGTGCTTTCCCCCTTGTGGTTTTATCTTCCTTTTAATGAATAATTGTCATACAAATTTCCTGCATTTTTTTATTTTTACGTTTCTAAATACAAGAATTGATTGCTGGAATCATTTTTATGTAATAAATAACAAATCTAGAGGGAAGTTTGCATCTTTGGACTTAATTTTACTTCTTGGAAATCCCATCCTCTGGCAATTATTACACTGAATGAAATCACAATCTTTCATTGTGCTTTTGTAGAGTCACCAATTATAGATGAAAAGAGTGGAATGGACATTGAAAATGTACAACTTGACAACCATGGAGCTGCATCAACATCTACTGCAAATATAATGGAATATACCAATTTGTTAGATGAGGAAGGTCGCAAACACAATCTTCTAGATTTTCCAAGTTTGTCCATCATGAAAAACAATTTGGCTAGAGACCTCTACAAGAATAAGTTATCAAATGATATAATGGCATCATGACAATTCACAGCTAAAGAAAACAATGCAGTAGCTTGTTCAAAGAACGCATTTATGACTTGCAAGGATAATGCTTGTGAAGGGCATTCAAAGTACTTGTCTTCTATCATTTGTCTAGAGAATTCACCTGGTACAGACAATGAAAAAAACACACATGCTTATGGAGATGTTGCTGAGAATATCAATTCAGTAGATGCCAATGCAATTGCACACACTGAATCAATAGAGAAATTTTGTGGGCATTATGAATCAAAGAAGTGGAAAGAATCCCCAAACTTATCAACTTGGAATGATGCAAGCATGCCAAATTCATTCTCTGTCTGCAGTGCTTTAGGAATGCCTCAAGTATCAGCTCCCACGTGCTCCACCACGTTTACGAGATGGGGAAACTCATGGGGAAACGTTACCCCACATCCCCCTTTTTGGGGAAACACGTGGGCAAACTTTTCCCTAGTGATGGAACATGTTTCCTTTTGGGGGAGGCATCTGGGCGGCCCCCTCGATAGGGAAGGGATGCCCAGATGAACCCACCCTTATTTTCATATTTTCGTGCAGGGGACCATTTTTGTATGGACTTGATGGTTTTGTACAAGTGACATTCAAGTCAGTAATATTAATTGGTAATGTTAAATTATTAATTCTTAATTCTTAAAAGTGACATTCTCCTTATGCAAAAAGTAGAATTTTAGATCCCATTTACAATTCAACAAGCTTAACAGTTTTTCAAGGTTTCAGGATTGTAATGTTTCCACAAGATTGTAATGGTTTTTAAGAGTCGTGGCATTTCAACTTATAAATGGTTGCGGATTTATTCTCAGCTTGGGACTATTCAGCATGGGTTCGTTCATATGCATTGTTCCTCGAAGAACGATTTGAATGCTACCGTGTACTGAAATATGACATTGAAACAGAGTGCTTGGTAAGCAATCATTTACAACTCAGGTTATCCATGTATGCATTGCGTTATAGTAGTTAGATATTTCATTAATATTATTAATGTTGTTGTTGCTAGTTTTATTTACAATGAAATGATGAGCAGTTCATAAAGTTTGTAAGTCGTTTGTTGGGTGTGTTGTATGGTGTTATTGCTACAATTATGAGTGTTGTTGTGGGTGTTGTATGAGAGGAACATTGTGTTCATGTATATAGGATAGACACAATCAGCTTCTAGGTTAAATCTTCTTGCAATATGTACAGACCTTAAATCGTTTTAAAATGAATTTTGTGTAACAGTTTAGCATATAGCATTTGGTCGAGCTTGCAAATACAATAATGTCGACGCGTTGTATAAGTTTTGAATGTTTAGTGAATAGTATTTTGATACATGGATGTTAGTTTAATATATTTGTAATAAAGTAACCCCACTTAGAATGTTAATAAAGTTTGGCCCTCAATATAAGTTATATTACAAATATTTTTAAATATATATATATATATATATATATATATATATATATATATATATATATATATATATATATATTAACTTTTATATGAATTCTATTTTTAAAAATTATACAAAATATATTTATATTGTTTGTACTAGTCATTTTCCCGCCGTATACCTATCCTAGTTATCCTGGATTTAAAAAACATCTTTGTCTGAATACTGGTAATTTACGTAAATCTCCATTAGATGTTTTCTTAGATCTACTAGTTTACTTTCGGGTACATGCCCTTTATGCATTTTGTCTTTTTGGGTACCCATTAGCTGCAGTTATTTCCTTTGCTTATATTAAACCATATGCTCAACTTGTTATGGACCAAAAATAGAAAATTCTAATCAGTAGACTCTGGGTTATTTGTGATGCAGAGAACTAGGGAACTGGATACTGTTGAACTACTAGAAAAAATGCCTGGTTTGCAGCAATATCTTTATCGCCTAATGGCATGCCAGGTATTTACATGCGAGTCACTATTGTGAAATATATAGTAACTCTGTAATTTTGGAGGCTAGCTACTTGTATTATGTGCTTTTGAGTTATATGTCCTTTCAGTGTGATTTTGAATTGAAAGCACTACATACTGTTGTGTATGGTTGCTAATTTAATAATCTAAATATGTGCAGCTGGAAGGGGCAGCTATATCCAGTCATGTGATACAGTATGCACTCACAGCGATTTGTGGCATCTTCACTCTTTTGTGGTTAAAATTTATTTGTTGTCTTGCATAAAGAAAGTAGTTTCACTTGCTAAAGTTGATGCCATACTTTATGATGGGTATACTTATTCGCCTTTTGCACAATGTTGTAGGTTTCTAGAGAGAGCATTAAACTTTACACTGCAATTAATTATGCCACCATCAACCTTGTTGACAAGGTAGGAAACGTTATGGTTTAAATGTTTAATTAGCATCGCATCTTAATTATAATTGATCTATAGCTCTGATAACTGCAACTGTCTACCTGCAGTTCTTTGAAATGCAATGCCATGATGCTATTAAGGCACTTGATATCTATAGGCGAGCTAGTAAACAGGTATGGTTGGAAATTTCCTCTTCCAAAAGTGTTCTAACTGATGTCTTTAGTTTCAAACCATGTCAAAACAGTGTCATATACCTCCTACTATTTTGTTCTCTAGTATGATCGTGGTCCAACATTACTTTTTTTAAAAGCATTTGCTTCAGTGGCATTCCCTCTGAACATATTTGAAGTGTTTAATTTTATCATCATTACCTTCTCTCGCTGTATACACCTACCATTCCTATTCTTTTCCAGCATGTTTAATTTAAAGAAACAATTTTTCTAGCATCATTTCTGAAATGTGGAATGAATATCACTTTGTGTCACCCGTGACGAATAAAATAACTTTATTGCAATTATTTGTTCCACTGGCATGGTAGGCTGAAAAATTATTAGAGTTCTACAAAGTTTGCAAAGGTCTTGACCTTGGACGTGGATTTAAATTTCCTACACTTGAACAGGTACAGATAATTTGTGAACTTTGTCATCATGTTCAGTGCAACTTTTTAGTGTATTGGCATATAGTTGGTCATTACAGATGTCCATGGTTATGTGTGATACTTACTTTGGTTCTTGTGAATCAAATTACTGAATGAACAACCACCAACATCATTCATTTCTGCAATGGGAGAGTATCTTAAAGACGCCCCAAGATTATCATCCGTCCGTAGAGAGTTGCTATGAACATTTATCCTTAAGAGAGTATATAATATTATAGTGTTTTGAGGACGCCCAAATTGCATTTTGTTTGTTATTTACAAAGTTCTAGTAGGTACAAATGAATAGCAGCAGACCTGCTACTGTACAAATGAAAGGGAAGCCTGTTGTTCAAAAAAGTGGTTGTTGCTCATAAGACAATTCCTAGAATATTTTTTACTGCAACTGGTTTTGAAGAAGTGAAGTTGAAGATAATTGTATGTATTTTGGATCTTAGACAGGCAAACGTCTCTAGTTGTCAAGAGATCAACAATTGATAGACAATTAAAACAAATTTATTGCAAGTTGGATCTTGTATTCTTTTCTGTATGTGAAGGGCAGCAACTTGCTTTTGTTCCTGATAATTTGTACAACCATGGGTTATTGTACTCATGCGTAGTTTGTAAGATAATTCTTCTTTGAATTTTCATCATTGTCACAGTTGAACTGCTATATCTCATAATTCTTTTAGTACTTGAAGCATTTTTCTTGAATATGTTTGACATTCATTTTGTTCCCATGCAAAATTTGTTTGAATATCATCATTGTCTAGCAATAACAACTTCTTAAAGGGTGCTAGCTCAATGGTAGAGCACTTGCCTAATTATAGGCAGGAGATTGGTGGTTCGATTCCTCTGTACCCTATCATAAATTAGTGACTAAGAAAATGACTAAATTCGCATAGATACAACTATTAGCAGCTAATTTCCAGTATCTTATAGCGCGACTAACATTTAGTCGTATTTAGCTTAGTCATTAATATGTTATCATCTAGTAGTTTATTTAGTCTTATATTTGGTCATTAATTATGACAATCAATGACTAAATCAATGACTAAACCAGAGAGTATCAATGACTAAATCAATGACTTAATCAGTGACTATCAATGACTAAATCAATGGCTAATAAGTCAACCAACTAATGACTAGTGAAATACAACTAGAGATAAGATAGTGGAAATCGGATACTATTAGTCATCGACTCAAAAATAGTCGTTTATAGTCGAATTTTAGTCATTTTTTTAGTCATTAATTTCTCATTTTGTACTAGTGCATGGATGGATTTTTCGGTTACAACCAAATTGAGATCCACCTGGCTGATCAACACAAGACTGCTTTCATCTATCTTTGGGGCACGTTTTCTTATCGCAAGCTCCCTTTTGGCCTTAAAAATGTTGGCGCCACATTCCAGCGGGCCATGTCATACGCTTTTCATGACGTGAAGGACTTTGTGGAACCTTATCTCGACGATCTCCCCACTCATTCACAGCAACGTGAGTACCACATTGATCATCTGACGGTTGTTTTCCTCAGATGCAGGCGGTATAACATTCGCCTGAACCCTCACAAGTGTATCTTCTGCGTTGAGTTTGGACGCCTCCTCGGTTTTATCATCTCGAAAGATGGGATTCGCATTGATCCCTTAAAGGTGGAAGCCATTTTCGCTCTCCCATCTCCCACGGACATCACGGAACTTCAAAGTTTGCAAGGGAAGGAAAATTACCTACGGCGTTTTGTCTGTAATTTCGCGCAAAAGACACAAGGTTATATGAGGCTGCTCAAAAAAGACGTCCCGTTCATTTGGTACGACCAAGCACAACAATCCTTCGATAGTCTCAAACATGCCATTACGCACGCCCCTGTGCTCCAACCACCCAATTACTACAAGGATTATATCCTTTATCTCATTGCTTCTGCCACCACGATCGCCATGGTCTTGGTACAAGAGGACAATAACGCCCACGATCATGTGATCTACTACCTAAGTAAGGGTCTTATGGACTCTAAAACTCGTTATTCACATGTCAAGAAGCTCGCTCTCGCGAAAATCATTGCCATCCAAAAGTTTCGTCACTACATACTGCTCCGCACCACTACCATCATCGCAGACTCAAACCCCATGTACCGCGTTTTAACACATCAAGTACTTGGGGGCAAGTATTCACATTGGATCATGATACTTCAAGAGTTCGATCTCCTCTTTGAGAAGGCCATGCCCCAGAAGTCGTTGGTGTTCGTCGAGCTCATCTGCAATCTTCCCCGTGTTGATGTAGGATCTGATCCCAATGATTCTCTTCCGGACGAATCAATGTTCCTTATCAGCACGTCTGACCCATGGCATGGGGATGTTACTGTCCATCTATCTCTGGGATGGCTACGGCCCAGAAGATACTGCGCGCGGGATATTACTGTCCATCTATCTTCAAAGATTGTATTGAGGCCGTTAAAAAATGTCCCCCGTGCCAGTGTTTTCAAACAAAAAAGTGCACCCATCCAGCCTCGTTACACCCGGTTATTGTCGTTGGACCCTTCGCAAAATGGGGCATTGACTTCATGCACTGTAATCCTACCTTGGTCGGGGGGCATGGTTACGTCATAGCAGTCGTGGATTACTTTACAAAGTGGGCCGAGGCTATGCCTACATACACGGACGACGACAAAGCCGTCGCACTCTTCATGTTCAATCACATTATCTCACGGTTCAGAGTCCCGCAAGCCATGGTCACCGACCATGGATCTCATCTTCATAACCATATGGTCGATGAGCTCAGCGCCAGATTGGGTTTTCCTCATGAAAACTCAACACCTTACTACCCGCAGTCCAATGGACAAGTAGAGGCCATCAACAAGGTCTTGTAAACCACGATTCAACGCATGGTGGGTACGCATAAGTCCAACTGGCACAACATGCTCTTTTCCGCACTATGGGCATACTAGACCTCCGTTAAGACTGCCACCGGATTTACACCATTCCAGTTAGTTTACGGATTGGAGGCAATCCTACCAATAGAGTGCGAAATTCCATCACTCAAACTCACAGTTGAACTTCTTCTGAACACCACTACCGAGGAAGAACGTTTCCTTTACCTTGCAAATCTTGAAGAAACCCACCGAGATGCTGCTCTTTCCAACGAGGCACATAAGAAGTGCATCAAGGCACAGTACGATAGGTCAGTCCAACCCCGCGTCTTTAATGAAGGTGATTTGGTCCTCACATACGACCAAAGGCACAATAAGCTGGGGGCAGGTAAGTTCGAGTCCATGTGGCACAGATCGTACATAGTGAAATGTGTTTTGGAAAAAGGAGCCTACGAACTAGAGGACTATGATGGGACATCTTTGGGTGAGCCCCGCAACGGGCTCTACCTGAAGAAGTACTATGCCTGAGTCTTTCACGCATAAACATCTTGTATATGCTGTACATGGCGTGTGTGTTTTGTGTGGTGTGACGCTTTTATTTTAGTGTGTGTTTTGCAGGAAAATACCTTATAGTGGGGGAGATGACACTACCAACTTACATGGGGTGACAGGTAAAGACATTCATCTTTTGCATTAGTTACTACGAATGGAAAGGTATTAGGGTTTCGAAAGTTGTACCCTTTTAACGATGGTTGGTCCTAGCTTTCGCCCAATCTTCCACAAAGATGAACCTGCAAAACAAGTTAACCTTCCCCGCTGTATTTGATTGCAAATAGATAATGAACTTGAAAACAATTAAACATTAATCACAATTAGATGTTTAACCAAATAGATATTCAATTTGGGACGGGAAGGGTATTTCCACCTTTTATTGTCAAAGAAATGTAGATAAGTACAGATATACTTGATTTGTCCAGACACTTCTGCAATCGAGTCTTGGGCTCCTGCTCCTCACAATGACTTAAGAATTTCCCCAGCGTAACAGCAACTTACATTCCTTCTAGTTCCTTCTCTCATGGCTTCCCCTTGTATTTATGGCACAAGTTAGTTGGTTGAATTTGGAGGTTGGGGAAGTTGCAGAACCAATTTCAACTAATCCCAATTCGTAATCTTAATATATTTTTTCATTTCATCTTAAGATGTGCGCGGGTTTCATACAAATAGACTAGTGCACAGTCTGCAACTTCTGCATTTGACAACTAGCGTTCACAACATTTTGGAAGATGTGCGTAGGTTGTATTCAATAAGACCAGCATTCAGAACGCTAGATCACTGTGGAAATAGGAGCGCACACATCATGAAAACTGTAGAAAAAATAAGATTTTCAGCTGAATAGTGTAATCTCAGCAATAACTCATCCAGGGTCAACCGAGCTCTTCCATCCATAGTGTCATTTTGTGTGATCACGGACGGAGAAGTGCATATTTGACCTATAACAGATGCCCACTAATGTGTGAGGTCAGAGGGAAACGATGGCCGAAATACATTATAATTTCAAGTCAGAGGAGGAGCAAGAAACCACAAAACCAAGTCACAAAAGTACCTGAAAACAACGATCAAGGTCAACGAGCAATTACAATCTTGGCATCGTATAGATGTTCGGTATGATACAACATGATCTTCGATACATAACTGGGAAATGTATATATAGCATGGCCACTGAAATACAAGCGTGGATCCATGTCAAAGATGAGAGATCATAGCCATAACAACAAACTGGATCTATGTCTCATGAAGAGCCAAAAATTAGTGTGGCTCAGTCTTGCATAGCTTGGGTGATGACATAAATATGGTGATGTTATGAGATTCCCAAGGTCTTCATCCAAACAACCCAAGGTACAAACCCTAACCATGTGAATAAATGAGCTGGAGTCGAACATGGGCCCAAGGTACCTAGTACGTTCCAACAAGTGTGAATAAATGGACTTGAATTCGAACACCTGAGGAACCTGTCGAATAAGAGACATTGATGTATTATCAGTATTCAACAACGAGGGAAACTGCCACTGATGACTGTAATCCCCAGGGTACTAACCAAAATTCTAAACTTCATTCTCAGAGCATAATGAGTTGAAGTCGATGGGAAGAAGTCTGTTGGAAGGAAGGCCTTAATGCATCCTCCATCATCCAACACGAGGAACACTCAAAAGTTTGAGCTGATTTGGAGTAGGACGAGTAACAAGATGAAACAAACTGACACCGGGATGGCCGAGAAATGAAGGCAAGGTAACTGCAGAATGGCCGACACAGGCTATATCCTTGAAAGTGAGCACGACAGAAAAGTGACTTAAGCAGCTTTTAACATGACGGAGAAGTGATATAAGCCTGCAATGTAGGAGACATTTGCAGACTCTCCATATGATTGGAAGAATAACCAACCGGAGGAGTAAATCTCTGAAATCAGGTTCACCCTAAGGTCAAAAACTAAACCCAACTGAATGATGGACTCAAATAGGTGCTATGTTCAAGGACATGACTGACTTAACTGCCTTTGAAACTAAAAAGATGTGATATACCCTTCTCTTCCCTTATTCTTTTTTGTAAAAGAATGTCCTTCTTGTTATTTTAATGAGTCCAAGAAAGCAAAGTCAATAAGCACAACCATGTAAAAGTTTAACGAGCCCATGGGAGGAAGACTCAAGATCTTCTTCATTGTTTACAAAGTTCGAAGAAGAGATAGAAGAATACTCTATAATACTAATCTCTGGAATTTAATATCGAGCCGAGATCTGTTCTTGCTCGTCGATGTTTTCAATTTTAAGGAGTCTGAAAAACTTAAACAATAACTCCATACACCTACCTGTGGATTTCACATCGAACCCGAGTAGGTGAATACTCGCTTGGTATTTTCATGTTTCGAGAGTCTGAAAACCCTAAAGAAGACTCCAAAAGTCCTTTTTTCGTATAGTTAGTCTCCTCCCCCGAAAAAGTGTAAAACGATGAAAGAAGAACTCTTCTAGCCACAGATGACTAGAGTATAACTTTTTCGTAGCTAATCCACAAAAGTATGGAAAAGGGTAAACTTATACTTAAGTGGATGTTCCTTCAATTCTTTTAACGAGTCTGAAGAGAACAAGCGAACTCGGCAATCTTGTTTGTTTTTTAAAAGTCCAAACAAGGGCTTAAAATGACTTAAACAGCTTCAGGGATCGTAGGTTCATGACCTGCCAGAGAATAGAATCTCGACAACCAAGTTAGTAACCGGGACAAATTTTCTCAAATGACAAAATATGAAACAATATGGTATCTATATTGATCTTTCAATGAAGAAAACAATCCTTAAAGGATCGATGTTTTACAATATAGTGATAATTTGAAATATATAATTGATTCAATCCACCAAAATTTTGAAAATATTAATGAATTAAAATGATATTTAAAAAATAGAATGAAACTATACCCTTTTTGGAAAAGTGGGTAAAAATTAAAAAACAATTTCTATAAATAGTTTCATTTTTTAAAATCAAATATCACAATTTGAAAAATTAGGGCAAAGTGTGGAGAAAACCTCAAGCTACCTTTGCTCATTGCGATCGAACCAGGTCACCAATCCAACTTCTGCTTTCACCAAGTAAGTAGTCTCATCCTGTACTTGCATTTACATATAAAGTTTTTAAATTTTAGTGATCAATTTCATTTTTAATCAAACTTTTAAACTCGTTTCTGTGCGAGCGCTAGTTGGCTTGCAAGAGACTAGCGCACTCGAGAAAAGTGCGCTAGTCTGCTTGTAGGACAGTCACGTTCAGGGCGCTACTGTCTATTATAAACAGTAGCATTCACCGCAAAAATTAGGCCAAAAAATTAAAAATGACCAACGTTTGATGCTTTAATGGTAGGATGGTACTTGTATGGCATGAAAGGGAACATGAGGAGATGGATCGAGAAGCTCTACAATCCATTAACCTTGCATGCATTGTGAAGATGTGGTTTGTTAAAATTTTATTGAACGGTCAACATGTGGGCACAAAACTGATTGCTTGAGAGGTTAGTTCAGTATTGGGATGCCAATGGATTGGTGTTCAATCTCCAAGGGGAGATTCTAGAATTAACCATTGATGAGATCTATTTTACTACGGGTCTCTCTCGAATGGGAGATGTAGTGAATCTGAAAGGGTCCTCTCGTAATGTGGCGCCCTATCTGTGGAGGACTATATCAATACCTATTGTGTAGTGGGCACGGATAAAACCGGCAGTCAAGTCCTCTTTTCTACTGTTGCGAGCTTCCCATTAAAGGTCATCTTAAGTATTCTTAACCGGATGGCAGGAAGTGCTACGCAACATCTTGCTTCAAGGAACTTCATGCATGTGGGTACTAAATGCCTACGAGGGATAGTATTTGACTGGTGTTCAAGTCTACTGGAAAACATGAAGCTTCAGCTTTCCGGGTGTAAGACCGAGAGGATGAAGAACTTTGGGTACGGAAGCATACTATGCACCTTTTTCTTTGAAAGGGTGTCTGCCATGAGTCTGTGGATGGCTTTTCCCCCTCTTAACCCCCGTGAGCCACTGATGGGTCGTTGGGGAGAGATCTTCCTACGCCAGGGTGGTGGCGAGAGCAACTTTTGCTATAGTGAGGATGATTTCCGAGCATGGTGGGACCGAAAAGTACCAGCTCTTGATCAGTTTCCATATGTGGGCATAGACTTCCGCAACGATCCTAAGCTGGCTCTTCCTCCAAGATCATCCTAGGGAGAGATTGGTAAGTTTGTTTTTTGAAAAATTATTTAATTTTTGCATTTTATATATGAGATTTTTAAATGAGTTTGAAATACTGAACAAAATGTCTTATGCAGATGTTGGGCCGGTGCGTCCTGAGGGACACCCTCGTACCTTCGTGAGACCAGTCATAGTAAGAGCAACCGACGCCATGTTGGCGAACATAGAGGGGAAGATGAGTCAGTTGACTCATGACATTCTGACATACAGGATCGAGCGGATGCCGCTCGACATGCAAGAGAATGTTGTGGGTGTGCCCCCAGCATGGATTCGACTACTGAGGAAAGTAGCTAGGTTAGTCATCTGCTACATAGATGTTGTGGTAGAGGCGGCAGAGGCAGATGTGGCCCCTCCTTCTCCATAGGGTAAGGACATATATATGTATATTTTTTAGGCCATCGAGCCCATTTTTGTATATTATGACATTGTGACAGACTTATGATTCAGACTCATATATTTTTTATACGGCTTTATATATACAATATCGGTGTTATTTACATGTGTGTTATTGTCATTATGCATGAGTTGTTATTATGGATGTGTATGATGCAGATGCCAGTCTAAAACGTAGTTTGCAAATGAATCAGCTAATGCATTCAAATTTCTTGGAATATATTGATATGTGATGAAATCAAACTGTCTCTCGAGTAACTTAATGCGCAAAAACTGACGTAGCAAAACAGGATCTCTCACCTGATACACACCCATTAAGTGAAACACAACTAGCTGCAAGTCGAGCCTTACCTCCAAATGTGAAATGCCATGAAAGAGAGCATCTCGGAGTAGCTCTATGACCGCACTGTATTCAGCCACATTGTTCGTTGTGGGACCTAAACAAGTCCCTCCCGAAGAAACCAGTTGGCCAGTTGGTGAGTAAATAACCCAAGCAGCTGCAGCCAACTAACAGGTGTGGCGGCTAGCGCCATCACCAAACCCTATACAATGTTCAGTCGACATCTGAAACACAAAGCAATAGATGCATAAGACGTAACGACAACCATAAACAAAGCTAACTCTACAAAATGTACAGCTATAATACATGAAAAACACAGGAGCCTAAGAGTAGTACTTCTTCAAGTAGAGCCCATTTCTAGGCTCCGGAAACTTATTACCTTCATAGTCTATTAACTCGTATGCACCCTTCTTCAGAACCTTAGAAACTATGCAAGGACCGAACCACATGGACTTAAACTTGCCAACTCCTAAAGGTTCCTTGTCCCGGTCATAGAGCAGAACAAGGTCTCCTTCGAGAAAAACCCTAGGTTTAACAGACTTATCGTACTGTCCCTTGACTCGATTCTTATGCACTTCATTTGTTGTGAGCGCATAGCGGTGCTTCTCATCAAGATGTTCTAAATGCAGCAAACATTCTTCCAAGACTGAAGTGTCAGGTATTAGTTGGACATCCAAATTCAATGAAGGAATCTCGCACTCAACCGGAATGACTGCTTCTATCCCATGCACAAGTTGAAAGGGAGAGAACCTGGTAGCAGTCTTTACATTGGCTCGGTAAGCCCAAAGAGCAGGGTATAGCATGATGTTCCAGTTGGTTCGACTGGCATTAACGGTCCTTTGTGAGATGGTCTTCAAAGTTTTGTTGACCGCTTCGACCTGACCATTCGCTTGTGGATAAAATGAAGACGAATGATCCTATCGAAAACCTAACATGGTGTATAGATCGGTCATCATGTTGTTCTGAAAATGTCAACCGTAATCAGTCATGATCTCTTTGGGTACACCAAATCTTGCAATGATCTGGTTGAAAATGAAATAAGCAGTCGTTTCCTCATCTTCATTAACAGTAGGCATTGCCTGGGCCCACTTGGTGAAGTAGTCGACGGCAACAATGATATGATGATGACCTCCAGCAGAAACTAGATTGCAATTCATAAAATCAATCCCCCACTTGGTGAAGGGGCATGTTGTGATTACAGGATGGAGAGGAGCCAAGTGTGCTCTCATCTTCCTGGTGAAAAACTGACATTGATGACAGTGTTTCACAGCTTCCACGCAATCTTTGAAGATCGTGGACCAAAAATAACCAACACGCAGTATTTTCTAGGTTGTTGCCAACCTAGAAAGATGACCCCCACAAGCTACACTGTGAGCATCATTCAATATTGTTTCAGCTTCCTCTAAGGTTTAACAACGGCGTAAGATGGAATCTATCCCACATCTGTACAAAGTGTCAAAAATGATGAGATAGTTCTTCGCATGACTCTTTAGTTTGCGTCGTTCATCCCTAGAGAAAGTGGTGGGACACCTCAAAGTATGGAGATATACTAGGATATCCCCATACCATGGGTCAAAGGATGCAATGAGAAAGATATGTTCATCCGGGAATGATGACTCTTCCTCAACGTGTACTATGTCACTAGGAAATTCAGAAATCAGTTCGGCGAAAACCAGTGATTTCTTTGACTTAGCGGACTGAACAACCAAGTCAAATTCTTGCAAGATTACAATCCATTTGTTAAATTTCCCACCGATGATACGTCAATCGAATTTGTTGAAAAGGATTGAATTCTGCAACCACAGTGGTAGTTCACAATAAGATGCAGTGACGTAGACTCTAAACAACATGGACAGTAGCTAATGCCAACTTCTCCACATAGGAATACTTAATCTCAGGAGCTATCAAGGCGTGTGACAGATAATAAATGACATGCTCTTGGAGATTATCATCCTCCTGAACAAGTACTATGCCGATTGTGTATACTGATACAGCCAGATATGAGAGGAAATCCTTCGTATAGTCTGGCAGGCTTAACAAGGGGGCTGAAAGTAATGTCTTTTCAAGGCCTCAAATGATGCTTGAGCAGCCTCATCCCACAGAAAGTAGGTGTCTTGTTTAAGCAGTCTCATGAAACCTTTTGTAATTTTGGCATAGTTAATGATAAAGCATCTCAAGAAGTTGGACATGCCCTGCAGACTTTGAATTTGTCTCAGGGTTCGAGGAGGAGGCAGATTTACAAACGCCTCAACTTTCAATGGATCGACCATTATGCCACGACTAGATACTGTCAAACCCAATAATCGTCCAGATTCGACACAAAATACACATTTGTTAAGATTCAATCGAATCTTGTAGTATATGCACCGTTCAAACACAAGTCTTAAGTGATCAGGTAGCTCCCGTCTCTTGCGAGATCGCGCTGGGAGATCATCAAGGTAAGGTTCGACTACGTGCTGGATGTCATGAAAAGCAAAGTTCATTGCTCGTTGAAAGGTAGCTCCATCATTTTTCAAGCCAAATGGCATCTTCCAATAGGCAAAGGTCCACCAAGGACAAATGAAAGTTGTCTTGTGTTGGTCTTCAGGTTTAATCTGGACCTGGTTATATCCTGAAAACCCATCCATGAATGAAAATGTTTCATGGCCTGCACACGCATCGATGATCTGATCTATGAATGGTGTGGGGTAATTGTCTTTTGGACAAGCTTTATGTAGGTCCCAGAAGTCAGTGCAGACTCTAATGGTTCCTTGCTTTTTATCTACCTGAACAGGATTTGAAACCCATTCTGTCATAGCTATCGGATAGATGAATCCGGCTTTGAGCAATTTCTCTACTTCCGCCTTGATGGCAGCTGCTTTTCAAGGGTTAACTGGATGGAGCTTTTGTCTCACAGGTTTAGCGTTGGGGTAAGTTGCGATGACGTGCTCAACAATGGCAGGGTCAATGCCTGGCATCTCCTCGTATGACCAAGAAAAAACATCGCGGAATTCTTTAAAGAGATTGGTATACAAAATGATCTCCTCAGGAGAACAATCTGCTCCAATGAAAATATTTTCCACGACTCCAGGTTTGATGGAAATGTTGATCGAAATAGTTCTTGATATATTTACCATATTCCCTTTGGCATAAACAGCTTTTGAAGTAGAAAGGATAGCGGACAAATCAACATTCCCACCGAGTCTCATAGAAAACTCACCTCTCTCAATCCTGTCCAGATCGGGAAGAAAGTAAGACTTGTGGTGCATGTGTTCCCAAGGATGGTCCAAGCCGATCATTGCTTCCAAAATAGCCTCATCAGAGGGAAAAACAGTGTCTAGACAGTCAAAAGAGTAGATGGAGTCCACTGACCATGCAGGGGCATAGTCCATATCTAACTCAACAGAGACCAATGGAGTCATGATATGTTTTGTTGCAGCAT
Organism: Larix kaempferi; assembly: GCA_027924585.1. NCBI lineage: Eukaryota > Viridiplantae > Streptophyta > Pinopsida > Pinales > Pinaceae > Larix > Larix kaempferi. Next base: position 18,287,713 of record BSBM01000931.1, on the reverse strand, counting down.
GTTGTGAATCTAAGTAGGCCACCTCTGCAACAGATAAGGGCACAACTGGTTCTGATTCGGTGGGGAGAATCCATGGATCTGTCACTGGACCGACCATGAAAATCTCAGACGAAGAACACTCTTCAGAACCAATAAAATGAACAGGAGTAGGTAGGTCAAAGGTGCCCATTAATGACCCATAGAGCCGTACTCCTAAACTCCCACTCGTTGGGTGAGATTGATCAACTATCGGAATTGTTGAATCCGATGAAGCCTGGTTGTTTTTTCGAAAAAACGAAAGTTGGTCGACTGTGACGATCTTTCCTTCGTGAGGGAACATTATAACTCAGAAAACGGGCGATGGCACTACTTTCATTGCATACGTCCAGCTCCTACCTAACAGCAAATTATTGTCTAGTGGAGCATCCAAAACTTCAACCTGTACAGATACTAGTTTGCCCGCAAGTTCAACATCAAATGATGGTGAGACTCCATGTGGACGGAAAGATCTCCCATCAAAGGCGGTAAGCATTGTGTTTGAGGGGGCTAACTCGAGTTCGCCCAAATCCTTCCAACAAGAAATGGACATTACGCACGTAGACGCGCCCTAATCTACAACAGCTCGTCCAATGGTCTTGGGACCATGGACTACCTCTATTTGGAGAGCAACGTGGTACAACAACCGGAACTTGATATTATTCATATCAAAACGGGCAAGCATATTGGATGAGTCTACGCTCCCAATCAATGCGAGAAGTGCATTGCATTGCAATGGACAACTCTGCAGTACTTCTAAAGTGGACATGGCACAGGGGGTTTGGGCTAAATCCTCCACAACATTATAGTTGGGGGCAGCCCGCGCATTGGGGTTGTGCACAGCCCGTTTGAAGACACCTTTCAGGATCTTCGGCAACGAATCCACCGGTCTCTCGATGTGGAGAGGGGTAGATGACTCGGGAACATCCTTCTGCTGCGGATCCGGGGTATAGTTTCTAGGTCGAGTTTGTAAAAGAGCATCCAAATTAACCATATTAATAAACGATTGATCAGCAGATGAGGCATGCTGAGTGCCCCCAGCACTAAAGTTGCTAGAAGCCGAACCTTGTCCGTGAGGGAAAGGGTCTTTTAAGATAGCAGGTTTCTTTTCACGGAGCAACTTCTGGGCTTCTTCCATCGGAGGGCATTGATGGGTAAGGTGATCTTCTTTGCATAGTTTGCAAGGAAACTTCACTTTCTTTTTCTCCTTTTTTCCCTCCTCGGCATTTTCAGTGTTTTTGGGATTTTGGTGGTTCCCCTCCCCTTTCTTGCCCTTCTTTTTGTCGTTGAGATACCGAGGGCCCTTTTGATTTGTCTGCACTTGTTGTACAGATTTCGTTTTCAAAGGGGAGGATGCAACTGAAGTTGCTTCTGCAGCAGACTGTTTGACAAACAAGGCATGAACCTGCATAGTTAAAGCATCAAATGCTACAGAGTCTACTAAACCCACAATGCCATCGGCATGTGGTCCAGGCTTAGGTTTACCTAGATCTATGTTAGACCTCGGTGCGTCGGGAATGATTTCATATAAGAGCCCAAACTGAGCATATACTAGATCAAGTTGTTGGGTTCCAAGGATAGCTTCCTCTTCGGAGGACACCCCAAAAGTTGCTACTTCCTTAGAAATGTAAGAAATGAGTGATTTGAGATACCACTCTAATAAGAATTTTGGAGGGATGTCAGCTTTAATGAGCCTCTTCCTCCTTCGCCACTCCTGAATATGGTCAGATAAATGAGTGGCTTTGTTCTGTCGAAAGGTTGATAGAAGGTCTGTACGGGCATCATACCAGACAGGAAGTTGGAAGTGATTCAGAAAAACAATAGCTAGATCCCAAAAGGTGCCATAAGCAGCTGCGGGCAGTTCAATGTACCATTTAGTTGCAGCACTAGTCAAGGTTCTCTGAAAGAGCCTCAATCTGATGGAACCATTGTTCAGCGAATTAGAAGAGCACGAGAGATGAAAAGTAGTCACATGATCACCGGGGTCCTCTCCAGTCTTGCCTTCGAACTTTGGGATGTCAGAAGGCAGCTTGGTCGAGACAGGTGGCCATGCGGGGTGATGCCGCACCGGATCGTTAGTAAGTTTTGAAAGGTCTAGCAAATTCAGAATTTCCAGAAAAGGTAAACAAGGTCTTGCCGATGGAACTTGATTAGCAGGGTTTTGGTAGGCAGAACCACCTAAATCCTAAATTGTGTACTGCTGGTTGGGGTTGCCCCCAGCCACCCCCAACCAAAATTGCTAAGCAAACGCATTGCTCCAGCCAAAAGAGAGAGGGTTAGTCCCTTGAGTGTATGTCCATTGTGGCTGGGTGTTAGCCCCTCCGTAATGTGGGTTAAACACATTACCACCTCCTCCACTAAACAGTGAAAAAGAGATACTCCCTATAGGTATATGAGATGTCTACACATTGGAATGATGTACATTATGACCTGTGTAGGGGTTAAACCCAGGTGTAGATGTAATGGATGACACAGGGATCGAGCCTCCTATAGCTGTGGATAGAGTGGGCATCGAGCCTACCAAGGGCATGGAGGGATCTATGTGCCCTCCAAACCAAGGGAAACCTTGTTCGAAAGGAGCAGTTTGTGGAATGCCCTCGGACTGTTGCATGAAAGGAGATGAGGTGGACGGTATCGAGGATATCCAAGTAACAGGGATCTGAAAAGGTCCAGTAGTAGTACCAAGAGGGGTAGTTGTTGTCAAAGGTTGAGAACTAGACATCCCTATAGTACTAGTACTGAAACTAAAAGGAGTTGAGATAGATGTAGCCTGCAACAAGGTGGATACCGACGTGCTTGCGAAGGAATGAGCGAGAGCTCTCGTAACCATGGCAGCAGAGGGAGTTTGGGGAACTCTAGTTTCATCTCCAGAAGTAGCCATATGATAACCAGGGGTAAACCACTATGCACTATACTCAAGTTGGCCTAGAGAGTCTACAGTTATGAGTAACGGATCGCTTGGTCCAGTCAGGGGAGGGTTGAAAGGAGTGCTAAACTCTCGAGAAGTTAAATCCTCAACCTCAACAGTATCAAAGACCTGCAGATCCTGAACTCTTGGCTGTGGTTCTCCGGGTACTTCTGTTTCGCCCGTAAGTTCGTAAGAACCACAGGAATCCATCCTCCGGCGTCGCGGTGGTGGTGGAGGCTCCACAATGAGTGGGGGAAGGTTTTGCAACCTCTGATACCTACGAAGAGGTTGGTCCTCCATAGTTATATCAAAAGCAAACTAAGTATAAAACCTAGTGGCCACTATGACTAGGGAGCAAACAGCATAACACTAAAAGATTCCTAAGTGATCAAACCAGGCAAATAAGGCTAATACTTAAGATTTGATTATTGTATATTTTATAGCTTTGACTTTAAGATTTGGATTTTTTTTAAAGATGGTTCACTGATTTTTTCAAGGGCTACATACACATTACATACACTTGTTATTCCAAAGAATCAAGGTATGGCCAATCACATGTCTTGTCAACTCATTACATAATCAATACATAGGGGCTAAACAAAAGCATCATGTCATTCACAAGAGCTACATCATATCACTCACAAAAGCTACATTGCCTTAAATTCATTTAAAGGATAAATTATTATTTCTTTATATAAAAAATATTTAATAACTTTGTGAAAATCGTATATAAACAAGGAATCGCTTAATTTCATGCATTGATTTGATATCTACTTAGAACGTTATTCTAAAATTTAGTTATTATTAATAATAATATCCATCTCCGTATACATGAATATAAATTAAATATCATTTCTTTACATCAATGGTGCTATAGAGTTCATGAAAAAATTCAACATGATTGTTGATACTCTCTCTAAGGATTCTCATGGAGGAACAGAAGGCTATGTCAACTGGGAAGAATACATGGAGGATCATTGTTGCGATAAGGGCATGGTCAATCTGTATGATCAATATTAAATGTGATGATCATAATTTTCCCATGGTGTTATTGCTTTTTGTTGTTTTTGGGTGATCCACCATAGAACATGGATAGAATATGCAGATTTTCTGGCATCTTTTTGGGTGTACTACTGATATTCATTAAACACAAATCAAGTAGTACAACTTTTTTCCACTGAAAAAAAGTGAGGCCTATCATTTTTTAAATAATGTACTATGATACAAAACTTAAAAGTATATCGTGTGGGCAAGGGAAAATTGCTGGAAAAATGATTTTAGCCATTAGATCTTTATCAACAGTGGAAGTCTCGTGCTCTTACAATGTAAAGAAAAAGAAATGTTTGTGTTACTTTATTACGTGTTTATAAATAATTTTCACTATTTTGCAATAACTAACCTTTTTTCTTTTTAAATAAATTAATATAAAGATATTTATTTTTTAGGTGATGAAAACAAAAAAAAATTATCAAAAATCCAACAAAAAATATTTTAAACAGATAGAATTAGGGGAGAGGCTCCATTTGTGGTGTGGGGTCCACTCCGCCATGTCGGAGGACACCCGGCCAGCCCCGTCACCTATACGACAAGTGCCCAATCGATAGTGATGCGTGTCCCCCACGTGGCATATTCGCTTTTTAGGGTTTAAGTGTCGTTTAGGGTTTTCGTTTCCACATTTTGCTGGGGCTTGTCGGGCACACTGTGCATTCTTGCTTGGGGACGATGCGTGGGAATTCCGCCACCCCGGTATTGGTCCACCGGGGTTCCTCTGCCTACGCAGGCTGGTGTCAATGGCTGCTCTTTCGTGTATGCTTGGTGGTACACAGTGTTTCAACCACGGAGTTTAACCGAACCCTTACCTGCTCATGTTGCGTTGCTTGCTTTGTTCGGTGGGATTCCAGATGTGGTGCGGCCTGATCTGCGTTTTGGGCATTGATATTTGTCTTTCGGTCCGGTGGGTTTTCATTTGTGTTCGGTGGGATGCCAGTTCTGTGCAGATACCTTTGCGTTTCGCGACTGTGGGTTCGTTCGGATGTGCTCGGCGACTGGCGACTGTGGATTCGTTCGGAGGTTGGCGAAAGTGCGTTCAAGGTGGTTGAAGCCGGCTGGTTCGATGGCCCTCCTCTTCACCCACCAAGCAATCGGTAGGGTTTTAACCCTACCAGCAACTGCAGTGTTTTTCAACACTCTCCATCTCCTAGCGGATGATTTTGTTATGCCTTTGTTATTATTCATAATTCTGCTGCGGCTGGTGATTGTCTGGATGTGTTGTAATTTCGGTTTGGCATGTGGGTTTTGTTGTGCTTTTACTGTCTGGTTAATGGTTTTTAATGGTGGCTTATTACGAATTATTGTGGATTTGTTTAATGGTTTTTAATGGTGGCTTTTACTGTCTGGTTAATGGTTTTTAATGGTGGCTTTTACTGTCTGGTTAATGGTTTTTAATGGTGGCTTATTACGAAATATTGTGGATTTGTTTAATGGTTTTTAATGGTGGCCTTTACAGTCTGGTTAATGGTTTTTAATGGTGGCTTAATGGTTCTGATGGTGGCTTTTACTGTGTGGTTAATGGCATAGCCCCGACAATATTGGGTGTTGAACTCTGTTAATCGATTTTAATGGTGTGGCCCCTGCCAGCGTTGGTGTAAACGTTTTTTGAGGGTTGTCGATGGATATGGGTGTGTTGGATATTTCAATCCCTGCGTGGTTTCTGCATACTTTCATGGTTCCGGTTCTGCTTGATTGTAATCTATTTACTTTGGAAAATTAAAATGTTATGGTTCTGTCTGCTCCGTGATGCTTCCACATGTTAAAATATACAGTTGTTAAAATGCTTTTCTATTAGGGTTTGTTTGTCGAGGGTTTCGTAGGAGTTACTTTGTTTTAATGTAGCTTACTACTGGGGTTATGGGTTATGGGGTTATGCCTCAATCCATTTTTTAAATGCATCTTGCTGCTGTGGTTATGAAGCTGCAAAATAGGTAAACGTGGTGGGGTATATTATGCTTTGAAGCTGCAAAATAATTAAATGTGGCTACACTGTCATGGTGTTTGATGACAAACAGGGAAATTTGGAGAGGCCCCTCATTTTGTGCGAAACTTTGACACAGTTTAAGAATTGTAAGTGGATTTATGCATAACCCATCGCAGCATTTTAAGTGGATTTATCTTCTTCTTTGGATTTGGAGAGGCTTGCTTGGCCTCGTGCAAATGTTGGCATTTGATACAATGGATTGATTGAATTTTAATCAATATTAATTATGGATTCGAGTTTAAGTGCAAATTATATATGGTACCTATCTGTGTTGTTTGGCTGGTTTGTGCATGTTCGTTTGTTTATGGGTTTGATTGTATGTGGAAATTATATATGGTTTGAGTTTAAGTGGAAATTTTATATGGTTTGAGTTTAAGTGGAAATTAGAGAATTAAAAAAAAAAGAGGGCAACACTCGTATTGTGACAGTTATACAGTAAACTCAGGTGATCAAGAATAACACTATGCAACAAACTAAAAATACAGGTGAGAGAGATACCATACATACCAATTTCTGTTTTTTTTTACAGTGAGTATGCTACGGTTACCTTTCTTAGGAGATTGTGCTGTTAGCTTTGTAAAGAGAGGGCAGAGAGCAAATTGTGACCCAAAACAGTAAACCTAGGTGATCTTGTAGCTCATGCCCAATAAGATAAATACTCAAGACTTGACTCGAGTCTCGTTACACAACCCAAGGTCTAAAGAGGAACAAATACAAGGAAGAAATAAAACCTGTTCATTTATAATAAAAGAAATACACTTCATATTAATAGTACTGAAATACAAATACAATAACTCTGTTTGAAGTAGATGTCAAAACACTGCATCTGTAATAAGTAGTTGTCAAAACAATGGCTCTGTTTCTAAAAGTGCCATGGTGCCATTTCAACAAAGGTGCCTAGGATTTAGGTTATATGAAGCCCTCACCATGCTTGATTGGGGCTGCACAAAAAGAAAATGCCTTGAACACAAAATACCATTTGGTTGGCCTATACACCGGATATCCTATTCTTCAAGAGGTTCGTCACCTCCCACACCATTTCTTGTAGGGTTTCCAACTTGAGACATGTAGGGTGACCTTAGTGAGCATGTTTGATTAGGAAGGGTGGGGTTGGTGGAAACAGATTGAGGCCAATTTACTCCTTGCAACCAAGGAGGAATTGAATAGCCATAGGCCTGACTTGTGCTTGGGACCCCTGGAATATTTGTTGGTGTTGGATAAGCTAACATAGAATGGGACCCTGTAGTAGTAGGAATAGAGGTGGGGTGTAAACCTGCATGATTATAGCGGGGTATCTGAATGTTAATAAGATCCTGGTAGAATCGTGCACTGCTTGCAAACGCTTCTAATGATCCTTCCATCATGTTCCTTTCGCTGGTTGTTCTTGGAGTATCAGCCATCACATTCCTTTCCTCCATTTGTGATGCATTATTTTGGTTCATCTGTTGCACCTTCCTTGCTTCCTTTGCTTGCCTTTCCAACTGCTTCTGGTGCTCTTTTTCTTGTTGATTAGCCTCTCTTGCAATCCTTTCCTGTGCCCACTGTCCAGCTGCAATCATCCTTGCTTCCTTCTTTTCCTTTGCAAGATCTTTCTTCCTTTGTTTTAATTCGTGCAAAGCATGTTTCTTTTGTTCGGATTCAACCAAGAGGCTCATGTACTCTTCTGAAGTGAGTAGTTGTGAACTCCGGCCCAATCGAAAAATGTCTGTCTGTCCTTCCCTTCCTTGCGTTGACACTCTCTCCATTGGCAACTTTAGGAATCTGCCAAGCCTTGGTGTGTTCCCTGGCAGTGGTTCTTCAGCTATGAGAGGTTCTTCTACTACAATATATTCTTCAGCTGCATCATCGTTGTCTTTGCTAGGATCTTCTACCAACCCACCATCAACATAAAAATGGACAATCTCATCTAGCTGCGAAAGCATGTTCATGCTTTCATCGTTGGTGGAACCACCAATGTGTCTATTCAAGTTCATCATGGCCTCTGTCATCCATGATGGTTGAGATACTTGGGTTGGCACTGTCAATGTGTCATTGTTGCTACCTAGACTGCGACAACCATCGACCACATTTATATTTGCCACAGAATCCACTTATGTGCCGGCTGGACCACCTAGCCCCATGTTATCTTCCGCTGCATGGTCATTGAATTGTGTAGCGCAGACCTGTTCATTATCATCAGAAGCACCAACTCCTTCGCAATGTCCTTGAGAAAGGGACATGATGTTGTCCACAGCATCTACCTCTTGATGGCCATCCAATTGCTCTTCGACATCCTCAAGATCTTCGCCAGCCACAGCTTCTTGGCCATCCACATCAAATGCTCGGCTACACCCAGTGTCATGCATAAGAGCATCATAATTCAATGGCCAGATACATGTTCGCCTAAAGCCAGCCTTGATATTGGAGGAGGTGAGAGCCCTTTTGAAAACCTTGCTTGCAAGCTCAACTAACTCAAACCTCTTTACCTCTACCCCTGGGTTCTGAGCCATCCATGCAGCACGTTCCGACCTGAAATAAGCCTTGAAAGGCCCAAACACACTCACATCCAGGGGCTGCAACCTATGAGTGGTGTGAGCAGGAAGTGTTAACAAGTCAATGCCCAACCTGTTTGCCTCCTCGATGGTTTGCACAGCAATGTGGCTGCCATGGCCATCTAAAACCAACAGGTGTCTGTTTTCAGGCGAGACACCGCCTGGTACGGATGCTGCAAAGTGGCAAAGCCAATTCAGGAAAAGTTCTTTAGTCATCCATGCATGGGGATGTGCAGCCATGCACACCCCAGGTTCACAGTTTTGGATATAGTTTTGCCCTTGAACAAATAAAACCCCGGGATTGCCATACCAATTGCATTCACACATGATAGAATGGTTATCCACTCCCTGCTTTTGGGCAGAATCTTCGGCACATTCCTGCTCCCTCTCTTTGCAATGACCCGTATGCCACAATTCCTTCCTGCCTGTAACCCTGTCTCATCGCAGTTCCAAATATGGTCTGGAGTGTAAGAGTGTTTCTCATATGCAGAAGAAAGAGTGTCATAGAACTTGGAAACAACTATGGGGCGTAGATTCAATGCCCTGTCTCTGTCCAGGCCCTCCGCAATTCGTAGCACTAGCTCCAGATGCATTTTTTTGAAACCAGCCCACCAAGACTTACCTGGAAACCCATCTTTGAATGGGTTTGGCCTCCCCTTACAGATTTGAGCAACAGTTGATTTCAGTTGTATCAAGTCTAGCCCATGTCCCAATTCGGCCATCTCCTTGCACCACACCACTACCTCCTCCTCCTCCTGTTCAATCATGACTATAAGAGGACTTCTCCTCTTGGTATGGGTCAGGCCATTTATTCAGTAATGGATTGACGTGGGTGAAATCCCATGTTTTTTGGCCGCTGCTCTAACCGAAAACCCCTTGAATTCGACATCGTCAATTGCAGCCAACATGTCTTCTTTTGTCCATCCTCTAATTGCACTGATTTTCTTCGTTGAAATGGCACCTTGCACTGTGGAAAATGGTGGGAGTATGGGCGATGCTGGAACTGTGGATGGCGATGGCTCTGTCATTGATGGTGGAACCACACCATCTACCTCTTCCACGGGAACATTCTCAGAATTTGTTGTAGCAATGTTGTCATTTGAAACACGGGCCCTTTCGTCATCCGATGATGTGCATTGTATCTAGGTACCCTGCTTCCTTGTGTTCCTTGTACGACATGCAATATTGACTCTTGGCATGGCTATGAAAATCTGCAACATCCATACATGTAACATTTAATGGTGTATTATATCCAGACAATTAACCTGTGAGTATTATAGATCCTTATGCAATGGAATTACAAAAAAATCCACAAAATTGCATATGTTTTAGGTTTCAATGCTAAACAAGAATGAAATTCTTTCACTTATCTAGGGATTCCATTTTTTTAGGGAAGCATGTTTTGAAAGATTGGAGAAATGTGATTGATAAAATCAGAAAAAAAAGATGGAATATTGAGGAACACAATGGTTGAATCTGGTATGGAGTTTTTATGGTTTTAATAATTTTCACTGTGTCAATTGCTTAACAATGGAGGTTTGAAAATTGAGAAAATGTGGACTTGTTAAAGAGAAGTGCGTAACACTGCTATCATGCATGTATGTTGATTGTGGCCATTTTAATGTTTGCTTGGCTGGTATTGAAATGTTCATATGAATATAGCTTCTCCAAGTGTTAAATCACCCCTGCTCTGCTCGCCTGAGGCTCATAACACTCTGCCCGTGATCTCATTTTTTAGCTACTGAACTATTCATAGATGTCACTGAACTATTAATTATAAGAAGTTTGATCATCAATTGCTCTGTTGCTTTCACTCTTTCCATAGTCTATTTAGGTTTTATTGCACTTACTGCCATGAAACTTGTGTTGACAAAAGCATAGAGATTATATAAACTATACTGCTTCGAAAGTCAGGATATTAATGGAACTGTACAAATTTTGTGATTTTAACCATTGAAGATGTTCATCACCATTTTAAATAATTTTCATATTGTTATGGATATTAAAATTAATTGAAATAGATTTCAAGATAGTTCAGCCAGACTGGTAAGGCCATTTGAAAATCCAAATTCATGGAAATATCAGATGTGGTCTTAGCCTATGGGGCTATTCCATAGAAATAAGAATATAATATTAAGCAAAGTTGAAAGAAGTTATAACCATCCTATACTTGTTGCTTTTATCATTCTCATTTTCCTACTTGCGTATTTCAATAGATGGTTAATCGAATACATGAAATAGGTTACTCTACATACATGTCACACAGTGCACACACTGTTGGGCTGTTGATGGATGGGTGACACTGTGCACACACCGTTCGGCTGTTGATGGATGGTTGAGTCCTAGCTGATAAATGCACTGCTTGGCTGATAAACGCAATGCTTGGTTGAGTCTTGGCTGATAAATGCATGCACTGCTTGAAAGATAGATGAATTGAAGGGATGCAAATGGGTTCAATTGTGTGCAAAGAGGTTGGTTTATAGTTTTTTTATGTTGAAAATTATTGGATAGGGGAAATGACATGGATTGCATGGTTAATTCTGAGAATGGGAGGCTGGGATTGATTTGGCACCGATCCAATGACTAGAGAATTGTATTTGCATGATCCATGTGCTCTTAGTGTGTTTAATGGATGATTTGCTGCTGGCCAACTGCTTTGGTTGAGTTTAATGCTTGATTTGATCTTTGACAACGAATTCTGTTTGCAGAGTTGAGAGTTTAATGGATGATTTGATTTTTTAATTTAAAAGTTTAATGCATTGTTGCTTTTGGGCATGCGTAGAGTTTTGTTGCTCCTTTTGATTTCATGAATTTTAATGGGTGATTTGATTTTTTCAATGGGTAGATGTCATTTATTGAGGTTGCATGTGTGAGTGGTTGAATAATTATGGACCAGATGCTAACCCTCCATTTCACTTGCAGTGTGCAGATGGTAATGGGTGATGGAACACTGAATCCTGCTGTTTGATTGTTGCTTCTCCAATTGTGGTTCATGAGGACTGATGTGATGCTCAGGGTGTACTTAGTAGATGAAGTATGATAGGCTTTTTTGATGTTCCACTTGTAATTAATGGCAAGACAGAGTAGATCCTCAATTGGACTGGATGGTTTTTAAGGTTGGCATTAAATGGATTGAATACTGTCAGTTGGGGTCCTAATCAGTTTCTAAGTGTATTTTGGACTTAACATAATATATATCTATGCATAAATATGTTGTGTATTGATTTTTCATTAATTTGAAAATGTGCAAGAATAGGGTGGTTGATGTGACAAGAACCATAACCACTACTAGTTCCCACACAACAATAAGAGCCTCTCCCCTACAAATATCAAATATCAATATTGCAAATTAGAAAGTTATTAGAATCCATTTTTACATTAAAAATGAACTTTTATTAATTAAATGAGACCATTTTAATAAATATTATATTTTTTAAATTTTAATGATAATAAAATAAAAAGAAGTCACAAAAATATTTAAATCTATTTCTTATTGCTTAAAATCAAAATGAATCATTAACACCTTGAAACTATTAAAAATAATGATAATGATAATAAATAAACATGAAAAAAATATTTTTTTAATGCATTGAATTAAAATGAATCTTTCTCAACCTTCGAAATGTTAAAAAAATAATATTGATGATAATAAATAAATATGACAAAAATATAAATACATCTATGTACATTTGCACCATGAGTTTTTTTAGCGCTTGATATTCAAAAGAATAGTGATTAGATTTTATTGACTGCATATAACTCTGAAATACCCATGTTGTTTGGCATATTATTTAGTGAATTTATGTTATTGTTGATTGGTATATAGTTCAACCAACTTTTGTTAATGTTGTTGGGTATTTGGTTACTTCAGTACTAGTAGGTGCTCATTTTAAATCGCCTCAATGAGATGTAATAATCTATACCAACAGATTTACTAAAGATCCAATCCCTAACATAGATAAGCATCCTTGGGTTTTTCCAACAAACTTTTCTAACTAGGTTTCCTTGAAAAAAGAATAACAGGCTTTGGATCAACCATCTATGTAAATAGTTGAACTACATCTGTATGTACTTCCTTCCCAAACCAAAAACAAAGATAACAATTACAGTATAAGACTCTGCTGCCAACACAGAACAAACGGTACATACAACAGAAAATAACCTGCAGATATAAGTGTAATGCAACAAATAGACCACAGACAGATTGGGAAAACAGTGTGGTTACAACAATAAAAAATAGAATCCATATTTACATTTTTATGTATCTCATGTACCGCCGTTCACTCTAGTTCACCAGAGAGTTGGGGGTTGAGAAGGCACCCTGTGACCCTTGTAATATTCGGTAAATTTCAGAGTGAGGATCTAGTACAAGATAACTTCATGGCATGGTTTATTTCTGTCTCAGGTAAATTTCCAAATGTACATCATGCATTGACAGTGCATTCTGCTACAAAGATTGCATAAAACCAAAAAGGAGAAAAAAAGGATCGAAGCCTTTATGCTAATATTGTAACCTGATAACAGAGATCTAAAATGAGATCTAAATGAAAGACCATTTATCTGGTTAGAAACTTTTCATGTTAACAAAAATACAGACCGCCAAACTAAGAAAAAGAAATCAGCTAAACATCCTCACATAAAGCTTTATAATACATTTCTCCCAGCATAATACGCAGAAGCAAGCATGTTAAGGCAAAAATAATCTGGATGATTTTACTTGATTACCCGCACTGTTCAAAAACCTCCACCGTAACTGCCACTCGAACCATACCCAACTGCAGCACTCCCGGCACCATATGCTGGAGTCCTAGATGAAGCTGGACAGTCTCTTGCCCAGTGACCACCTTGACCACATTTGTAGCATGATGTGGAACCCATATTTGTCCCTGAATTCCCATATCCTCCACCAAGGCTGACACCAGAATTTCCACTCGTGCCACTGGGGCACTCTCTTGCAAAGTGACCACCTTTTCCGCATTTGTAACATGAATCAGATGCTGAATTCATGCTAGAACTCCCACTCGGCACTCCTCCATAACCACCCATGTTGCCAAAGTATCCACCTCCTTGATTTGCACCCATCCCATTGCCACCAAAATTCATATTTGAATTGCTTCCTAAACTATTGCTGGCATATCCGTTGTTCCCATATCCTGCATTAGTCCCCATATTTGTAGTAGGCATTGCTGGTGTATTATTAAACTCTCCTCTGGACAGCTTGCCGATTTGATCTAATAAAAATTTACTCTCAGATGAATAATCCAATTTTTCTGCTTTAACAACAGTGGACTTCACTCGTTGTTCATCACTGTATGTTTCCTCTTTTACTTTCAGTTTGAACAAATACTGATTGAAAAGCACCTTACGAATTATTTCCCCAAATTTGATATCATCTTGTTCTTCATGCTTCAGCATGTACAGGTCCTTGGCATTGACACCCATGATTTCCTCCCCCGCTTCTTGAAAAGCCGTGATCCATGTTAAACCAGTATGGTCTTGAACTTGGGCTTGAAGCAGGTATCTATACGCACAATCAGGAAAATTGCGATCACATCTTTCACAATGCCAAGTTCCATCCCCATAATTACTCACCTTCTTATTGCACTGCCTGTCCCCAACCATCAAAGGGCAAGCAGTGTAACAAAAGTTGTCCACCTTAATAAAAGATATGGTCGCTTTTACTGAAATCCAATCAGGTTTATCAGATTTACCAAGCCCCTCATCTTTAATTTGAGCCACTGTCTTTCGCATGTCAACTCGACCACCACCGGTGCCCTCTCTAGTTAAGGAATGAGAAGCAGTATTCTTTCCCTCCCTTTCAAACCAGTCCCTCAATCTGTGTGCTTCTTGAAAATCGGGGTTTATAAAAAGTTGGCTTGATGTGATTGTCCCCACAGATTTCCCACTAAACTCACTTACGCGGCCAGCCTTCACAGCCAAAATCGGGAAGCCTCCTGAATCACACATCTCTTGAAGCTGCTGGCCTTCCTTATTGCAGAAGTTACCCCACATTGTTATCTCCACACTGCAGACTGACATGTCTTTCAGCTGAAGAGTTCTTTTCTGAGTCTCAATTCCATTTTTCCGCATTATAGTGTTTGAAGGATTAATTGAGATTACAATACCAATAACATCCACCATGGAATTTGTCTCTATGTTCTCAATTTCACTGATTGGCCTGAAGTTAAACTGTTGCTTTGGTATTGAGATATCCTCTTCCAAACAAGGTTCTACTGTTGAAGTGGTGTCCAGAACAATTTCCCAATCATTGTTTAGATGGTTAAAGTTCTTTTGTGCTGGTTTTAGACTTCCCTTGGAAACCATGTACACTTTTCCGGCCTCTATCCGATCATAAAACTGGTCTGCAACTGAGTTAAAGCATGTTACACGTACTTCCCCTCCTTCAGAGTCAAGAAGATCAATACTGAAGACTTTCCCATCTCCTTTTGCATTGTTGTAACGACGAAGCTCTCCCTTGGCAGTAACTCTAGCCTTGATTGTCCACCGTCCCTGGTAAGGATTCAATGCTGCAATAGGAGTGATCCTTGCAGGTGCTTCATTTCTTGCTATTGGTCCTCTGTTAGAATACATTGGAGGTGGTTGATAGGACGGAGCAACACCTTGACGACCATACATATTTGATTGAGGATTCAATCCTCTGCCAGCTGCTACACCAAGTCCAGCACTTGAAGAGTTCTGCACTGAACTTGCAACTGGCTGGGAAGGCTTTGCATATGAACCAGCTGCAGAAATATTGGGAGGTCCGGTTGTCCCAACACCGGGATCATTTTTCGGATAGACCCCACTTACATATTGAGCTACCGAATTTGGATTTGCCCCAGCTCTGAACCCTGCAGCATAAGAACCTCCATATGACTGTCCAGGTTGAATATGTTGTGCCGGTTGAGACTGGGGTGCCTGTTGCATTGGCATAGAAGCCCGCTGCTGCTGCTGCTGCTGCTGTTGAGTATTTGCATCAATCAGCTGTTTTGGATCACCAACTATCTCGCACTTTACCGCTACAACATCCATATTCAAAACGATGATAATCCTGCAAAAGGGGGTAAAAAACACAAATTATATGGATAACTAATAGCGTCAACCAATCCAGGCAACTGATTTACATAACAAATTCACAGGCAAAGTACTTCGAAACTATAATCATTCTGCATGATTTTCATAATCATGCAGAGAAACAATTTCAGGCATGATATGCAAAATTTCAGCAGTTAAGGTGAATATTCAGGCAGGGTTCAATTAAAATCTTTCAATAAATTCGATATTGGAATAAAAGCAGCAAAAATTCAATACCAAAAAAAAGACCTAACTTACTTGCGATTCTGTACCGAATTGCAAATGTATTCGGTCAATTGAACAACCGAACCCTTCTCAACCCGTCCTGATTTCACGTACTCATTGAGCTGCGTTGCGAGCATTGCCTGCTGCATAAAGGATCCATCAGAGAGCACCATTCTGTACCGCTCCTGCATGCTCTGTGCTGTACCGATCTGCTTAATGTCCAGAACTTGCACCATGGGTTTAAGATCCACAACCCCACTGTTCATTGCCGAAATAGCATTGGCCGTCAAAGTCGCCATCATAGATTCAACTTTAATCTTGTGAGACAACAACTTGCTTTAATTTCAGCCTCTCTTCAGTAAAACCCTACAGCTCCTTACTATAATTGCAGCCTCTGTTCAGCAAAAAAATTACATCATTTTAGAGACCCTTTTTACAAAAAAAACACTCCTTGCACTAATTTCAGACTATGTTCAACAATAAAACCTTGGTTTCAGGTGTCATTCGCTCGAGACAGCCATTTATGCTATATTCACAGAATACCTTGATTCCAAACAACTAACCCAAAAACATAAAACCCTTGGTTTTAAACGCAGTTAACATGCACCCTGCAATCTAATTTATATTTTTCAGCAAATTCTTTAATTTTGAATCTAGTTCCGTCCTCGTGACATGCTAAACCTCCATTTACCTTGGTAGCTAACAAAATCCAGTAGAAACTGCAGAAGAAGATCAATTTAAGCTGCCTTGATCTTCTTCCTAATTTTGACGGGAGAAGATCAATTTAAGCTGCCTTGTGAAACAAAATCTTTTCGAAAATTAACCAGAAAATGAAAAAGAATAGCAAAACCCTCCATTTTGAATAAAGCGAGTAACATTCTCCAAACCAAAGCCTTGCAAACCTTGGATTTCGCCGTTCAAACAAAATTTAAAAAAAAACACGAAACCGACGATTTACAGGTCATAGTGACGGCATCTACAAAGATCTTTTAAAGAAACCAGAAAACAAAAAAAATCCGGTTGTCTATGCCAAATCTTCAACGAGTTGCAAAATAAAAAATTGAAGATTGGGAAAATACCGCTTCAACACCCGATTGAGTGGTTAGAGAGTGTCCAAAGAGCACGGCAGAGCCTTCGTATTGATAAAAAGATGGATCAGAATGAGTTCTGCCGCAAAAAATAGTAAGCCATTTAGCGCTCCACTGGTTTCCGCGGTGCGAGGGTTTGAAATGGACGATGTGACTATATCCTTCAACTTCAACTTGTCATTTCAGCCATTTCAGCCATTCCCGCCAATTAGCGCCGTTAGAGTGGACGTCTTATTTGACGGATAAAGTCATGACCTGACGGACGCCGTTAAGTACATTGCCGCAGCAGGCTTCGCCAGGACGCAACACCTAAGACAACAAAATTTGAACATTTTTTATTATGTCCTTGACATCTAGTGACGGAAGTCGGGGGCATTAGTTTTGGTCGGTGGATGAAATGTTTTTCATGGTGTAATGTTTGGGTTTAGTTTGGAAATTTTTTATTATTTGTTTTCTTTTAATCTGTGTTTTTTCTATATTGTTATTGGCTCCGTGCATGGTGACCTAAACTTAGGAAACGGTGTTCAGGAGTCGGCGGCGGGGTGCCGTCAGTGGTTCCTGGGCGAGTGTACCATCGCAGGATGGAGGTCCATGTCTCGAACGAGTGGTTTTAGTCATAAAATGCGATAGTGGCCCTACTGTCATTACTCGGATGCCAGAGAATGCTGTAAACGAGATTTAAAAACAATTATGGTGATACATACCGTGACGTACAAGTTTTGATCTACCATTTTTTGGTATTCGATTTGATATTAATGTGGCAATGAACGAAGATCAATATGTGCTTATCTAACAGTTGCAAACACATAACACTAGGATTGCTTCCAATTGTAGCCAATATGCAGTACTCTGGACATTTAATTATGATGGTTGATATATGTGTACACGTTACATGGTCTGGTGACACCTGCTGTACTACCCTTACTTCATTCAGTGGTGATACCTTCGAGGTATTGGTCATCTCTATTCTCCTTGAACAACTCTATTACGCTCGGCTCTTCTCTGCCATTTTTCTTACCTTAGCGATGGAGCGATGGAGGTATTGAGCAATGGTACTAGAGGGAAGATAGGTAATGAATCACGATTTGCATTGCCCCCGTCCTAGGTAATTCCGATGCTTCGATTCTAACTCAATATTAAATTTAAAATGTTGGTAATCACATTGTCCTGTATTCTGCACTAAGAACTTTGGTTTCATTCTTGGTTAGCAGGGTTGGAAACGATTAAGGCTTTGTCCAAACCTGTTATTTGAAATTTTGTTTAAGCACTCTTTCTTAGCAGTGTTGGAGGTCCTCCTATGACTGGTAAAACCGTCTTTACAAAGATTTTAGTCCGTCGATGAATTTATTTGCTTATATTTTGACCTTACTTTCAATGGCATTCAGGTTTTTTCCTGTTCACAGATGTTTTATTTTAACAGATCGAAGGTAATGCATCAACTTTCTTATTCGTCAACTTTCTTAGGCTTACCTGGAATGGACTCAACATTTTTCCTAGTTCTATTGAATTTGAATATTTTTAATGGTTTTGTTTTCTACTCCGGTTTTTCAAATTAAGATGATTTGTTAATTTTCTGGCAGGTTTAAAGTGATTGATTGGACGAGAGTTCCTGGATTCGTCGGTGGTATGAAACTATGGCCTTTTGGTTTTGTTGATTTAAACTTGGTGAAGAGATTGGCAAAGGTAAGCAAAGTTAGGGTTTATTGTAGGTACCCTCACTCTGTCATGGATGCCAATAGATTGACAAGAGACTTGGTTGGATTTTATAAACTTGGGTGCCTTGGACAACATGTGGACCCAAGGAGTTGGGCATGACAAGTACCTTTGGGCACAAGAAACCGTTGGATACACAACATGTTGGATGCATTGCAAATTTTGTGTGCATGGCACGTCAACAGATGTCACTGAGCACAAGTCACTGAAGGGTGTGGAGGCACTATCAGGTGTAAGAAATCGACAAGCATGAGTCACCATCTGGCACGCATACTGAAAATTGGGACTCTTGCTCTTGAAGAAATTTTATGTCTACTATAACGCCTTTGTTACGGAAATTCAAGCCATTCCAGCATGACGCAGTCCATGAAATTACAATGCAATTGCCCGTGGCTTATATGTTATCTTCCATGTAATTCATAGAAAGGACATGGATGTTCCAGATCATATCAATGTATAAGAGAAAAGAGACAAGAGACAGAAGGGAAAAGAGAAAAACAAATTATCGAGTGAAACCATGAACAGAAAAGAGCAGATGGAGAAGACGCCTCTTCTGGAAGAAGTTGAAAAATCAGATGAATCAAAGAAGAGAACGGTGAAAGAATTAGAGCAAGACGATGAGAAGACGAGGAAAGGTTTGATTCTGTGCCTAATTGTCTCCAACAGCTGGCACTGCAATCAAGTTAGCTCTTTCATGACAGAATGCTTTCTCGTCCTCTACGCTGCGCTCTTTCATGACAAGTATGAAAGTGATTAATTGCCATTTTAGTTCGTGATGATAAGACCATCATCGTTGTAGCACACAAAGGAGAGGATAAGCTTTTTGAAGCCAAAGAGATCTTATCCATGGTTTTAACAAAGATGAAGGTGATTTTTGAAGCTTATCTTAGGACCATGGTGGTGGAGGCTGTCATCACTGTCCCTACGCATTTCAATGAGTGTCAGAGCCAGGAAACCAAGGATACTGGTCTCATTGCTGCCTTGAATGTTATAAGAGTCAGCAACGAGCCCATTGTTGTTTCCCTTTCCTATGGAGTGGACAATAACGTTCATATTGAAGGCTAGATCTGTATTCTCATTTTTTTTTTGGCTGGGGGTACTTTTAATTTATCACTTTTGAGAATCGTTATTGGTATTTTTGAGGTGGAGGCCACTGCTGATGATAACAATTTGGGATTGGAAGATTTTAATAACAAATTAATGAACCGCTTTTGCAAGTCTTCAATACAAGGTATAAGAACATGATTGGCAATGCCAACTCCCTTATGAGACTGAGAAACTCTTGTGCAATGGAAAAGAGAAATCTCTCATCACTGCGCAGACCACCATTGAGATCAATTCTCTCTATGACGGTATTGGATTTTATTGCACCATTACTCGGCATAGATTCCAAGAGTTGAACATGGATTTGTTGAGGAAATGCACGGATTTGTTGATAAGTGTTTATGATGGCATATAGTGACCTGGATGTTACCTCTTTGACATCTCTTCATATTCACCATAAGATCTCTTTAGTGTTTCTGTAGAAAGGGCTTTAATCATAACTAAAAAATTAAACATTAGCACAACCTCAGCAAAAGTTTTGTGCCTATTTATTTTTCTAGAGGCAAAGCGAATCATGGTTAGCAGATAAGCAAATGATCTGTGGATAGTTAACAAATAAGCAGATGGATTATTTTATTAAGTTTGTTCACATGTTAATGATGGAGAATTTCTCTAATTATCTTCTACATATACCAATTCTACACAGAATTGAATTTGAGCTAAACTGTTTGCTAAACGCTATGATTGAATGCTACACATAATAATCGAGAATTTTACTGTGCACTATTAACTTTTAAAGTATATATGAAATTTCTATCATATCCTTGCTGGATCATACACCACGATGTCATGCACCCCCAAAACTCACCCTGCCTGTAAGGCTATGATGGCAGAATACAATATACATTCTGAATACGTTTTTGTTGTTGTTCTCTCTATGTACTTGTTTTTGTTTCCAGGTTTTCATGGTTTCTTCTGATTTGGCTTTTAGGCCTAGTCATGCTACCAAAGTTCACATAAAATTCTTTTCTACAATGCTGCGCTCTTTTCGAAAAACCCATTTACATTGTATTATAGAACCAGACTTTTCAACCAGGTAAGTCCATATAAACTTATTTACTGCGATGTTGAGCTCCATTCAAAAAAACCATTTGCAGGGTGTAAACATAAGAAAAAGGTCATGCGTGATCAACCTCCCATATATTATGCATGTTGGGCACGATAAGGAGTCTTATATACTATTTCTCGTGGATTCTGTTGTTACAGAATCTGTGCTATCAGTGCTATTAGTTAATTAAATATTATATTTAATTAATAACATTTATTTATTATTAAGAATTATATAATAACTAATATCAATAGCTATGAGTTAATTAAATATTATATTTAATTAATAACATTTTTTTTATTATTAAATATTATATAATAACTAATACCAATCATTATAATCATTATAAAGAAGGGAATGTTTTCCCCTCTAGCCACTGAACTAGTTGCCTTCCAAGCACTCATCTCCTCTCTTGGGAAGTCGTTGCCCAGACCCCAGCCTCTCATTTTGGAAAAAAGTTGGACTCAATCACCGAGGTGAATCTTTTGGTTGATGTTGTGATGCACAAATCTCTTACCTCCTTGAAAGAAAGCTTATTGGTCAATTTATTTGAATTTGGTGACCTCTGAAATTAATAGTTATGTGTGGATGCAAAAAACTTGGATGGTTATGATCAAAGGAAATGTCTCCTACTTTAGTGTTTCGTGGTTGAGGGTAATTATTAAGGGTAGGGCCCAGTCCAAAGGCAATACATAAACAATCACAAAAATAGATGAAAATATATGTTGCACTAATGAGATAAAAACCAAAATGCTAAAATCAAGTGGCGTGTCAATGAGATAACAAAAAGAAAATGATGGTACAAATATCAAGCTAGGTCGGAGACTCGAAACAAACAAGCAATTCAAAAATGGAACAATTGGATCCTTTTTGAACCATATACAAAATATTCATTGTATATCTAATCCCTCAGAAACCTCAAAAGCTTGTTCTATGTGGATTTATGATCAAATTGACAATGAGAGAATTATTTCTCACCTAATTAATTCATCCCGACCTCTATCAACAAATAGCTATTATCCATAGCTATGAACAAATAGAGTAGGTGGCAATGTCAAGGACATTGCCACCTCGTGGCTCTTGTTTTAACTAGCAATTGCCCGCCCTTTCAGCGGTAAAAAGTACCTCTAGTTGAATATTTAAAAGTACCTCTTTATGTTAGGTTGATGCATTAGTTGAATATATTTGTTTTATAAATGTGATAATTAATAGAATCATTCATCTTAAACTTGGATTTATCAAGCACGAAGAGGTATCCAATTGTTTGAGGTGTAATTTTATTTTTTAAATTTAAACTCAATAAATTTGATTTCTCTTGGTTGTTATATTTGGGTTTAAGTTTTAAGCTTTTATTTTATAAACAAATTCGAACATTACAACATCTCCCCCATACTAGGGGGTATCCTCTCTCCTCTGTGCAATTAACTTAAAAATAAAGTTTATAATTAATAAATATTTTGTAATCTCTAGAATGTAGCAACAAATAATTAATATTTTGTAATGTTGAAATAGCTCAAGGTGAAAATTGTGATTTTACGTGATATGTTTATTAGTAAATGGCTACGACATTATGGAGCCCATGTATTTATAACTAAAATGCATTCAAAATGTCATACTTGATAAAAGCTCTCCTTCAGCTTTTTTCAATGATGCTTGTCAAGGGGTAGACACCTTCGTGGCCTCGGCTTCCTTCTTCACCTTTCAGATGTTGACTACTTCACCTTCAAGGCAAATGCAGGACATGGCACAAACAATAAAGGTGAGCTCTTAGAGTTATATTACCTATTGAAATTAATGTTGGAAAAGGGAGTTAAGCAGATCAAAATCATGGGTGATTCACCTTTGTAAGTCAACTGGATTAAGGGATTAGCACAGCTAAGGAATATACACCTCCAGGCTTTGGGTTCTCAGCGTAAGACTTTATGCTTAGTCTTCAACAAAATAGATTTCTCACATGTCCATTGTTCTCATATCAAGCAGGGGGACCAATTATCCAAACTTAGGGTTGTTGCTGTCAAAAGGCAATTTTCATTTGACACATTTTATAGGTTTGGAGGAAGCTCATTCCCACGGGCTACTTGACTCTTTTTAAACATAATGATTTCTATTAAAACTTAGGGTTTATATTTGGTATATGGAAATATATGGCATCTTTGAGACTTGTTTTAGCCTTACTATATTCCTTCTTTGCTAGAATATTGTTTATGAAGCCTCTATATAGGCATATCTTGTCAAGCTGAAAAAAAACCTTTTTTGAGTCTCACTAGGCAAGTTGACAAGCTCGTATTCTAATATTTTTTGGATCCATGAATGGTTGTGTTTTTAGCACCTAAAGATTGTACTTTTTTCAACTTGAATAGAAAGTACGTGTTTTCCTGGGAAAAAAATAATATTCTCCTATAAAATATCTATTAGAGGCACACTTAATCAACATGTCTATATTAATCACTAAGTGATCTATGTAGATATACATGTTTTTCCTATGTTGGTCCTCATGTGAGGTAAGTGAAGCTCCTCTCGAGTTCAAGTATTCATTTCCAAATCATGTTGTAGACAAGGAAAAATTGTTCCCTTGTAAACAACAAAGATTGGTTTTTAATGTGCTGAGAAATACAATCTCATGTTTTTTTTAACCCAAATAGGGTTTTTCTCCAATTTTGAATCATCTGTGTCTAATCTATAGTTTGAATTTATTGTATGTTGTTGCATTTACTGCATAGCCATTGTATACCGCCTGCTAAATGCCTATTGTAGCAAAGTAGTTTGCATAGAGTAGGGGAGAAGAAGCATTTTATTGGGCGTTTTCCAGACAATCGAGAATTTTGAAAAACAATGGCTAAATCACTCTCATAACTCTGCAATATGGCTCTACTTCCAAAGGTTGTCCTTGCTATAGACAATAGAGGTGATAAGCAAGCCATTAAATAAACAAAGAACATAAATCGGTGAAATTTATGCCAAACAAACAAACCAAGCAAATAAATGTATGTGTTATTTCCTTGAAAACAAGGGCATTTCCAACATATATGACTTGCAAAGCATGTACAATCATGGGCATAAGCAGGATCCAAGCGTTTTCCTTAACATCTTTAGCCATATATGTATAAAACTTATTAATATATAAGAATTTGAATACCTTAATTTCATAATGATACAACTCTCAGGAAACAATTATCTACCCATCAATGTACAATATATTTTGTCGCCATATAGTTTCTCATCTCCAAAAGATTCACCAACAGACATATTGCCTTCAAATTAAAACTTTGATATTGTATATGATTCATCCAATATTTGATTAGGTATAGAAAGTGGTAGTGAAGTTATACAATGGGTGGTCATGGAGCCATTTTGAAAGGAGAAACATCCGGTGTGATATCAATTCATAGATGCCATGAGGTCAATGTCCATTGATCTCAACCAACTAATCCCAAAAATCAGATAAAACAAGGGCACATAAGGATGTTGCTCTTGCAAATAGGTCAATCGCAAAGCAAGGTCATTTGCAATAAAAGACCCCACAATCAACAAGTCACTGCTTCATTTAGTTTTGGGTAGACTGCGTTAGTTAGGTTCTCTTTGATTAGTAAAACTCAAAAACTTCATTTAAAACAACATTCACTAAGATTCATTTTTTAATAGTTGCAAAGAGAAATCATTGCAATTTTTTAAACCTTAAAAACAATAATTATATTTTATTTTTGGTTGTGGAGCCGAATTATCTTCCTAATTCAAAGGTCATGTATTAGCCGTGTTTGAATCCCAGTTCCTAACAAGGAGATGTGCGGGAGCTTGCCCCCTCACTAATGTCGTCAGGGGGTCTAGGGGGATGGCAATACTTTTTGGAGCCCCTCCTGTAATACCCCTAGTTTTGGCTTGGAACGTATTAATCAAAATTACGTAAATGATGTAAATATTATAGTATGGATGCCTAATGCATAGCTCAAGGCCAAGGCCCAACTAGTGAATGGCTATGCATGTATGATGTATATATTGTTATTTGGATTGTATAGTTGGATTGTCATACTAACTCAAAATATATGTAAATAGTGTTGCATAAATAATGAAATGGTCCAATACGGTTGTGTAAAGAGCACTAGGGGAGCTATGATTCCACCAGAGGGGAAGAGGAAAGGGTGGCATGTGGGAAACTAAATTCTTTGTTGCCAAGTGTTAACCTTAGAACTCAACAAAATTCTGCCATGTGCTTTGAGTGAGCCAATCACCTTCTTTTGACTATTTCCAATCATTGAATGCATGTGTAAAGTTGGTGGAAAAGTCACCTATAACAGTTATTGAAGCATGGGGTTGAATGCACTTTTGTGACAGTTCTGTCACAAGTCAAAAGTCAGTCTACAGATATCAAGGGTCTTTTCTTCTATGGTCATGAGCTATATAGATTGTCTTTTCACCATTATCTCATATCGTATGGAGTCAACCTTCATTCTATCATTTTTCTCTCACATGGGTCTACACTACACAAAGCTCCCCATTGTTGTTCATGACCTTTACCAGACTATGTATAACCCAAAAATTCGAATTTATGGACAACACTGAAGATTTGGAAGGGAAAATAGATGGTTGTAGGTGAGCATAGAGGTTGGGCAACCAAAGAACCCTTACCCATAGAGTTTTGTTGCTCACAGGTGCTTGAGAAGCCATGAATTAAGGGATTTCCAACAACACATATCAGATTGGACTCCTTCTATGCACACACTGGAAGCACCTAGTAAGATGGATCACCCAAGAGAACTATGGATTGTTGAAGGGGATTTCTAAGCCTAGAAGGGTGTTTTGTGGGGAAGATATTGTTGGGGGGCAAGGCTGTGATGGCTGAGTGAGATCCCTATAGAGCTCTCTATGAGCATTTGGCTAAGCATAGATATCAGAACGAGTTGTGGGTTGAGAGAGAGAAGCATGTAGGAGTTTCATTTGTCGCGACGGCGTCATAGCCCGGCTTGGGGGTCGCCTCTCAGCAGAAAGAGTATATGTTGGACAGAGTTCTTACGATTGGGTCAAAATCCTCTCTGACACAGCCAGTTGCTTGGATCTGCATTGGATGAAGATAAGTATTGTTTTCTATTTCAATGTGCAATGTTTTTATTTGACACATGTTATGATTCAGTTCGTATATGCCTGCTAGATGTGTGTGGATAGAGTTTATTTCCGCCGTGTATTTTTATTGTAGCATCTACAAACATATATTAAATGTTATGAATTTGTAATAAGGCTAAGGGGCGAAATTTGGAAGCCCATACTTAATTAATTTCCCCTTCCATTGGTTGGATTGGGTGAAGGGGATGTTACAGAGTGGTATCAAAGCTTTTGGTTGCAGTACCGAAGTTGTATGGGCTAGAAATCCAGGTTTACAGGAAAAAATTAGAAATGGTTATGTAGAACAAAGTTTTTTTTAAGTGACGGATAAGGGGATGGAAGTAATTTTGAATTAATCCCCCTTATTGCCAAATCAAAATTATGTGCAATTTCAAAATTTTGAAAAATTTGGGAATTTTTAGATGGACCCCATCCATGTCACGTGGACGGGTGACATGGAGGTGCCACATGGGCAAGGGGTCTAACGTGGTGGATCCACGTGGGCAGAAGGTATGACGTGGACTAGCCACATCAAACTTGCGCATAGGTGACCACATGTGATGGATTCCAAAGGTGGAGGAGATCTAATCATCAGGCAACAATGGAGATCATCGACCGACAGTGCTTCAGGCTCGTGAAGATGTGCACTGATTACTTAATTAGCACAAGCCTGAAAGGGAAACCACCCCATCGACATGTCAATTACTTGTGCATTCAAGCTCATGGAAGCAATTTCAGGAAACAACTTTCTCGAGGAGCCTGAAACCGCTTTTGGACCAACATGTGGTGATGTGACATGGGGAGATGTGACATGCAAAGATGAAGAAGGAAACCCAAGGGTTGTAAAGGGTATTCCAAAGGTAGTTTCCATTAGGCAAATTTTAGTCATGCAATTGAAGAAATTATGTAGGAAAGGTTGCCAATTGTATTTATCCCATGTTTTGGATAAAATAGAAAATGTAATTCCCAAGTTGGAGGAGTATCATGCGTTGCGAAAATTCAAGGATGTGTTTCCCGATGAAATTCCTGGACTTCCTCCAAAGCGAGACATTGATTTACAATTGATCTTGTGCCGAGAGCTACACCAGTATCCAAGGCACCTTACAAGATGAGTACACCACAATTATTAGAGTTGAAAATGCAATGGCAAGAATTGTTGGGAAATAAGTACATTAGGCCAAGTGTGTCTCCATGGAAAGCACCCGTACTATTTGTGAAAAAGGAGGATGGAACACTCAGGCTATGTATCGATTACATGCAGTTAAACAAAGTCACAATGAAGAACAAATACCCATTGCCTCAAATTGATGACATCTTTTTATCAAATGAGAGGGGCAAAGATATTTTCGAAGATTGACTTGAGGTTTGGTTACCGTCAAGTGAGAATTAAGAAAGAAGACATTCACAAGGCAACATTTAGGACAAGGTATGGGCACAATGAGTTTGTGGTGGTGCCGTTTGGTCTCACCAATGCACCAGCTACATTCATCTCTCATGAATAGTGTTTTTAGCATGTATTTGGACAAGTTTATTCTTGTTTTTTTAGGTGACATTATTTTATAATTTAAGAAGGAAAAGGAGCACAAAGAACGTTTGAAAATGACTTTGAAATTGTTAAGGGAGCACAAGTTGTATGCAAAGATAAGCAAATGTGATTTCTCTAAAAATAAAATTCATTATTTGAGTCACATCATTTCAAAGGAAGGAATATCGGTGGGCCTCGAGAAGATTGAAGCCATCGTGAATTGGCCAACTCCAAGGAATGTGGCAGATGTGGGATCTTTTATGGGTCTTGTTGGTTACTATAAGAGGTTTGTTGAAGGATTCTCCAAGGTTGCACACCCAATCACTTCGCTACAGAAGAAGGGAATCAAATTTGAGTGGACACATAATGTGAATAAAGTCTCCATCTATTGAAGAAGCTTCTCACAAATGCTCCAATTCTAAAAATTGCAAACTCGGAAAATGATTTTGTGGTGTTTACAATTGCATGTAAGTAGGGAATTGGAGGAATTCTTATGCAAGATAACCATGTGGTATGATATGAGTCAAGGGAGTTGAAATATAATGAGAAGAACTATGATACCCACGATTTAGAACTTGCATCCATAATGCACGTTTTGAAAATGTGGAGGCACTATTTAATGGGCAGAAAATTTAAGCCAAGGACAGACCGATGTGGTATGAAATATTTATTTGGGTAGCCAACATTAAATGTCAGGCAAACTAGATGGCTGGAATTTTTATGTGAATTTGATTTTGAGATCAAACACATAAAGGGTAAAGAAAATAAAGTGGATGATGCACTCAGCAAAAAAATTCATTCAAAGCATGTGGCATCCATTAGTACCTGCCAATCAGATTTGAGGCAGTAGATTGTTAATTATATTGTAGAAGATGAATTGTATGTGCAAATAAAAGACAAATTACAACAACGGAATTTAGAACAGAGGTTTGAAGGTTATCATTTGGAAGATGACAACCTTCTTATTTATAAAACCATAATTTATGTTCCAAATGTGGAAGACTCGAGGAGAGTTGTTATGGATGAAATCCATAAAATGTCATATTCTGGTCACCTAGGATACAAGAAAACAATTGCTACAACCACAAATCAATATTTTTGGCCAGGAATGAAAAATGACATTGCTGAGTATATTTCTAAGTGTATGAAATGTCAGTAAGTGAAGGTTGAACATCGACACCCCCGCAGGTATATTGCAGCCCTTACCAATTATGGAATGGAAATGGGAAGTGATTTCCATGGATTTTATTACGATTTTTCCTATGATGGAGAGGCAGCATGACTCCATCATGGTGGTGGTGGTGGACAAGTTAACGAAGGCGACACATTTTATATCGATTAAATCCACGTATAAAGCGGATGCCATTGCAAAGATTTTCATGAAGTATATTTTCATATTGCTTGGGTTGCCTAAGGCAATAATTTCAGACAATGATACCAAGTTCATCTCAAATTTATGGAAATTTATTTTCGCATATTTGGGTATACAACTAAAATTTAGCACTGCCTACCATTCACAAACAGATGGGCAAACATAAAGAGTAAATCGGGTGCTTGAAGACATGCTTCGCATGTATGTGATGGACAAACCATCCAATTGGGAAGATTATTTCTACTTGGTAGAGTTTGCATATAACAATGGACAACAAGCATCATTGGGCATGAGTCTATTTGAAGCTTTGTATGGCAAAAAGTGTAGAACACCAACTACTTGGGATAGTCCAGTGAACAAAATTGTGTTTGGACCATAATTGCTTAAGTAAATGGAACATGAGGTTACAAATATTGGGCATAATTTAAAGGCAACCCAAGATAGACAAAAGAGCTAAGATAAGAACATAGTGCATAGGGAGTTTCATGTTGGGGGATCATGTTTACCTCAGAGTGAGGCCAAGAAAAATTTCCTTGAAGCTTGGAAGTTTTTCAAGCTATCACCACGATATTGTGGACTGTTTGAAGTGCTTGAGAAGATAGGGCCAATTGCATTGCCTGCTAACACTAGAGTTCATAATGGTTTTCATGTTTCTTTGCTTAAGAAATATGTACATGATCCTAACCATGTGATTGAATGGGATGTGATCCAAGTGGAACCCGGGGGAGAGTTCCAAACTGAGGCACTATGCATCCTAGATAGGAAGGTGACATTGCAGCGGAACTCGACCATCAGACAGTTAAAGGTGCAGTGGAGGCACTTTGGTCCCGATGAGACTAAGTGGGAGTTGGAGAATGCCATGAGAGAGGCATATCCATTTTTGTTCTCATTTTGAGCAAACACCGAGGACGACGTCATTCCAATGAGGAGGGGATTGTAATACCCCCAGTTTTGGCTTGGAATGTATTAATCAAAATTATGTAAATGATGTAAATATTCTAGTATGGATTCCTAGTGCAGAGTTTAAGGCCAAGGGTCGACTAGTGAATGGCTAGGCATGTGTGATGCATATATTGCTATTTGGACTGTATGGTTAGCTTGCCATACTAACTCGAAATATATGTAAATGTTGTGTTGCATAGATAATGAAATGGTTCAAGATGGTTGTGTAAAGAGCACTAGAGGGGCTATGATTCCACCAAAGGGGAAGAGTAAAGGAGGGATTATGGGAAACTAAATCCTTTGCTGCCAAGCGTCAACATTGAAACTCATCCAAATTATACAATTTGCTTTGAGTGAGCCGATCACCTTCTTTTGACTATTTCCAATCATTGAATGCATGTGTGAGGTTGGTGGAAAAGTCACCTCCAACGGTTATTGAAGCATGGGGTTGAATGCACTTTTGTGACAGTTCTGTCACAAGTCATAAGTCAGTTAGCAGATGCCAGGAGTCCTTTCTTTTATGGTCAGAAGCTATGTCAATTATCTTTTCACCATTATATCATGTCCTCTGGAGTCAACCTTCACTCTATCATTTCTCTCTCACGCATGTCTACACTACCCAGAGTTCCCTATTGTTGTTCATGACCTTTACCAGACTGTGTATAACCTAGAAATTCGAATTTATGGACAACACTGGAGATTTGGAAGGGAAAATAGACGGTTGTAGGTGAGTGCAAAGGTTGGGCGACCTAGGAACCCTTACCCACGGAGTTTTTTTGCTTGTAGGTGCTGGAGAAGCCATGAATCAAGGCTACATGTGGATTTCCAACAACACATATCAGATTGGACTCCTTCTATGCACACACTGGAAGCACCTAGGAAGATGGATCACCCAAGAGAACTGTGGATCGCTGAAGGGGATTTCTAAGCCCAAAAGGGTGTTGTGTGGGGAAGATATTGTTGGGGGGAAAGGTTGTGATGGCTGAGTGAGATCCATATAGAGCTCTGTATGAGCATTTGGCTAAACATAGATAGCAGAATGGGTTGTGGGTTGAGAGAGAGAAGCATGTAGGAGTTTCATTTGTCGTGGTGGCATCATAGCCCGGCTTGGGGGTCGCCTCTCAGTAGAAAGAGTATATGTTGGACAAAGTTCCTACGATTGGGTCGAAAATCTCTCTGACACAGCCAGTTGCTTGGATCTGCATTGGATGAAGATAAGTATTGTTTTCTATTTCAATGTGCAATGTTTTTATTTAACACATGTTATGATTCAGTTCGTATATGCCTACTGGATGTGTGTGGATAGAGTTTATTTCCGCCGTGTATTTTTATTGTTGCATCTACAAACATATATTAAATTTTATGAATTTTTAATATGGCTAAGGGGAGAAATTTGGAAGCCCATACTTAATTAATGTCCCCTTCCATTGGTTGGATTGGGTGAAGGGGACGTTGCAGAGTGGTATCAAAGCTTTTGGTTGCAGTACCGGAGTTGTATGGGCAGGAAATCCAGGTTTACAGGAAAAAATTAGAAATGGTTATGTAGAACAGAGTTTTTGTTAAGTGACGGATAAGGGGATGGAAGTAATTTTGAATTAATCCCCCTTATTGCCGAATCAAAATTATGTGCAATTTCAAAATTTTGAAAAATTTGGGAATTTTTATATGGACCCCACCCACGTCACGTGGATGGGTGACATGGAGGTGCCACATGGGCAAGGGGTCTGACGTGGTGGATCCATGTGGGCAGAAGGTATGACGTGGACTAGCCACCTCAAACTCGCGCATAGGTGACCACATGTGATGGATTCCAAAGGTGGAGGAGATCTAACCATCAGGCAACAATGGAGATCATCGACCGACAGTGCTTCAGGCTCGCGAAGATGTGCACTGATTACTTAATTAGCACAAGCCTGAAAGGGAAACCACCCCATCGACATGTCAATTACTTGTGCATTCAAGCTCGTGGAAGCAATTTCAGGAAACCACTTTCTCGAGGAGCCTAAAACTGCTTTTGGACCAACATGTAGTGATGTGACGTGGGGAGATGTGACATGCAAAGATGTCATAAAGTATGGGACCCCCGCCAATCATGTCAGTCTTGCAATATCATGCAGATTTTATCAACGGATGATAGTGCTTCAAGCCTGTGAAGATGCACAAAGGTTAATTAATTGGCATGAGCATAAAAGGAAAACTGCCCTACGATGTGTCGCTCTCTCATGCATTCAGGCTCGTAAAGGAAATTTCGAGAAACCACTTCCCATAGAGACTAAAACCACTTATGGCTGATAAGTGGTAATGTGATATGATTTGGTGTTAGAGGTGCACAAATCAAGGAAAAAGAAACATTTTTTGTAGTTGAATTCTAGGTGCCTGAGATCGAAAAATGGCATTGATCTTATGTGCCAAATTGCACAAAATCGAAATATTTTTTAAAAATGAGGGAGGAATCGCAGCTGTGAATAGTTAGATTTGAAGGGGTGATTTAGATGTTTCTGAAATTTGACATAAATTAACAATATGGGTATTTTCCCCAAAAAAAAATAACATAATCAATTGAATGCAGTTATGCTTCAAAGCTTGACAGACATTCAGAGGAAGACTAACCATGGGCAGAATTCATAAAATCAGCAAAAGAGTGGGAGTAGCTCAAGGAAACATTCCCACAAGAGGTCTCATAGATCAATAAGGATTTCTAAAGATAGGACATATGCTCCAAAAATATCTTCTAATGAGTCATTTGACTCTAAAGACTCCATTGAAGGTTTGAGCTCTTCTTCTCATAGGAATAAGAGGAAGAGGCCTTTCAATAACAACTCACGCAGAGAATTTAGGAAGGCCAAACCTCCTACATTTAATGGTGAAGTAAAATATGGTCAAGAAGTTGAGGCTTGGCTTCTTGCGACGATGAAGTATTTTCAAGTCCAAGACTACTCACGAAATATGAAGGCAAGAGTGGCCATATTCAATATGAATGGAAGAGCATCTATACGATGGAATCACCCTAGGCAAGTAAATAGGATAAATGAAAGGAAGATTGTGTGGAATCAATTCAAGAAATACTTAAAGCAAAAATATCTCTATGATAAGTACTATGATGGCAAAATCAAAGAGTTCCATGCGTCAAAACCGGGACAAATGATGATGGAAGAGTTTGCAAACAAATTATTGGAGTTGCTGAGATATGTCAAGTATATCGGAGATGATAAGGTGAAAATTCAACGTTTTCTAAGTGGACTTCCCCGGTCATATAAAGATAGAATTGAGTGTGATGAAGCTCAAACTCTAGAGGAGACCATAAGAAAGGCCAAGTACCGTTATGATGAAAACAAAAGCAAGCCAGAATTCCATAAGGCATGGAAGCACAAGAAAAATGAGAAGTTTGACCAAAGGAAGAAGGAGTTGAAGCCTCTTCAATTTAGAAATCAACCAAAGAAACAACCACAAGGTGTGACTAAACCAATTAGAATGATGGGAGACAAACCAAGAGAGCCAATAGATCTATGAGAGGCACTCCAGTGTTGGGTGTTGGTTGTGGAGCTTGATCTTCCTTATTCAGAGGTCATGTTTGCAGCCGTGTTTGGATCCCAGCCCATGATGGGGGGGTTTGGGGCGGCTCCCCCACCCCCAAAATAGTTGCCATGGGGGTCCAGGGAGGGGGGTGGGAGCGACTAGTTTGGGATCCCCCCCCTAGCGTGGGTTCGGGGGAAACGCCCCTGTAGCGAAAATTTCAGAAAAAATGCCTTATAAAATGTTGTAATTTCATAGTCATGACTTGGTCGATAATGGGTGATTTACGAGCCCATGGTATTGGGTGTCCCATAGTATTTTCCCTTTGTAATCCCTCTTTAAAAGAAAGGCATTATAATACGGTTGTGTATTGTAGCATTGTAAATATATCTGATTATGTGAGAGAGACTGTGAGAGAGTGAAGAGGAAGTTGTGGCGGATGTGCTACATGTTGTATCCCTTCATTTGTTGGATGGTATAATAATAAGGACTAGCAATTTCTGTGTAGACGTAGCCCATCTAGGGTGAACCATGTTATATTGGTGTCTCTCTTGTAATGTGTTTTATGTGATTTATATTTGCATCTTGTTTATTGTTATTGCTCTGCGATCCTGATTTTCTAACATTAGGGATGTGGAGAGGAACATATGCTTAGGAACTATCCACGTCGGAATGGGAGTGCAAAGCAAGTTCACAACATCCAAGAAGCTTAAACTATGGGTCAAGTGGAAAGGACCATCCCTATAATCTATTCATCCTTAGAGAACCGCCAAGCAGACCATCAATCAACTGTGGTTGAGGTCGAAGGTAAGATTGCTAAGCAATCTCTTTCTATTTTGATTGACCTTGGATCTACTCATAGTTATATCAATTCTAAAATTGTCGAGATTTGTGCTTTTAAGAAATCAAAGCACATGATAAATCATGGTTGGTCCAACTAGCCACGGGAACCAATAGAAAAGTTAGTGAAATGGTGGAGAAATCTCGACTAGAAATGGATGGATTGTTCACTTGTGAAAAATTGATTTTTTTTGCAATTGGTTCCTATGATATTCTCATTGGAATGGACTGGTTGGAAGCACACATATTTAAACTTGATTGCTACAACAAGAATTTTAAATGCATTGATGAAGAAGGAAACCCCAAGGGTTGTAAAGGGTATTCCAAAGGTAGTTTCCATTAGGCAAATTTTAGTCATGCAATTGAAGAAATTATGTAGGAAAGGTTGCCAATTGTATTTATCCCATGTTTTGGATAAAATAGAAAATGAGATTCCCAAGTTGGAGGAGTATCATGTGTTGCGAAAATTCAAGGATGTGTTTCCCGATGAAATTCCCGGACTTCCTCCAAAGCGAGACATTGATTTACAATTGATCTTGTGCCGAGAGCTACACCAGTATCCAAGGCACCTTACAAGATGAGTACACCACAATTATTAGAGTTGAAAATGCAATTGCAATAATTGTTGGAAAATAAGTACATTAGGCCAAGTGTGTCTCCATGGAGAGCACTTGTACTATTTGTGAAAAAGGAGGATGGAACACTCAGGCTATGTATCGATTACATGCAGTTAAACAAAGTTACAATGAAGAACAAATACCCATTGCCTCAAATTGATGACATCTTTTTATCAAATGAGAGGGGCAAAGGTATTTTCGAAGACTTGAGGTTTGGTTACCATCAAGTGAGAATTAAGAAAGAAGACATTCACAAGGCAACATTTAGGACAAGGTATGGGCACAATGAGTTTGTGGTGGTGCCGTTTGGTCTCACCAATGCACCAACTACATTCATGTCTCTCATGAATAGTGTTTTTAGCGGGTATTTGGACAAGTTTATTCTTGTTTTATTAGGTGACATTATTTTATAATTTAAGAATGAAAAGGAGCACGAAGAACGTTTGAGAATGACTTTGAAATTGCTAAGGGAGCACAAGTTGTATGCAAAGATAAGCAAATGTGATTTCTCTAAAAATAAAATTCATTATTTGAGTCACATCATTTCAAAGGAAGGAATATCGTTGGACCCCGAGAAGATTGAAGCCATCATGAATTGGCCAACTCCAAGGAATGTGGCAGATGTGGGATCTTTTATGGGTCTTGTTGGTTACTATAAGAGGTTTGTTGAAGGATTCTCCAAGTTTGCACACCCAATCACTTCGCTACAAAAGAAGGGAATCAAATTTGAGCGGACACATAATGTGAATAAAGTCTCCATCTACTGAAGAAGCTTCCCACAAATGCTCCAATTCTAAAAATTGCAAACTCGGAAAATGTTTTTGTGGTGTTTACAATTGCATGTAAGTAGGGAATTGGAGGAGTTCTTATGCAAGATAACCATGTGGTATGATATGAGTCAAGGAAGTTGAAATATAATGAGAAGAACTATGATACCCACGATTTAGAACTTGTAGCCATAATGCACGTTTTGAAAATGTGGAGGCACTATTTAATGGGCAGAAAATTTGAGCCAAGGATAGACCGATGTGGTATGAAATATTTATTTGGGTAGCCAACATTAAATGTCAGGCAAACTAGATGGTTGGAATTTTTATGTGAATTTGATTTTGAGATCAAACACATAAAGGGTAAAGAAAATAAAGTGGATGATGCACTCAGCAAAAAAATACATTCAAAGCATGTGGCATCCTTTAGTACCTGCCAATCAGATTTAAGGCAATAGATTGTTAATTATATTGTAGAAGATGAATTGTATGTGCAAATAAAAGACAAATTACAACAACGGAATTTAGAACAGAGGTTTGAAGGTTATTATTTGGAAGATGACAGCCTTCTTATTTATAAAACTAGAATTTATGTTCCAAATGTGGCAGACTCGAGGAGAGTTGTTATGGATGAAATCCATAAAATGTCATATTCTGGTCACCTGGGATACAGGAAAACAATTGCTACAACCAAAAATAAATAATTTTGGCTAGGAATGAAAAATGACATTGCTGAGTATATTTCTAAGTGTATGAAATGTCAGTAAGTGAAGGTTGAACATCGACACCCCGCAGGTATATTGCAGCCCTTACCAATTATGGAATGGAAATGGGAAGTGATTTCCATGGATTTTATTATGGTTTTTCCTATTACGGGGAGGCAACATGACTCCATCATGGTGGTGGTGGTGGACAAGTTAACGAAGGAAACACATTTTATACCGATTAAATCCACGTATAAAGCGGATGCCATTGCAAAGATTTTCATGAAGTATATTTTCATATTGCATGGGTTGCCTAAGGCAATAATTTCAGACAGTGATACCAAGATCATCTCAAATTTATGGAAAAGTCTTTTCACATATTTGGGTACACAACTAAAATTTAGCACTGCCTACCATTCACAAACAGATGGGCAAACATAAAGAGTAAATCATGTGCCTGAAGACATGCTTCGCATGTACATGTGATGGACAAACCATCCAATTGGGAAGATTATTTATATTTGGTAGAGTTTGGATATAACAATGAACAACAAGCATCATTGGGCATGAGTCTATTTGAAGCTTTGTATGGAAAAAAGTGTAGAACACCAACTACTTGGGATAATCCAGTGAACAGAATTGTGTTTGGACCATAATTGCTTAAGTAAATGGAACATGAGGTTACAAATATTGGGCATAATTTAAAGGCAACCCAAGATAGACAAAAGAGCCGAGATAAGAACATAGTGCATAGGGAGTTTCATGTTGGGGGATCATGTTTACCTCAGAGTGAGGCCAAGGAAAATTTCCTTGAAGCTTGGAAGTTTTTCAAGCTATCACCACGATATTGTGGACCGTTTGAAGTGCTTGAGAAGATAGGGCCAATTTCATATAGAATTGCATTGCCTGCTAACACTAGAGTTCATAATGCTTTTCATGTTTCTTTGCTTAAGAAATATGTACATGATCCTAACCATGTGATTGAATGGGATGTGATCCAAGTGGAACCCGAGGGAGAGTTCCAAACTGAGGCCCTATGCATCCTAGATAGGAAGGTGACATTGCAGCGGAACTCAGCCATCAGAGAGAAGCTTGTAGGTGTTTCCTTTGCCTTGGTGGCCTCATAGCCTAGGTTGGGGGTGGCCTCTCAACATAAAGAGTATATGTTGGACAGAGTGCCTAGGGTTGGGTGGAAAATCGTTCTTACACAGCCAGTTGCTTGGATGTGTGTTGGATAAAGATAAGTATTCTTTTCTATTTTAGTGTGCAATAGTTTTATTTGACGCATGTGATCATTGAGTTCGTATATGCCTGCTAAATGTGCGTGGGTAGGGTTTATTTCCATTGTGTATTTTTATTTTTGCATCTGCACACACATATTAAATGTTATGAATTCGTAATATGGCTATGGGGCAAAATTTGGAAGCTCGTACTTAGTTAATGTGTCTTCCCATTGGCCGGAATGGGTAAGGGGATGTTACACCCCCCAACAAGTATTTGGGGGCAGCGCCCCTGAAGATATATATATTTTTAAAATACCTTGTAAAATATTGTAATTTCGTAGTCAATCTGGACCACTCATCATTAGGCCATAGATATGATGGTATAAGTTATGGTGGTGCTTTTTTGCCCTGAAAGGAAACCCTCTTTTATGAGGGCATTGCATTGTGGTTGTGTTGTGTGATAAAGGAGGCTATGAGAGAGTGAAGAGGAGGTTGCAATGGATGTGTTGTAGGCTTTATCCCTTCATTTTGTTGAATGTAATAAAGGAAGGACTAGTTGTTTCTCCGTGGATGTAGCCCATATAGGGTGAACCATGTATAGTTGTCTCTCTTTGGTTTCGTGTTCTTCGATGTTCTATTTCCACATTCATTTTTTTTATTACTCTGTGATCCTATTCCTAACAATTGGTATAATAGCCAAAGGTCTATTTGTCTAGTAAACTCATAGGAAAGGAAGGCTTCCTAATTCGAATGGGATCAATGGCAAAAGAAGGCAAGTTTAGGGTTAAGATGTTTAACAACCAAAACTACCAACTATGGAAGATGAAAATGGAGGGCTATCTATATCAAAAGCATATTTTCCTAATGTTGGGAAGAAAAGCAAAGAAGCCATCATGTATGAAGGACGAAGCATGGGAGGTTCTTGACACAAATGCACTATAAGCAATATGGTTGTGCCTAGTAGCATCAGTGGCTTTCAACATTTCAAAGAAAAGACAACAAAGGATCTGATGAAGGCATTGGCTAAACTATATAAAAAACCCTTAGCCTCCACTAAGAAATTTCTTATGAAGTGTTTATTTATTCTGAATATATCAGAAAGTGAGTCTATAGTTTATCATTTAAATGAATTTAGCACGGTTACTAGTCAATTCAGTTATGTAGGATTAAACTTTGATGATGAGGTTAGGGCTCTTTTCATCTCGTGCTTGTTGCCATAAAGCTGGAATGGCTTGGTCATGGTTGTGAGTAAATATTTCTCCGGTTCAAACACTTTAAATTTTGATGATGTTGTTGTTGGTGTTATACTTAGCGAGGAAATGCGACGGAAAAGCACATGTGAGACATCATATAATGCTTTGACTATGGAGAATAGGGAAAGACAAAGGGAGAGAGGAAAGGGCCCAAGGAATTGTGGAAAGTCTAAGAAGGGTAGATTCAAATCTAGTGGGAAGTTGGAGTGTTGGCATTGCGGGAAGAAATGACACCCGAAGAAAGATTGTTGGTCTCTAAAAGGAAAACAAGGAGAATAATTGGGAAGCAAATGTTGTAGGTGATGTGTTGCAAGATACTTTAAGCCTTTCATTGGATAATATTATTGATTATTGGGTTTTTTAAACACAGATGCTTCATTTCATGCCACACCCATAGGAAATATTTTCAAGATTGTGTTCAAGGATACTTTGGACAGGTTTATT
This sequence comes from Larix kaempferi, assembly GCA_027924585.1. Taxonomy (NCBI): domain Eukaryota; kingdom Viridiplantae; phylum Streptophyta; class Pinopsida; order Pinales; family Pinaceae; genus Larix; species Larix kaempferi. The sequence continues at coordinate 18,248,679 of BSBM01000931.1, read as the reverse complement.
TGGGTGATGATGAACCATGTAAAACTGTTGGAAATGGTAAATGGTTGTTAAAAGAGGTAAGGCACATTCCTAGTTTGAGAATAAATCTAATTTAAGCAAGGCAATTGAGAAGTGGAGGTTGTACACCTACATCTACAAAAAATTTGTGGAAGGTCACTAAAGGATCACTTATAATAGCAAAAGGAGGGAAGGTATGTATGTTGTCTTTATGCACTAGTAATGTTAACTCTTCTATCTATTTAGCTTCTATAAGAGCGTATATAACATTGTGGCATCATAGGCTTGGGCACATGAGTGAGAACGGGATGCAAATTCTCCACTCAAGAAATTTGTTGCCATATTTGAAGCATGTTGATTTGGATTTCTATGGGCATCGTGTTTGTGGAAAATAAAAGAGAGTCAAATTTCTCAAAGTTGGGAAGAAAAAGAACAGTGAAAAGTTAGAGCTTGTGCATATGGGGATTGACTTAAGTATCATCTCTTGGTAGCTCTCATTATTATGTTATTTTTATTGATGACGCGACTAGAAAAACTTAGGTTTATTGAATTAAAAAAAAAATATGATGTATTTGATACTTATAAGAAATGGAAAGCTTTGATTGATAATCATATAGGAAGTTATAAGTTGAAGTGTCTCAAATCAGATAATGAAGATGAACATTGCAAAAAGGACTTTGATAGTCATTATTCATACCATGGGATTCGTAGAGAGAAGACGATTCTAGGACAACACAAGAAAATGGTGTGTTAGAAAGGATGAACAGGATAATCATGGAGTGTGCAAGGAGTATGAAATTGCATGCATGATTGCTCTAACAATGTTGGGTAGATGTTGTGGGTACTATTGTGTACTTGATAAATAGAGGGCCTTCAAGCTCCTTGGAAGGTGACATTCAAGAGGAGGCATAAATAGGTAAAAAGTTAAACTACTAATTTTTGAAAACTTTTGGTTGTGAAGCATTTGTCCATATATATAAATAGAACAAAGTTTGAGGCAAAATCCAAGAAGTGTACCTTTATTGGATACATAGTTAATGATTTTGGTTATCACTTATGGGATTATGAAAATCACAAAATCATTAAAAGTAGAGATGTGGTATTCAATGAAAATATCATGTACAAAGGTTAGTTGTAGGGAAAGAAGCATGAAAAAGGTAAACACAAAATACATAGTGTTTGATGAAATCAAAGAAAATGAAATTTCAAAGGTGTTAGAAAATCAAAATGTACAACAACATATACCTCAAACTACTGCAAGTGTTGTTAGAAGATTTACTAGGTTAAATAGACCCCTTGAACGATACTCTCCTTCATTTTATTATTTATTGTTGACTGATTATGGTGAACCATAAAGTTATGAAGAAGCAATCCAGGTAGAAACCATAAATAAGTGGGTGCAAAGCATGAAAGAGGATATGGATTCCTTAGTATGAAACCAAACTCGGGACTCATTTCGATCGCCTATAGGTAAAAGAGCATTACAAAATAAATGGGTTTACAAGTTGAAGGAAGGAGATGGAGACAAAAAGAGGTGCAAGGACAGACTTGTTGTAAATGGGTTTGCACATAAGAAATTTATATATTTTGATGAAATATTTTATCCTATTGTTAAATTGACTTTAATTATAACTATTTCAAGTACAGTGGCAGTAGAATATTTGCATCTTGAACAGTTAGTTGTAAAGACAACTTTTGTCCATGGGGACTTGGAGGATTGCGCCAACCAGGATTTATATGCGCCAACCATAGGGTTATGAGGTCAAAGGGAAGGATAAATTAGTATACAGGTTGAAGAAGAGCTTTTGTGGCCTAAAGCAAGAACCAAGGAAGTGGTATTTTAAATTTGACAGGTTTATGACAAAACAAGGTTACAGTAGATGTCATTCTGACCATTGTTTATTTTAAGAGACTAGATAGTGATAGCTTATTATCTTGTTATTGTATGTAGATCGCATGCTTGTTTTAGGGTCTAACATGCAAGATATATATGTGATCAAAACAAAATTAGCTAATTCATTAACGTGTTTTATCGACAAGAAATGAGGTGATCAAGTTTGTATTAACGTGGAGACCTGGATTCAAATTCATGAGTGGGTATGACTGTAAATATGGCCTTGTAAATATAATAAATATTTCTAAAAAAAATGATTTGTTTGTGATGAAGGATTTGGGTGTTGCAGTGCAAATCGTTGGTGTGAGAACAATAAGGGACATGAAAAATCACAAATTAACATCATCTCAGAGTGAGTACATAGAGAAGGTATTTAGAAAGATTTAGAATGCATAATGCAAAACCAGTTAGAACACATTCGGCCAACCAATTCAAAGTGACTAGGGAAATGTGTCCCAAGACACACGAGCATATAAACTACATGTCCAAGTTTATGTACTCATCAGCAGTTGGCATCTTGATGTATAAGATGGTGTGCAGAAGATAAGATATTGCACATGTAGTGGGAGTTGTGAGCAAGTATATGAACAATATAGGTAAAGAGCAATGGGAGTCAATAAAGTGGATTCTCGGATATTTGGGAGGTACTATTACTTACGCATTGTGTTTTAGAGGTTCAAACATGGTTATATAGGGATATGTTGATTTAGATATGGCAGGTGGTAAAGATAGCGGGAGGAGCGCCATGGGGTATGTTTTTACTGTAGGTGGAACAACAATAAGTTGGATTTTGAAACTATAAAAGCTTGTTGCACTTTCAACAATAGAAGCAGAGTATGTTGTTGTTATGGAGGTTAGTAAAGAGATGATTTGGCTATTGAGGTTTATAGAGGAATTGGAAAAGAAGTAGGAGAATAGTAGGTTAAACATCGACAACTAGAGTGCCATCCATATTGAAAATAACCCAACCTTCCATTCTAAGATTAAACATATACAACTAAGGTACCATTTCATATGATCAGTTTTGAAGATGGACAATTGAAGTTGGAAAAGGTACACACTACCTAGAATCCTGCATACACATTAACAAAGGTAGTAACCAGGGAGAAACTGAGTTCCTACTCATTTTCAGTTGACCTTCAAGCATGATGGTGAATATGAGAAACTTATCAAATCCAAAGTTGGAGCATAGCCCAATAGGTGTAGTAGCGATGGAGTTGTTGTGATCAGTCTTCAAGTGGGAGATTGTTGGTTGAGGACCTTGATTATCTTCCTGATTCAGATGTCTTATTTCATACTCATTTGGAGCCTCCTTGCAAGGAACCCCAACTTTCCCTCCAAGCCTTATCAATAATTTCAACTTCCCACACCTTGAAGTTGATTAGCTACATCAAGCACCAAAATATGATTGTTTTAATTGATGACAACACCACCCATAATTTTATCCATCATTGAGTTATCAAAGAAATCCATTATTATGTCCACACACAATTTTTCAAATCACAATAACCAATTGTGGTGTGACGATATATATTAGTATTTGTGAGAATGAAACTTCAAATGGGGAACTATTTGCTCAATTCCAACATGTTCATTATTGCAATAGAAGGTTGTGATGTAGTTCTTGACATGTAATTGTTACAAGTATTAGGCCCAATTACAATATATTTCAAGGAGTTATACATGAGATTCAATGAGGAGGGTTGTAAACACACCCTCATGTGTCTTCAATCTATCTTCCCATAAATTATCAAATCTCGCCATATGAAAAAGCTCTTAAAGAAAGGTCACTCTAGCATTATTGCCCAATTAAATGCCATCCAAGTTATGGACAACCTCTCATAGGAATTAACCATGATTTGCAGTTGGTTTTGACTAAGCATCAACATGTATTTGAAACACCATGTGGCTTACTTCCTTCGCGTGGCAAGCATGATCATGGTATCCCATTGATTCCCAATAATCAGTTACACAATGTGAATCCTTACTGACGTCATTTTTCACAAAATAATGAAATTGAAAATATCATTTAAGAATTGTTGGAGGTCGATGCAATATGTTATGGTATTAGCCCTTGCTCATCCTCGATAGTCATGGTATTAGAGAATAAGGCAACTTGCACATGTGTTCGACTTCAGTGTTGTTAATAAGTTGAACATTAAAGACAAATTTCCCATTCCTGTCATCTATTACCTCTTAGATGAGATTCATGGTTCCCAATTCTTCACTAGGTTGGACTTTAGCTTTGGGTACCACCAAATTCAAATGGAGGATAAAATTCCTAAGAACTTCCTTCTATAGACATAAAGGACAATATGAGTTTTTAGTATGCCTTTTGATCTTTACAATGGCCTATCCACCTTTCAGAGACTCATAGACAATCTTTTTTCAGCCCTTCTTGCATAAATTTGTGCTTGTATTCTTTGATGATATCTAGATTTATAACAAGACTTGGGAAGCACATATAGGCTATGTTAATAAATCCCTACAACTACTCTAGGATCACCAATTGTTCCTCAAACATTCCAAATGTGCTTTTGGCACCTTTGAAGTGGAATACTTGGGTCACATGGAATACTTGGGCCACATAGATAGTTGAACATGAGTACGAGTGGATCTCAAGAAAAGTGAAGCTACGAAGTATTGGCCACGCCCCAAGACTCTAAAAGGCATACATAGTTTCTTAGAATTCATGGGTTACTATAGTATGTTTCTGAAAAAATATGTGCGAATTGTAGGGCCATTAACTACCTTGCTCAAGAAGAATTCCTTTCTCTAGGATGATGCAACATAGCATGCCTTTTACACTTTAAAGGAAGCCGTGTGTACTACCCCAACCCTATCGGTGCCTAATTTCAATAAGGCTTTTGTCTTGGAATGTGATGCCTCAAAATAGGTCTTGGTGCCATGCTAATGCAAGAGAGGCACCCATTGGCCTTCATCGCTAAATAACTGTGCGACTAAAATTTGGGAAAGTCCACCTATTAGAAATAAATGATTGCCATCTAGTTTCATGTCATTGATACAAGGCGCTTATATGTCATTAAGATATGATTCCAAGTCAAGACGAACCATCGTAGCTTGAATTATTTTTGGAACAACAATTGTCGTCACCAAAGAAATACAAGTGGGTCACCAAGATGTCAGGTTATGATTATGAGATCATATACAAGAAGGGCAGAGAGAATGTGGTAGTCAATGCTTTGTCTAAAAAATATGAGGAGGAAGGATACCTCGTCTCATTCTTACCATTACTATATTGTCTTGCAAAGGTACAACAAGAACGATTGACTAATGATACAATAGTTCAAATCATATGGGGACTTAAGATAGACTCCAACCCCCCTATTGGATATACTCGGCAACAAAATACCTTCCAGTATAAAGAGTGTATTTTTTTGGTATAAAATTCTTCCTTAAACAAAAGGGTATGAGTAGAGTTACATTCATCTCCTACCATGGGTCATTTTGGCTTCCAAAAACATACAAATGAGATAAGTGCTCTTTCTTTTGGGAGGGAATGAAAAAGTACACCCATATTTTTGTAGCTAAATGTAAATATTGTCAAAGGATCAAGGTGAAACTGTGAATACTTTCGAGGCATTGCAACCACTATCAATCCCCACGATTATCTGGGTCGATCTTTCTATGGATTTTATAGTGGGTCTATATAAATCCAACAACACATATGCCATCATAGTGGTAGTTAATCACCTTTACAAATATTCTCCTTTTTATGTCTTACTTCACCCATATACACCATCCATGATTGCCCAAGTCTTCATGGATCAGATTTTAAAATTGCATGGCATGGCTACGTCCATTATGTCAAATAGTGATCCCACCTTCACAAACAATTTTTGGCAAATGTTGCTTAAACTATGAGGTATAGATCTAAAAACGAGCACTGCTTATCATCTTCAAATATATGGTCAAACATAAGTGGTAAACAAGTGTATGGAAAAATATTCATGATTTTTTTTAATAGAGCAACAACACCAATTGGTTCAATGGCTATCCCTTGTCAATTGGTGGTAAAATACTACTTACCCCAATGCTACCATATGAAGTTGTTTGTGGCCAAAACCTCCCTTAGTGACTTTGTATTTATTAGGCATGACCAAGGTTGATGAAGTGGATTACACACTTAACACTGGAGAAACCATTCTCTACAAACTTAAGGACAATCTACTATTGGATTAAAATGGAATGAAGCAATAAGTGGATCAACATTACTCTAACCGTTCTTTTGAGGTAAGGCATCACATGTTTTTTCATCTCCAACCCTGTAAGCACACCTCTCTCAAAGGCAAGGGCCACCAAAAGCTATTACCAAAGTTTTTTGATACCATTAGATCCTCTAGTGCATTGGGCAAGTTCCCTCTAGATTGGCTCTTATTGCCCACTCCAAGATCCACCCAATCTTTCACATGTCTTATTTAAAGATGTTGATGTATATGTAACTTTGGAATGTATTTCATCTGTGTATTTTATATATATTTATTGTACCCTTATAAGAGATGTGTTATTCCTCTATAAGGAAGTGTCGTCATGTGGATTGACAAGTGTCGCAAGTGTGTGTACTTTCTGATGGGGTATTAGACCACCATGTGTGGGGTTGGCCCTAAAATATATATTATATTGTGGATGTATCTAGGTAGACAAGTCGGCCCCATAAGGTCATTGGGAAAACAGGTTAAGTATAAATAGAGATCAGGAGATCTCTATTTGCATCATTCGGAAAGTCATATCTCTCTCACTCAGAAAGTGGCGCACTAGTGAGGAGGAGGATCATCTACTCTAGGAGACTATCTCAAGTGTATTTTGGTTGTACTTTGGTTGAGCCATTGCTCTCTCTATCTCTGAGGAAGTTGTGGGGTTTTTCACCTTAGGGTTTTCCCCACAGAAACTCTGTGTCTCTTGTCTCTCATGCTTTTGATTCTTGTGATGCTTGTCATGCTTATTGTGATTGTTATGCATTGATATACTGTATATGTTATTCTCTTAGTAAAGATCCAAGAGTATTGTGAATTAATGCTCAAAATTTAACAAAAGAAGGTTGTGTGGCTGTTGTGGAGTTTAGACCAACCTCCCCCCGTTAGATGAAGAATGTTTCATTTTTTTTGTAAGTAAGATTTCATATTAACTGCAAACTGAGAAATACATATCCGTCAATACATCTTGCTGGCCATAGAACTGCACAACTTAGAAAGTCTTTGCCAAAAACTACCCTTCATCTTCCCAAAAACTAAACAAGAATCCATAGAGCTACAATTATTACAAAACATAAAGATAGTCTACTTCCTAGCAGGTTCTAAAGACGACCCCCGAAAAAGGTCAGTCTGTAACAACAGTTCCCCATTCCCTTTACATCCGGTATAAACCGAGAAAACTACAAACTCGATATAGCCTCTTCCATACATAAACATGAGGAATATAAAGCACTGTGGACTGAAAAAACACCTACGCTGCAACCATTCAATTATGCTTGCTTGGAGAAGGGGCCGCATCAGAGATTGGGGTTTTCGTGGCTACATCAGTGCACCTACACCCCCCACTGTAATGTTGCTCACCTCCATAATTGCTTCCGGTACCCGACGGAGTTGGATTGAGAGGGGGATGCCCAACTTCATGGTGATCAAATCAACTTTTTTGTGCATTAAACGACAGTCATTATAATGTTCCTTCCAGGATCTGGCTAGCATAGTTTCTCCCAGATCATTGTTTTTGCGTTCCATCAAGATGTGTGCAAGCATTCCTTTTGTCACCCAGTAGGTAGACATAATATGGTCATACGCTTCCAGACGACCCGCAGTGGTTCCAAGGTCATGTACCCATTCCTCCACATCATCTCTGATGCTCTCCATATTCTGGTCCTTAACTTGTTCCCAAAGACCTTTTTCCAATTAGACGATTTCCTCCTGAATCTATTGGGGAATACGCCCCCGAAAGAACCTTGCAGCTTGGGTAGCCTTTGTCTGCTCCCGATTGGCACTCTTCCGTTTCTGGGCATGACGTCTTCGGCATCCCTTCCTTCCCTCGACCATACTCAACCTCGTGATGCCAGGGAAAGGCCAAGCACAAAGGCACAAACATATAAGGGCACTTATTAGTAACAACAATAATATCAAGCTCAGGGATATGCATGTAAGCCTGCCAGAGCCTTCCTCCTTTATAGCCGCCAAGTCTCTTCTTGCCTTTATTCCTGTCATAATTCCTCTTAGATCTGGATTAGGTTGAAGTACTGAAGTAACCAGTCCCTCTAATTTGACACTTCCATCTTTCAATGCTATCATCAATGGTTCGTTGGTCTCGGGCTGTCCTGAGTCCGATCCTCATAATTATCCACTCGGTTGATTAAAAGCTCTGGGTGTCTAGGGTACATATTGTTGGAGTTCTCACCTCTATCACATATGAGGGAATTACTTCGCAGGGTGTCGACATGATCCGCCGCGTGGGTTATTTCATGCTCATCGGTCCCGGTGATCGTGTTATTATTCGGTTTATTAAGGCACGATTTTCCATGTTAGCCAGTTGGGTACATTGAGTGGCCCACTCACTTGTTTCGGGATCTGACAAGGGTTCTTCCCTTATTCTGTGGTGTGACTTTGCTCCCACGTTTGCTAAATAGTCAACCACTTTGTTGCCTTCTCTTCTGACGTGGCTAAAGGTCCATGCGTTTGACCTCCATAGAATGCTTCATAGGTCTTCCATCCTATGGGATAGCCGCTGGGTGACAACCACCTTTGCTGGTTGTTGTCAGAGTTGGAGTTTCTTTTCCATGGTGATTATTAGTCTTGAATATCCTTCAACTATGAGGGGCTACCATTTTTTCCTTTCAGCAACCCTTAGTCCCTGTATCATACCTTCAATTTCAACAACGTTGTTTGTATCGAACCCGATATGGCCATGGAATATCAGCTGAACTTTACCTTCCCAGTTACGGATAACCCCCCCAAAGTCGGTCGGATCAGGGTTCCCTTAGGAAGCACTGTCAAAGTTTAGTTTGAAAGATTCCATTGGGGGAGGAGACCAAGAAGTAGGATTGTTTTGAGCTTGAGTTGTGGCTCATTTTCTGATCCATCCCTTATCTTTTCTACTTAAGTTTAGTTGATTTAGGATTTTGAGTTCCCACTCCTCCACTTCCCAATATATTTCATCCCAAGGAGTGATCTTCACTGTCTCTTGTATGTGGGAAATAATTTTTTGCCAATTTTTTTGGGTTGTGGTTTTGGCGTCTTCGAAGATTCGTCGATTACGCTCTTTCCAGATTTCCCAGATCATAAATCCAGGGAACATGAGCCATATCTAAGTCACAATTTTGTTACCGAAGGCTTTCTGATCCCACTCTTTAATTGTTTGATCAGGACATCCAGGTTGTCGGTTGGATCTTCTGAAAAGCTCTACTCACCAATCCCATAATGAAGAGGAGAATTGGCACGAGTATAGGAGGTGATTTATGGTTCCTTCTTCTCTGTTGTAGAGAGGGAATTGGGAGGGACCAATGAATCCTCGCTTCTGAAGGTTTTCTCTAGTTAGGATCCGTCGGTGGATACTTTTGGCCAAGGATTAGACGACCAGATCTTCTTCCATATGTCGTCTCCTCGTCTTTCTTCATGGTTCGTCCATAAGTCGTAAGCCTCTTTGGTATTGAAATTTCCTTTTGGGGTTATCCCCATCTGAGTTTATCAGGCCCTATTTGAATTTTTATCGATCTTTCTTGGAGGACTTCCTCCATGTATCGGCTTTCCTCGGCCGAGCATCTTTGTCGCCACCACTCCGATTGTTTCCATTCCCTAAAAGTGTCTTCTTCCTCTTCTGGTTTCCAAAATTGAGAGATTTTTATGAGACCCGAAGCCTTACATCGTTCTTGGCAGTCATGAAGGGGGTGGGAGGAAGCAAGTTTGGGTCTTTAATGCCAAGAGTCCTCCCATAAAGCTATCGTTGTTCCATATCTTATCTCCTAGAAATTATGATCTTGGATGACCTTTCGAATGTCAAGAGCAGTTTTCCATATGTGTGAGCCTTGTTTCTCTTCATTAAGTCTTATGAGTTCTTGTTTTGGTCTATCTTGAAATATTTGGAATGCCATAGTTGTGCCTGGGGTTCTATGTTGTAGGTGACCCATTTCCACTAGATTTTTTCTCCGAGGATTTCATTATTTTTCCCTGGGTCTCGCAGGCCCAGGCCACCTTTTAGTTTAGGTTGTCACACATTCTCCCAACTCACCAACTCCCATTTTGTTTTTTCTGGACTTCCTCCCCATAAGAAGCTCCCCTGGATGGACCTCATTTCCTTGATCACGTCTTTGGGGGTTGCTAGAACCGAAAATAGATATATTGGCATTGCTTGCAGAACCGATTTGAGGAGAATAAGTCTGCTTGCTATATTAAGAGGCCTTACCGCCCAATTGGTCAGTTTTTTCGTCATTCTTTCCAGAACATCTGTCCAGGATGCCTTTTTGATGACACCTTCAGCTAAGGGAGATCCAAGATATTTGGATGGAAGGGAGCTCCCTTAAAAACCCAGAATTCGGAGGATATTTCTTTGGGAAATATTAGGAGTATTAAAAAAGAAAACCTGAGATTTTTCTCTATTTACTTCTAGACCCAACACTTTGCAGAAACAATTCAGGTAGGTTTTGATGGCTCTGGCTTCCTGAACCAAAGCATATCCCATCAACATTGTATCATCCACAAACTGCTGGTGGGTTTGTTTGTCTGTATTAGGGTGGATATTGAGGCCTCTTAGTTCTCCATTGGTCACAATGGCTTTGATCAATCTGTTAAGGCGCTCTGCCATCATTATAAAGAGGAACGGGGAGAGAGGATCCCCTTGACAGATGCCTCTTGTTGGGCTAAAGGTTTTAGTTGGGGATCTATTGAGCATTATCGAGAAAAAGGCTGAGGAGGTCATGCTCATAACCTAGTCGATCCAGTCCTTGTCAAAGCCATATGCTTTTAACATTTCTCTCGTGAATTTCCAACTCAGTTGTCATAGGCTTTTGAAATGTCGAGCTTTAACAACATCTCAGGGGTCTTAGTCACTCTAAGGGAATGTATGAATTCATGAACTAGAATAACCCCATCCAAAATCTGTCTTCCTTCCACAAAACTTGATTGCTTAGTTGAAATTAATTTGGCGAGGATGGGTTTCAACCTGTTGGCCATGACTTTAGTTATAATTGTATAGATTACATTACAAAGAGCATTGGTCTGAACTTACCTAGAGTGTCTGCTCCCTTATATTTTGGGATAAGAGTAAAAAAGGTGGCATTAAAGGCTTAGAGCACCCCTTTGTCTTGTCATGAATCCTCCACAATTTTTTAGACTTCCTGCTTGATCATATCCCATAAGTGGTGGAAGAAATTGGTGGTGAAGCCATATGGTCCTGGTGCTTTTCCTTCATCCATTTGATGAATGGATTCCTCTACTTCTAGTAGAGCAATTGGTCTCTTCAGGAGATCATTTTGTTATGTAGTCATTGTTGGGGGGATGATTTGGGTGATCTTGGCTATGTGTTATGATATGTTAACCTGATCTTCCCTCATTATGTCTTCAAAGTACTGTGTTCGTTCTGCTTCCATTTCTTCTCTGGTCTCCACATATTGTGCAATGTCTTTTTTTATTATATTTATCCTTGACTTTTGTCGATTCTGGATTATAGATCGATGGAAAAATTTAGTATTCCTTTCTCCTTCTTGAAGCCATTGGTTCCTGGATTTCTGTTTCCAGTAGATTTATTCCTGTATTTCTCTGGCATGCAATTGTTCCAGGATGGATTGTTCCTATATTTTCAATTCTTCACTATACCCATTGCTCACACCTTCCCTTTGGAGAACTTCCATCTATTCATTGAGGATTTTTTTGTCTTGGAAGATGTTCTCAAACTCCTCTATGTTCCACGTGCGAATTTTGGATTTCAACGTTTTCAGTTTTTGTTGGAACTAGTACATTTGTGTCCCCCTAGGGGTTTCCAGTTCCTCCCACCACTGTTGTACTAGGGATTTAAAGCCTTTGTGCTCTAGCCATAATTGTTCGAAACGAAAAGGATTCCTCCCACTCGAGCTTGTCCCGTCCCAAAAGAGGTCGACCGACCAATGGCCTAACCCTGCCGAAGGCATGACAAACGCGTGTAGATCTCCACCTGCATTAGCTAGACTTTATGATATAAGGAATCTATCTAACCTGGAAGCCACATGGTTTTCCCCCCACGTTTTTTATTCCATGTAAACCACCTATTTCCTATTTCCAGGGCCACCAGGTTTCTGGTGTCAATAAAGTCTTTGAAAGCTTCATTTGTTGGTCCCAAAATCCTTCTCCCTCCTTTCTTTTATTCCAGGGTTGTGATCGTGTTGAAATACCCCACAATGATCCAATGTGTGTCCCCTATCCGTTGTGCTGACCATGCCAAGGATTCGAGGAATGCTGGTTTTTGAGGAATAATACTTGGTCTATACACGTTGGATATTACTCCCCTTATCCTGGAGTCGAGGATCACGAATTCTGTTGAGAGTGAGAATCTTGTAGCCTAGAAGTTTGTAATATCTATTACTTCTGAGCGCCAAAGGATCGCGATTCCTCCTGCATTCCCTCGAGCATTAGTTGCCATCGTCTTGCTGCCTTTCCATACCTTGTTCCCTATTTCCCATATTGTCTCTGCACTACACTTGATTTCCTGTAGAAAGACTATAACCGGTTTTTCCATTCTTATCTTATTCCTCAGATTTTTTATTTTACATGGGTGATTTACCCCACGAATGTTCCATGATATTGCCTTCATTCAGAAAGAAAGCTTGTTTACTTCTGAAAAGGAGGCCCTAATAGTGGGGTATTGACCCAATTCAATCAGTTTGGTGCCCACCTCCGCTATCCTTTGCCTGTTTGTCTTTCTTCCTCTTTTCCCCCTTCCTCTAGTTGCTTCATTTTGCTTCCTTTTTGTGGTTCCTTAGCGATACCCAGTTGTGGTGTAGCTTTTGCTTTGAATATAATAGCCTGCAGAATCTCTATATGTCTACGCGGTACATATCCTTTCCCTTTTTTATCACATTCTTTCTCTATTTCATCTAGATCCAGTTTGCTTAGATCCATGTCCTTGTCTTCTCCAGGCATGTCATCCTCCATCGCTTTAGGTTGATCTGTCTGTCCTTCCAGGTTGGTGTTGGCCTTTTCCAAGTCTAGTGCATTCCCTTGTTCCTGTTTCCCTAGATATTCCCCCACTGTGTTTAGGGTTTCAAATTTATTAGCCCTAGTTGTTTTTTTGGATTTTGATTGTTGTTGCTGCTGCTGATTAATCAGTTTCCTTCCTGGTTTCCATTAGGTTACTTGAGTAAACCCTTCCTCTATCGATCTCTTATCTTTTTCCCGGGGAACCCGCTGGAGGGCAGGGACTGTGGTATTGTGCGGGCAGTAGCGACTGAGGTGTCCATATACATGGCATTTACGACACCTGAATGGTAGGTTCTCATAATCGACTGTCTGGATCCGGTCTTCATCTTCCCAGCTCAAGTTGATAGCTTCAGGTAAATCTTGTGTGAGATCCATGTAGACACATATGCGAGCAAAGGAGGTATATCTTCTATGTTTCGTTTTCTCATAAGACTTTATGAATTTACCCAGGGTATTTCCAATGTCTTGCAGGATCTCATGTTCCCAATATTCACATGGAAGAGAGTAAAGCCTGATCCATACTAGGGAAATATTCAGATCTTCTTTGTCGGGGTTAAATCTTTCTTTCCAGGGGCACAGGTAAAGCCCAGCCGAAAAAAAGAAATACGGGCCTCCTTCCAATATTCGATCCATGAATTCCTGGTTAAAGAAGACTACGGTGAAGAAACCCTTGGCTCCAAGATGCATATCATAGTGTCCTTTAGGGTGCCAAGTTAACTTGATCCATTTCATGAGATCTTTCTCCTTCGGCCAAATCCCGATGAACTTTCCCATCAAAGTTTTTTCTCTCCATTGTTCTACCCTTTTCTGAATGCTCTCTGAAAGGATCTGAAGCGAAAGGATCACTGTCGATCTGGGAAAGAAACCACCTTTCTTTTTACCAGGTCTGTGTTTGGTTCAATTGCTTCCAATATCCCCTTCGGCTTCTTTCGGCGTTACCTCCTTCATGCTTTTTGTGGGATCCATAGCAGGGATCGCCTGTTGTCTCTTCAAGGAGGGGGATCTGCCCCCTCCGCAGTTTCCATCTTGAAAACCGTTAATCCCTAAACCCTCTCGCACGCAGAAACCCTATTTTCAATCTCTGCCCCCCGTCCTTATTGAGTTAACCGATCAAGAAGGTTTCATTTAGTTATATGAAGAAGGTTTCATTTGGTCATAGTAGGAGGTAATGCTTTCCACCAAAGAGTGTCGACCATGCTAGTGCACTATTCAAGAATTCTCGATACATTGGAAGAATATGCAACTTGAATACACCATCTAGAAACCAATAGTGATTTTACAACAATTTCCACAACTCTAGCCTTGAGGACAACATTGTTTTTGAATGGGTAGGACATGCTAAGGCCCTACCCTAACCTCCCTTCTTAGGAGTAGATCAATTAATGCATCATGTTATATTCTTTAAATAAGGTCCATTGGGTAGTTAATGGTCCATTGGGTAGTTAATGGGTACTTACTTAATATAAAAGGGTCATCTTTATTAAATCAAACCCACTAAGTGGTTGGTATTCACGAATGACAAGAACACAACTAGTTAGAGTTTTGCTAGCGAGGAACTATTTATAGAACTATAAAATATGTAATTTTATCTCAAGTATTGTGATTATATCGAAGCTCTGCTCACTTGGAGGTTTCCCACTTAAAGAGGCCCATGGACATTTATTTCACTTTCTAAATGGTCAATACAAGGGTTATATTTTGCAAGTTCGTATCTTTGTCTCTTCTATTTACTTTTCTACAATTTATATTTCTTTGAGTATTGCTCTTAATTCATTATTTATGGTGGTTAAGTACATTGTAGGTTCAATACATGTGAGAATTGCAACTTGTAGTCTTGAACCCAACCTAGTTGTAAGGATTTGGATCCTAAATCCAGGTCATGATTTAAAAATTCGAGGAAGGTGGACTCACCCACTACCAAATTCACGAGTTCCATGTAGGACCAATTCCACGAATCATGAGTCACAACTGGGATAGAGTGTTAGCAACCCAACCACAAGGGGAAAGTGTACAAGATTTTTGTTGCTAAAAAAAATATTGATGTCTAAGGTATACGGTCTTTACATGCCCTCGTGAAGATATGGAAGTATTACAAGGGGATTTTCCATGGCAACAGAACTCTTATGCATAGCCTGACTCAAGATTAGGATGATTCCACCCACATCCATGAATATTTGCCTCCCTTTTCTCATGATATAGTCAACTTAAATGCAACTATGGAATAGGTGTCTGAGTTTGATGGGTTTTGATATCACTTGAAGGGAATCAAGCAAAAATATACATTGAAGTATAAACAATATTTGATTTATTGACAAGTAGCGAAATACAACATGTATGACTCTTTTATTTTACATGTCCTTTTTTTTCAGGAAAAAAATAAAACATTATATTCGATATTTAGGTGTGAAATAATGATATACATTAGTCTGTCTTGTAAGGCCATATCAACATAAATTGTCTTCCTAGGCATTTTCAATGGTTTCTATACCTAACATGTAACTACATTTATATAGTCTTCATCTATTTCCGTTGAGAGTCTTAAGACAACCTTTTAAACACATATTCAAAAGTAGTGACTTTCAATTATGTAGCTTCAAATACTATAGAAAAAAACAACTTCTCGAACTTTTTCTCTGTTACCATATCCGTGATTAATAAAGATATATTTCATTTAAATGGAAATTTGGGTTCTCCTCTAAACTCCTGCTTACATAAGGTCCCCTTCTACAATGAAATAACATATTAAGATAACTTATAATCTTTTGTAATGAATTCTATATAAACTAAATAAACAAAAACTTGTTTGAATTCACACTTTACCTCTAGAAATTGATTTTTGGTTGGGGATAGAATATTGTTGACAATTATGCATTTATTGTTTGCCCGATCTATCAAAATTATGGGTTCTCCAAGTACTTTCAATTGATTCAAGACTTTTTCCACTAGTATTTTTATTAGGATCCACAAACCATATGACTTAATTCTTTTTTTGTACTTTCACCAATAACATAAGTCAAAAGCAAATAATGTGAAATTTCAAAAAATAAAAGTGGCCCGACTCCACACGAACCTGGATCACCTTGACATGCCCCATAAAAAAAAAACATGCCTTTCCATAACCAATATTGGGTTCTCTCAAGGTTCTCTAAGTTTGATCTTTCAAAGGTTTTTAGCTTCCTTTGAAGGACACTCTAATTTCAGGTGCAACCAAAGCTAGATAATGGTCAAGTCCTTGAAAAAACATAGTATTTCTTGTAATCCATATCCCCCATATAACATAACATGGTAAATATTTGTATGCTATTTCAAATTGATCCGAAGTCCAAGAAAAAAATAGTCTGGCAGTGTTGATTATTCCCACTTATTACCTATATTTGAGATCTACAAAGCTTCGTTCCAAACTACCCTAAAAAACATGCATGTGACAAATAAATGATTCATTGTTTCCTTGTCACTTTTGCATAAAATACATCTCCTAGACCATGCAAATGCCTCTTTTGACCATTATCTTGGGTTATAATTTTATTGGCCAAGGCCAAAGAAAGAATTTTGTGTGTATGTTTTCAAATGACTCTCCAACTTCCATGCTACTTTCCACCACTAGACTCTTTCCGCCTCTTTTGATTCTTCGATCTTTGTTGAATAACCTAATTTAGCCATAAATTACCATGTTCCTTTATTTTTTTTCCATTTAGTTAAGTCCTCCCAATATGAGAGTTTAACATCGTTATGCTTGAATAGATTGACATAATGAGTCCATTCCTCGGCTTTCTCACATTGTACATTCAAAGATCCTATTGTCTTCTAGTCTTGTCCTCACCCGAATTGTCCATTAGGATTTGTTGCTTCCTCCAAAGAGAAAATCCCCATTGTATGCAAATCATTTAAAAGGCCTTGTGGTAACTTCAATTTCCCTTTGCAATGAATCTAGGGGTCTTTCCCTTATTTAAATTTTGTTTTCCATACCTACTTTCCAGGCTACCCAGTGACCAATTAAAGGAATGCCTTTACTATAGCTTTCCAAACAATAAAATTTCCTTAATAGCTTTTTCTTTCACTTTTGAACTACTATTCCACAATTTCACCCTTCAAATACTCTATCTTTATAATTTTTCCCTAAAGTCCTTCATTATAGATTAGCCTCCATAGGCTTTTTGCTACTGGGGCCTAACTAAAAACATAAATATTCTTCAAACCCCACCCACCAACTTCCTTTAGATTTTCCACTTTAGTCCATATTACCAATGAGAACCCTTCATTTTCCTTCTTACATATCCATGGGAACTAAAACACTTGTTTCTAATTTTATCTAAAATTATTTTGGGATTTTGTGTTATGTACATCTAATATATATGACACTTTCTCGCATTGTCTTTAATAACACTAATCTGCCTCCACAAGACAATCATCTATTACACTAGACATATATTCTAGCTTTTATTTTGTTATACAACAGTATTTGGTCACCATACTTGTTGTCACTTGGCTTTAAATTAAAGCCCATGTACTTCACACCTTGATTAAGATTTGCAATGCTTTTAGGAAATGGGTACATGACTTGCATTCTCACCCTTTTTCTACCTTATTAAACAACACAATTGACTTTGACATATTTATTTCCATGCCTATTGGGTTAAAACATATATCCATAATCTGCATATCATTTTGTCGTCTACAAAAAAAAATGATAAATAACCACAACATGTGAGGTTTTCGTTTTTTTCATTTCCCCTCGTCCCATTGCATATTTGATTAATATACTTAGACCATCTACCACTAATAAAAATAAGAAGGGGGAGATGACATGCTTGCATGAGTCCTCTCAATGCATTTAAAAACTACGAAGGATAACCATTAATGAGTACATCAAAGGATGATGATGACAAACATCCCGTTATCTAATATAATGTATGTAAATGCATACCTGTATGGATCAATAACAACTTGAGATATACCCAACTTACTTATGATAAGTATTGGCCAAATCAATTTTCATCACAACTGTTGGAATATCCTAAACATTTATAGTGTGATTATTTCCCTTTGTTGTTTCAACGACATTGTGAATTTGCTTATTGAATAGAATGCTAAATTATTCCTCTAATGTAACACCTCATAAAATACCTTTAAGCTTGTCAGCGTTTTTTTTTTATAAGTTCATAAACAAGATTGCATAACAAAATGGGCATAAAATCTTCAAAAGTAGAGGGAGCTTGGCATTTTCGTATCATGGCAATGAAGGATGAATTCAATGCTCCAAGGATCTTTCTCAAGAGAATGGATTCTTCCATTATTCTTAGCAAGTCTCCTTCAAACAAATCATAAAACCCCCCCAAAAATTCCATAGCCCATCCATCGAGTCCTGCCCTCTTTGTCTTTTTGAAAGAAGAAAAAACAACTTTTAACTCTTCCCTTTTGTATTTTGTTTCCAAATCGGTGTTCATATTGTCATCTATGAGCTTCGGAAACAATGTGAATATTTTCTTTGTCTCTCCTATATTAGCATGCTTAAGATCTTTGAACATATTTTTAAATAATGTTTCCTTGCTTCAACAATTTCCTTCGAAGAGGAGATATTGGATCCATCAAACTTGCTTATTTCCCATGTTGTGTTTATTTTGCTTCTTAATTTGGATACTTGAGAAAGAAGATTGTATTATTGTCTACTTCAACCAACCAAGTGGCTTTACTCTTTTTTCTTTTCAAGCTCCTTTGGTTTTTGATACTCTTATCCCGAAAAGACCCCCATCTCATTGTTTTCAAATAAATATTTTATTCCTTCCTTTGCCTCCCCTAGGCCTTTTGTATTATTCATACAATGAATTTTGTCCATTCTCCTACCACCACGATTAGCCGCTTTAGATCATCAATAAACAATTTCATTGTTGTGTCATGCAAAATACTATAAAAAACCTTCCAAGTTCTAGTTACAAGAGTTATGAAATATTCATCTACTAAACAAGAATGACTAAAATTTAAAGGAGAAGGTGGCTTCCTATCTTCTATGTCATTTTGCATAAGGATGCGTAGATGATCATAATAACTCCCATAATCTACCCACGACTTGATCTTAACACTTTCTTCCATTAGATTTTCTACAACAAAGAATCTATCCAACTATTTTGAAATACCCTCTCTTTCCTTCCTACCATTACTCTAGGTAGGGGCTACTTTTGTAGGATCCCCATCAATAAGCTTTTAAACCTCATATAAGTGATTGAAAAAACAACAAGGGGATCACTTCTAGCCACTTCTCCCAAAATCTCCTGTTCATTGAGTGTGAGATTGAGATCCCCTCCAGCAATGACATTTATCCCTTCAAGGTATCAATTTCTCCTAACCCTTCCTAAAAGCCTTTCTATAACTATATGGCACATACAAGGGTATAATCCTATAAACATTCCCCAGCTCTGCAGAGTTGAGCTCGACCATTATATATGCGAGCAAAACATTGGAAGACAAGTAATTAATTAACTTCTCACGCCATTTAGTAACCAATCCTCCCATTGTTCCCTTAGTGTCAACATAACAAAATTCCCATTTTGTCAAGGCAAGAGATGAGGACTCCACCACCTTTGACCCACACAGATTGGTTCTTGCCGCAAAAAAAAATTGAATTGTAGATCATAAAAAGCCATTTTAGGGCTTGTTTCGGGGCACTCCTAACTCATCTCGAGTTAAGAGATAAAATATTCATTTATGAAATGTTTTGAGGGTCTTCCCTAAGGACCCCAATAAATGTTATTTTTTTTCCTTATGTTATCTACTCTTTTCACATGTGATTTTCTTCTTATTGTGTGAGGGCAGTCACGATCTAAGGTAAGCCCACCTTCCAAACCCCTAAATGCTTTACCAAATTTTATTTGATTTCCTTTTTTTACCTTAAAATGTACAAGGATTTTACAATGGTCTTGAGGGATATTTTTTTGTCTTGTTTAAAGGGGACTTTTTAGTAGTTTTCCTTCCCATTGGAGGGTTCTTCATCACATTTTCTCGCCTTTTAGGAATTTTCAACAAAAACTTCCTTCAATTTCAAATTTTTATCTACTTGCCCCATTTAAAAAATAAGATATTCTCTAAAACCTTTATAAGAATATCCATTCCCATAATTTTTTAGACGATTGGGTTGTAACTTTGACTCATTGAGCCCATCACCCTCTTAGTCAAAGGACTATAACCCACACACCCATTAATGTATAGGGAGTTATTTTGATCATCCTGAAAACATAGAGAGGGATTTGAGTTTAGCATACCTTGGTCATCCTTGGTCAATTGCTTGAAAAACTTTGAAATTTCACCTTTAGTCGTCTTCGAATCCATTGCAAGGAAAATATGTGCTACATTTGCTACATGGAAATAATCATGCTCCAAACCATGAGAATATACTACAACCTCTTTCCCATGGCATACTTGAATATCATTCATGTCACCATTAGCGTTTTCTTTTTAAAACTATATTTTTTTCTTTCGAACAAAATCCCCCTTCAGATTTATGCAATCCTCCCACAAATGGTCTATTTGATGACATGATCCACATCTAAAGGGGATTTTCCAAAAGTCCAACTTGTGAGTAAACACCCAAGTCCCCTGTTTGATTTATATTTTGGCCAATAGACCTTCTCTTAAGTCAATCTCCACCAACAGTCTACATATTCTTGATCTTCTTTTGCCCAAAAGTTGTCTTTTAAAGTGATAAAATTCCCTACTTATTCCAAAATCTATATGTCCCTGAGTTGTAATGGAAGGCCCAACAAAATGACCCAAATTTGCTACAAATAAGTTATCTCATTTATGGGATGAAAGCTAGCTTTCCATATCTTTAAACTAAGGCCGCAAATCGACCTCCATAACTAATATGATTTCGTAAGAGATTCTACATTGTTTATATTTTCCATTAAGAAGAAGATATGGCCTCGAACGAGCAAATGGAATGAAGGACTATATAAGACAACTGATCTCTAGGTCTTTTCCATATAGATATTCAAGGACTCCCCATTAACAAACTTCCCCGTAAACCTTCCAACCAATGCTTTATCCATTAATCCCTCGACCTCAAACATCCCCACATCCATCCCAACTACCATTTTCTCTCTCTCTCTCTCTCCATTAATTCCTTGACCTCAAACATCCCCACATCCATACCAACTACCATTTTATCTCTCTCTCACTCTCTCTCTCTCTTGCTTTACCATTATGCACTTCCTGTTATGAAATATCCAACCTCCTGAAACTACCTTTCCCCTGAGGATAAGGATCCTTCCAGGCCTCTTTACTTCTCATCCAAAAAATCCTTTTCTTCTTGGGACTTCTCTATGTGAAATTCTAAGTCACAACATATCATGGAGCTGAGTATACCTCACAGAGAAAGAATGAGCAGAAAAAGATGAATTACAGTGAAAATTGCTATAAAAATCAGCAAACAATTAATCATGCATGAGAACTCAGATAGGAGCAAAATAATGTCACATGATCCAATAATCAGTATAGTCAACAATGATGTTACAATGGAGAGAATTCGAATCTCAGAGGAGAATTCAAACTTTAGTCAATCTAGCTTAGTAATTGTCACCACTGGAATGCTCCAGAAGTCCAAAACTCAACTCAACTCAACCTAAACTCAGTTAACTGAAGCTATTGTCAGTTAGCTGACCAAGGAGGGCGCATGAGTCCACAATCAGTGGCAATCAGAGCATAAACCCCCCACAAGAGTTAGCTAACTCAGGTGGACTAAACTAGAACACTGAGTTGGCTCCTAAAATGTAGGGAACTGACTCAAGTGGTCCTAAAATGATGCATGCAGGGCGCATTAGGTGGCTACTGGGTCCTAGATGACATATGCACACCACTAGGGGGGAAATGGCATCACCATATGCTAGGTAAATGAAAATAATGCTAAGTAGGACAAGGATGGAGTATTAATTATCCTAACACACTAATGCTCTTATCGCTTGACTTCTATTCCTTATCCACCAAATATCCATTTGGTGAATGGGTATTCCTATGAATAGACTCTTATCATGGACTATTAGAAGCAACATAAAAATGAATAATTGTATCATACTTTGATTGTAAAACTCCTTTCACGTCTGGGGATGGCTCCTTAGTACAGATAAAAGGCTCTTATTGGTTTTCTTTCAAGGGCTTATCCTGGCTTGTCCCGTTCATAACCCTAGTTTCCACTACATGTATTATATTTGTCATGTCATTACTTCTTCCATGATTTGGGTTAGCAGAAGCTAAAACTTCAGATAGGGACCTTGTACTTCTCCATCTATCAACCAAATCCCAAAGTGACCAATACACTAAGGTGTGACTCATAAAGTCACTGTCACCATGGTCCATTAGCTTCATTTCATCTTACATGACATCAAGAGTGATGTGAGAAACCATGAGACTTATCACATGAGAAAACATGTAGTAGTTACCCCATAAAAATACCATCGAGAACCCAAACTTCAAAATGATCACTTAATAATGCAAAGGAATATATATTTCCTTATTGAAATTGAACTTCACACTTTCTTTTATCAGAAGTTGTGTTATGTGTTATTTTATCCTTCTATGTACATGTCTTATTATGAGATGTGACCTTTCATACGGAGCCATCTATTCATAATTGCTTATTAATTATATATAATTGTCAATATATTTAGTTGATCCATGTGGATATAGGTGCCCACCCAAATTTGTCAGTGACTCATAAATGATTCTACACCTTGCTAGTTTTACAACAATTTTACAATTCTTAGGTTTTCAACATATTTTGAGACACTTCCCATGCGTATTTGGTGATTCACATGGCATGTTCCTAGGGTTAGTGTTTTCGATCTTAGATATTCCATCTCTTAGGGTTTAAGACTTTACATTAAAAGGCAATTTGAGCCTCTTGCAATAGTGATTTTATGAATGAGCGTAACAAACACATTTCTTCTCATAGATAAGCTACCATCATTCAAGCCAATTTGTATTGCTTCACATATTGTAGAGTTTTCACTATTTCATTCATTGATTAAGTGTGGGTTTACATTGTATTATTGTGCTCTTTGCAATATCTATGTGTTATATCTATATTTGTTTTTTTCTCGACATAATCCAAAACACTAGCTTAGATACTATTCAAGGTATATATTACACTTTCTTCCTTAGATTGGTTAATAATGTCATCCTAGCTTGTAGAGGCTAATTTCTCATTGGCTCTTTGATACCACTCGAGTGTCACACCTCTTAACACACCTTTAATTATGATTGATGAGTTGATTTATTTTGCACCCCAATGGGTATTGGGGGTAAACGAATGATCATTTGCACTCCTTGCACCATCAAAAGTAGGCAACTTGGATATATCATATCGACACTTCCCTTTAGTTTTATTTTTCCTTTTATCCTCATAATGCAAATCCCTATACAATTCCCTTTACAAGGTTCAAATGCATCAACTCTTGGTCTTGGTATTCTTTGAAGGTTTAATAAATTTCCTCGATGAATCCCTTGGATAATTTGTTTCCCCATACAGGTGTTCCTGCTCTGAATCCGCTACATGTTTAGACTCCATCTTCTCCGGTGGAATCTCTTTGTATGTTGATTTTATAGTCTTTACGAATATCCCCGATTGTTCTCCATTGTCTTAGTTTTGGTTAAGATTAGGCTTTTTGAACTTATTTTTCAATGTTATCAAAGATTTCTATGTTTGAAACTTTAAAGGTTTCCACCCAAAACCCCTTATGGAGTGTGCCAACAATGTGATCTCGTGTTGAGAGGTCCTTTTGAGCTCACACAATGCTCCCCAAATGTTGGGTCATAAAGTGGTTCCAACATGAAAAACACAACAACCAAAAACGTAATTTCTCAATAACATGGAATAGTAACTCTTCATCGAAAATTACGAGCAACAAGCTATTCTAATGTTCAGTCAAGCTTATATTAGATCCTTTAACCTTCACACTCTTTTCCACTGTGATAACTTAAATCATTGAAACAACAATAATTGATACCTTAAAAAATACGCTAACTTTAATGATAAATCAAACCACAAATATTCCAATTAACGTAGTAACTTTCAACCACAAACCACCACAATCACACATCATAACACAATGTGTATATTGGACAACTTGAGGACTAGGTAGAAAATTCACTATGAAAGACATAGTACTTAGGAGTAAGTCAATAAGTGGACAAACTTAACCCATTTCATGTGGAAATTCTTCCCCAAATTCAATAGGAATATTGTTTGAAGTTATAGTTCCATTTGATTGATGAGAACTTTCATCATAGAACTTTGCCCTTAGGAGTTTTGATCCATTTTAAGACGACCCAGGTCATCAAAATTTTGAAAAAATGAGTGAATCATAGTGGAACTTTGCCTCAGTGGAAAAAAGGACTCACCAGAAAGGTTGAGTTTGCCTACTTATCATCTCACTCCATAGTATTTATCTCAAACAATATTAAAATTCAAGTTTGTAAAGTTAATTTTTAGACGTTAAAGGCATAGATGATAACTATTAACATCCTCAAATGAGTGTAACACGCGCGCGCGAGCACACACACACACATATATGTATGTATGCATATGTATGTATATGCATGTATATACATGTGTCTATATGCATATGCATATGTATATGCACATGTACACACACACATATTATGACTATCCTTATTTGTAATCAAAGGATTATGACATGGGGCGCTCAAATCGACCCATTTCCAACGAGGATAAATTTCTGGCGAGGCATAGTTCCACCCCTTCCGTACATTGTTTTTGGAAATTTGATGATCTAGGTCATCTTAAAATGGGGGCGAAACCCCAGGGGAAAAGTTCCATGGAGAAAGTTCTCGGCAATTGAATGAGACCATAATTCATGCTGGTTTTAGGGATTATTTTGGCCTGAAATAAGTGGCAATATTAATTCCCCTTATCCCACACCATACATAAAGGTTACTTGTCAATTTTGATTAAGCATCCCTTATACACGTTTGATGAAATCAAATTGGTTTCAAAGAATTTTGCTATTAATTTTTTTTAATAGTGATGGGTATAATATGTATTAAAAAAACGTTGTGTGAAGACCCAAATATGAAAGTTTACGTATGATGCTCCCAAGTCTAGTTTAAAATTTGCTCTTCCAAGCTGGAATGACATAAACAAAACATCAAAAAGGGCAGTTTGCTCTGCATGGTTGTTTGATGCAATTCCAAGCCCCTAAGAGAAGCTATTCTATCGGGGCTAATGAGAGCCCCTCCTGCTCTTGCTACCCTTGGGTTACCTTTAGAGGCACCATCAAAAAATAATTTGAAGCAATCATGTGAGTCTAGCCAAGCTTTCATTTCTGATGATGAGAGATCCAATTGCCAAGAATAATTAGGCTTTGGTTTTAAATACATCTGTTAGGGTTCCCCAAGAAGAAGTTTTGAACCCATAAACATGTTTTCACTATAAGGTTTTTCAAAAAATTGTCAAAGACTTGGGGGCCTATTGGTGGGGTAAAGTGGTTTTCACTATCCCCACTAGGGTTCAAACCCTCCCAATGCGACATTGGTTCGCTATGATAAGGTTAGAGGGGTAGGCGTCTTGTTGGAGTTTGAGATTCAGACTATGTTCATGGTCTCTAGACGCCTCGACCCTTGCTAAGTCATAAGTTATTGGTATATTTGGTTTTCAGGTTATTAATATACTCCCGGGCCTTACCTAGATAATCTCGACCAGTTACCAATTTTCTATAGTAAAGAAAGGTTATCCAAAAAATTAAAATTTAGTTTCAATTATAAATATATAAATATTACAGATATAAAAATATGTTTGTTAAATATAATATAATCAACAAGCAAAAATTTCCATAATTACAATTTTCTCTATCATGCTTATCCATTCTCGAACATAACTCTCATTTCAATTCCAACATATAGAGCCAGGGTTAATGCAATTTCCACATCAACATTTGGACAAGGTCTCCTTTTCTAATCATAT
The DNA here is from genome assembly GCA_027924585.1 of Larix kaempferi. Taxonomy (NCBI): domain Eukaryota; kingdom Viridiplantae; phylum Streptophyta; class Pinopsida; order Pinales; family Pinaceae; genus Larix; species Larix kaempferi. Next base: position 18,222,653 of record BSBM01000931.1, on the reverse strand, counting down.
TTATTTCCCACAATAAATAATCTCCTTTAATGCCATACTCCGTTTTATTGAATGTTTCTCGGAGAAGGCAACCTACAGAGTTTAGGGTTCGTGTGCTTTTTATTACATAATTAGATTTGGTGTGACGGATAGAAGAATGAAACCCATGGTCATATGATTACTTTTGTGTAATATTGGTTGCTCTCTTCACAGCGCAAGTGGTGTGACCGTGGCGGTAAATATTTGAAAGACCGGCAAATTTGGTGGCAAAGTTGAAATATCGGCGGGAATTTTAAACTGGCAAAATTTTTAGAGGGAACCCATTTTCCCCATTTTCCCATCCGCATTTCCCCGAGTCATTTCATATGGTTAAACTCTCGCTATTGTTTTTGACTCGCCAGCGTGATCAAACCGAACGGCCATTGGATCTAATCAGTAGATCTGTTCACAGGAGGGGCCGAGACCACACAGAGGGCGAAGTGGAGGACAGATCGAGAAATTTCAGATCTCTGGATGTTTTCATTGCTCAATTTGGCAGCTGAATCGAGTTCCCGATACTTCTCCGACTCCGTCAAATGTGCATTTTGCAGGAATTCGACGGTTTAAAATTGATATTTAAGGAAGAGAAGCTTTGCAAACCCTGATTTTATCTATGCAATCCTTGGTACTCTGTTGATAGCCGTCTTGTAAGGATTCGCCCGTGGAATCGCAATAAATCACCTATATCTGGTATGCAAACCCCGTTTATCTTTAAATTATTTTATATTTTATCTAGACTTGCCTGGCCGTGGCTTTGATTATCCCTAATCATAGTATCGTCTGCCTGAATGACGTAATTTCCTGTTTGCTGAAATTTTCCCGGCCGTATAGATTTGTATTCATAATATTGTATGCCTGAGTAATGCCTAGCCTTGTTTCCTTTTGCGGGAAAATGGCTGGCCTTTGAGCTGCAATAGTTTCATTGAATAAAGATTTGAACTCCTATTAAGATTATCTTCCCCCGGCCGCTTAAACAGTTCATTTTAGATGCTTCTTATTTTTTTGCACAATCCTATGTTCTAACTTTAAACACGTAGGTTGAATGCTGCGATTCAGCACATTTAGCTTCGTCACAAGGATTTTCAGGAATTATTAAATAAGTTGCATTTTTAAGTGTAATCAAAGGTTTTTTTTCCCTTTTCTGAAACTTGAATTGGTACCGAATCAGACAATCACATCCTTTGCACGATGACTGGAGCCGCTCCAATTTCGGGCATCGCAGAAGGGGGAAGAGTGGAAAATAATGAGAATGATCCACCTGTCTCTGCCGTGATCATTGAGGAAGAGCCTTATAAACCGATGGCTACTGGAAATGAGACACAGTTTTGTAATCCTTCGCCTCGGCCTTGTGGTCGACCTCCAAAAAACAGTGTAAATTCCTCTCTCAACTGTAAAGGGGACAGGAAATATTCTCTGCCTCTAAAGTCCCCTCGACCTCGTGGTCGACCGCCGAAAAATGCTGAAACTTTGTTGCCGTGTTCCAATGGCATGAAACCCAATCTTTCGCCTTCAAACTCATCTTGTTCTCCTGGTCCAGCTGCAGAAAATACTATAATGCCGCTGGCAAAGTCTAAGCAGAAGAAACTGGATTCGTCGGTTTTGAAATCTTCTACTGTTAAATCAGATGTAAGTCCCTGTACTGGAGCTACAGAATTTAAGCAATATGGGAGTTTAAATGCGCCTAAAGCATCTGAAGAGAAAGACGTTTTCTACACCAATGACGTTGTTATGACTCCTGTAGACACCAGCACCCCTGTAAATCCATCTGGTTCTAGCGACAGTAAAAATAAGGTTTCGTCCACGCCCTGTACACCTTCAACAAAGAAAGCATCGAAGAGAAAGCGCTCGTTATTTCTGGAAACCTTAGACCCAGAGTCTAAAGCAGCTCGTATTCGTCAATTTGAGCAGGAAATTTCTTCACTGTTCAAGTATTTCAATGAAGGGTTTGAAAATAACAGCTTTGCAGGCTCTGATGAAATCCTGGATATGGGAGGCTACACTACCAATGTGATTGTTGCACGCTTGTTGGAAGAAAGTAGACTTCCATACTCAAAACTAGTGCAACAGATTTATGACAAGTTGAAGAACAAGATAGATCAAAACGGAGGAGCAGAGATCAGCCTGGCAGTTGTAAGAAGTTCAGTGCTGCTTATTGGACAGCGTCCTTTCTATGGCATTCCAAATGCAGATGCTGATGTTCTCGAGGATGAATCAGAAACCTGTCTCTGGTGCTGGGAGGTAGAACACGTTTCATTCTTCCTCTTGTTTCTAAACAATTATAAGCAAGCCGAGGTTCATTTTATTGAAACGTTTTTACATGGTTGTGCATCATGCTATTGTAGGATTTTGTACTGCTGAACTGAATTCAGCCGCTTGGCTGTCATCCAATCCATACTATTTCTTCAACTCGTGTTTTCATTAACGAAGGCTTCAACAAAATTAAATGTCTGGTTTTTCTTATGATAGGTTAAGGACACAAAGCTGTTGGATAAGTCGCAGCGTGATCTTGTCAGTATTCGTCGTCGATGTCGAAAAAAGATTCATGAGCGCATCACTGCTCTTTCAGGTTGGGAATGATACCTCTTCTTAATATTGTTTGTTATTTTGTTCTTTGCCCTTCCTAATAGTCTTAATTTTTGCTTTTATCTCTTCTTTTCAAGATTGCAAGTCTTCTAGTAAAGATTTACAGCAGAAGATTCAACTTGGAAAAGAATATGGAGAGGAGTTAGGATTGTGATTCTTTTGGTCCATTAAGTTGCTCAACCTTGTAGACGTTGTTAAAATCTTTCTTTCATTCATTCAAAAATGCCTTTTTGACACTCCTGCATTGTCACTGGAATCCAGATCTCTATTCTGCTCGTTTCCAATGGCTTTGTTCCTCTTTGCTACTTAGGGCAAAAATATTACATTTCAATTTAAATATATGATGGATGCTTTAATAGAGATGGTGATGAGGAGGTCCTCCCGTCACGGGTGATCGGTTTGTGAGATGATTTAGTGAATTGTTGATTAGGAGAGGGTTACTTGTGTTTCTTTTCTGCTATGGACAGTTCTTTGTTAGATCAGTTTTGTGATTGTTGGAGGTCTTTTTAACGGGTTAGCTTCAAGCAGGCCCTTTGCCCGTACCATTATTGGTATGATGAGTTATCGGATGCAATCTTTTAATTTTTAGTAATGCAAAGGAGTCGGGCTGAAAGGACCATTATTGGTACCATTTTGCTGCTATACAAAATGTTTTTTGCAAATGAACCTCCCATCAGGACATGCTATAAACCTTTTTAGATTCACTGTGGTGCATCATGGCCTCTATCCCTGTTTTGCAACATCTGGGAATCGAGTGATTATTGTATCAACCAATTCCTCCCACCCAATTTTGATCAGTGTTCTGCTGTCTTGAAAGGAAAAAATGTAAAATTCTGTGATTCTTGATGGTGAAAAGTTAAAGCTAGCATTTGATTACGTTCTAACTTTTCTGGAAACATCTGGAAAATAATTGGGTAATTGTTTCCAAGGCAGGATCCAGAGCAAAAAACTTAGGTCTTGAATACAGAATTGAAAAGCTAACTATATTCCTTTTTCTGATTACAAACAGCAATGCTATCAGCATTGTCATCACTGGAATCAGAAGGAGGTGGGAATATAGATGTAGCCAAAGCTGAGGAATTGCTTGCTAAAGCTGATGATGAGATGAGCATTCGTGCTACAGTTGCAGACTTGCTTCAGAAAAATCATGCTCAGATGTAAGATTCTCAATCACATATTTATGCATTGAATCAATTTGCAAGCTAATTCAATTGGATGCTGTTAGATTTGGCCTTTTGGATAAGTACTGTTTGCAGAAGATATTCAATGTTTCCAACATTTCTTCTATTAATGTAGAATGGTCAAGCAAGCCAAGCTGAAGGAGAAAGAGGCAATGAAGGAGAAAGAAAGAAATGAACGGAAGAGTGAGATGGAACAAAAACGGTTGGAGCGGGAACTAAAAAGGGAGAAGATTCAACAGGTTGGTTGAAATCTTATGAAAGATTGCAAACTTTAAAGGCCAGGGTTTGGAGTTTTTACTAACATTTCTTATTACAATTCTAGGAAAGGGAACAAGCTCGTGCTCAGAAGGAAGCCATCATTCAAGTAAGCTTACAAGGCTACATCACTTTCTTTGTTTGCTCGTTGAAACATATTTGCAGTATTTTTTAATCCAGTTGCTGATGCAAATGTGAAAGTGAGAAATTGGCAATATCAACTTTCTTTGTTAGATTATTACAATTATGAGGACATGTTATCCTATATTGAGTTTATTGTGTTTTCTATTTATTCCATTTCACCTAGCTATTTCCCAAGAGTGTCAGTCTTCTACTTCTGTAGTATGTGTGGAATATCCTTGTATTAAAATACAGTTAAACTATCAAAGTCAAACAGGAAACCTCTTTTTCCAATTTAAGGTTTATATCATTCCAATAGGGAAACACTTATACTCTGTGTTCCATAATGGCACCATATACAGTTGCTAACATCTTTAGTTGCCTTGAACCAGGAGAAGGAAAAGAAACGGCAGCAAGAGGAGGCAGAAAAAGAACAGAAACGGCGTGAAAAGGAAGAAGCTGAGATGAAAAAGCAACTTGCAATACAAAAACAGGCCACACTGATGGACCGATTTCTTAAAAAAGACACACCTAACACTCAAACAGTACCCACTGCATTGGATGAAACAATTCATAATTCTTTGCAGGAAAATGCACAGATTTGCAGTGGTGTTATGATGTCAATGGATCAAATATTACTGCAAGCAGCAGAGACAGAGATGGGGGATCTTCTAAGGTTACTGTTCTAGCTTTTTATAAATGTCTAAACGTGGCATGAATATGTTGCGTTCTTTCTAGATTCTAAGTACTTTGAGTTGAATGGATTTTTGATTGTGCAATGTACTCAGGTCACACCTGGAAGCTTGGCGCCATCTTAATTGGCGCATTTCTGTACAAAGACATCTAAGTTGGGGTATCCGGCGTAAACCCAAAGTTGCATTGTTCAATGAACTTCGGTTGCAGGGAGCATCTGCTGAAGCTGTAGCCCTGCCAAAAGTGCAATCCTCTACAAATAAAAAACGGATTTATAGTGAGGTTGAAGATCATGAGTTCATGTCAAAGAGCCTTGTAAATGACTGGGAAGAAGTTTTGAGTGACAGTTTGCCTTGCAATAATGGGAATACCACTGCACACAGAGAAAATAGGCTTCACAATAAGAGAAGAAAGCTTTTGCAGTTTGATCACAGCCATAGACCTGCTTATTATGGAACCTTCTCAAAGAAAAGGTGAATATACGTTTGCATAATTCAAGTCTATTAATTATCAAAGAAACAGGTGGTGTTTTAACTTTGATAGATCATGATGAAGAACATCTGAAACACCTTGAAGCTCATGGATTCTTAATCCTTGTAGTAGACAAGAGGGAAAGTTGTTTCTGACTCTTTGTTATTGACGCAGTGATGGCATTGGGCCTCGAAATCCTTTCAGGAAGGACTCCTCTTTGGACTATGAGAATGATAGTGATGAAGAATGGGAAGAGGTACTCGTCACTAAATCTTTTTGATAAGAGTATTTGTAGTATTTTTATTAACTTTCTAACTTTGTTAAATATTTTCAGGAAGATCCTGGTGAAAGCCTTTCTGACTGTGACAAGGATGATGAGGAAGAAAAGAATGAGGTTGAGACAGAGAAGTTTAAATCCGAGGAAGATGAGGACAGTGATGGGTTTTTTGTACCCGATGGATATCTTTCTGAAGATGAGGTAAATTCTACAGAAAAAGTTGTTTGATGGCATTCTTTGTTCATGAATGCATAAAAAGCTTTTGCTGTTATTGTGCAGAGAAGGGGCATTTCTACAGTCCGGGTGGGGGAAGTGTATCTGTCTCATAAAAATAAAAAATAAAAATAAAAAAATAAAAAAGAAAAGAATGCATGCATCCGTGTGCTGTAGTATAGTGGTGAGAGGGATGTGTGTTGTAGTTTAGTGGTGAAATGTTTACAGATTTGATCCCTATCGATGCTTTGTAGAACCAGAGTTAGATGTATCTGTACTGGTTTTAGTGTTTCTTTCTTGCAATGTCCAAGTTTTATTGGGGGTAATTGAAGGTTCATCCCTTTGTAGTGTTGCTGGAATTTACCTCAAAAGCAGGGTTATTATAAAAGTAAGTATATAAATTGAATGCAATCATTTAATTACTCGGGGATGTATATAGTTGAAGATATTTATTGGCCTTGATGACTACGAGTAATCTGTCGGACTGCACACCTACATTTTCCTTCACAATGTATGAAAATGATTTACTTTCTTGTGCATGAACAGGGTGTCACTTTGGATGACATTGAATCAGATATGGAAGATGATATGCAAGAGGGTTTACCTTCCTATAGTGTGTCCCAAAATGGTGGCACTAACCAACGGCTAGAAACTGAGTCTGAGTGGCATGCATTTGAGCGGCAGCAAAAAGTCCTAGAAAATGCAACAGAACAAGCCTTGCGGTCAAACCATGTTTTTGTCATAACGAATCTGCATAATTTGAAGAGTGAACACTGTCCTCCTCCAGAGCCAAGTGCTAGGCATAAACTAGAACAAATTTGCTTACAAGCTCTGCGGATTCAGATTTGCATGCCAGAAATACTTATTAAGCTGCCTTCTGAGCGTCCAGTAGAGGCGAACCTTAAAGAGGACCGGGAGGCTTCTAAACGACAAAAGAAAAACTGCTCTGTTCTTCCAGACTCGGACATACCTGAATTGGTTAGTAGTCTTGCTTTCCCATATGAAGGATTTATGACTGGGGCTTCAGACTTGTACTTTATCTCACATCTCTCCTGATATATGTTTTCTTCAGATTCGTACTATTCAGTCCTCTACCCAAGGCATGAATAAGATAGTTGAGTCTCTGCTTAGCAAATTTCCCAGCATACCAAAGAAGCAGTTGAAAAGCAAAATCCGTGAAATATCTGATTTTGTAGAAAACCGTTGGCAGGTTTGTCTAGTTACTTGTCCAAAAATTTGTTTAGTTCTTTGTGAATTTATCTGTGCTAGCTGTATCCTGGCATTCACTAAACTTGTTATATTTTATATATAGTTGTTGAATTGTCAGATACTTGTGTCTTGGTGTAGGTCAAAACGGAGGTCCTCGAAAAATTTAGTATGTTCTCTCCTCCAGGTGAGGGTTATGTCCAGTAGATAAACACTTTACAATTTAACTTTGCAGTCCATTTGCCAGTTCTGGTTCCTTATTACTCATTTATCATGCAGTGCAAGCCTCGGAAGTGACAAGCACTCCATTACTAAATTCCTTGGAAGTGACAAAGACTCCAACACTAAAAGCTTCGGAAGTGACACAGACTCCAACAAGGAAAATTAAGGGTATTACGACGTACTTCTCAAAGCGTTGTTTACCTCCTGAAGCAGCTGGAATGAATATGCAGTCTTCTCCTGACAATGATAATTCTGAAAAGCAAAAGAATATGCTGCCTGTGATGGTGGAGGAGTGCACAGTAGATATGCTGTAGTGTAGTCTTAAGTTATAGAGCTGCTCATATTATGTAACCGTGTTAGATTTTCTGCTTTTGGCTCCAATTTTCTCATGTACAAAGGAATTCCTAATGGGCCATAGGGTGAAGCATCATGCCCCATAGATGGATGAAAAGTTATCAACAGTTATCTTCTTTATTACTGAGGTGCGCATGAGTACAAGAGACAACCTGTGGTCATTCGAAGCATTTGGAGAATGGCTGGGCCATCAACCCACATCACAATAATCTATTCATTGAGCTTTGACTTACCGATATTTTGTTTAGTAGAATCTGAAATTTGCGGTGAAAGAAAATAGTAATGGCATAACCTTTGCCTTTAAAGCAGGTTGTGCTTGATTTTGTAACAAAGAATTTAGATGATGCATCTACATTATGTTTAATACTCAGAAATTTGGAGGTTGATTTTTGAGGGGCACTCAAAGAAGTGATTGCATAGCTCGATTTAATGCCTTTTATGCATTGAAACGTGAGGATGGATCATATTTGAAAACTATAATGAGGATATTGTTATTGCAGCTTGCGATCTCATTTTAGTGTATGGTTATTTGTATTTTGTTTAGAATGTCCATTGCAGAGTCATGGACATCATGGAAGTTAGTAGTTTGGTCAAATGCAGACAGGGCTTAAAAACATCCTGTAGTGTACAAAAAACTTGAAAGAATAAACAAGTTATCCTTCCCTTGTATTTCTAAAGTTTCGATCTTAAAATATCATTTGACAGCAATGCTAAAGATCATTATAGAAGATTGTAGTATGATTATATTGAATAATCTTTCTATTCTGTAATCTGTATTCGTACTGAATCACTATCCTTCCTATGGGGATCATAACAAGATGATTGTGATGTGGCTTGGCTTGATAGTTGGCTTTTAGTAGCTTGCACCAATTGTTTTTGTAAAAGCTTCGTAGGGGAATCATTACAAGATGACGCACGTGGTTTGGCTTGATGGTTGGCTTTTAGTAGCATGCACCAATTGTTTTTGTGAAAGCTTTGTAATGATATCTTGTCCATCATAGATTGCTTCCATAGTCTAGATTGTTCATCTTTTTTCTTCTTTTGAAGACACCCCATTCAACTCGTGAATAAAATGATGTTTAAAACTAATGGAAGGCCAAAGGCAGAGTCTTGAGGAAGCAAACGTAGATATGATAAGACACGACCAGGTCAAAGAGGGCTAAATACTTGGCAGCAAATGTACTCGAAGGGCAACCTGTGCAAATCAGACCAATTTAAAATAGAGTAACCTCCCTTTTAGAGTGAGTCTTTTTTCCAGAGCGGTGGTCATACTCAAGACTTGAACTTTAAACAAGAATGAGACAGTTCAAAGCCTTTCAAACTTTGACAAAACTTTTATTCAGTATAAGTAGGACTCCAAAGCAACTCTGCTTTCTTAAGAAATCAGATCAAAGCAGACTAGTTTGAAGTGGAGTTGACACTTGGAAAATTGAAATAGCATCTCTTTTCACTTGCACTATTCTCACAAGGTTCCTCTGTATTGCAAAGGGTTATGTACATCTCCCAAATTACTCATCATTTTTTTGTTGTCTTTTGTTATTTAATTTTTCTTGTTCTCTTTTGTTTTTGTCATATCTACTAAAACATGGAAAGCTGTTTTACTTTGATAGAGTCCTTAAGCTACATAAGCGACCTGAGGTAATAAATCTAATCTCTTGCTAATGGTTTTGAGTCTATGTATTCACAATAAAGCTTGAGTTGTCAAAATTATTGATAGGCATCAAAAGAATTTGAACCAATATCATACACTACCAAGATGATTCAAGGGCCTAAGTATTTCATCTGAAACATCTTTGGGAAATAGCTATATCTAGAGGCATACAATAGTATCCGATTACCTAGAAGGAAACCCTTGGATCTGATGTGAGCATCATGCTACTTTTGTATTGGTCTTGCACCACATTGACGTGATAGAGTGCATGTTTCTAAACTCATCTAGAACATGGACTTGTTCTAATCTCTTCCTTCGTGCATCTTCCACATGTAGATTCAAGTCATTAGCCATTCACAGGTAGACTTATAACTTGGGCGCAATTAGGAAGCTAACATAGTCTTCAAAAGTGGACCTGTAAATTAGCATATTTTATTTTGCTATCAATAGATTGTGTTTCTGTTCTTTGAACAGACTTAAGACATGAAAATATTTTATGCTCTATCCTTGTTACATTTATTCATCAACTCTAACAAGAATGTTGAAGAACACTAAGTTCTAATTGTTGGAATCAAAGGAAATGACTTATAAATACTTTCCAAGTCTAATTATGCCACAATTGTGATGATAATCTTGCTTGAAAATGGGCTCATCATTCCCCACCAACCATTAGTTCTTGTTGAATACTTGTTCTTTTCATTGCAACATAAATGATGTGGTTGGCTTGATTGATGATTTTTAGAAGCATATGCAAATTGTTTCCTTGAACACTTCATAATGATACATTGTCCATCAAAAGTCTTGATTCGTTTTTTTTTCTTTAATTGAATAGCTTGATCTTTTGTTTGAAAATGGGCTCATCATTCCCCACCAACCATTAGTAGTCCTTGTTGAATCCTTATTCTTTTTAGTGGGTTCATTGCACCATAAGTGATGTGGGTTGGCTTGATTGATGGTTTTTAGAAGCATGTGCAAATTGTTTCCTTGAACACTTCATAATGATACATTGTCCATCCAAAGTCTTGATTTGTTTTTTTTCTTAAATTGAATAGCTTAATCTTTTGATTCCCTTTTTATTTTAACTTTTTATACCATGTGTCCACATCTAATGCAATGCACCCTCCTAGGAACTTCAATGGTGTGAAATGCCTCCAAATATGTGGATTATGCATCGACTGCTGTGAGATGCATGCTCAATGAGAAAATATGCATGAAAATACATAGATAAGGGCTCAAAAAAGTGAATCTATACCACATGTGCAACCTTGCCTCCAAGTATGTTAACACAACCATCAAACACACCTTAAAAGACGTGAGCATCCTTCATGCATGTGAAAGAAAAATGTGATAAATAAGAGGATGCTAGAATTATGCTCAAATCCACATCTCCCTTGTATGGCACTATTGAAAAGAATATCTCAAAATGTGCTTGCATTTTGAGTGGTAATAGGTCCTACAATGCTCTCTCTTCAAGAATAGCATTGTCCTCAAGGTTGGAAGTGTGTAAATTGCTATAAAATCATTGTTGGTTCCCAAGTGGCATCATTCGACTATCTATCCTTCCACTATATTAGGATTTCTTGAATTGTGCATTGGTGCATTTGACATTCTTGTGTGGCTAGTAATGCATTCCATTCTAACCAAATGGAACCCTCTTCATGAAGTTTTAGAATGCTAGTTTGGATTTGACAATTTGGACCATGACCTTTAAACAAGACACATGGAAGGTTGAATGAATTGATAGGCAACTTGTCCAATGTGATGGAGTATTTGATAGGTCCAAATAATTTTGGTGCTAGCTTTTGGGAGCTCTTGTCTTTGAGAGAGGTCTACTTATAGGGTTGAAAATGAAGGGACACTTGATATCCTTCAAAAGAATGCTAAGAGTGATGATGATTGTCTTGTTGCTTCATTTGATCTTGAGCCAAAGCCATAATGTCATTAAGTGTGTAGAGAATGGTTTCTTTGGTTTTAAATGTGCATTCACCTCTTGAACCTTGGATGTGCTAGGTAAATATGACATAGCTAAAGGAGGCTTTTGGCCATAAACAACTTCATATGGCGACATTTTGGTGGCACTATGATAAGTGGTGTTGTACCACCATTCAACAAGAGATAGTCATTGAACCCATTAGTGTTGTTGGTCCGCTACAAAACACCACAAGTAGGTTTCCAAGCATTTGTTGACCACCTTGGTTTGACCATCTATTTGGGGATGATAAGCTGCACTCATGTTTCATTGTGTTCCTTGTAGTTTAAACAACTCCTAGAATTTGTTGGTGAATGTGGGATTACTATCTAACACAAAGGAAGTGAACATGCCATGTAACTTAAAAATTTGATCCGTGAAGACTTGGGCCACTACAGAGGGTGTAAATGGGTGTGGTAAGGAACAAAAGTGAGCATATTTTGAAAGGAAATCAAGTGTTGCTATGATTGTTCACGATTTCACATAGGCATAAATTATTTGGCAAGGAGGAATTGTGTATTAGAGTGTTGCCTTGACATCTTGAAAAGTGATGATAGATTTATTGCCTACTTTTGGTAGGTCCACTACAAAATCCATTGAAATTCCAGTCCAAATAAGGGCTATGGTCGACAATGGCTGTAATGTTGTAAGAGTCTTCACTGTTTCACTCTTGTCCTTTGACAAGCTTTACATTCAATTGCAAAAGTGTGGCACCCCATATTATATTCCTTAGATACATTACAAGGAATCACATTCCAAGAAAATAGTCTTAGTCAAATTTGGCAATCTTAAGACAAGTGAAGTGCACATGTCTTCCTTTAAAGCCAAAAATGTTTGCTTTGTGGCATAATTCCATACAAATACATTCTTTTTTAGTAGGGTGGTCAAGGGTATTGCATCACCAGTAATTATTCACAAACTTCCTATAGTAGCGACTAAGTCATAAAAAACCAAGTAATATTTTCGTAGTCCAGGGGTGTGTCCAATTTTGCATAGCCTCAATCTTCTTGGGATCCACTCGCACCTTGTCTTAGCTGATTATGTGACCCAAATATTCCATTTCAGAAGCACCAAAAGAGTAATTGGAACTTTTGAGGAACAACTAATTATCCCATAGTAGTTGGAGTGATTTATCAATGTGCTCCATATGTGCTTCTTAGGGTTTTCTATAAATCAAGACATCATTAAAGAATACAAGCACTTAATCACACAAAAAGTGTCAAATTTTTTTGTTCGTGAGGTTTTGAAAGGTGGATGCGGCATTGCAAAAACCAAAAGGCATCACTTTAGTAACTCATAATATCCTTCATGTGTGTGGAAGCCCATATTAGGAATGTCCACCTCCTTCTTGATTTGTTGTTACCTCAAATAAAGGTCCAATTTAGTGAAGAACTTGGCACCATGAAGCTCGTCCAAGAGATCATTAATAACTGAGATGGGAAATTTTCTTTGATGGTCAACTTATTGAGAGCAGAGAAGTCAAGATACATGTATCAATTTCCTTCTTTCTTCAATACCATGACTACTATGGATGAGGAAGGGCTGCTAGGACAAATGATGACGACCTCTAACTGTTTCTGAATAATATTTTTAATTCCATTCTTTTGTGCAAAAAGGTGCCTATAAGAATGCACATTGGGAGGTTGACTACTTCGAATAAGTGGGATACCATGATCATGCTCACCACGTGAAGGGGGTAATCCATGAGGTGTTTGGAATATCTATTGATGCTTAAGCAAGACCAACTGCAAATCAAGGTGGGTTTCTCATGGGATGTTGTCTATATAACTTGAATGGGATTGAATTGGGCAATAATGTCAAAATGACCTTTATTCAAGAGATTTTCCATATGATGAGAGTTGATAATTTTGGGGGAGCTGGAATTGAACCTCTTGAGGGTATGCTTAAGCCCCTCCTTAGTGAAGCTCATGTGTAACTCCTTGAAATCCATGGTAACTGGACCCAATCTTTGTAACCATTATGCTTTAAGAAGTACACCACAATCACCCATTTCAATAAAAAACATGTGGGATTTGAGTTGATAGTTCCCCATTTGAAGTTTTACATTTTCACACTTGCCACCATATTTCATCATACCACCATGGGATATCATAATTGGAAAATTGTACGCTGCATAGTTATAACAATGGATTTTTTCTGCAACTCACCTATAAATAAAATTGTGGGTACTGCCATTATCAATTAAAACAATCATCTTTTAGTTCTTAGTGTAGCCAACCAACTTCACGGTTCAGGGAGTTGAAATTCCAGATAAAGCAAGGACAAAAATTCGGGGTTCCTCACAAGGATGCTCCAAGGTAGTTTCTTCATAAAGAGGAGACATATTGTCTACTAAATCCAACCCAATAATGACTTCCTCATAAATTTCCCATGGCCAGTCATATTGGGCCACATCAATTTGAAATTAATTTTGTTCCTTAGTTTTATTTGCTTGAAATACTTTCATCACAATTTTAACAAAGTTTAAGGCATTGAAATTTTGTTGCTTCTCCTTGGGTCAACTTGTGGACCCTCAAGGCTGAGAGGGGGAGGGGGTGGTTTTAGGCCGTAAAGGGAGGTGATAGTGAAGAACAATTTTTTATTTTTTGGTTAGTGCATTGAACACTACTTTCTCTTCACAAGCTCCCTAAAATGCCTCCAACTAAATAGTGGTGAGCCATGAAGAGTGGTGCTCTAATCTCCTCCTTTAGACCATTAATAAAACATTCTTTGAAAAAACAATCATCCATGCCCTTTGTGCAAATGGATAATTTCTTGAAGCTTTATATAAAGTATTTAATGGTGCATATTTAGCACAAGTTGGTCACCCATCCCAAATAATGAGTACCTATTTCAAAACAAGCATATGCGGCCTTTACAAACTAGATCTAGGCAATGTGCCTTTTATAGGATTTCTAATGCCATTGCCATCATTGCGAATGCTTCCTATCCAAGTATAACATACATGTTCCCTATTCATTAATTCGACCAACATTGAAGGGGCGTGAACCAGACCTTGGGGCCTCAAGAGCTCGCCCTAAACCCATCTGATACCACATTGAAATAAGCATGCATACACGTGCAAATGTAGTATAAAGTATACAATGGAATGAGGCCGATCAACACAATGACAACATGCATGTAGAAGCAACTACATCTCAGTCATACAAAAAAAATATTCCAATTTAAATACACGAGAATACTTATCTTTAAAAACGTATATCCAAACAACTTGATGTGTAAGAGATATTTTCCACCCAACCATAGGCACTCCGTTCAGTATATACTCTTTCTGCTGCAAGGCCACACCTAAGCTGGGCTATGAGGCCACTAGGGAGAAGGAAAACACCTACAAGATTCTATCTCTCATCCGACAACCCATTTTTGCTCTACATGCTTGGACAAATGATCCTACAGAGCTCTACAGGATCTCACTCAGCCAATACAACCTTAGCTTCCACAATACTTGCCCCACACAACACCCTTCATGGGCTCAGGAATCCCCTTCACCAATCCATGGTTCTCTTGGGAAATCCATTTTTCCAGGTGCTTCCAGTGTGTGCATAGAAGAAGACCAATATGTTATGCTGGTGGAGAACCACTTGTAGCTTCAAATTCGTGGCTTCCCAAGCATCTATGAGCAAAAAAACTCAAGGGTGTAAGGGTACCTAGCTTGCCCAACCTTTATGCTCACCCACAACCATCTCTCTCTCCTTCAAATCAATAGCCCCCTTCTAAATTCAAATTTATGGATTATACACAGCAATGGGGAACTCACATGAGGTAGATCTACATGAGAGAAAATGGTAGAATGTGTGAAATGAGAGAATGACCCCTGAGGGATATGGGAAAATGGGTGAAAATTCAGTTGACATTTCTTCCGACTATAGAATAAAAGGACTGCTGTCACTATAGAACTGATTTTTAGCAGCTGATAACACTGTCACCAAAGTCAGTCACCCCCATGCTTCAATAACTACGTAAGTTGAATTTTCCACCAACCTCACACATGCATTCAATGATTGGGTTCAATAATCAAAAGGAGGTGATTGGCTCATTTAAAAACACATGGTAGATTTTGAATGAGTTATAAGGTTGACAATTGGTAGCTTAGGATTTAGTCACCCATGGCCCCCCTTCTTCTTTCCCTTTGGTGGAATCATAGCCCCTTTGGTGCTCTTTACATAGTCATGGTTGGACCATTTTATTATTTACATATTGTTAGCACTCCATAAAATTTTGTGCTTAAATTTCTTCTGGTAGGGTTGACGGTGCAAAAATAGATCATTTTTTATGGTGAAGTTTTCAATCTTGACCGAGAAAAGGTTTTTTCCCTCAGGTGTAGGCACCAAGGATTACAAAAAGAAAAACAGGTTCTATAAACTTATGATCAACCCTATATTTGTAGACTAAACCCTTAAATGTTATCATAAATCTAGAACATTTTTTCTATAAAGGCTAAGGTTTGAAATTTTATAAAGAAGAGTATTAAATTCTATAGAGCCAAAGTTAGGGCCTTATGGAGAAAGGGTTTTAATTTTTATAACGAAGCCAAAGTGCAGATCTTATGAAGGGAGCCTAATTTTAAGCTTAATGGAGACTAAGACTTCTTTTAAATTTTCGGTTGGGCCAAGGCTTTAAATTGAATTTGGAGCAAAAGGTTAATGTGCCCAACACCGAGGGCTTGTCGAGTGACAAAAAGCCAAGACACGGGCCCACATTGTCTCCACATTCCAAACGCTATGGACGAGAGCCTCCCTCTCTTTTGTTACTTAACAGATATAAAAAGCAAAAGGGTATATAAAGAAAGAGGGGAGTTTGTTTCTATTAAATGTGGGATTAATGGCAAAACTAAAATATATATATGAAAACACATTTGCGTGGAGCTCCTGGGTGTATCTTCCAGTTTGAGTTGTCGTGCAAAGGATAGAATCATGGCAAAAGGACATAGCGACATCTATATATGGTAGATTGGTTGTGAGGCTAATTTTCCAATTGCCCATTTTAAAGGGATGTTTGTCAAGCTATCATCCAAATCTGTCGTGGATTGGCTATTTGTAAACATGAATTGAGATGGCTTCGAGTTCCCGGTAGGAATGTGGGGTATCAATGCTTCCAAACGTATCACTCAACAGGATCGCATGCTGTCATCATTTAAAGACAATTCGTAATCACCAGGTTAAGCACCAACATCGGGTTTAAGAAGAGCGTCATACCATGTGTCTATAATCAGTTTGCGAAGAAAACTTGACATCGTTTTGATGATTGAAGTGGTTACATTAAAAAGGTTTCTGCATATGAGTTTTTCACATTTGCACCTGAAATTATGAAAGCTGGAGTGCTATCCATATATATGGTAAACTCTGCCAAAATGATGTCGGCCACGTTTTCAAAACATTAATCTCCAGGTCAGCACATATGACAAACTGTCAACGCCCCGGATCAACGAAAGAAGATTAAACATGAAATTGAAGATCGACGGTCCACATGACACCGCATTGCAAAAGTGCCCCGGGAGATAAGGAATAAGGCCGGTGCGGTAAAGAAACTACCTTCAAACGTGTCACTCTCCAAGCTCATCCGCATATGTAAAAATGGTATTGCAAACAACCTAATGGGCCATGCGGTACCACCTTGGCCGATTTGCGGGGGTATAAAAGGAGGGTCATCTTATTTTTCATGATTTTCTCCAAAGTTCCAAGAACACTAACTCCAGGGTCTCTTTTCATATAACCCCAACGTCATGGCCAGTCTCAGCTTTGTACCGACGGTTAGATGGTTTCACAAGGGCAAGATCATCACTCTAGTTGGCCTCGAGTGACAGGAGAGATGGTTTGAGCGTCACAGGACAGACTGCAAGTCGATCAGCGTGAGATTGGTGTTGGAATTTATGTAATGATAATGGCGTAACGATAGCAACAAAGAACAGAAAAATGACTGGCATAATGAAGACGACGATAATGTATTAGTGGATGGAAAGATCCTCTTTGTGCTGCTCAGGATGCGTTGTTTAGGGTGTTTGCAGGAATTGTTGAGGAAGGACGTGGATATGATGAGGAAAATGATGGTGCTGGTAAACAAGTGATTGCCCACTTACTTGTGCCTCACAAGATTGCAGAGTTTCAGAAGGGAGCAGTTGAAACTCATCTCCAGGAGGGTCGACAGGTGGCGAAACGTTTCCAGGTCAGCGTTTAACCAAAATTCTCCGAGTATTCGATTGTCAGTTCGAGAAAATACACAACACTCAGCAAATTCTAGGTAGTTAAAAGGCAACTGGCAGCGTATTTTTTTAAATTTCCAAACATGTCGAAATTACTTTTCTAGATAATTATTGTCAAAATTTGTAAAGCAGTTATCATTATTTTAACATTGATGGTTTAGACGAATACAGTTAGGGTTTGCTCGGGGAGCATTTTTGTATAAATTATGCATTCTGCAATGTAAAAAAAAAAAAGGATTTTCCAAGGAGAAAGAATTATCGTTCTAGGTTTTTGAAGCATTTTCCAGAAATTAATAAAGATTTCAGAGTTGAGCAGATTTTATCAAAGATTCATGCGTTGTTAGTATTTACAGTCTGTATCCCTTCTTTCCTCATTTGTGCATGTTTATCTTCTTAGTTATACTGTTCATTATGTCTTTTCTTCTATACTTTGATGAACGTCTGAAATAAATTGGGATTCATACTTGTTATGCCTCGGTTTATCACATTTAAGTATCCATTTGCTTCTCCAAAGTTGATAGTGGATTCATCCTAGTTTGATGTCCATTGTCGATGGACTGTCTTTATTTCTTTCCTATCACCTGCAAAAAAACTTTGACTGTAATATAACAATTACCTTGCCTTTGTACAAGAGTCTGTTTATCTGCTGATCTATTATTTTTCTGTTTCTCGATTCCATTGCCCAATGGTATCCTTTTCCTGTTGATCTAACCACATCATTAAAAATCCATAAGTTTTGTTGTCATTTCGTACATTTGGCCATTGAGTTTATTGTCAAACTGCTGTCGCGGTGACATTGGATAGCAGATTTGCTGAGAGAGTCCTCTCTGACTGAAGGAGGCCAACTTTCAGTCTAAAGATTGGTTTGAGGTTACCTCGGGGTTTCCTTGATATAGCCCAAGGAAAATATGAGTGATAACACATATATTTCGAGTTAGCATGTGAAGCCAACCATACAGTCCAAATAACAATATTACTTCATACATGCCTATCCATTCACTAGCCGAGCATTAGCCTTGAGCTCCGCACTGACATATTTACGTCATTTTCATAATTTAATTGAATACATTACAAGGGTGAAACTGGAGGTATTACATACAACCTGCAAGATTACAATGCAGTCAATCAAGGTTATAAGTTATGCATGCTTTAAATGGTAACCGTATCCAATTCGTAGGCAATATTTTCCCTATATAGGGAATGTATGATTGCATGGTGTCCCTATAATCGTCATTGTCATCATCATTCCATCATCATCGTCATCATCATTGTTATCATCATCGTATTCATCATCATAATTGTCATCATCACTGTCATTGTCATTGTTATCATCATCGTCAACTTGTGGTGGTCTTTTCAAAACTGTCTCTAAAAGTTTTTTTAGGGTTTTCGAGGTAGTTTTAACCCCCCCCGCCAAAAAAATAAAATAAAATAAAATTCATGAGTATTGAACTTTTGGAGGTAGTTTCTTAACAACCGCCTCTAAAAGTTAAGTTCTCATGACTTTTGGGGAGGTTTTTAAAAAGACCACCCCAAAATATATTTTTCAAGTAAGATTTTTGATAACCCCCCTAAGAGTCATGGGAATTTAACTTTTGGAGGCGGTTTTTTAAAACTGCCTCCAAAAGTTAATTCCCGTGACTCTTGGGGGGGTTTTCAACAGCCCACCTTGAAAAATATATTTAGGAGCGATACCTCTAAACCCCCCAAATTCATGTAAATTCTCATAACTTTTTTTGGGGGGGGTTGTAAAAAAATGCTATGAAAAATATATTTAGGAGCAAGTTTTTAAAAATCGCCTCCAAAAGTTCAATTTTCGTGAATGTTTTTTTTTTTTTAGCGTGGGGTGGGGAGGGGGGGGTTTAAAAACTGCCCCGAAATCCCTATAAAAACTTTTAGATTTAGTTTTGGCAATATCGACACAAGCTTAAACCATCACTAAAAGGGTAAATTGTTGTGGTGGTTGGTTCATGGCTAATCCTGGTAAGGAGCATTGGAATGATGTGAAGTGGATACTCAAATATTGAATGGGTAGTTTAGATGTCATTATTTTCTACATATCGACATATTTACAAATTAAAGGTTTTGTAGATTCTGATTTTGGTGGAAATAAAGATGGACATAAGTCTACTACACGATATACTTTCACTCTTATTGGTGGAGCTATAACCTGGGCATCTAAGTTGTAGCCAGTGGTTCCTTTATCAACCATTGGAGAAGAATATGTGGTAGCAATTGAGTCCAATAAAGAGACAATATGGCTAGAGCCCTTGATGGATGAATTCAAGATGAAACAGGGGAAGATCACTTTGCACTATGACAATCAAAGTGCTATTCACTTAGTGAAGAATCCAACATTTCATGATCACACAAATCATATTGATAGTAAGTACCATTTCATAAGGAAAGTGGTGGAAGAAGGTAAGATCTTGTTGGAGAAAATTGATATTTATAAGAATAATGTAGATATGTTTATGAATCCGGTCAAGACATAGAAGTTTGAATGGTACAAAACTTCTATGGGCTTGTTGATAATGTGATAAAAGAAACATTGGGAAATGACACATGGGTGGAAAACATTAGCAATGAACTTCCTATATTGACTTTAAGTGGGAGAATGTTATGAAACCGATATACTGCTCTCCGGGGGTTCAAGGGTAGATCCCCCAAGGCAAAAAATTTCTAGATCCATCTAGTGTATTTTTGTTCCTTCTAGAACCCTCAATGTATTGTATAAAAGGGGAGTGACCCCCTAGCATTAGAAGACACGACAACAGAGGAAATCATTGTAATTTTTTTGCTGAGTAATAATAAAATATCAAATCTACCATTAGCCCACGGTTTTACTTGGGTACGACAATGTTTCCACATAAATCCCATGTTCTATTGTTATTGTTGTTTGCTTCTATTTTTTAATATTTTTCTAACATCACGCTTAAGATCTGTAATTAAAAGAGTGTTTAATTTAACACCTTAAACAAAGAAGAAATCCCCAAAACTATATACTAGCATTGTAAATCACCAAACCACTGTTATTTCTCTCAAGTAAATAACATATTGAAAAATTATGCTATCTAAGTATACTTATTCCCCAATGCATAACATAGAAAAATTCACCTCAGCAACAAAATGAATATTTTATTATATAGCCTTCTTTTCACCTACTTAGTTATGAAAATGCTACACATTTGGTTCATGGCTTTGCACTTCTAAGTGGATATTGCATATCTATTCCTATTCTTTGACAATAATGTAGATAGGCATATCAACGATGAACTGCCTCTTCAATCAAAATAGCAAAAAACCTTTTATTTCTCAATATAAACACAAGGCTTTCAATCCACCCAAGAATATCCTATTTCATATAGTAAAAAGGATATATAAGACATTTTATGTTAGAATATGATGACTCATTTAAGAGAAGCTTTAGTTTTCATGTCAGTTACTGATTTGACTTGTTGAGCAATTTTACAAACTAGCAATTGGATCTTCTGCCTTTTCCAATATTTTCATATTCCTATTGCTTTTAAATGTTGAATTTGGAAAGCAATCCACAACATAGCCTTTGGTTATAACCTCCAATATTAGTATTGCTTTTAAATGTTGAATTTGGAAAACAATCCGCAACATAGCCTTTGGTTATAGCCTTTGGTTATAACCTCCAATATTAGTGTGACTGTTTTGTTGTTTTATCGTTAACATTAAACATGTATATTTTGTAAACTTATAACCATCTATGCTAATGTTTTCCAAATTGCATTAAAATATGTTATGATCTAAACTAATTTATGTCACAGGGATCAAGCCTCCAACAATGGAGTATTAGGTATTTACTAATGCTAGTTCACTAAGAATTTTCAAACTTTTACTGATGAATTTGAATACCCAAAGTTTAGTGATTGTCAAATGTTAGTTATGGTATAATTATTGTACCTAGATCATATAGTTAGCATCACTAATAAGGCGAAGTAACTTCAATATGCTCTTTTGTTATTTGTATTTTTGTATATTTGAACTCAACATCCTAATTTCTTATTTTGTGTGTATATAATTCCCTTGTGTGTGAGAATTATACATGTATTGAATGCAATTGATTTAGTCAATATCAAGTTTTTTTAAAGTAGTTATTTAATGTTTACAATTTGCACTTAAGGTGCTTAGCCTCTCTATCTTAGTTTGCATGTATCCCTTGTGAACTTAAATGATCTCTATCAACATTCTTTATTATATCAATATTTTTTTCTTTTATATTAAAAATTCTATTTTGGTAGCATAAGGCTACTACTTGTGTTGGTTCTTTGGTTTTAAGTCTGGTTGATAAAATTATTTGATCTATTCCTTATTTGGAATATTTAATATGCTACATGCATCAAATTTCAATTGAAGATATCTTGTAGTTTTACCAATATAGAGTACTACTCTATAGTATATGTTTTTGTTTCATTGGCCATTGAAGACTGAAGAAGAAATCTATTTTCATATGAAAAAAGCATTACTTGAAATGTAAGGCCTATTGTTTGAGTTTTCACGTTTAGACTATTCACAAAATGAAAACATACACGAAAACATACACTTAAGTGTAAAGTCTAGGATTTTAGTGTTTTTCAAATCTTGTAGTATTGATGAGATGATATTGCATATCATACCCATATGAGAATTTGTCATAGCCTGAATCTAGTTCAGTGAAGAAATCTCACAATTAGTTTTGCAAGAATGTAGAGAAGGAAGAAAATTTCAGCAGAATTAACTTGAGAGAGGAAACTCAATAGGATAAAAATCCATTGTCATATTATTGAACAATGATAGTACGATAAATAATACACCTCATAGAGGAAATTAGAATGCACTAAAGGAAATTTGAGTAGCTCACAAAAGCAGGCTACTAATAAGGCAAAAAACCCCAATAGTGGCAACAATAATTTCCAAATTAGTCAAGGAACTTACAAATTAGCTAAATCAGATATGGCAGCTAAGGAGTGATGAAAAAGAAGTAAGATAATGGATTTTGGAGAGAAAAATATGGAGGATTTCTTGGCCAAAAAGTAGAAAGCTTTCCAAGTCCATAAAGGCGCCATGATTTATCCTTATCCATTGAAAAGCAGAAAATGCAGGAAAATGTTTGTAAAAGTAGGAAGTGCACTCTTACCATTCTGGACTATCATAAAAGCAAGCATAATCTATCCGAGTTCTCTCAAGTGGATAATGATGATAATTTGTGAGCCTAAAAAGGAAACATGGGGCCACCAACCTAGTCTAACACCTAGGAAAGTATCAACAATGAATAATAACTTATATCCTAAGTCTAGATGTTTTTTTTTTAATATTCTAATACCCCCCTTAAGCCTGACTTAGAGTGAGTAAAATCTGATTAGGGCCCAAGCAAAAAAGGCTTACGGTCAGCCCATTACAATTATTATTTGTCGATGTAAACTGAGGAAACATGGAAAATATCATGGGAACAAAACCCTCCCTCAAGAATGGACATGAAACACAACAAAAATTGCTGCTCCAAACTCAAGTGGGTATGATGCTTGATTTTATGTCTGGAGGTATCTTCCTCTTTGACAAAAGAGGATCATGCCCCCAAAACATGTCCTTGAATTCTCCACCAATGGATGCAAGCGAATATGGAAACTCTATGGAACCAATTGCACCATGATATGCTTGCGACTTGAACCCAAGCAGTTGTGAATGCTCTTCAGACTTGAACATTGAACCATGTGAGTTATGGTCAGGTCCAAAAGAGACTTGATGATCTTGAGAATCAATCCCAGGAAAGTGGTGGTGTCCTCCATCTTCAGTGCATCCCTGAGGAAGTGTGCCAATCATCTTGTAGGAATATATAGAAGGCATGAGATCACTATCGGTGAGTGCAAATGGAGCACTGTTGAGATTTGATCTAACCTTCAAATCATCCTTTGGATCAACATATTGTGCACCATCAACTTGTGAAGTATGCACAAGATCATCAACAAGTAACTTATCATCCCCACGATCAAAATATGAAGAATGATAGGAGAACTGAATGGAGAGTTATTCTCCAACAAAGAGGGTTCGAATGTCTTCTTCTAGATCAGCTGCATATGAAGATGAGTAATCATAATTCTCTTGAACTTCTTCAACAACATGAGAAGTGGTATCTTCAAGGAGACTATCACCAATTCGAACTCAGAGGAAGTTGAGTCCTTCTACAACAATACCAACTCCATTAGTCACTTATTCTTAATCATCAACTTCATAGGATGAGGATCCAGGATCTTCATCATCTTCTAGAGCCACAAAAGAAGTCTCTTCAAATTCTAATTCATGACAAGCAGATAAAGCATTTGAATCAAGGAGATAATCTTTGACAAGAATTGTATGTGTTGAAATTTCTACAATTTCTTCTTCATCTTGAACAACTTCTTCAGAGAGGGTTGAGGTCGATATTTCATGATGGAGAACACATGAGAAGGTGCTAGATTCACTCTCCATATTGATGATATGAACCTCATTTTGCTTGCCAAAATATCTGTCCAAATTGGTCTAGAGATCCTTTGGGTATAATTCAACAGAATCAATAAGATAGCGCATGCTTGGAGAAATAGCTATACACATGGATCCAAATGCTCTGTCACAATCATTCATCCAACCATATTTCTCTTCAAAGGATTTAGTCTCTACAACATCTCACATAGACACATCAAAGAGCTCGAGTCTCTTTAGATGCTTAGACATATTCAATTTCCAAACATAATAGTTTGAAGAAGATAGAGGAGGAACTGAATTCGAATCCATGAAGTTGCACATGCATAAAAACCCACAAAACAAAAACAATCAGGAGGAAATTTAGTACTACATGTGAAATTCTAAGTCACAACAAATCATAGAGATGAGAATACCTCACAGTGAAAGAATGACCAGAGAAGGTGAATTATAGTGAAAATTGCAGTAAAAAGAGCAGTAAAATTAATCAGACATTGTAACTAAGATGAAAGCAGAAATGTGTGACATTATCCATTAATAAGTATAGTGCAAAAATATGTTACAATAGTGATAATTCGAATACCCTAGGAGAGTTTGAGTCTCAGTCTGTCTAGCATAGGAATTGTCACCACTGGAGTGCTTCAGAAGTCCCAAACTCAACTCAACTGAACCAAAACTCAGTTAACTGAAGACACAATTAGTTAACTAACCAAGGAGGGTGCATTAGTGAGTTCTGAATGCAAATTAGGTGAAAAAGGGCGCATTAGATCACAATCAGCGGTGATCGGAGATAAAGCCCCTAGTAGAGTTCAGGGACTCAGGTGGACTGCACTAGAACACAGAGTAGGATCCTAAAATGCAGGGAACTGACTCTGGTGGGCCTAAAATCATGCATGCAGGGTGCATTAGGTGGCTAATGGGTCCTAGATGACATATGCACACAACTAGGGGGGAAATGACATCATCAACTAGTAGGAAAAATAAAATAATGCTAATTAGGACAAGGATGGAATATTAATTATCCTAACACCCCACCTTAATCCAAACTTGGACATCCTGGGCCTTGGCTATTGAGACCAAAGGTCACCCATACAATCAAATAAATGAAAAAAAGAACTATTCATGAAACTAAGGAAATGGGGGAAAACCTCATGGGAAAAATACCCCCCCCCTAAAAAATGAACAACAGGAAACTCAAACAGGCTCCACACCAAGCAGAGAAGGAAAATATCTTATGAGCGAAAGAATTTGTAAAAATGTTGTCAATCTGCTCCTATGTATGATAGTAATGCAGGTGCTGGATCTGGATCTGCTCCTCTGATGTACCTCCCTTTGTGTTGAAGCTGTATTTTCCAAAACAAGTCTTTCAGAAACCATCTTTGCTACTGGAGCGAATGGCTCATTGTAGTCCAAATCATGAACCTTTGAGTACCCTTTTTCAACCAACCGATATTTGTACTTGGTTGTAGATACATAATGGCAAGTCTATTTGAAAGATTGTGGATCAGATCCTAGCATCATGTAGCACCTCTCTGAGAGAAGGGGGTCTGTATGACATAATTCAAGGTTTGCATCTCGATATTGAGTTTTGGTTCTTCTATGGTTAGATGGATCCCCAGCTATGTTCCCATTAGCTTCAAGGAATTTGTGTTCCCATATTGGCCTTGGCCATGGATTGGGAGTAGTGGTTGGATTTGGATTTGCTTGAACTTCATACTCAACATCAAGATCTTGGTCCTCATCTTTAGAATACGAAACTGGATCATTAGAAGAGACAACATTATGATCTTCATCAGATGCCAATGAAGTAGGAAGAGAGTATGGAAGAAAGTGAGATAATTCATATGCCTTTGAGGCATGGTTTGCAACACCTTTCACTATAAGCTTCCCAGAAGAGATCTCTTCAATCTCAACTGTGTCAGGTCCAAAAATTACTTTCTTTGGTGAACCTGTGTGTGTCATCTGATAAACAGATAACAAGTTTGCTTTCAAAGAATGCACATAAAAAACATTTTTGAACTTTCCATGCTCCATTTGTATTGTTCCCTTCCCTTCATCAGAGATATGTGAATCATATCCCATGTGAATACTAGGACCATCATTGAGATCTAGAGAAGAAAATGATTCTTTGGAGGAAACCATGTGGTTGGAGGCAAAAAAATCAATGAGGAAGGCTTGTGATTGTGAGAATCCAGCCTTCAGTGCATGGCATCTCTCATGATCATCTGTCTCACTTCCATAATTAGTCTCCCTTGTGCCTTCTGGGAGGGAAATGTTGTGTTGTTCAAGAAGTTTGGTCATTTGATCGATCTTCCTCTTCATGCAAGATATATCTGGATGGTTTCCTTTCTAACAATAGGAACACTTTGATCCGGATTTTATGAGCAGAATGCAATGAATACAGATTATTACTAGATGCTTAACACAAAATAACAGAGTACAATAAAATTGGTTTTCTATTCAATAAGGAAATAAGCTAAAACTGTAAAGTGCAGCAGAAAACAAGCTTGCTGGAATGGTGGTGGCTTATCTCTGAGAAGAGATGTGATGGCTGCGCTCATTCAGAACAAGATGGTTACAATGAGGCTCTCAAGGCCTTTTACAATAAACAGGAATGTCAAAAACCCTAGACATCCAAAAACCTAACCCTAGGAGACGAAGCGCCAAAAGTCATGTGGGCCCCGTTTGGGTAAGTTAGTACATCAACTTCCCGGGGTCGTAACTTTTGCATACAATCTCCATTTGGGGCGCACGATAGCTCGTTGGAAAGATCTATCCGAAGACTACAGCTGGATCAATCCTCCCTCCTTAGGAAGCAATGGTCTCCATTGCGTTGAGTTCCTCCATAAGATGAGGAAATTTTTGTTGAATTTGGCCCCGGGTGAGCCACTTGCCTTGGTGCAGGATCTGCCCCGCTTTAACAACTTGATAAAGTTGGATCCTTTGATGTCGAGTGCCCTTGATTTGTGTGTTTGCAATATGATCACTGGATGCCTATTGCAGGTAGTCAGGGTTGAGCTCTGTTGGTGTCAACTGCTCTGCTATCTCTGAGGTGTCTAATAATGGTGGGAAATATGGCTGAAGGAGAGCCACGTTGAAGACTGGATGTAGACCAAGGAAGGGGGGAATGTTGAGCTCAAAAGCATTGTCACCCACCGCCTTGGTGATGGTGTATGGCCCATAACAGAGTGGGCGAAGCTTCCAATGGGGCCCTGTAAGGCGTTCTTTCTGCAAATTCAACCAAACTTTGCCGCCCACCTGAAACTTATGTGGCACTCGATGTTGATCATGGCGCTGCTTGTACTTGGCATTAGACTTTTGTAGAATATCCTAAACATGTTGGCGGATATGTTGGATCCGTTCAATGAACCGGGTGGCTTTGTCAGCTTCTGGAGACGAGTCGACCGAGGTGGTTTCTAGGGGAAGTGCAACATCCATGGGGCCCAATGGTTGGAATCCCAACCCCACCTGAAAGGGGCTATGGCCAGTTGAGCTATGCAGGGCTCAGTTGTAGCTATGTTGGACATAGGGAAGACTCTCATCCCATGTGCAGGGGTGTGTTGAATTGTACATGCACAGGATATGTACGACCATCCGGTTGACGACCTCGGTTTGGCCGTCTGTCTGGGGCTGGAAGGCAGTGGATTTGGTGAGCTTGGTATCCAGCAGTGACCAGAGGCTCGACCAGAATGAGCCGAGGAACTAAGTGTCACGGTCTGAGATAATGGTATGTGGGATCCCAAAATGTACCCATACTCGTTCAAACAAGAGCTTGGCAGTTGCTTCTGCTGTGATGTTCTTCTTGCAGGCGGCTAGAATCACCATCTTGGAAAAGCGATCAACAACCACAAAAACACAGTCGTTTCCCTTCTTGGTGGACGGGAGGCCCGACATTTAGTCCATTGGGATGGATTCCCACGGCCTGTTAGGAGTAGACAGAGGGGTGTACATGCCCTGTTTCTTAGTGGTCGGTTTGGCAATAGCGCAAGCGGTGCAGGACCTGATATACTTGCCGACATCCTGGCAAAGTTTTGGCCAGTAGAAATGTTTTTGTAGCATTGCCACTGTCTTTTCGATGCCAAAGTGTCCTGCCACCCGACTGTAGTGAGCTTCCAAATCAGCTTCGCTCGCTTGATGGAGCGCAGAGATGGCCCAGACGGCACAACAACCCATCCTGAAGATGGAAATTAGCGACCACTGAGTTGGTGCCCAACATTTTGTAGGTGGTGGAGAAGTCAGGGTCTATCTCGTAGAGGTGGTGCCAGCCGGAGGTCTCGTGGCCGCAAGAGTCTAACACCGTAGTGAGTGCCGCAACTGGAGGTCGACTGAGGCAGTCAGCAACTCAGTTTGTACTCCCTGTTTTATATTTGATGTTGAGGTGGAACTGCTGTAAGTATGTTGACCACTTCTGATGGCAGTCATTCTGCAACTTTCCTTGGGTTTGCATGAACTATAATGGCTTGTGATCAGTGTGGATGACTGTCTCCTTCCCAAGAATGTAATGTCTCCACTGGCGGTAGGCTTGCAAAATGGAGTACATTTCTTTGTCGTAAGTAGGGTACTTACGAACAACATCTGATAGTGTCTCACTATGATATGCCATGGGGTGGCCGTGTTGAGTGAGAACGACGCCCACAGCATAATCTGAAGCATCTGTCTCGATCTCAAAGGGATGTTGCAGGTCCGGTAATGAGGGTATCGGCGATGAGCACAAACGCTTCTTCAATTCATCGAAGGCTTGTTGTTGGGACAGGCCCCACACAAATTTTGCCTTACCGCCACCCTTGGTTACTTGACACATGTTATCCTCGTGGTGGGAGGATTTGCTGGAAGAGGACTTGGTGAATGAGACATTTCTGGCGAAAAAATCAAGGGCATCTACTAGAAGTACATACAAGGTGCAAGTGACTACTGTTCCAGAGTCATATGATCCGAGTTTGGTGGTGGGGGAAGGGTGCTGAAGCAAAAAGGACTTCGAAGGCTCTACGGGAAAGCTCTGAGAAGGTTCCAATGATGCTAGGAAAGGACGTGAACATAGACAGGGCGGAGGGTCTTGCCGAGAGGGATTTAATGGGGTGCTTTGTGTACATTTCTATGAATCGTTTGGAAATGTTCAGTTGGATCACACTAATTTGGAAACCGCTCTTAGGTTATTGTCCAAGGTTAAACATGCTCATGAACAATTTTTTTTTCTTCCATTTTTTGGAAGAGGATCATTTGCAAAATATTTCGGGGTGTTTATCCTTAGTTAAGGATAAGGTTTTTTTTGTTAAAGCGTTGGTCTCCATCTTTCAATCCTTACAAAAAGACATTCCAGGGGGGAAAAGGTTTGGATTCTCCTCCTGGGACTCCCTATCTAGCTATGAACAAGAAAGGTGATTATTGAATTGGCGAATATTGTGGGTAAGTTTATCTTCTTTGATGATGATAATCTACGATCAGTTGATAAGAGGGTGACATGGATATTGATGGAATTTTACCTCGCTCAGATATTACTAGCTAAGGTTTCCATTCACTGGGGTGATCGGATTATCAATCAAGTGATATATTTATGGAGCCTACCCTTAAGATGTTTTAGATACCATGAAACTGGGAATTTACAAAAGGAGTATCTCGGTCGGAAGTCCAAAGAATAGAGGGAATTTCCAATGCGGAGATCATTTCCCTTGGGCATGGATTTAGAGGGAGAACTTGGCATGGAAATTTCTCCATTGGTAGTGGACACCCAGTTGATTTCCATCTCTCTACTGGATTTGTCTCCTCGGGTGCCTGCTAACTTCTTTGGTATGTTAAAATCTATTTTCCCTTCCTTCTATAGTTTGTTAAATCGTAAGGAATTATCCTTATTAGAGGACGTGGAAGTGTGAGGGTTGTCGTTTAATCCTAGTTCATTGGGGGGTGGGGACAAAAATTTGGTTGAGGCTCCTGTTGGGGATGTTTATTTGGAAGTAGAAGATTTGTGATCCTCTAGGTTCGAACTTTGGGTTAGGTGTTTCAATGGGTGTTGAAAATGGGTATTATTCGTCTGGATATATTGGAGGTGGTGAGGTATACCTGGGGTCAAGAAGTGGAATTCCTTTATTGGGTGATTCAAGAATCGATGGGAGGGGTTTTTCTCCCCTTTGTCAAATACATAGTTAGAAGAGAAGGGTAATGAAGAGGTACTTTCAGGAGGGACATCCTCCGTTTTTGTGTAATCTTAGTTAGAAAACCCCATTTATTGTGAAACCATGAATAGGACTCACGTGTTGATATATTCAGTAGATATAGTGGGAGAGCGGGACCTGGGTAAGATCTCCCCAGAGCATCTTTCAAATGTCATCGTTAGAAGGATGAATGTCAAGGAAATTAAAGGGGTTATTGAGGGTGTATTAGCAGACAGTGGTAAGTCCCTTGCCAGCCATCTGTCTTCAGTTCCGTATGGTGGGTTAAAGGAATTTGGTATTTCTTTTGACAAAATTCTATTTGTCACATGGGCCCTTAGAGCATCAAATCCCTTGGTGGAGGATCCTTAATGAAAATTATTTCCTTTAATATCCGGGGGTTTGGGGGCAAGGTGAAATTTCTATCCCTCAAAAGGTTGTTCGACTCTGAGAAGCCTGATATTATTCTTTTCTAGGAGAATATGGTTCTGGTGGATAAGGTGAGAAAGACTTGTTTTAAACTGTTACCTGGTTGGGAATGTACCACTATTGATGCTGACGCAAGGTGCCTTTGCAAAGGTTCTTGCTTAACAATTACACACCACACACGCGTTTACATAAACAAGATGTAAACAGGATGCCAGAAGCTGGCTTATATTACTTCTACCGAAAACGGTTACAATGCGAAATGCAAGGAACGTAAACAACTAACTATTGTCGGCCTCAACCTATTACAATACAGAAGTAACTATGTGCTATCTCAGTGTGTCGATCTTCACCCTCTCCTGGTTCACTACGGAACTCTGAGCTATGGCTCGATCTTCTCTGCGCTCTGTAGATGTGTGACTCTCCTATCCAATCTACAAAACCTTCTCTTGAGCTTTGTTCTGTGCTAACTCCAAAACGGAACTAACTCCTTGCTTTGTGCCTGCGCATAAGCCTTCTACTATGTTGCTGCTGTTCCCGAGATCAATTTGATCCCCGAGACACGCTTCCTTTGTCCGGCGATCTCCCTGATCCTGCAGACCTGCAACTGTCAGCGCCTCTGCCATGCTGCACAATCTCCACCTGTGACGACATCTGTCACAACCCCAACAACCCACAATAACTGCTAATAACTTCCTTATCAACCCTGAACGACTACTAAGTACTTTACTTGACTTCCTGCGCGTCCTTCTGACACTGCTACAGTAGGCGGTCATGTCACTGCCTTGACCATACTGTCTTCCGTTAGCCTTCAAAATCCCTATCAGATTCCCTTCGCACTCTCAAGCTTCGCCAGTCTGCCCCGTCCTCCTCGCTTGGCTCATGACAAAACCTGTCAGAGTCTTAGTTTGACAACATGTCGACCCTCGATGTCTCCGCTGCAACTCTGTCGTCTATCGACCTTTCACACCTATTGTCGATCTGTGATCAACTGCTCCTGCGTGACTTATTGACTTCGACAACCAATCTGCTCTTCTGCACCAGTGGTCGTCGACACTCCTTATGGTTGGCCTTCCATATGTCGATCATTTTCGACTGCTCTGCCTGGGCCCAGATGCTCTTGCATCAGAATCCCCAAGTGAAAAGTAATTCTACTGCCCCGTCAGTCTCCTGAACTCTTCTTCAGAAATCCATGTTGCCTCTTGTAACTCATCATCTTTCCATTGCACTAAGTATTCCTTCCTTCGCGAACTACGTGTATGCCCGACTTCACGTTCCTCTATTACTTCCGTGATTTCCTCTTTGTGTCGGTCTGGAATCTGCACCATCCAGTCGATGTTCAACACTTCCACACTTCTGCTGCTTAAACCTTCTTCGAACTTGTATAGATCTGAGATATTGGACGTTGGTGAAATGCTCAAGTCCTTCGGCAGCTCCAACACATAATCGTTGTCCGAAATCTTCTTCAGAATCTTACATGGTCCAATCTTCTTCAGCTTCAGCTTGTTATATGTTCCTGTTATAAATCTCTCCTTCCGCAAATGTGCATAGACTAAGTCTCCTTCATTGAACGACTGTAGCCTCTTCTTTCTATTGGCTCTCAACTTGTATGCCGCATTACTTTTTCCTATGCTCTTTCGCACATCTTCATGCACTTCTTTCATGTGCTTTGCGAATGATTCTGCATCCGCGCTTTTTCTAATTTATGTCGGTAACTCGACCAAATCCACCACTCCATGTGGGATTTTTCCTTGAAAAATATGGAATGGGCTCAAACCTGTCGACCGATTCACAGAATTTTTATATGCAAAATCTGCTTGCGCCAACACGTTCTCCCACTACTTGGGTCTGTCGGTCGTCAAACACCTTAGAAGGTTTCCGAAACTTCTATTCACCACCTCGGTCTGTCCGTTTGTCTGTGGATGATATGCCGAGTTAAAATGCAACCTTGTGTCCAGTTTCTTCCATAGGGTTCTCCAGAAATGCCCCATAAACTTGGTATCTCTGTCCGATGTGATACTCTTCGGCAACCCATGCAATCTTACTATCTCCTTGAAGAATAGAACAACAATGCTTGTGGCATCACTTGTCTTCCAACACGGAATAAAGTGTTCCATCTTTGAAAATATGTCGACTACAACAAGATTGAGTCGCTTCCCTGGTGTGTCTTTGGAAATCCTAGCACAAAATACATGCTTAGGTTCTCCCATGGGGTATCCGATACAGGTAATGGTATATACAACCTCGTATTTTGAATTCTCCCTTTTTCCAACTGGCAAACTCGACACTGTCGTACCCACTTCCCGACATTTGTTGTCAATCCCGGCCAATAATACTTTTCTTCGACTGATGCCCTGGTCTTGTCGATGCCAAAATGACCTGCTAATCCATCGCTATGCAATTCTCGGATTGGGTTCTCCCTTACAAATCCTCCGGGAATACACAACTGTTGTTCCTTGAATAGGTATCGCTCTTGGATAAAATAATCCAAGTATGGAGTCCTATCGACACTCCACGGTTCACGACAAGCCTCCCATGCTTTCACAAAATCCCCGTCGATCGCATACTCTGCCTTCACCGACTCTATTCATGTTGCTTGAACTGTCATCGTGTTCAACAATGCAACTCTTCGACTCAGCGCGTCGGCAACCTTATTCGACTTGCCCGACTTATGTCGCAACATGAAAGTATATCCCTGCAAGAACTCGACCCATTTCATGTGTTGCTGATTCAAATTCAACTGAGTATTCAGATACGTCAGTGCTTGGTGATCTATGTATAACACAAATTCATTGGGAAACAAATAATGCCTCCACTTCTTCAATGCTTGGACAATAACATAAAATTCCTGGTCATAGACCGAATATTTTCGCTTCGCATCATCCAACTTCTCACTGAAGAATGCAATTGGTCGACCCTCTTTGCTCAACACTTCTCCAATTTCCATTCCACTCGCATCGTAATCGACTTGGAAAAATTTGTTGAAATCTGGAAGCACTAACACTGGGCTCTCTGTGACCTTTTCCTTCAACTTGTCGAAACCTTGCTGGGAAGCTTCCATCCACTTGAACTCCCATTTTTGCATGCACTCTATCAAAGGTGCACAAATCCGACTGAATACCCAAATGAACTTCTTGTAGAAACTGGAAAGTCCATGGAAACTCCTTACTCCAGTTGTACTTGTCGGTTCCGGCCAATCCAATATTTCCTTCACCTTCTATGGGTCCATCACTAACCCTCTACCCAAGATTACAAATCCCAAGTACACCAGTTCTTCCTTCATGAAGAAACACTTTTGCAGTTTCACCATCAACTTCAACTTCTCTTCCTGCAACTTCTCTAATGCTTGTCGAATGTGTTCCAAGTGTTCTGTCTTGATTCGACTAAATATCAGGATGTCGTCTAGATATACTACGACAAAATTTTCCAAGAATGGTTTTAGTACCTTATTCATCAATCGCATGAATGTACTGGGTGCATTAGTCAATCCGAATGGCATGACTAACCACTCATACAACCCTTCTTTCATCTTGAATGATGTTTTCCATTCATATCCTTCTCTAACCCAAATTTGGTGATAACCGCTCTTCAGGTCTATCTTCATGAAGTACTTTGCTCCACTAAGGAAATCCATCAAGTCGTCCATCCTCGATAATGGAAACCAGTACTTGATTGTGATCTTGTTGATAGCTCTGGAGTCTGTACACATCCTCCATTCTCCACCCTTCTTCGGTGATAATACGGCTGGTACCACGCACAGACTCAAAATTTCTCTGATCAATCCCCTGTCCAACAACTCTTGGACCTATCGATTGAGTTCCTGACCTTCTGTCGGGCTCATCCTATCTAGTGCCTTGTTTGGAAGACTCGACCTTGGAATCAAGTCGATCTGATGGGATATGCTTCTCGTTGGTGACAATCTCGTCGGTGTCTCGTCGACTACTATGATTTGAAAATCGTCAAGCATATTTCCGACTTAGACCAGAATCCTCTCCATTGTCGACCTCTCAACACATGGTCCTTTCAGAATGATAGCAAAACATCCCGATTGCTTTTCTTCCTCCCTGAGAAATTCTTTCGCTTAACACATCAACACTCGCTTCTCCCAAAAGTTGCTCTCGCCCTGCTTACAGTCGAATGGATCCTCCGGCTTCGGCTTTAGAGTCCTTTGCATGCCATTATTACACACTGTGACTGTGTTTGCTCGACCATCATAGATCATATTTTGATCATATTTCCATGGCCTCCCTAACAACAAATGACATGCGCCCATTGGGATTACGTCGCACAGTACGTTGTCTTAAAATTTCCCTATCTTGAAGTTAATTAGGCACTGTCTAGTCACCTTCACATGGTGTCCTTTATGCAACGATGAGATCTTGTATGGGTGTGGATGTTCCCGACACTTCAACCCTATTCTTTCGATGACCTCTGTCGACACAATATTCTCAGTGCTTCCACCATCAAATATGGTCTTTCAATGCCATTCGCCGATTCACACTTTGGTTCGAAAGATAGCCTTCCGCTGTGCCGACTCTTTCTCGTCGCGTCGGTCTTCCTGAACCAATGTTCTCTTGACCGTCAGGTTTCAAATTTTCTTCTTGCCATCCTCGCTGCTATCGGATGGAAACAATGCCCTCTCGTCGACTTGCTCATCTCTTCGATGTCTGGGTTTCGACTCCTCTACAGCATGTGGGTTCTCTGGGAATTCGTATGCCTTGTGTCCGGCTCCTCGACACTTGTAACAGATTATGTCTGGTCTGTCAGCTCCTTTTCTGTCGGATGGACCACTACGACCATACGCACCTCGACCGCGTGTCTCTCGACCATCGTGTTGGTTTTATTGTGTCTTCTCTCTTGTCGATGTCCCTTCTGCATGTCGGTTGTATTCGATGGCTTCTCTCCTATATTCACTACTTTGGCCTTTTGCAGAAACAGTCTTCACACCCTAACCAGTCATCCTACCTCTGGTCGTTGTGGATTTTCTCGACAATTTATCTTCTGCCTTCAGAGCTAACTGTAACAACAAAATAATAATAAATTAATATTAAATATTAATATTAATTTATTAATTAAACAATTATCAATAGTCAGGACATTTTGTCGAAAAGGTACATGATGGGCCTATAAAAGCCCCAAAACTATGTAACCATTATTATCCATCATATTATTCATCTTTTACTTTACTACAAGTCATTTATGGCTTTCTTACGTTACTTGTACTTATTATTCTATTAGTGGGAACTTTTGTTCCTTCAGTGGTATCAGAGCCCTTTCTTGGGCAATTCTAGCCATTGGATATTATTGGGAGTTTCTCCTGTCAATTGGTTTTTGACCATAGAGTGGCCCTTGGCCAAAATCCATTCTCCAACTCCAAAAAAGTAAAAAAGCAAAAGAGAAGAAAGAAAAAGACAAAAGTAAAAAAATAAAAAGAAGAAAAGAAAAGAAACAAGAAAATAAAAAGAAAAAGAAAAGAAAATAGTGAAAAAAAGAAGTAAAAATAAAAAAAGATAAAAAAGAAGAAGAGAAAATAAGTAAGAACAAGAAGTAAAATAACATTCATGAAACTGCACATGGTTTTATGACAGTGCACATGGTTTTGTGAGCCCTTGGTTTTATAAACCGTTCCTTGGTTTTATCAAACCAACTCTTAGTTTTATATATTATTATAATAATATTAGTATTATTATATAATGTTTTAATTTTATTAGAAACTTATTACTCCACCTTTATAATTAAAGTATTGAAATATAATACTTATTATTTTTAGTCAAACAAAAATTACAATATTATTATTATTATTTATAATAATATATATTGCATTGTTTCAAAACTCTATACCCCTTCTATTCACAAAAAAAAATATTTATTATTATTGTTAGTAATAATAAATATTATTAAATAATTGTAATTAATTACAATTATTTTATAAAAAGGGGAAGGAAGCCAAAAATCAAGGAAAATCGGCAATCATTTGTAAGTTTTTAAACCTTAACAGTGAAATACAGACTTATATTGATTCTTAAGCATTAACAGAGAATACACAATGGCACACACATTACACAGAGATTTTCACCTGGAAACCCTTAACCGGGAAAAAACCAGCAAAACTTAGAGCCGCACAGCTCCTTTTTCATTATATGTTTATTTTACATGTACAATACAATAAATGGTATTCTGCAGCATCTAAAACCCTAATTCGTTTACCCGAAATTAGGTTACAACCCTAATCCCTTTTACCGGGATTAGATAGAGTACAATGGGTCGAAAATCGTGAAAAAGCAAAAAAACAGCCCAAAAATTTTTGCGCTCCGCGCGGACTTCGGGGGCCTAACGGCCCCCTCCGTGTCGTTTCGGAACCTAATGGTCCGAAACGAAGGGGGTGGGCCCTGTCGGGCCACCCCCCCCTCTAACCCCCCCCCCTCCGGACGCGCCCGGCGCAGGCGAATCACTAGTGCCGTAGGCATCGTGTTGTACATGCAGCGACCATGTGAAGAGATATAACATACCCAACATCATTGAAGAGTCAAACATCAAAGGAAGACCAAGTATCATTCGAGACCATTCACCTTCGAACGAGTAAAAAAATAAAAAATCAAAGTCTCAGAAGATATTAAAGTAGTCACTTACGCCAATTGTGGAAGAATTATGGAAGACATATATAAATTCAAATTTTGGACTAAGTGTCCTTATTGCGAAATGGAATTCCAATATCCGAGAGCCTTTAAAAATTATGATCGACCTTGTCCAATATGTGATAAATGTTTTATTATGAGGGACAATCCAGGTACTCACAATCGCAATCACAGTTACGAACAGTTTCGACCCAGCTAGAAAAGTGTGAACTAGCTAATAGTGTTCTACAACTCCGGTTCAACAATCAAGAACAAATTAATGGTTTCCAAAAAGAATAGATTATTACCTCATAATTACGAATTTGATCATTGGAAGACAGTAGAGAAAACCTCACAAAAAAATTATCAGATAAGGATGAAAAAATTTCACATCTGGAAGGTATCATTCAAAAACTTAAAGACCAGATAAAAAAACCAAACAAAGTCGAAGAATATCCGTATGGAAATAGTGTCGACTTAAAAGAGGAAATTAGTTGTCTTAACAAAATCATCATGGACAAAGAAGACAAATTGGTGCAAGTACATGAAAAGTTAAAAAATTAGGAAACAGAGTTACGTCATCATCAACAACAAAAAGAAAAACTCCAGCAGCAGTATGACGACAGTAAGAAGACACATAAGTTGGAACTGACAAAAGTCAACAAGGTGTTATCAAGCAATACCGAAGAAATTTTTCGACTATGAAATCATAACAAAAAACTGATTACAAATATCAAAAAATTGAAAAACAGTAGCAAGAGGGAACACTTTGGTGAAGACCTCGAAGGAAGAATACTGGAAAAGCAGGAAGAAAACCAGTGTCTAAAGAATCATAATCAGGAACTAAAGAATCTAATCAAAAAGTTAGAAATTGACAAAAAGTCGCAAGATGAAAGAATTGAAAAGATTCATAATCATAAAAATCTACTGGAGAACCAAGAAGTGCAAATCCAGGAAGATGCATCCAAAAATCAAGTCGAGGAAGTGAAGGCAGTCCTTGCCGCAGTTCAAAAGAAAGAAAAACAAACAACACATACGACTTATAGACATCCCAATTATAATCGCCATTTTGACCAACGACAGGGTCAAAGTGAACACTCACAGAAGAATTATATTGACAGGCGAAAAGATCGACATACTAAGCAACAATTGAAACGACCCGTCCCACAAAATGATCTCAGAGCTCCGATAAAAATAGATCTGGGATGGACCACAACAAATACGATGCGACAATTCTCCTTGGGAATCCGTAACTCGTATCGTCTCATTTCATCAAGTGTCACAATTACAAAAAGGAAAGGACCCCAAGACGATAGTTCAAGGGAATTCATACATTGTTTTCAATACAACTTTGAGGACAAAGCTTCCCTTAAGGGGAAGGCAATGTAACAACAAAATAATAATAAATTAATATTAAATATTAATATTAATTTATTAATTAAACAATTATCAATAGTCATGACCTTTTGTCGAAAAGGTACATGACGGGCCTATAAAATCCCCAAAACTATGTAACCATTATCATCCATCATATTATTCATTTTTTACTTTACTACAAGTCATTTATGGCTTTCTTACGTTACTTGTACTTATTATTCTATTAGTGGGAACTTTTGTTCCTTCACTAATTGGTAGGCATCACCGACCGCTCTGAATCTTGACATGCTCAACTCGTCTTGAATGGCATATTTCAAGCCGTTGGCGTATCTTACGATAGCTTCTTCGCCTTCGTCGGTCTGTCCTGACCTTATTGAAAATCTGTAGAACTCTTCCATGTATTCATTCACGGTCATCTATTTTTGTCGAAAGTTCTGCAATTTCCGAAACAAGGAAATCACATAGTCATTTGAAAAGAACTTTCCCTTTAGCTTGGTGACCATCCTATCCCAAGAATTGATTTTATCCTTGCCCTTCTTGACTCTGTCAGCCTGCACATTGTCCCACCACAATGAGGCATGACCCTTCAACCTTAGCCATGTAGTCTTAACCCATTTAGGATCCTCGATCTGCTCTATGTCGAAGTATTTTTCCATCTCTTTGAACCAGTCGATCAAGTCTTCTGGGTCCAGACTTCCTGAGTAGGTACGTACATCTATCTTTGTCTGACCTCTCATATCCGTCAGAAGTTTGATCAGTTTGTCTTCTGGTTCTTCTCCTACTGCTTCCCATGCTTCCACTTCTTAGACCTCCTTGTTGCTGTGGTCTACTGCATCAGGAATATAACCACGCCTTTGGCTTTCTTTGATCGATGCGACTTCATTAGTCAAAGTTTGTATTGTTTAGACACACTCGTCGGACATCTCACGATCAACTGTGACTGCTGCGCCATGCGCTCTTCATCCAACACCTCGGACATTAACACCTTTGTGAGTCATTTTCAACCTCGGTTGAAACTCCCACTCTGTCCAATTGCAACCGGACTTCCACAAGTCGTGCACAACTCTACCCAACCGCAGTTGGAGTTGTAATCACACTTGTACACAGGATTCACTTCCAATGCTGATACCACTTGACCTAGTCAGGTTGATATCACTGCTTTTCTCTCGCAGGATTCTCTTCCCACTCTGATACCACTTAACGCAAGGTGCCTTCGCAAAGGTTCTTGCTTAACAATTACACACCACACACGCGTTTACATAAACAAGATGTAAACAGGATGCCAAAAGCTGGCTTATATTACTTCTACCGAAAACGGTTACAATGCGAAATGCAAGGAATGTAAACAACCAACTAGTGTCGGCCTCAACCTATTACAATACATAAGTAACTGTGTGCTATCTCAGTGTGTCGATCTTCACCCTCTCCTGGTTCACTGCGGAACTCTGAACTATGGCTCGATATTCTCTGTGATTTGTAGATATGTGACTCTCCTATCCAATCTACAAAACCTTCTCTTCAGCTCTGCTCTGTGCTAAATTCAAAACGGAACTAACTCCCTGCTCTGTGCTTGTGCACAAGACTTCTACTCTGCTGCTGTTGTTCCTGAGATCACTCCGAACCCCGAGACACGCTTCCTCTATCCGTCGATCTCCCTAATCCTGCAGACCTGCAACTGTCAACACCTCTGCCGTACTACACAATATCCACCTGTGACGACACTTGTCACGATCCCAACTACCTGCAATAACTGCTAATAAATTCCTTACCAAACCAGAATGACTGCCAAGTACTTTGCTTGACTTCCTACGCATCCTTCTGACACTGCTATAGTAGTCGGTCATGTCACTACCTCAACCATACTGTCTTCCGTCAGCTTCGACATACCTGTCGGCTTCCCTTCGCACTCTCAGGCTTCGCCAGTCTGCCCCATCCTCCTCGCCTGGCTCATCCCCAAACCTGTCGGAGTCATAGTTTGACAACATGTTGACGCTCGAGGTCTCCGCTGCAACTCTGTCGTCTGTCAACATCCAACATGTCGACTCTCTACCTTTCACACCTTCTGTCAATCTGCGATCAACTGCTCCTACGCGACTTATTGACTTCGACAACCAATCTGCTCTTCCGCACCCGTGGTCGTCGGCACTCCCTCTGGTCGGCCTTCCTTTTGTCGATCATTTTCGACTGCTCCGCCTAGGCCCTGATGCTCCTGCATTAGATGCATGGGGGATTTCAGGTGGGATATTTTCATCTTGTAATCCAAAAGTTGCTAGGATGTGGCCTTTCTTGACTTGTGTCAGAATCCTTCTACAGGGCTCTTGTAGAGATTTTGATCTCAACTTCCGGGCACTTAATGTCTATGGTTCCTACTCTGGTAGGGATGGGTTTTGGCAAGAGGAGGTGAACTGTGGATTATTGAGATATCCATCCTTGATTTGGGTGGAGATGTCAACCTTATCATGTCTATCCATAAGGTTTAGGGTACCAACCCCAATTTTGATCCATTGGCAGGTTGGTTTAGGAAGATATTTGGAGAAGCTAATATTGTCGACATTTTTCCATCCCTATTAGCCCCGACTTGGAGAAATGGGAGGATGGGATATGAAGGAGTAGCTAAGAGGATCAATAGGTTTTTGATGTTGGAGTATCTCCTTCGCTTTGTTGGTCAATACATGTCATATTTGGATAAGGTTAACATTTCATATCATGTCCTGGTATGCTTGCAAATTGAGGGTTCGACTCGAAAAGTTAGATACTCGTTCAAGTACAATAACTCCTAGGTTGAACGAGCCGATTTCAAATAGTTGATCAAGGATAAATGGGGATACCTTAGTCAATTTGAAGGCAAATCAACCATGCATAGTTTTTTTTTAAACTGAAAGAGACATGTTGGTGTTGATGTATATGTAACTTCGGAATGTATTTCACCTATCTATATTGTACTCCTATAGAGATGTTATTATTCTTCTATACGAAAGTGTCGTCATTTGTATTGACAAGTGTCGCAAGTGTCGCAACTTGCAAGTGATGGGTTATTAGACCACCAAGTGTGGGGTCAGCCCTGATTAGTATAACCATGGGTTATTAGACTGAGTTAGACAAGTCAGCCCTGTTAAGTTATTACGCATGTCAGGTCATGTATAAATAGAGTGCGGGAGGCACTCTATTTGATCATATCATTATTCACTTCTACACCCATCGGAAAGTGGCGCACAAGTGAGGAAGGAGGAGTAGTTGCTAGAGAAGACTATCTCTTGTACTTGGGTTGTATCACAGTTCTTTCAATCTCTAAGGAAGTTGTGGGGTTTTTCACCTTTATGGTTTTCCCCAGTGAAACTTTGTGTGTCTATTGTCTCATGTGATTGCTTGGTGTGATTGATATGCATTGTTATGCTTGATATTGTACATGTTATTCTCTCAGTAAAGATCCTAGAGTATGTTGAATTAATGCTAAAAAATTAACATGGTATCAGAGCTAACCCGAGAAGAAGACACTTTGCAGTTGTGAAAACTAGGGTTTCCTGTTTATTGGGTTTCTCTCCACAAATCTTGAAAGGCAGTAGGGTATTTTGACTCTCCTCAGCAAGGCGCATCTTTCTGTCCAATCAAAATTCAATTATGGGCACTTTCATTTTTTACCCTAAAAATTAGGGTTTCCACAAAAGTAGGAATTTCTGAAATCTGAGGACATAGCTGGAAGCTCCTTGGAAAAATTGAAGTTTAGAGCTTTGGATCGAACTTTTTGGTTGGGTGAAGCTTCGGGAAACTCAAACCCTAATTTGGGGTCCTCCCAAGTGAATCCGGGAAGACTAAAAGGCATTTATGAAGGGTGAAACTTTGCAGTTTTCAATTTTTCTGAATATACCAGGCTGATCAGCTCATCAAGGCGCATATTTCTATCCTTTCAAAAAGTTGAAATTCACATTTTGAATTTTTAGGGTTTCTCTGACAATCCTAATCCGGCACCAGATCCAGATTTCTGCAAATCAAGTGGTAAGACCTAAATATTTTCTATTTCCATTTGAAGTACTCTTTAAGTTGTCTCACCACACCAAGCTTGAGGATAAGCTTGAAGGGGATGATAACTTCCGAGCATGGAAGTATAGGATTGGGTTAATCCTGGAAGAAAATGAATTGGATACTTACATAAGTTCTGAGGTCCCTGTCTTAGAGGAAGAAGAGGCTAAGGCCTTGCATAAGAAGAACTTGGTCAAGGCAAAAAGAGGATCATTGCTGATTCTATCAAAGACCATCTCATACCACATGTGTCATCTCTAAAGACACCCAAGGAGATGTTTGATTCCCTAACCAAGCTATTTGAAGGGAAGAACATAAATCGGAAGATGACTCTGCGGAATCAATTGAAAGGGGTAAAGCTTCAGAATGGAGAGACCATTCAATCCTATTTCTCTAAGGTCTCTCAGATCAAGGAACAACTTGAAGCTGTGGCTGAAGTAGTGGACAATGGTGAAATTGTTATGACCACTTTGAATGGCCTACCTAGGTCATGGGATTCCTTCATTCAAGGAATATGTGCAAGAAGGAAGTTGATCTCCTTCAGTAGACTGTGGGAGGAATGCTCACAAGAAGAGGCTAGGTTTGTAGCTCGAGAAGAAAAGATGGGAAGTGAAGATCAAGCTCTCACAACTCACACCAAAAGAAGCAAGTCCAAGAAGGAGCACTCTCATCACAAGAAACCTTTTCACAATCATCAAAAGGGTAAGAAGGATCTGAGATACTTCACATGTAATGAGAAGGGACACTTTGCTGCAGATTGTCCCAAGAACAAAAAGGGCTTCAACAACAAGAAGAAGAAGGGAAATAAGAAGAGATACAATGCTCATGCTGCTGAGGATGATGAACCTCCCAAGAAGAAGGCTAGGGAAGAAAGTGATGCTTCATCAAGTGAAGACGAATATGTTCTGATCTATGTTCTCACAGGTACTATCTCTCATGGTTGTAATGATTGACTTATTGATAGTGGGGCTTCCAAACACATGACTGGGTTTAAAGAATCTTTTGCAAATCTATCTGAACATGAGTCACCCCATAAAGTGAAACTTGGTGATGACTATAAATATCCTATCAAGGGAAGTGGTGAATCTTCCTACAACCTAGACTCTGGGAAGTCCTTGAAGATGACAGATGTTCTATATGTACCTGGGCTTAAGAAGAACCTACTCTCCATATCTGCATTGGATGCAAAAGACATGAGGGTTGTATTTGTAGATGGTCAAGTCCTAATGTGGCCAAAGGGTAAAACTATAGATGATGCAGTAGTGATTGGAGAACAAGAGGGAGGATTGTACAAATTGAAGGGACAACCTGAACATGTTATGGTACATGAATCCATGGAGCCAAGTGAAATTTGGCATAGAAGGCTTGCACATGTGCACTATAGAGCACTACCAATTGCAAGTAAACTGTAGAGGGTCTTCCTGAAATCAAGACAAAGCATGAAGGGGTTTGCAAAGGATGTGCAAAAGGAAAGAACATTAAGAAGGCATTTCCAAGCAGTGAAAGCAAAGCTAAAGGAATCTTGGAAATTATCCACTCCAATGTATGCGGTCCGATGTCATCCAGTTCGCTGAGTGGGTATGTATACTATGTCTCTTTCATTGATGATTTCTCTAGGAAGACTTGGGTTTACTTCTTGAAGAACAAAGATGAAGTATTTTATAAGTTCAAGGAATTCAAAGCCTTGATGGAAAATCAAACTGATAAGAAGATCAAGACATTCAGATCCGACAATGGTGGAGAATTCACTTCAGGTGATTTCAAGAAGTTATGCAATGATTCATGGATTAAGAGGGAGTTGAATGATCCCTACAATCCACAAAAGAATGGGGTTGTAGAAAGAAAGAATAGAACAATCATGGAAGCAGCATGGGCAATGATGCATGACCAAGATCTGCCTATGCATCTATGGGAAGAAGCAACTAGGACAGCTGTATATGTGCAGAACAAAAGACCTCACAAGATATTGGACAACAAGACACCAGCAGAGGTATTATCTGGTAAACCTGAAGTCAGCCATCTCAGAATATTTGGTTGTCAAGTATACACTCATGTTCCAAAGTAAAAGAGGACAAAGCTAGATCCTTGAGGAAAGAAGAGCATATTTGTGGGGTACAGTGAAAGCTCGAAAGCTTACAAAATTTTCTTTCCAGCATTCAAGAAGATTGAGATGTAACATTTGATGAAAACTCAGCCTTCATCAAATCAAAGAAAACACCTTTTGAAGATCATGAAGAACAAAAGGAAACCAGATTTCAAGATACTACCATGACTGAAACAATTCCAGATGCAGATCGTGAAATGGAATATCCGCAAGAA
The DNA here is from genome assembly GCA_027924585.1 of Larix kaempferi. Taxonomy (NCBI): domain Eukaryota; kingdom Viridiplantae; phylum Streptophyta; class Pinopsida; order Pinales; family Pinaceae; genus Larix; species Larix kaempferi. The sequence goes on along the minus strand of BSBM01000931.1, from coordinate 18,177,859 downwards.
TCTGTAGATCCACCCCGTGAGAAGAAATCTCACAAGAGGAAACCCGCATAGGCTAAAGAGCTCATTCAAGATGCAGAAAGGTATGGCATTCCAGAAGAAGAACACAGAGAAAGGAAGAGGACTAGATCTCATACCAGTTATGTTGCCTTACTCTGTGACATTATAAACAAAGAACCTTCCAATTATGAAGAAGCAGTGGAAAAGAAAGAATGGAAGGATTCCATGGTCGAGGAATACCAGTTGATCATGAAGAATGATGTTTGGGATGTGGTCCCAAGACCTGAAGGGAAGTCTGTTGTGACTTCCAAGTGGATCTACAAGATCAAGCATGCTGCAGATGGCAACATAGAGAAATACAAAGCGAGATTTGTAGCTTGTGGCTTCTCCCAGAAAGAGGGGATAGACTATGAAAAGACTTTTTCTCCTGTAGCTAGGTACACTTCCATCAGATCAGTACTTGCCCTGGCTGCAGTGATGAAATGGAAGATACACCAGATGGATGTCAAGATAGCTTTCTTAAATGGTGTAGTCGAAGATGAAGTGTATGTGGAGCAGCTGTTGGCGGGAAATACTACCCTATAGTGAGGAAATAGACACTATCAACTTAAGGGGGTGACAGATAAACATACTGATTGCATTACATAAGCGTTTATAAATGGAAATAGATTAGAGACCTTGAGGACATACCTTGTGAACTAAGTTTACTCCTAGCTTTTGTTTAGCCTTGCGCTCGATCCTCAACTCAATCTCCCGTTCGATAAACCTGCAACATAAAGACCTTTCTCAGCATATTTTGGCCAGTATAATAATGATGGAATTGGAAAGTAATTCAAACATCAAGCATTAACCAACATTGATTCAAACAAATACATAATTCGGTAAGCACTTGATTTGGGACGGGAAAGATGCTTCGACCTTTTATTTTCAAAAACATATGAATGATAGAAAGTATACCTAACTTTGCAGCATGATCATGTAACCTGATCCTAGGCTCCTGCTCCTCTCTGACTTCAAAAATTCCTCCAGCATAACCTCCTTTAATACAAGCTTCTCATATAGAAGAGTCTCTCTATGGCTTTCATGTCTAACCCCTCTCTTCAATCCTCCTTGTATTTATAGGACAAGGTAGGCAGTTCAGGTCGAGAGGTGGTTGAAGGGGAAGTTGGGGAAGTTGGGAAACCAACTGCAACTAATCCCATTTCGTCAAATTAATATTTTTTTGATCATATTTTAAGGTGTGCGCTACTATTTCACAGTGGAGTAGCGCACAAGGCACAGCTACAATGTTTTACAACTAGTGTTGACCACTTTTTAAATGCTGTGCGCTAGTTGACTGAAGTGGAGTAGCGCCCATCAGGAGGTGTGCGCTACTATTTAGCTTGCAGATTAGGGCATATGCGCTGGTTTTCTTAAGTAGAGTAGCACCCATGCCAAAATATGATATTTTTTAGGGTTTTTCAAGCTTGCAGGGAGGTGAATCAGGTCAAGGTCTCATCTGAGGTCATCATGCTCTTCAATCCAAGTTGTCCTTTTGTGTGATCGACAACTCAAGGTGATCACAGACGGAGAAATGCAAATTTGACCTATAACAGATGCCCCCTAATGTGTGAGGTTAGAGGGAAACGATGGCCGAAATACATTATAATCCAAAGCCAGAGGTGGAGCAAGGAACCGCAGAACCAAGTCACAAGAACGCCTGAAACAAAGATCAAGGTCAGCGAGCAATTACAATCTTGATATCGTATAGATGTGCAGTGTGATACAACATGATCTCCAATACATAACGAGGAGATGTATATATAGCATGGCCACTTGAAATACAAGAGTGGATCCATGTCAAACTGAGAAATCATATCCATAACAACAAACTGGATCTATGTCTCATGGAGAGCTGAATATAAGTGAGGCTCAGTCTTGCACAACTTGGGGGATAACATAATGAGGTAATGTCATCAAAATCCCAAGGTCTTCATCCAAAACAACCCAAGGTACAAACCCTAACCATGTGAATAGATGAGTTGATAGTCGAACATGGGGGATATCGTTTGATTATCGGTCATTGATGTATATCGTTAACAAACGCGAGGGCTTACACCGATAATGATGAGGGCCCAAGGTACCTAGTACGATCTGACAAGTGTGAATAAATGGACTTGGAGTCGAACACTTGAGGATCCTGTCGAATAAGAGACATTGATGTATTCTCATAATTCAACAGCGAGGAAAATTGCCACTGGCGACTACAATCTCCAAGGTACTAACCGAAACTCTAAACTTCATTCCCAGAGCAAAATGAGTTGATGTCGATGGGAAGAAGTCCATTGGAAGGGAGGCCTTAAGGTATCCTCCATCATCCAACACGAGGGACACTCAACTGGTATGAGCTGATATGGAGTAATATGTAACAAGACTGACACTAGGATGGCCGACACATGAGGTCAAGGTAAACTGCAGAATGGATGATACAGGGTATATCCTTGAACAGTGAGCACGACACAAAGTGACTTAGGCAGTTTTCAACATAATGGGAAAAATGATATAAGTCTGTATTGTAGGAGACATTAGCAGACCCTCCATATGGTTGGAAGAATAACCAACCAGGGGAGTAAACAACTCGGAGATCAGGTTCACCCTAAGGTAAAAAACTAAACCCAACCGACATGATAGACTCAAGTAGGTGCTGTGTTCAAGGATAGAACTGACTGAACTGCCTTTGACACTGAAGATATGACACATCTTTCTCATCCCTTATTCTTTTTAGATAAAAGAATACCTTTCTTGTTGTTTTAATGAGTCCAAGAAAGAATGAAAACTCAATAGATCCAACCATGTAAAAAGTTTTAACGAGCCCATGGGAGGAAGACTCAGGACCTTCTTCATTGTTTACAGAGTTCGAAGAAGAGATAGAAGATTACTCTATATTACTGATCTCTGGATTTTAATATCGAGCCGAGATCTGTTCTTGCTCGTCGGTGTTTTCAATTTTAAGGAGTCTTAAAAACTTAAAAAATAACTCCATACACCTACTCGTGGATTTTAATATCGAGCCCAAGTAGGTTAATGCTTGCCGGTGTTTTCCTGTTTATAGAGTCTGAAAAAATTAAACAATCCTCTTTACACCTATCCGTGGATTTTATATCGAGCCCAGATTGGTCTGTGCTCGGCGGTGTTTTTTTGTTTATAGAGTTGAAAAACTTAAATAGTCCTCTATTTACCCTCTCGTGGATTTCACATCGAGCTTGAGTAGGTGAATGCTCGCTTGGTGTTTTCATGTTTAGAGAGCTTGAAAACCCTAAAGAAAGGCTTTGAAAGGTCCTTTTTTGTAAAGTTAGTCTCCTCCCCCGAAAAAGTATAAAACAATGGAAGAAGAACTCTTCTAGCACATACAAAAGTATACCTAGAGTATACCTTTTTCCATAAGTTATCCACCAAGGCCCGGAAAAGGGATAATTCTCTACTTGAGTGGATGAGCCTTCAATTAATTTAACGAGCTTGAAGAGGACAAGTTTGCTCGGCGATCTTGTTTAGGTTTAAATAGTACAAACAAGAGCTTAAAATGACTTAAATGACAGCTTCTAGGATCATGACTCATAATCTGCCAAAACTAGGACTTCAACAAGAATATTAGTAATCACGACAAATTTTTTTAAATGATATATAAATTTAACCATGAGCTAGTTAAAAAGGCCTACCATCGAGAAATTTAGTCTTAAAGGATTGATCCTACAAAATTTTAGTGAAAAAATGAGAACCATCGGGTGAAATTACCTTTGTACCATATGTAGCTATTAATTGATTAATTAGAACAATTTGGTAGAATTTGAAACTATAGACATTTTACCAATGTGGGTAAAAATCAAAATCAAATTCATATATTTAATTTCCAAATTAAAACTCAAATTTCATTTTGGTTTTATAGGGCAAAAATTTGGGAGAAAACCTTGGATTTCAATCCTCCGTGGAGATCAATTCAAGCAACCAATCAACATTTTGCCTCCACCAAGTAAGTTTATTTCATCCTAACTTGCATTTCCATTGTTCATTTGTCAATTTTTGAGCCAAAAATCACTTTTAAGGCCATGTTCACATCGTGAAAAGTGTGTGCGCTACTCTGCAGTGGGCATAGTAGGGCATGCAGGGAGGTGTGCGCTACTCTTCCTCTACACAGTAGCGCCCATGTGTGACTGTGTGGCTTATACAGTAGCGCACACCCCTGAACATGAAGAAAAAAGTGTCGAGATGCTAAAATTTGACATTTTTGTGGCAGGATGGTTCTTGTTTGGAGGGAGAGAGAACATGAGGAGATGGATAGGGTGGCAATGCAAGACCTAACCACTCTCCATGCCCTCCGAAGATGTGGTTTGTTAAAGTTTTACCGAACCGTGAACATGAGAGCACTCAATTGACTGCTCCGAAGACTCGTTCAATACTGGGATGTAGATGCCAATGCATTTGATATTCGAGGACAAACCCTGGACCTTACTGTTGACGACATCTACTTCATTACCGGACTCTCCAAAAGGGGAGATGCTGTAAGTTTGAAAGGATCTTCTCGCAATGTGGGTGGAACATCGGTGCAAAAATACTTAAATGCATACTGTGTAGCAGGAGCTGAGAAATCAGGAAGCCAAATCCTAATTTCTACCATTGAAAGCCTCCCTCTAAAGGTTATTGTGAGTATGATAAACCGAATGTCGGGAAGTGCCACACAACACTTAGCCTCAAGGAATTCCATGCATATTGGTGTTAGATGCTTGCAAGGTCATGTGTACGATTGGTGCACTAGTTTATTGGCAAACATGAAGCTTCAACTCACGGGTTGTAAGTCCGGGAGTATGAAGAACTTTGGATACGACAACATTTTATGTACCTTCTTCTTTGAGAGGGTACCTGCTCTTAGTTTGGGCATGCCTTTACCACCAGTCAACCCTCGTGCGCCAAGATTGGGTCGGTGGGGTGACATCTTTCTCCACCAGGGTGGTGGTGAAAGCCATTTTTGTTATCATACTGATGATTTCTGGGGGTGGTGGGAGAGACAGGTGCCGACATTCAAGCAGTTTCCATATGCTAGATTGGACTTCCGCCATGATCCAGAGCTGGTGCTTCCTCTAGGTGGTGCCTGGGGAGATATTGGTATGTTTTGTTTTGACAATGATTTAATTTTTTCAAATTTTCAAGTATTTGATTTTTATGATGAGTTTTGAAGTACTAAACAAGTGTCAAATGCAGATATTGGACCTGTTCGTCCCAAGGGACATCCTACTATCTTCGTGAGGCTAGCAGATATGGGTGCAACTGATGCTATGTTAGGGACCATTGAGAGGAAAGTGAGTCGGTTGACTCATGATATTCCTGCATGCCGCATGGAGTGGATCCCTATTGATATGCAGGAAGATGTAGTTGGTGTTCCCCCAACATGGCTTAGAGTGATGCGGAAGATAGCTAGGCTGGTCATATGTTATCGGAAGGCAGTGGATGCTGATGAGGCCCCTCCTTCTCCATAGGAGATGGATACATTCTATGTATATTTTTGAGGCCACAGAGCCCAGTTTTGTACTTTATGACATGACTTGTGATAGACTTGTGATCCAAAACTCATATATTTTTTGATATAGTATCGGATAAATATACAATATCGGTTATTTACATGTGTATGTGTTTGAACTTTATGCATGAAATGATGTTTATGGAAGTGTATGATACAAATGCCAATCTAAAACATAATTTTCAAATAATTCAGCTAATGCATTTAAATTCCTTGGAATGTGTTGATATATAATGGAATCAAACCGTCTTTCCAATAATCTAACTCGCAAAAACTGTTGTAGCAACAAAGGATCTCTAATCTGGTAAACACCCGTTAACTGAAATACAACTAGTTGCGAGTCAAGTCTTACCTCCAAATGTGAAATTCCATGAATAAGAGCATCTCAGAGAAGTTCTATAACCGCACTGTACTTAGCCATATTGTTCGTAGTGGGACCCAAAGAAACCCCCCCGAAGAGACCACTTGGCCAGCTGGTGAGTAAATGATTCAAGCTGCTGAAGCCAACTGTCGGGTGTGGCGACTGGCGCCATCAGCAAATCCTAAGAAATGTTCAGTCGACATCTGATACACGAAATGAAGACACACATAAGATTAACTAACAAGCACAAGCAAAACTAGCTCTACAAAATATACAGCTATGTTACAAGAAAAAGCACATCTGCCTAAGCGTAGTACTTCTTCAGGTAGAGCCCATTTCTAGGCTCAGGCAGCTTATTACCCTCATAGTCTACTATCTCATAAGCACCCTTCTTCAGTACTTTGGAAATTATGTAGGGCCCGAGCCACATGGACTTAAACTTGCCAGGTCCTAGAGGTTCCTTGTCCTGATCCCAAAGTAGAACAAGATCTCCTTCAAGGAACACCCTAGGTCTGATAGACTTGTCATATTGTCCTTTGACTTGTTTTTTGTGAACCTCGTTTGTTGTGAGCGCATCGCGGCGCTGTTCATCTAGATGATCTAAATGTAAAAAACGTTCTTCCAGTGCTGAAGTATCCGGTAGTAATTGAACAACCCATTTTAACGAAGGAATCTCGCATTCAATTGGAATGACTGCTTCTATCACATGCACAAGTTGGAAGGGAGAGAACCTGGTAGTAGTCTTGACATTCGCTCAATAAGCCCAAAGAGCAGGGTATAGCATGATGTGCCAGTTATTTCGACTGGCATTAACATTTATTTGCAGTATTACCTTTAAAGTTTTGTTAACTACTTCAACTTGTCCATTCGCCTATGGATAATATGAAGACGAATGTTCTTGCCGAAAACCTAGCATTGTATACAAATCAGTCATCATGCTATTCTAGAAATGACTGCCGTGATCAGTCACAATCTCTTTAGGTATGCCGAACCTTGCAATAATATGATTAAATACGAAATAAGCGGCAGTTTCTCCATTTGCCTTGACAATAGGCATTGCCTCCGCCCACTTGGTGAAGTAGTCGACGGCAACGATGATATAATGATGTCCTCCAGCAGAAACTGGATTGCAAGTCATATAATCAACCCCCCATTTTGTGAAGGGACCTGCCGTAATCACATGATGAAGAGGAGCTGGGTGTGCTCTCATTTTCTTGGTGAAAAACTGACATGGACGACAGTGTTTCACAGCTTCCACACAATCTTTAAAGATTGTGGGCCAAAAATATTCGGTACGCAGTATCTTCTGAGTTGTTGCCAACCCAAAAAGATAACCCCCTCAAGCTCCACTATGAGCATCATTTAATACTGCTTCTGCTTCTTCTAAATTCAAACAACGTCGTAAGATGGAATCTATCCCTCGTCGATACAAAGTATCTGAGATGATGAGATAGTTTTTCGCATGACTTTTCAGTTTGTGTCGTTCTTCTCTAGAAAAAGTGGTAGGACACCTCAAAGTCTGGAGGTATACTAAGATATCCCCGTACCATGGGTCAGAGGAAGCAATAAGGAAGATATGCTCATCCGGGAATGATGATTCTTCCTCGACATGCTCTAAGTCACTTGGAAACTCTGCGATTAACTCAACGAACACTAGTGATTTCTTCGACTTGGCCGATTGAAAGACCAAATCGAACTCCTGTAAGATTACAATCCATTTATTGTACTTCCCACCGATAATTCGTCGAGTGAGAACATACTGAAAGGGATTGACTTCTGCTATCACAGTAATTGTTCGTAAAAGTATGTAATGACGAAGCCTCTATACCGCATAGACTGCAGCAAGTGCTAACTTCTCAACATGCGAATATTTAACCTTAGGAGCTATCAATGCGCGAGAGAGATAGTAAACAACATGCTCTTGGAGCGTGTCGTCCTCCTGAACTAATACTATGCCAATTTTATTAAGAGATACCACCAGATATAAAAGAAAATCTTTTGCATAGTCCAGCGGGTTCAACAAGGGGGCTAAAAGTAGTGCCTTTTTCAAGGCCTCAAACGATGATTGAGCAGCCTCGTCCCACAAGAAGTAGGTGTCTTGTTTGAGAAGTCTCATAAAACCTTTCGTGATCTTAGCATTGTTTATGATAAAACGCCGCAAGAAGTTAGACATGCCTTGCAGACTTTGAAGTTGTCGCAAGCTGCGAGGAGGAGGCCGATTTACAATTGCCTCAACTTTTAACGGGCCGACCATTATGCCACGACTAGATACAATGAAACCCAGTAAACGTCCTGATTCGACACAGAATACGCACTTATTAGGATTCAAACGAATCTTATATTGTCTGCATCTTTCAAACAAAAGTCTCAGATGAGCTGGATGATCCCATCTCTTTCGAGATCGCGCCGTGAGGTCATCCAACTAAGGTTCAACTATGTGTTTGATATCATGAAAAGCGAAATTCATCGCTAGCTGGAAAGTAGCTCCAACATTCTTTAAGCCAAACGGCATCTTCCGGTAAGCAAAGGTTCCCCATGGGAAAATGAAAGCTGTTTTGTGTTGATCTTCGGGTTTGATTTGTATTTGATTATATCCCGAAAATCCATCCATGAAAGAGAACATCTCGTGTCCCGCACAAGCATCTATGATCTGGTCGATAAACGGTGTGGGATAGTTATCTTTTGGACAAGCTTTGTTAAAGTCCCGGAAGTCGGTACAGACTCGGATGGTACCTTGCTTCTTATCAACCGTAACAGAATTTGAAACCCATTCCGTCATGTCAATCGGATAGATGAATCCGACTTTAAGCAACTTTTCAACCTCCGCCTTAATGGCGGTCGCTTTTCGAGTATTCACAGGACGGAGCTTCTGTCTCACAGGTTTTGCATTAGGTATGTTGTGATGACATGCTCAACTATGGTTGGATTGATGCCTGGCATCTCCTCATAAGACCAGGCAAAAATGTCGTGGAATTATCTAAAGAGCTTGGTATACAGAGCGATCTCTTCTGGAGAACAATCTTCTCCAAGAAAAATGTTTTCCACGACCCCAGGTTTGGTGGAAATGTTAATCGGAATTGTTCTCGATATATTAGCCATATTCCCTTCAGCGTAAACAGCTCTCGAAGTAGAAGGAAAAGATGACAAATCAACAAATCCACTGGGTCTCAAAGAGAATTCACCTCTCTCTATCCTGTCTAGATTTGGAAGCAGGTAGGACCTGTGATGCATACGTTCCCATGGATGGTCTAGGCCCATCATAGCTTCCAAAATAGCTTCATCAGACGATAAAACCGTGTCTAAACAGTCGAAAGAGTGGGTAGAATTCAGTGACCATGCCGGCGCATAGTCCATATCCGACTCAACAGAGACTAGCGGAGTCACGATATGTTCCATTGCAGCATGTTGTGCTTCCATGTAGGCTACTTCTACAACGGATAGAGGCACTAAAGGTACTGATACAGTAGGAAGGATCCATAGATCAGTTCTTAAACCAACCATGAAAGTTTCAGTAGATGTACCCACATCAGAAAGCATAAAAAGAACTGGAGAGGTCAAAAGTGCCTATTAATGACCCGTAAGTCCCTGCTCCTAAACTCTCCCTTACTGGGGCGGTTTGATCAACTAAGGGAATCGTGGATTTCGAAGAAGTCTGGTTGTTTCGCTGAGTGAAAGAAAGCTGATCAACTGTAATGACCTTACCTTCATGAGGGAACATAAAAACTCAGAAAACTGCCGATGCAATAGCTCGCATGGCATATGTCCAACTCCTGCCTAATAACATGTTGTAATCAAGCAGAGTGTCTAGAACTTCGACCTCTATAGCAACTGTCTTACCAGCCAATGTGACATCAAATGATGGCAAGACTCTATGTGGACGGAAGGTTCTACCATCAAATGCAGTAAGCAGTGTGTTAGAGGGGGCTAACTCGGGGGAACCTAAAGCTTTCCAACTGGAAATCGACATTACGCACGTAGACACAACCTCATCTACGACAGCTCGTCTGCTGGTCATTGGGCCATGGACGACCTCTATCTGAAGGGAAACATGGTACAGAAACCGGTATTTGATATCAGCCATATCAAATCGTGCAGACATGTTAGGTGATTCCATACTTCCAATAGCTGCTAGAAGTGCATTTCGTTGTAACAGACAACTTTGCAAGAATTCTAAGGTGGACATAGCACAAGGGGTCTGGGCTAGATCTTCAACCACATTGTAGTTGGTAGCAGCCCGCGCGTTGGGATTGTGCGATGCCCGCTTCAAGAAACCTTTCGGGATCTTGGGCTGTGGGTCCACAGGTATGTGGAGAGGAGTGGAAGATTTTGAAATCTCTTTATCCTTCTTCTGTGCATCCGGGGTGTAATTTCTTGCTCTTGTTTGTACGAGTGCATCCGAGTTAACCATGTTAATAAAATTTTGATCAATCGAAGCATGAGTGGTGCCCCCAGTATTGGAGGTGCCAAAAGCTGAACCCTGCCCCCAGTATTGGAGGTGCCAAAAGCTGAACCCTGCCCCTTAGGAAATGGATCTTTAAGTACGACAGGTTTCTTTTCTTGAAGCAGCTTTTGGGCTTCTTCGAGTAGAGGGCATTGGTGAGTGAGGTGGTCCTGCTTGCACAGTTTACAAGTGAACTTAACCTTCTTCTTCTCTTTGTTACCCTCCTCGGCATTCTCTTTTTTGGGCTTTTGATGGTTCCCCTCTTCTTTCTTGCCCTTCTTTTTGTTATTGGGATGCCGAGGGCCCTTTTGATTGTTTTGAACCTGATTTACAGATTCAGAAGTAGAAAGAGAGGTTGTGACAGAAGTTACTTCTGCAGTCGATTGTTTGACAGATAAGGCATGAACCTGTTTAGTCAATGCTTCGAAAGCTGCAGAATCTACTGAACCCACTATGCCGTTAGCATGTGGCCCAAGCTTAGGTCTACCCAGATCAGAGTTTGATCGCGGTGCATCAGGTATAATTTCATAAAGTAACCCAGATTGTGCATAAACAAGGTCTAGCTGCTGGGTCTGTAAGATGGCTTCTTCCTCTGTAGACACTCCAGAAGTAGCTACTTCCTTAGAAATATAAGGAAGGAGTGATTTTAGATACCACTCAAGAAGGAATTCTGGAGGTATGTTGGCTTTAATGAGCCTCTTCCATCTTCGCCACTCCTGAATGTGATCAGATAAGTGAGTGGCCTTATTTTGTCTAAATGTAGACAAAAGATCTATTCCGGCATCATACCGAACAGGAAGCTAGAAGTAGTTCAGAAAAACAGTCGCGAGATCCCGAAAATTAAAAAATGTAGCTGCAAGTAACTCAATGTACCATTTGGCTACAGCACCGGTTAAGGTCCTTTGAAAGAGTCTCAACCTGATGGAATCTTCGTTTAATGAGTTCGAGGAACACCATAAATGGAAAGTTGTGACATGATCACCAGGGTCTTCGCCAGTTTTTCCTTCAAATTTTGGAATGTCCGAAGGTAACTTGGTAGGAACTAGTGGCCATGTGGCGTTGTGATACACCGGATCATTTGTCAACTTGGAAAGATATGGAAAATTTAGAGTTGCCAGAAACGATAAACGAGGCCTGCAAGATGGCGTTTGATAAGCTGGGGTCATAAAGGGGGGACAACCCATAGTTTGACCCATGAATTATTGGTAGGGGTTGCCCCCAACCATCTGCTGGTAGGGGTTTCCCCCAGCCATCTGCTGGTAGGGGTTGCCCCCAACCATCTGTTGTTGCGCGAAAGTATTATTGAAATTCCCCCACCCATATGAAAGTGGGTTGGTGCTCTGTGGGTTCATCCCCTGTGGATGGGTGTTGGCCCCTCCATATTGCTGGTTAAAAATGTTACCCCCTCCTCCAGAAAATAAAGAAAAAGGGGTGTTTCCTGCAGGTATATTACCTTGATTCATGTTATAACCTGCAAAGGTATTGAAACCAGTGGTGGCTGACGTGGACGGTGCAGTCATGGTACTCATGACAGGCACAGTTGCAGAAGCATTCATCCCTACAGTAGGTGTGGGGATCCAAGTACTGGGTATGTGATACGACGGTTGAGTCACAAGAGGTGGAACAAGATTCACTGAACTATTAGGTCCAAAAGTGGGTGTAGAGGCGGATGCCATAGTTATTCAACTCGGCATGCCTAATTTGCCAGCATTAAAGCTGAAGGACGAAGTCGACATAGAGGTTGTTTGTGCCGCACTTGGTGTAGCAGTGGGGGGAGGATTTACAAGTCTTGTATTCATCCCCATGGTGGGATTCCGTGGGACTCCTTGTTTGTCCCCTGGGTTAGTCATAGTTTGCCCAGGTGTGAAAAAGTAAGTACTATACTCTGGTTGCTGGAAACCAACCGGTACCAAAAGTGGATCGTTATGTCCGGTGAGGGGAGGGTTGAAAGGAGTATTAAGATCAGCAGAAGTGATGTCCTCAACCTCTAAAGAATCACGAACTTGTGGATCCGGGGTTCTAGGCTGTGGTTCACCAGGAACCTCTATTTCACCAGTATCTTCAACAAGATCACTGGAGCCTGTCCTTTGTCTACGTGGCGGAGGTAGTGGGTCCACTCTAAGTGGAAGAAGGTTTTGCAACCTTCTAGACCTACGAGGATGTTGGTCTTCCACAATTATATATAAAAATAAAACTAAAAAACCTAGTGGCCACTAAGACTAGGGGGGCAAACAACACACCACTAAAAAAAAAATCCTAAGTATTCAAACCAATCAAACAGATGCCTTCCGGAGAAGAGTCTGGGATGATGAGGTCCCAGAACAAATCAACGAAGGATGATGAACAGTTACCCGGGGTCCACAATACAATGACTAAGGGTGCAAGCGCTAGAATCACCCAACCGCCCTCCCAAAGACCTGCAAGGGATTTCCTCCCACGTCTGTCCTAGGTACAACAGATATACTAAGGCTACCATACATATGAAATATCCCTGGGGGGACAGTCGTCAGCCTAGTCGACACGCATGGGCAGGGTAGCTAAGCCCGAAGTCCAAAAGGACCCCTGTACGCGAGCCAACTCTGGTTTATGGTCCAAAGGAACGTGAGGGAAGTATCCTCAACGATTCCGATATTCCACGGCCTCGTGCTTAACTCTGGTTTGAGTAGAGCATCCCAGGGTTATTTGACATATATGGGTTTACCTAAATGACAGTCTTACTACGATTGTTGGGTAATGAAACAAGTTATGAGTAGTTTAAGGTGTTTAAACTCAGAACTCTAGCCTAAGCTAGTTGGTGTTGTGTATCCCTAAAAAAGAAAATTGTTTCTATTTAATTTTATTAAAGATTTTTAGGGTTACTTTTTTACTCAACAGGTAGTGCATTGTGTGGCGTGGTTGCAACAGAAAGCAAAGTACATGAAAATAAAATAACTTTCAATCAACAAAAGACTTTTTATTTTTTCGTTTAATATTCTTTCTAAATTGAAAACCAAGCAAACCTAAGCAAAACTTTTCTTTTTGTTTTCTTTTCAAATTTCGAACAAAATAAACTATGCTATTTTGCAAAAATTATAAGCCTCACTATTCTTTAGCTACCAAACTTATTTTGCTTTTTTTCTGATATTATGAACGAAAAAGAACTTGAAAGTGGAAAGAAAATAAGACTTATAAAAGATGTGTCAGTATGGCAAAAATGGCTCTTAAGTTCACAACTGTCAAAACAATGGTTCGACAAAGACTTGTCCTACGAGTTTTTTTCGAAAGAAAAAGCTCTCAAACTTGGAAGCAAAGTTGGAAGAAAACAAAGAGGAAAGATGCTTAAAACTGGAAATCAAACTTAAAAGAATGCCCCAAAGCACCAAACCCTAACAAGACCACTAAGCCAAGCAATAGGTAGGCAAGCGAACTAACAACCACCTTACTGACACAAAGACTGAAAGATGAAGCAAGCTAAAGTACTTCAAACTCACTCGATACTGGAAAAGATAGTGAAGTCAAGAAATGTTGGGACTCAAAAAGTTTTGGAAGACACCCCAAACTCCAAAAATGGATCAAACCCTAAAACAAAGGATGAGATACCTAAAGAGCAAACAAGTGTTCCAACAAACAGCAAATGTGAAGCACACGGGTTTGTAGGTCAGCAACACATTATCAGGGTATAGATGAGCAACTGTGTTCACTAAGAAACAGTGCCTAGTCTCCAAAAAGAGTCACAAATGAACCAAACACTTCAAAAGTAAACACGTGACCAAAAGATGACCAAAAGGACTCAAAGAAGAGTTACAGACCTCAAAGACCAGGAACGAAGGCCCAAAACAAAGTTAGAAACCCACCCAAACACGCAGAAAACTCAACCCTAACTCAGACAGAGAGCTACATGAATGTGCCCTACTGTGCAGTAGGCAAACTAGCGCATATGGAGAGGTGTGCGCTACTGTGTAGAGGAAAACTAGGGCATATGCGCTACTGTATGTACAGTAGAGTAGCGCACAAGTCTTAAAAGTAAAAAAACTAACTTTGCAGAGGTGTAAAATATTGATTCAAGCAAAAGGGAAGCAGGTAGGGACAACCTACAGGGATTCTCAGAAGATTAAAGGGGTTAAGAAGTACTGGAAAGACAATCAAGAAGGGTTTCCTAGAGCAGAAAAAACAACCTCCCCAGCGGAGTCGCCAGTCTGTTGGCGGGAAATACTACCCTATAGTGAGGAAATAGACACTATCAACTTAAGGGGGTGACAGGTAAACATACTGATTGCATTACAGAAGCGTTTATAAATGGAAATAGATTAGAGACCTTGAGGACATACCTTGTGAACGAAGTTTGATCCTAGCTTTTGTCCAACCTTGTGCTCGATCCTCAACTCAATCTCCCGTTCAATAAACCTGCAACACAAAGACCTTTCTCAGCGTATCTTGGCCAATATAATAATGATGGAATTGGAAAGTAATTCAAACATCAAGCATTAACCAACATTGATCCAAACAAATATATAATCCGGTAAGCACTTGATTTGGGACGAGAAAGATGCTTCAACCTTTTATTGTCAAAAACATATGAATGATACAAAGTATACCTGACTTTGTAGCATGATCATGTAACCTGATCCTAGGCTCCTGCTCCTCTCCGACTTAAAAAATTCCTCTAGCATAACCTCCTTCAATACAAGCTTCTCATATAGAAGAGTCTCTCTATGGCTCTCATGTCTAACCCCTCTCTTCAATCCTCCTTGTATTTATAGGACAAGGTAGGTAGTTCAGGTTGAGAGGTGGTTGAAGGGGAAGTTGGGAAACCAACTGCAACTAATCCCATTTCGTCAAATTAATATTTTTTTGATCATATTTTAAGGTGTGCGCTACTATTTCACAGTGGAGTAGCGCACAAGGCGCAGCTGCAGTGTTTTACAACTAGCGTTGACCACTTTTTAAATGTTGTGCGCTAGTTGACTGAAGTGGAGTAGCGCCCATCAGGAGGTGTGAGCTACTATTTAGCTTGCAGAGTAGGGCATATGCGCTGGTTTTCTTAAGCAGAGTAGCGCCCATGCCAAAATATGATATTTTTTAGAGTTTTTCCAGCTTGCAGGGAGGTGAATCAGGTCAAGGTCTCATCTGAGGTCATCATGCTCTTCAATCCAAGTTGTCCTTTTGTGTGATCGACAGCTCAAGGTGATCATGAACAGAGAAGTGCATATTTGACCTATAACAGCAGCCACTTGGTTTTGAGACACATGACAAGGAGTCATATGTTTGCAGGTTGAAGAAATCCTTGTATGGCTTGAAGCAAGCTCCTAGGACTTGGTATGGTAGGATAGACAACTTTCTATCCAGTTTGGGCTTTACTAAGAGTAAAGCAGATTCCAACCTTTACTACAAGGTTGGGGAAGGCAATCCTGTGATACTACTTCTATATGTGGATGACCTGTTTGTTATAGGTGAGGATGGATTGATTACCGATACCAAGAGGAAGCTTGCTGCCGAGTTCGAGATGAAGGACTTGGGGATGATGCACTATTTTCTAGGCATGGAGGTGTGGCAGAGTGCAGATGGGATCTTCCTTGGACAAGGGAAGTATGCAGTAGAGATCCTGAAGAGGTTCGGGATGATGGACTGCAAGGCCATGGCCACACCTATGGCATCGAACCTGCAGCTTCTGTGTGATGCTTCATCTGATCCGGTTGATGTCATGATGTATCGTCAGATGATTGGGTCCTTGATGTACCTGACGAACACTAGACCAGATATTTGCTTTGTGGTGAACACATTGAGTTAGTTCCTGACATATCCCATAGGTGTTCACCTGGTTGCTGTAAAGCATGTTCTGAGGTACCTGAAGGGTACAATTGATTATGGGCTCAAGTATGATGCGAATCAAAAGTTTAACCTCTAGGGTTATGTTGATTCGGATTGGGTAGCCAGTACTGCATATAGGAAGAGCACTTCTGGGTGCTGCTTTAGTATGGAATTGGGTGTGATCTCTTGGTTTAGCATGAAGCAGTCCTGCGTAGCATTGAGTACAACCGAGGCAGTATGGATCTGGAAGCTACTGTCTGAGTTATTTGATCTCTTGTTGGATTATACTGGTATCTTTTGTGACAACCAGAGTTGTGTGAAGCTGTCTAAGAATCCAGTGTTCCATGACAGGTCGAAGCACATTGAGATCAAATATCACTATATCAGGGATATGGTGCAGAGAGGAGCAGTGAAGCTCCTGTATGTTGCGACGGATGAGCAGGTTGTAGATGTGTTGACGAAACCACTAGCCAGAGTGAAGTTTGAGTACTTCAGAGAGAGGCTTGGTGTTCTTCAGATTGACGACACTTCGAGGAAGAAGTGATGGACACATTTGCAGGAGCCATTCCAAGCATGGTGAGAGGAGGATCCTTCCCATGGCTGTGGATGTAAGTGCTGGATGAAGAGCATCAGGACGATGCTCCAGTTACTGCTCTGTATATGCATCATGTTGGATGCTTGTTATGATCAGTTGGATCATGTATATGTATATGCATCATGTTGGATGCTTGTTATGATCAGTTGGATCATGTATATGTATATGCATCATGTTGGATGCTTGATATGATCAGTTGGATCATGGATTTGTATATGTATAAGGTGGATACATTGTATGATCAGGTAGATCATGTATGATGATATGTATCAGGTGGATACATTGTATGATTAGGTAGATCATGTATGATGATATTTATCAGGTAGATACTTGGTATGCATAAGGTGGATGCATTGTATGATCAGGATGATCATGGATGACGAGCTTTAGGATGTTGCTCCAGATGATATGCATCAGGATGACGCTATGATGATGATCAGGTTGATCATGTGATGATGCACATCAGGATGATGTATGGTGAGTACTAGGTTGATACTTCGTGGCCATGGACAGGTTGTGCAAGGGTAGCATGTAATACGTCTTGGAGATCTGGACAGG
This sequence comes from Larix kaempferi, assembly GCA_027924585.1. Classification (NCBI taxonomy): domain Eukaryota; kingdom Viridiplantae; phylum Streptophyta; class Pinopsida; order Pinales; family Pinaceae; genus Larix; species Larix kaempferi. The sequence goes on along the minus strand of BSBM01000931.1, from coordinate 18,160,572 downwards.
TTGTGCTAGTCACGTAAAAGGCCTTAGATGCTCTTTAGAGATCTTGCTTGGCAAGACACTCTTTAAGTTTTTGCTAGACCACATTTAATACGTCCTGGAGATCTGGATAGGTTGTGCTAGTCACGTAAAAGGCCTCAGATGCTCTTTAGAGATCTTGCTTGGCAAGACACTCTTTTAAAGTTTTGTGGGGATCACATGTAATAAGTCCTGGAGATCTGGACAGGTTGTGCTAGTCACGTAAAAGGCCTCAGATGCTCTTTAGAGATCTTGCTTGGTAAGACACTCTTTTAAGGTTTTGTGGCAGAGGTCACATGTAATAAGTCCTGGAGATCCGAACCCATTGTGCTAGACACGTAAAAGGACTCGATGCTCTTTAGAGATCTTGCTGGGTAAGACACTCTTTTAAGTTTTTGTGATAGTCACATGTAAAAGATCCTGGGAGATCCGATAGGTTGAGTTGTGTGCTCGTAAAATGCCTGGGATGCTCTTTCGAGGTTTTGTTGACGCACGTAATTAGTCCTGGGATCCACAGTATGGCCAGTGATGATGACGACCTACAGGTGGTGGGCCTACATCTAGTATGAAAAAGGACTGGCTCTGTAGAACTTCCTATGACGAGTAGATCTGAGATTGATTGAGATAGCAGCAGCCGTGATGATGATGATGATTCGATGACGATGATCCAGAGAAGAAGACTTGTGCTAGCAGATCTGTGTCGAGAAATACCTTCCTAGTTAAGAGGGAGTGTTGATGTATATGTAACTTCGGAATGTATTTCACCTATGTATATTGTACTCCTATAGAGATGTTATTACTTCTCTATACGGAAGTGTTGTCATTTGTATCAAGTGTCGCAACTTGCAAGTGATGGGTTATTAGACCACCAAGTGTGGGGTCGGCCCTGATTAGTATAACCATGGGTTATTAGACTGAGTTAGACAAGTCGGCCCTGTTAAGTTATTAGGCATGTCAGGTCATGTATACATAGAGTGCGGGAGGCACTCTATTTGATCATCTCATTATTCACTTCTACACCCATCGGAAAGTGGTGCACAAGTGAGGAAGGAGGAGTAGCTACTAGAGAAGACTATCTCGTGTATTTGGGTTGTATCATTGCTCTTTCTATCTCTGAGGAAGTTGTGGGGTTTTTCACCTTTATGGTTTTCCCCAGTGAAACTCTGTGTGTCTATTGTCTCATGTGATTGCTTGGTGTGATTGATATGCATTGTTATGCTTGATATGCTGTACATGTTATTCTCTCAATAAAGATCCTAGAGTATGTTGAATTAATGCTAAAAAATTAACAGTTGGGATGTCATCAATTGGGAGAAACATAAAAAATAGTATACGAAGGCACAATTATCAGAGATTGAGATTCAAATCTAGTCATGCTTTGACCAAAACACATCCGGGATATTTACGATACATGAAAGAGACCTCTTATCTAATTTAGAAAGCAAAAAATCCAGTATTATTGCTTAGAGGAAGAATGATGGTGTTTAATGTGCAGGAATTTATGGCTATCACAAGGATACAAAAATCAAAAGTATTTCCATTGATATGCACATAATCGTAGAATTCAGAATTCTATCCGGGGATTAAGAAATGGATGTGGTGATTATGTTTTAGGGAAAATGTATCTGAAAAAGGAAGAGATGGAACATTTCAGTTCCCACTTCAAGTACTCGTGTTTCAATCCCATAGGTTCGTAGATGAAGGTGATTAATTCCCTCCCTAGTTTTTTCAATTCGGTGGATTGTGAAGCTATGGAGGCTCTTGTCACCTTGGATGAAATCGATGGCATTCTCAAAAAAATTTCCAGGTATAAGAGCCTGGGATCAGACAAGTGGTCTGTTGAATTTTTTATTCAATTTTTTGATTTAGTTGGAAGACCGCTTTGAGGTGGTTGAAGAATCCATGCTTTCAAGGCAATTTTATGTGGGGTTAAACTCTACCTATATTGCTTTAATTCCAAAGATTAATACACCAAGATCATTCAATGAATTTCACCCTATTTCTCTATGAAATTTGGTTTACAAGCTCATTGCTAAAGTAATTGCCAATAGGATCAAGCCACTTTTAGCGGTGGCGATGTCAGGTGAACAATTTCGTTTTCTACATAACAGATTGATTTTTGACGCTATTGGTGTTTCCTAGTAGACTATTCACACTATCAAAATGAAGAAGATGCATGCCCTTATTTTGAAGATGGACCTAGTTAAATCCTATGACCGGGTCAACTGGACCCCTTTAAGGATGATTTTATTATAGGTGGGATTGTTTTTGGAGATTACAGAATGGATCATGGCATGCGTATCAACCACAAATTTTGTTGTCCTTATAAATGGAGACCATACTGAGTTCTTCAAGCGCTCTTAGGGACTACGACAAGGGTTCCCTTTATCCCCTCTACTCTTCCTATTGGTAATATAAGGGATTCGCATAATGATTTCAAAGGCCAAGACATAAAGGAAAGTTCAGGGGATTAAACTAAGCAATAAACTTGACATCACCCATCTGTTTTTTGTGGACGATTTCCTTCTTTTCAGTTTGGGGACTTTGGAGGAGTGGTGAGATTTCAAGGATATTATCCAGGTGTTCTATGATGCCATTGGCATCGAGGTAAGTGTACATAAGTTGTCCTTTATCACCTCGGAGTTTCGAATGAGCTCTTAGGTAATATGAATTCAATCTTACCTTATCAATTAGAGTCCCTTGAAATGGGTTTCATGTATATTGGATACTATATGAAACCAAATAATTATTATATAGTGGATTGGCTTTGGATGGTGAGGAAAGTTAAATGCCTAATTGAATGTTGGGTGAGCAGGTATTTATCCTTGGGAGGTCATTTAATTTTAATTCAATTGGTCCTTCAAAATCTGCCGGTTTACTGGCTCTCATTGGCCAAAGTTCCCATTGGCACTTTGCATAAAATTCGACATAGACTCTTCAATTTTCTTTGGATGGGTAACAAGTCCAATGAATGGATACACTTGGTCAATCGATCGCATATTTATATCCCTAAGGATATTGGGGGTCGGGGTTTAAAAAAACTCTTTTGGTGTAAAATATTGTGGAGGGGAATTTTCGATAGTGGATCATGGTCTAAGATTATCAAAGGAAAATATCTGAACAGAACCTCAGTGGTTGATTGGTTATGAAGGCCAAAAATCCAAATTTCCTTCGCATCAAACATATGGCGATGTATCCTTATAGGGTACCGGTTTTGAGTGAATGGATTGTATGGAAAGTGGGAAATGGACTCTAGATTCGGGTGGGTGCAGATCCTATTATTGGGGGGTGAATATTGGTACCAAATTTCACCAGGAATTATATCACACCTCAATGCTTTGGCTTCTTTCATTTGGATCATTTTATAAATCTAATGGAAGGGCCGTTGGAATCAAATTACTGGTACAATGCAACAAAGCATGGTTTGGGAGGAAATATTGCTGATGAATGGACGAGCTATGTAAAAGGACTGGAACGCTGCGGTATCAGATTGAAGGAACAAGAAGACCAAATCTTATGGTCATGGAACACGTTGTCAGGGTAGGTAACTGCACATTTAGCTTATTAATCCTTTTCTTATTCCATCGGCAAGATGGAGGGGAAATGGTGGCACCAGGAGATTTGGAATTGGAAGGAACCACTTAAGATTTAACTCTTTTGTGATTGGTATTGGAAATAAAAATCCCGGTGGGTGAAAACCTTCAAAAGCGAGGATTCTACAGGCCTTTCCACCGTGTTCTTTGCGGTAGAGGTGAAGATTCTATTGACCATATGTTTGCTTCCTGTGTTTTCTCACAAAACATCTGGATAGAAGTGATGCGAGGGTTAAATGCGTCTCTAGAGCGGAAACACAATACCTTTGAAGAAAGTTTGAGGTTTTGGGTTCAACCATCAGAACAACTGTGCAATTTTCCATCTTTCATCATCTAGAATATTTGGTGTCTCAAGAACTTGATCTTGTTTGAAATGGAAGACAAAATATTTATTCCTCACTTCCAAGGTTGTCACTTCCTAAAGATACCTCGATTCGCCAGCTCAAATTGCCTCTCATAAAACTGAACTATCCGGTGGGCTTCTTCGATGGAGCTGCAAAAGGAGGTATATGTGGTGCAGGAATGGTATTCAAAATTAAAAAGGAACATTTATTCTAGATTTGGATGGAATATGGTGTAGGAACTAATTCTGGAGCAAAATTGATGGCCCTGTGGGGGCTACTACATTTTTCCTGGATAAAAATATTGCTTCCTTACAAGTATTGGGAGACTCATAGCCCATTATTAAATGTATTGCCGAGAGTTCTAGGTTACAGGTAATATCTCTATAAGATTGGAAAAATAGGATACATGATATTGTACAGTACTTTCAATCCATCTCTTTTAATCATATATATAGGGAATTAAATCATAGAGCAGACTGTCTTTCGAAGAAGGCCTTGGAATTTCCGAAGAGTGCATGTTTTAAGAAGAATTCAGAGAACATACTAAAGTCTCTTCAGGATATTGCGGGCTTATTGAGGAATATAAAACTTTCAGTTTTGTTTGTTTCCTCAGGTTTCCACTTGTTATTGTTTGCACTTCAGTTTAATGATGTTGATACAGAGTAAATCATATGATACCTTTTGTAAACAAGTTTTAATTGTTGTCTTTCACGAAGGACAGTCAGTTAAAATGGAACTCTATCATGGAGATAGGGTAGCATATTAGTAATTTGATGAGACATTTTCAGTATTTTCTAAGAATATGCTGTTGTATTTTTTTCATATCTCAATGAATATCAAGCAACACAGTTTTTTTCTTGTTGAAAAAAAAGGTGTAAGATTTAACAAATGATAATGGTATTTCAAAGCTTCTTTTCACGAGGACAATCATGTTACACTTTTCATCGGTGGTAAAATTCTAATGGTTATATGTCATAAGTTGTATGTTACTTGCTCTCCATGCATTTTGTAATCATCAGCCTTAGTTACCGACAACTATTAATAAATAGTCTTTTATCATTTTAAATAAACTGATTAAAAATTAATCTTTTATTTAATTATTTTTTTAATGAACTAATTTTTTATTTGAAGGTGGCAAAACCTATCATAACTTAATTGGTAGATTGAGAGTGAGAAATAATCACTACGTTATTAAGGGAAAACCATGCCACTTAAATAACAATTGGTCCATGTTCTCCATCATTACTAAGGATGATTTTTTAATTCATTATATGTACATTAAAAATAAATAAATTTTACAAAAATAAAATCAGTAGTATATAATTTTAGAGAAATTTCAAAATGTTAAAAATGACAATATAGAACTTTATACACAATTTTTGTGGACACTCATATAAGAAAGGTTTTGTTCCTTGTATCTATATGGTGTTTCATGATAACATATTGAATATATATTGTTGGAAACCTAATCCTTAGGATTATGGTTCCACGCATTTTGTAAATATAAAGTAAGAAGACAAACAATCCCCGTAGGAATCCAAGAGGCATGTTGGTAGGTGAATCCCAATAGCCATATGATATGTATAAATAAATGTGTAATATCCCCATTCCTCCCCCTAGATCATATTGGCTTGATACTGTAAATATTATAAAAATGTAATGTATGATTCCTAGTGTGGAGCTCAAGGCCAAGGCCCCGCTAGTGAATCCTTGAATTATAAAGGTAAGTATTTTATATATTGTGGACATGTGCCAGTCGGCCATGGAAAAAATGTAATGACATATAAATATTTATAATACAAATAAAAGTCCAAGAGCTGGGTATGGAAGCAACAAAAATGAGGGGGTTGTGTTTATCCACTAGGGAGAGGTGAGGGGTGTGTAGGATCCAATCCTTTGTTTCCAAGTGTCATCTTGAGAACCCATCTTGACTTCCCTTTCTGATCTTTATTTCTGTTGTAAGGAGATGGTTGAGAAATCATCTCATGAATTTAATAGAGCATGGGATGATTGCATAAATTCGTATGGCAGGTTATGGGCTTAGTTTACTGGGCCCATAAGTCAGTTTTCCTCATGGGAATTCGTTTCCTATCACCCCCATTCCATTGTTGGGAAACCAGACACCAATTCGGAGTAAGTTATGCATTCCTAGAAAGAGAAATTGCATAAATTGCAACTTGAGAAAATGCCCTGTTTTAGATTGTTACAATCTCCCCAAAACTCGTGTTGATCGTGAGATCAAGTGGGGGATCCATAGACCCAACCCCTAGGGAGAATTTGAGAGTGTAAAAAGCCCAAAAATCTGTGAGAGAACCCAGATTTGGAATCCGAAAGTTGAATTTCATGGATGTAAGCTAGCATTGCCATAAATTAGAAAATCCAAGAGACCATTGAAGTCTGAGAGGGATGAGAGGTTGGAATGGCATGATAAACCCAGTGTAGGCAAATATATCTGAGGGTCTAGCAGCTTGGAACTTTCTATTCCCACCTTGAATAATACTGGAGGGAAGGGGCCCTTGAGGGACTATGCAGAAGATAAGGGGACCTTCCTTGTGGTGGGTGTGGTAGGTATTACGGGCACCAAGGCTAGTTGAGACCAATTGAGATGCCTATAGCTCTATGGATGATCTCCCTAGATTAGCATTCACCTTCATTTCCTCTCGGTATGCTTGATAAACCCAACTGTGCGCTAGCTTAGCATGAGATTGTGTTCATATGACTATGAGTGAGCCTGTGTAGTTCCTCCTTAGTGGATACATAGCCCAGCTCGGGGGCGGCCTCTCAACAGAGAGATAAAGTGATGGAAAGAGTGCCCATGGCTAGGTGGAACGTTGCTCTTTGGTATCCAGTTGCTTAGACGAATTCATTTAAAAAGATAAGTCTTTATTTGTTAATTTACTGTTTGTTGATGTGCATGAATTATTGTTAATCTTCTTATGCTTGTGATAAATATGCTAGTATATGCATGCCATGTGTGTGTGGGGGATGATTTATTTCTATTGTCTATTTTTATTATGCATCTGCACACGCATTTAAATGTTCATGAATTTTTTAATATGGCCATGAGGGCGAAATTTAGAACCCCTGTACATCGTTCATGTCCCCATCGTTGGTTAGTTTGATGGGTGGGGACGTGATAGAGTTGTATCAGAGAAAATGATTGCAACACTAGGGCTATTTGGGCGAGAATCCACATTGACAGGAAGAACACTCGAGTTGTAGAGGAAGTGTTGATCACATTTGACAAAAAGAAATCGTGGTTCTAATTTATAGATGGTGTTTTAACATAGCCATGAATTCAACATGTGTTCTATCAGTTGGAATGGTATATTGGGTTGAGTAAAAATTGAGAAAATTCATTTATGCAAATTTATGAGCAGGGCGAAGAAGTCATGATCAACGATTATTGTTCACAACGAATCTGTGAATTGCACATTGGATAATGGAGAGTGTGCAAGCCGTTGAGCCAATACCATCTATCCACATGTTCGATTTTACTAGCAGCGGATCCAATAGTAGCTTTTCCAAAACTACTTTCTTAGTGAGCCGTTACTACCCTTGAAAATGACAAATTGAGAAAATTTGAAGTGGACCCCATTCGTGCCATGCGAGTAAGAGGGGTGTGACGTGGACGAACCACGTTGGAAGGCATGCAGGTGGAAAACGTCCACAATTTGCAGGAATCGTGGAGTATAGATCCGTGACAGTCGTTGGTCGGTCGTCGATGTGCATCCTCCGAGGTACCATGAAGAAAAGTTGTGGGAAGCCGTGAAGAAAGGTCTGTGGGAGCAATGGGGAAGAGTCTGAGGAAGTTCGCAGGGAGGAGTCCACGACAATACCATGGAGGAAGGTTCGCGGGTGCGAGAAGAAAAAAAGTGCGCAGTGGTCGTTGGTCTTCGGTGCGCGTTCATGGAGTTTCCAAAATGTGCCTCAAGGAATAGGGCGCGGAGAAAGGTCCGTGGGTGCATCATAGTATAAGTCCACGAAGCTCATCAGTTGATAGTAGTCGGATTTCAGTCATTGGTTGGCGGTAGTCGGGCGTCTGTCATCGGTAGTTGGGAATCAGTCATCGGTCGGTGGTGCGCATCCATGTGGTTTCCAAAATGTGACATGAGGAATAGGCCACGAGGATAATTCCGCGAGTGCGACATAGTATAAGTCCGCGGTGGTCGCGGATCGATTGTCGTCAGTTGTCGGTGGTTGAACATCGCCATCGGTCATCGGTGCACATCCACGGGGGTGCAAAATTACTTCCCAAGAAAATTCCGTGAGGCGTCGGTGACGCCACTTCGGAATTCCATTGCGGGGTTTTCCAATATGTCATTATGAGAAAGGTTGAAAAGGAAAGTCCGACCCTGTAGTGGCGATTCAGTATTAAAAAAAATTCTGGAGCTCAATTTTTTTTTGGCCATAACCAAAGCTGTTTAGCTCAAAATTTGATGATACTTAAAGCGTTTGGACACCATTGATAAATGTCACATAAACACCAGTGAGATGCCTAATCCCATTCTGCTCCGATTTGACAGAAATTTCAAATTAGTGACTTTCAAAGATTTGTGTCTTGAGACCCGATGATGCTCGATTTGGGATGAACTTGATATGGTACGGCCGTCGACCAGGCACACGACTAAATCCAAAAGCTTGGTTCCAAATTCCAAAAGGTGTGAGGACGAGGTGTGAAAGAAGGCCAAAATACACTATTCCAGAGCACTTTTTGGGGATTTTGGAAAGCTTGCAGGAGGAAAAAGTGACCCTAGATGTCAGAACCAGAAAATTTACTGAACTCAACATTTTATCTACTCCTTAAGATAAACAACTTTTGTTAGACAAATGTTTTCCATAAATTATTAGTTTATGAGATAGCCAGTTTTGGTAAAAATTCTAAGTCTAGGAAAAGTGCAAAAGTTAAATGTAGTCAAACCCAGAATTTTGTAGAGGTTGACTAGAGCATTGAATCATAAATATAAAAGTTACTGAGTAATTTTTGTTATTTGCACTAACTGTGCCTGATAGAAAAGTTTTTCTAGTTCTTGCTATATTTTCTTCTGCAGGCAACTGAAGTTGGTCTCCGAAATTAATTGCACTTATAAAACTAGTGGAGAATTGGGAAGAATTAATATTTTTGGGTGAGTGTAACTTTCAACTCCTAGATTAGAATGAAGCAAGTATCATAGTTGAATGAGGTGAAAGGACATATGATGGACCTTGGGGAGACTCCATATGGAGTTGGAATGGAATAAATTGTAGCATTGTTAAGTGCTAGGAAGCCCAAGAAGGTCAAGTTGGACATGGCCATAATTTCTCCAAGCAATTGGAGCAACAAGGAAATGTGAGCAAAGTGTAATGAGAGCTACTATAATGAAAAAAGGAACACTACATAAGGTTGATAACTGGCTGTAGCATAAATTGGAGGGTGGTCTCCATAAGGCAACATTGATAAAAGGGGAAATCTCTCACCTTAAACTATTCTTGTTTATAGCATAAGAATTGCATGCTTGGAAAGTACGAAGTATAAATGTTATAGATGTGTATATGTATTGAATTGCTACTTGGTGAGAAACTCATAGCTAATGATCCCTTGTGTGCTTGATAGAAAGACCATGGATTTGATCAACTATGATGTGGAATAGGAATTCCATGCTATGATGAGGAATTGAAGAGGGAGAATTCCTCAACTCTTCTCTTGTTGTTATATTTATAAATTTTGAGTTTAAATATAGAAAATTTTGGCATAGGAATGCTGAAAATGCAAGAGACTAGATAGATGAAATGTATATGCACAATAGGCATATTAAGAGATAATGCATAGTGCATGCGAATATGCTTTTGCATACACATGATGTTGCAAATTGGTAAAGTAGTATGCTTTTACAGATGCGATGAGTCACTAATGATAATTATTGCGGTTGATAATAATTAGTGTTGTTGGTAATGCTTGTAGGACCAAAAAAAATAGAAGCATGACTAAGGATGTTGATGGTGTTGTTGCATGTGACCAACAAGCTTGTGAAGAAAGGCTGGAGCACAAATACATGATCAAGAGGTTGGTGGAAGGACTATGTAGCCCTTGGTAAGAGGCCAATTGATAAGGTAACATCAAAGGTATTGATGGCCGTCATGCATGCAATGTTTTATTTATGCTGATTGTATAAGTGTTGGAAGAGGATGGGTAAAAATCCCTTCAACCATGTTTTATTCATCATAAAATGATATGCATGTAATACTGAATGCATTTATGTGAATGGCATACCACCAGGGTATGGTGAGGTGTGGGGTAGTAAAGGAAAGAAGCCTTATACCATATGACTATTAAAATTTTGAATGCATTTAGAAGAAATAAGAGCATGCCATGTGTGAGACCATGAGGATGTTGGGATGTGAAGCCTGTAGTGCTCAACAAGTATCCCATGAACTCCCTATTGGTGTTAATCTAGGACGAAACCTCTTTTCCAACATGTAGGGAGTGAGTGAACTCCTTATGTTGTGTTCAAGTGAAGAAGGAAGGCCCCTAGATAGTTAACCAAGTGATTGGGGAGATGGCTGGGTATTGTGTTGAAGAATTGGCTAGGATTTCCAACTTACCATGATATGACACATGTGTAGGCATAAAAAGGTTTTAGAGAAATGTCGTAGTGCATTGAGTGAATGTACATTAAAATATTTTATAAATCTTGTCGTTATGCATGAATATGTGTGGGAACACATGTTAATATGCATTGTGTGAATGCATGGTTATGGTATACATTTCATTGCAATTAGATAATAGATGAAATGATAAAATTATTGACAATTCTCAGACCCTTTCATGAGTTTATACAGACGCAAGGGAAAGAATTTCATGAAGAAGGTAGTCATGTTTGATGGGCTACCAGAATGCTCTGTTGAGAGGACATAGTTGCATGAAAGGATATGATTGTGTAATCATGACTATTTAAAGTTATTTGATTGCATAGATAATGTGATTGTATCATGCAATTTTACTGTGATAAAGACACATATAAAGTAAATGTGTTTCAATTCCTTTGGGATATTAACATCAAATAGTGTTTGAATTACTATGTGTTATAATTCTAAGATCACTTTAGTGATTGTTATAAATGTTGCAATGAAAATGTTATATGCGTGGGTACTCACAACATGTTTGGCTGATTGAAAAATTCAGATCGCAAGTAGAATTGTCTTGGATATGGCATTAATAAGTGTATGTTCATAATGGATGTTGAAAGATACCATGTGCAATATCCAAACATTATGAGAACGATCTCATGGTTGTGCAATCTGATTTCTGTAGGGAACAGATTCGTAAATTTCAGATTTGAAATTTTGCTAATGACTGTTTGGATGATATAGAATTGTGTCAAAATGACATGTTGTAGGTGGATGCCCAAGTTATGGCTGCAAGTGTAAAACCATAAGGGACATAGTGCTTCCACTTACAAGAGCCAAACAATATGAGGATGGCCTCGTGGTTAAATAAATCTAAATTTTGTAGGAGACATAATTATAAATTTAAATTTGAATTTGATTATTAGTGTTATTGACTGGTTGGTTGTTTGTGAATTGTGTCAGGAGGACACATTGAAATAAGACCATGCTCTATGGACTGCAAGAGCCAAACACCATGAGAAGGACCTCATGTTTGGGAAATATAGTTTCCATATGAGAAAAGAAAAGAATTGAGAATTTCTAAATGAAATTATTATGATAAATATCTCATGGCGATGAGATGGAACATGTGTTGCTTTGAATTTAAATTTTGTTGAATTTTTTTTAATCATATCTCATGTGAATTGGATGCTTGTATGTAATGCAGGTGAAATGGTGAAAATATGCCAATGGGGTAGATGTTGGTTGCTAAAGATGAAAATGTAAAAGGATGTCAATTGGGGCTTGGGTTGAGGAACCCTGTAAAATTCATTGCATGTGCTCATCTCTCCGTAGTGCTATTAAATCTAGTAAGAGCATGGGTATTCGGGAGGCTTCCATGGGTATAGGTAACCTTTCTAGGTTCACATTGAATAGCACTAGAAGGGATGGGTATTTTCGAGGGATTGTGTAGCAGAGAAGGCCGGGTACCATCCTTGTGTTGTGTGAGTGGGTATTGTGGGGTCGTGCTAGCCTGCAGTCAAGTGAGTTACTTATAGAGTTCCTGGAGGGAACCATTGGTTTGCATAGGAGAAGAAGCCATATAGTTGTATTGATTTTATTTTGTTGCCAAATAAACCCAACAGAGGTGTTGGATTGGCAATGGTTGTTTCCTTCTTGATAAACCCAGTCGGGGAACTGGCTTAGAATACTAGTTGATGAAATGCTTGATAAACCTAGTCAGCATACTGGCTTGGCATTGGTTATTTGAATGTTGTGGCGTAGCCAGCGTGCTAGCTCAAAATTTGATTTATATGTATGCATAGGTGATCCGAGGCTTGCAAAAAAATGGTTACCTTTTGATGCACACCCTGAAGAGCATTAGAAGGGGTGGGTATGCTCGAGGGACTATATAGCAGAGGAGAGGTACCATCCTTGTGTTGGGTGGGGCAAATCTTGTGGGTGCCATAGTTGTTTGAAGTCAAAATGGGATACTTGTGGAGTTAAAGGAAGGTGCTATGCATATAAGTATTTGGTTTTTTTGACATCTTAGGGTTGATTTAATGTGAATATACATGTGTATATGATTTAGTTGTGGCTTTGTAAAATCCGGTTAAGGATGAATCCTATAAAAAATGTATTTGACATGTGAATTGACTCATTTATTGAGCATAGGTATTGCTGGATGCAAGGACATTGAAGGCATCTTAAGGGTGTAGTTAGACATGTGGATGTCCTAAAAAGATCAGTATGAGAAACTAAATATTGGAAAGAGATCCAAATGATGCAGATGAAGAGAAAGAAAGGCATCATGTGAGTAGCTGGAAGCTAAAGAAAGAATTTGCTGAGGCAGTTGAATCATGTGAACACCGAGGACGGTGTTATTCCAAGGGGGAGGGGAATGTAATATCCCCATTTTGGCCCCTAGATCATATTGGCTTGATAATGTAAATATTATAAAAATGTAATATATGATTCCTAGCATGGAGCTCAAGGCCAAGGCCGCGCTAGTGAATTCTTGGATTATAAAGGAAAGTATTTTATATATTATGGACATGTGCCAGTCGACCATGGAAAAATGTAATGGCATGTAAATATTTATAATACAAATAAAATTCCAAGAGCTGGCTATGGAAGCAATAAAAATGAGGGGTCTGTGTTTATCCACTAGGGAGAGGTGAGGGGTGTGTGGATCCAATCCTTTGTTTCCAAGTGTCATCTTGAGAACCCATCTTGACTTCCTTTGCTGATATTTATTTCTATTATAAGGAGATGGTTGAGAAATCATCTCATGAATTTAATAGAGCATGGGATGACTGCAAAAATTTGCATGGCAGGTTATGGGCTTAGTTTACTTGGACCGGAAGTCAGTTTTCCTAATGGGAATTCATTTCCTATCACCCCCATTCCATTTTTGTGAAACCAAACACCAATTTAGAGTAAGCTATGCATTCCTAGCAAGAGAAGTTGAAAAAATATCAAATTGAGAAAATGCCCTGTTTTAGACTGTTAAAATCATCCAGAAACTCGTGTTGATTGTGAAATCAAGTGCGGGATCCATAGACCCGACCCCTGGGGAAAATTTGAGAGTGTCAAAATCTAGAAAATCCATGGGAGAACGTAGATTTGGAACCCTGAAAGTTGAATTTCGTGGCTGCAAGTTAGCATTGCTAGAAATTAGAAAATCTAAGAGACCATTGAAGTCTGATAGGGATGAGAGGTTGGAATGACATGATAAACCCAGTGTGGGAAAATATCTTCGAGGGTCTAGCAACTTGGACCTTTCTATGTCCACCCTGAATAACACTAGAGGGAAAAGGCATCTAAGGGACTATGTAGCAGAGAAGGGGACCTTCCTTGTGGCGGGTGTGGTAGGTATTGTGGGTGCCAAGGCTGGATGAGACCAATTGAGATGCCTGTATCTCTATGGATGATTTCACTGGATTAGCATTCACCTTCATTTCCTCTCAGTATGCTTGATAAACCCAGCTGTGCGCTAGCTTAGCATGAGATTGTGTTCATATGGCTGTGAGTGAGCCTGTGTAGTTTCTCCTTAGTGTATACATAGCCCAACTTGGGGGTGGCTTCTTAGCAGAGAGATAAAGTGTTGGATAGAGTGCCAATGACTGAGTGGAATGTTTCTCTTCCATATCCAGTTGCTTGGATAGATTCATTTAAAAAGATAAGTGTTTATTGTTAATTTAGTGTTTGTTGAATGCTCATGAATTATTGTTAATCTTCTTATGTCGGTGATAAATATGTTGGTATATGCATGTCGTGTGTGTGTGGGATGATTTATTTCCGTTGTGTATTTTTGTTATGCATATGCACACACATTTAAATGTTCATGAATTTTGTAATATGGCCACGAGGGCGAAATTTTGGAACTCCTGTAATTCGTTCATGTCCCCATCGTTGGTAGGTTTGATGGGTGGGGACGTGACAAAATGCTTTTGCAAGTGAATGAAGCAATTCAGGAGTTATCTACTCAACAGTGGTATCAGAGCTTGGTTTCCTGCCATAAATCCTGTTGTTCTGAGACCTAGCATTTTTACAGTTTGATTTTTTGCCCTCTACTCCCCTCCTCAGATCCTCAGGCCTGCCTTATGCAAGATTCTTCTGCTCCTTCTTCTCATTATTGTTCTATCCCGCATCTGTTTGATTCTATGATACCAAGACGTTGTAGAATCCTATCCTGCTAGTAGTACATTTCTATTCATCTTTGCACCCTCTGCATATTTTGTCATTCCAGACATGCACCTCAATACAGTGAGTAAATGCATTAATATTGAAAGTTTATTGGAAAAAATTCCTTGCCAGGTGACTATTGCGTGGGGCATGAGTGCTCTTTCTCGATTGTGATGTGTGGGAACACTATTCATTTCTGCTAAATACTGCATTGATGCTCTCTCTTTTACCTCCCTCTTTCCACTGCTTCAAGCCCTATCCAACAAAGGTCAACCTAAAACACTACGTGGTGGGCATTTCAATGATTTCCTAATTTCCAGTGACCTCCATGACCTAACCACGTGTTCCCAAGCTTGGGTAATCTCCTCCTCCACTGCAACTTCTCTTAGGGTTTTCCTCAATTGCGTGAGCTCTTCGTCAGTCCTGTAGCACCTCTTTATCTCTCATTTCTTATTTGACGATACCCCTCTCCAAGCATGCTTAACCATTCTCTTCTTATACCATTGCTACTGCTCATGGTGATAAAGATCATTACTGCTGCGAGTGAAGAGTGTGAGCCCGTTGGTGAAGAGTGTGGTCGAAACTCTAATCACATTGAGAAGCTGCAACTTTCCTTGTGTCATCTCTCTCTCCTTTCCACCATAGTATGAATACTGTTGCAGTTTTTTGGGAACATGTTTGGTTTTCCAATGTGAAGGAGTTTGAAAGGGAAATCTATTAAACAATATAAAGAGTTTTTGAGTGCACGACCCCCTTTGGGTTCTATGAAGAGCTACTTGGAACTTGAAGCCTTATGCCAGTTTTGTAGTCTACGTGTGTGGTGGAACAATCCAACTAAATCTCATTGAACAACATGACCTTCTCCAAAACTACGATTTTTTTTCACAAGAGCAATATCATATTGTTGTATTAATTTATTATTAAAGTTTGACCATGTATTTCATCTTCGATGAATACTCGAATCGGAGATAAGGGTGTATGTAACTTTCTGTGTATAGCACTGTAATAGCACGAGCTGTAGAATAAAATGTAAGAACGTTGTAAAATTGACAGCGCTGCAAAATTAAATGTAATATTACTGTAGAATTAAGTTGATAGTGCTACATAATTTGTAAGATAGTGATATAGAATTTGTAAGAAGCTATTTTTGTAAATAAGGAGTGAGAATTTAGACCTACACCTTCCCATCTTTTCTTCTAAAATTATGTTTAAAGTTGCAGGTTCAAGTTGCAGAAGATGCACTCTTTGGCATTAATAGTTGGTGTAATCCTTACTGGAAAGGACACATATCCATAATGGTCGAGGAAGATTAAAGCCACACTCATCTACAATGAATTGTGGGATGGCATATGTGAAGGAAAAACCATTCACATAGGTGAAGGAACAATCTTGAGAACTAATCCAAAACCTCCAACATCAGAGAAATAACTTGTTGTCTGGAAGACTAGAGACAAGAAAAATTTAGCAATGATCACTGCTACAATTAGTGAAGAGGTGAGCCAACACATAATGCTTGCAAAATACTCTTTTGAAGCATTAAATACATTAAAATACTTGCATGAATCACATTTTGAAATGGAGGTGATTCAGTTAATGTTAAAATTGTTCAGGTTGGAAGTAAAGGATAATGATCCGATGCTGGTTGCATATGAGATCAAAGCAATCATGCACAAGATTCAAGCCTCTAGCATGAAACCATACCTTCTACTTGCAACATTTGTCAAGTCCCTCTATCATATTCACTCCAACTATCTTGAGTCTCTTCAAGCAAGTGACAAGTTCAAAGATCTCACCTTTGACACCCTGGTGGTGAAGATTGCAAATAGAGAAAAATAATTTGGAAAGAAGACAAGTGAGCATCCTGGAGAATCTATTTGCTTTGCTTAGAAATCAAAGAACCAATCCAAATACCATTCCAAGGGAGAAAGAAGCAAGACAAGGAAGAATAAATTTCAAAGGCAGAGGGGGCATAAACAACTCAAGCAAAATATCATATCCGAAGTGCAAGCGTTGTGGGAATATTGGACATGAAGCAAATCAATGTTGGGATCCTTGGGTCTCCATCAAAGGAAGACATAACGAGAACAAACACTACAATATTTGAACCCAAAATCCGACGACATCCGATGAAAAGGTCTGTGTCGTCGGATGTCGGATATCCGACAGGTTCTATTGAAAATATCAAAATATATATAAAAAAGATTTTGCAAATCTTGTTTTATCTAAACTTGTTTTGTCCAAATTTGAGACCCAGATTACAGGCTGGGTTAAGACAATATGGTAGTTGAATCTGAACAAATATATCATGATAGCAACTGAGCTTGAAACCAGTTTGTTTCTGACTTTTTCTCTCACTTTCGGTTATTGTCAATGCTATTACATGTATAACCAAAGCAACTCTTCCTTGTTGAAAGCTACACTATTAATGTAAAGTTAAACATATTAACGCGGTAAAGTTTATGCTCAAGGACAACGATATTTTCCCGACGTGTGAAAGCGCGTTGTGTTTGTTTACTGGACTCTACGTAAGCACAATTGAACAAGAGAAATATAGTCCATTTATGTTGAAAATATGTTGCATGGTTGTTTATAACAATGGCAACTTAGCACTTAGCAACTACTTGTAAATTGCATAGTATTAAAATGAAGGAAGGAAAATCACCGTCCAAAATAGTGACAATCTATGTAGGGACTCGGGAGTCGAAACTAATCGAAAGAGACATTGTGATTGTGACCGTTTGGATGCACAGAGATGATGAAATTGTTGTACACACTTATGACCATTTGGATGTGCACTCGTTGATGAGTTTGTTTGATTGTGACCATTTGGAGGCACAAACATGATGAAATTGTTGTACTCACTTATGAGTACCGTTTGGATGCGCAGTACATGATGTTGATGAGTTTGTTGTGATGAATAATATCTCATGGTAATTATGAACAAATCTGACCGCACCTTCGAACAGTCATATAGTTCCTTTCATATAGTACGGTCTGATATCACACTAGTAGCGCCTCCCGATTCCCAACAGTCCCGTTCTCTCTTTCAGTCCAATACTGTCCTTCAAAATCAACAACAATCCTACGGAACAGACGTCTCTTTCAATCCATCGATATTTTGTGGCCTGCTTTTTCATCTATTTTTATATGTTAGAATATTAGGTTTTATACACACATTTGCATACATATTATATTAATAAATAAATAATTGGTGAAAAAGATGCGGTCACTATATGAAATGGGTGCAAAAATTTAAACACTTGGCAAAATTTAACTAAAACCTAAAATCAAAATGTAGCCAACTAGCTAGTGTGGCAAACCTCCATGATTTGGTTGCTTGGCTTGTTCATTTGTCATTTTGTTGTTTTGAATTTTGGGAGGAGGTAGAGCTCCTGTAGTGGTTTAACGCTGGCCGTGGTCATGGGGCCTGCGCCATGAGCATAGCTCAGGCCTGCCTTGATCGTTCTGGTGGTTATAGCTAGTCATGTGGCAAAAATCCATGATTTTGTAGCTTCCAGGCTTGTTCATTTTCCATTTCGTACTTGTTTTGAGTTTTGGGAGGAGGCAGAGCTCCTGTAGTGGTTTAATGCTGGTGGTCATTGGGCCTGCGCCATGAGCATAGCTCAGGCGTTCCTTGACGGTTATGGTGGTTATAAGGAACGCGTGCCGCTCATGGAACAACAACCTGGTAAGTGGTTTGTACAATCCAGCTGATCTATCCATAAATTTCGTTTTGATTCATTTATTCATTTGTATTCATGATGGAATGGTGTTAACCTTGTTCTGTTTCTATGGCGGGGTGAGTGGTTATATTTGGAGCAACGAGTTGGGGCGTGGGTGGTTCTTGTCTGCAAGGGTTTCGAAGATGTCGAATGGCCGTGGTATGTTTGGACCCCTTGCGACCCTCGATCAATTGGGGCGTTTTGAAGCTTGATAGCATTCTCCTTCCCAAAAACACCAACATTCTTCATCCCAAAATCTTGGCATGGGAAATCCTCCACGTGCAATCCTCTTCTGGCGTGGGCAAGTGGGAAATCCTCTTTTGGCATGGGAAATCGACAGGAGCAAAGGAGCCGAGGAGATACCCTAAACCCTACAATGTATTTGGTAAAATGCTCACACCTCTGCAAGTTTTATTGTGTTTGAAGAATTTACATGATTGAGTTTGCAAAGTCGACGGGCCTTACACACTTTGGCCATTACCCAACTCCATCTTGGTGTGGGAAATCCTCCAAGACGGAGGTAATGGATCCCATCCAGACGATTTTTTCGATGGCAATTGCGCCCTAGCTTGACTGATTTGAACAACTCAGTCAAATTGTGAATCATGTTATGTACAAAAGTCTAAATTGATAGTAGGATCAAAGAGACCATTTCCCCCCTATAGAAGATAGATTATTCCATGTGGGAGATGAATACTCTGGATTGATTTATTGGTCTATGGGAAAATACAGTGGCCCTCACGGCCTCTCTCAAACTTTAGCTACAAAAATTTCCAGCCCTTTACTTGTCTCCAGTACTGGCTTGTTGATGCCTCGGGTGTGCAAGGTAAGTGCAAAGTGCTGGAATGGGTTCCAAGGCACACAATAGGGGATGAAAACCCAGCCAAAGGCTTCAGTTAACCCTACGCAAGAGTTACCCTATCCTCGAGCTGTTTGGTGTGGTAATCACCCACGGATATTTGGCGTCCGCTGGCACTCTAAGAGTAAAAGGTTTGATCTTCCAAAGATCAGTTTTCCTATTTAAGGAAAACAGAGTGTGATAACTGGTTAACAAACCTAACCTAACCTACCTAAGGAAAGAATCTATCCTAAGTCAGATCTAACCTAAAGAGGGAAAGTTGTTATTATGCAGATCAGGTTTGAAATGTGATTAATAAGTATTAGATACCTTAAACAGAAATGTCTTCAGGTTCTTCCACTTGTAGCTTGAAGGATCATCAATCAATAAAAATTAAGAGACAACTCTTCTATGTGCTTTGAGCTTATTCAAACAACTGATCTGTAATAATTGTGTTAATTGAAAAATTAACAATTGATTATACATATTTAATTGCATCGAATCATTTGCAGAAATATAAATACAAGAACTGTTCAATTAAAGAAATTTAATAGGACAATTCAGAACATGAGTCAAAATATATAGACAAATCAATATGAAAGACCATGTACATCAATAAGTGACCTGCAATAGATTGAACGCATAACTGATGACAATTTGAAACATTTAACTCAGCGATTCTCAAAGAAATTTGAAGAACTCAAGAAGGTGGAGAAAAGATAACTTTACTGCATAAAAAGTCTTGTACAAAAATTACAATGGCTCGAATAGACAGAGCATCTTCAGTCCATACTCCTGCTGAATCAAAATTCCAAAATTCCCAACCCCTTGCTAAGGGCAACATTCCTCCTTAAATACTAAATTTTTCCCAAAATCCCAAAAGTAGAAATTATACAAAATAGAAATTACAAAATTGGCTCCAACCGTCGATCCAATAAAACTTACTATTTTCTAGCTTGAAGGATTTTCTGCCACCTTATCTCCTAAAGATCTTACAAAGAATTATTCTTTATTCAGGTAAGGTCTCGTGGCACCATAGAGATTCAATAACCGATTGTTCATTATCTTCGACGAATGGCATGGTTTGTGGAACATTTGGTGTAAGAAATTCGGGGTCAGGTAATTCATGGCTAGAACCAGAGAAATCCATTAAAGGATTTACTTCAGAAACAGTGGCTGGTACGTCAAGTTCTCCATTGATTATAAAGTCTTGTATGAGATTGTTGTCAAAGTCAGCTGATTCTTCCAGAACTTCCTCGTTCTGCTCCATGGAATTTTGCACATAGGAAGATAACGCTTCAAAGTCCTCTTCACTGCTGCCGCTGCTAAAATCAGGAACACCTGCATCAAATAGTGGTGAAAACGTTTCTTGATATAACAAAGGGCAAAGTTCTTCATCATCAACAAGAATATTAGAAGGTTCACCTCCTGCATGAAAATCACTCATCCTGGGAAAACCTTAGATAACAAGATGCCCAGAACGCTATACATAATGTTTCCTATTACAGAAAGCAATGAACAATGTAGAATCTTCACGTTAATTGCTACTTTAAGACCAACAGGAAGGGTGATATCGATTGAGCGGGGCGATTTGCAATGATTAAACTTACGCGGCGAACCCATTATAATTACTTCAACTGTCATGAAAAAGACGAATATTTGAGTTTAAGCTTGTGCGAAGTACAAGCTCAATTACTGCTTGCATGATTTTTAATTTCCTTTACGATCACATCGTTATAAGAAATCCCCGATCAATAATTATAATTGGTAATTAATAATGGAAACAGAGGCTGTGGTGACAGAAATGACCTGCGAAGAGTCTCGATTAGGAGTTCCGGTACACTGGTGATCAGTTCTTCACACGTATCAAATCGGATTAATTTGACCTAACTTCCATGAGAAGGAAAAGAAGCTTTGAAGTCAGAATTTACGTGAAAATACATGATCATTAAGAAGCGGAAGAATAACGACAAATTGTCAAGACTCGAGATCAGACACGACGAACTTAAGGAAGAGCAGTGGTGTCCATCCAACATGAAGCAATTGATAATCTTGTAGTAGTATCCACTGTTACAAAAAAAATGATGATTTGGGAGAACCAGTTTTCAACAGACAAAATAACGCATCCTGACATAACTGATTACCCAAAATCAACATAACCACAAGTTCATAACAATGGACGGCTGAGATTAGCTGGAGCGGGATGCGAAATCGAATTCAATTATGAAGTTTTATTCAAAGATTCCACAAGCCGAAATCCGAAAGTGCGGGTTTGCGGGTAGCAAAAATGGAAATAGAAAAAGGATTCCCGAAAGCCGAAAACAGACCATGCGGGTAACGTGTCTCGGGAACGTCACACTGTGAAGCGGTATAACCATCCCGAAAGCCGCATTCTGAAATTCACGAGTTGCGGGTTTCGGGAGCACACAACAAATAAACGAAAATGACCATCCTGAAAGCCAAATGCCGCCATTGCGGAGTTCGAGTTTCGGGATAGTTATTCCTTGATCTTATTACCGATCAATTTCGCAACCCGCACTGTCGGGTTGCGGATTGCGGGATCACCAAACTCCAAAATTTTAAACAACAATGCCGCAACCCGCAAATGTCGGGTTGCGGGTTTCAGAGACTCCAAATGCTGATTTTTGGAATGATGATAACAATCAACAAAATAACCAAAAGTTTACCTTTCCTTTCCTTTAAGACCGAAATACCTTGGAAAAAATGAACAACAGTTGCAAACAAGCAAATCAAAGGCATGGGTGACAAAACTCTAATATTTACAAAATGACTCACCCAAACACCTTAGTGTTTATTAAGATCGGGGCTCCCGTGCTTAAATAAGCATGGGATCTGTTGTGGCCACAACATGGCCTTTATGCTTTCCTGTATGTTTAGTTTTTTCCTATGTTTGTACAACCGAATTTCCAAAATAGAAACGGTGTTGAGCTTGCTTGAGGTGGCTTGACTTATTAGGTATTTGGTGTCTCTCTCTTCAGTGAAATAAGAGAATTTGATGACCATCCATCTTTTGGTTTTCTAGCAGTTCCACCTTTCCCGGAAATTGGGTAGCTTTTGATGCTTGCCCTAATATCTCCACAAATCTTTACAGAACCAAAATGCCTTTCCACCTATTTACTCTGCAAACAATGAGGGATTCCTCCAATTTCATTTAAAATAGAGGATAGCACCTGATATTTCATTGCTTCACATTACAGAAATCGAACAGTTGATGATGAAATTCAGGAAGTTGGTTTGTAAAGAAAAAAATCATTTACTTCAAGGCATCTAAAATAGGAAACTCAGCAACGACCAATGATTTATTTGAAGGATACAAAACATGCATGGGGTCCATCGAATTTTCAATTTCTCCAAAGGGTTTTGACAATATCTTGGCATTATCCTCAGCTACCATTCACGATTTTCCAACTCTAAGACCATTTCTTGGTTGAGTCCAATGTAGTCAATGCCATAGCCATAGTCATGTTTCCATAATCCTACTAAATGAGGGCCACAAAAAGTTGAGCCCTTCCTTTCTTTTCAAATTTATGCAAGAAGATCCTTCACATATCTACTATCAAATCCATATTGGATGAGCCAATTTTATCTTCAGATAATTTCAATAGAGTATCTATCTTAAGGTTTGAAACCAAGTGGCTCAACCCTTATCCAAATTATGTCCAGAAATCAGCCTCAGAGATTTCCTAAAAACTATTTTCAATCTACCCTTGAGAACTAATCCAATTCTATCTTAAGCCAGTCCACAAGTTCCCTTGAAAGTGTGCCAATGGATGTCAATGTCTACTATGATCAAATAGTGTATCTTCCCTTTTTATTTTAGTAATTGTTGCATCATATGTCATTTCCCATTCATGTGTAACAATTTCAGGATTTGCAGTTCTCTTATTAGCATATATATGAGACTGGAAATCCACTTGGGCATGATGATTCTAGAAAAATTCAAGTCTCTTTGGAAAATGTTGAACCCCATCAACATTTAACTTCAAATTTGATTTCTGTTTGCATGCATTCTTTGTAATTCGATTTCCCTTCAAGAGTGGTGGTCATTTCTTCATTACCTAGTATACATTTGCTCATGCTTGGAGGGCATTTCCTCATCAATGGTGGATATTGTGTACATTTCCTTCATGAGTAGTGAGCATTTCTACCTTCCTGGTGGGAATTTCCTCTTTTCTGGAAAGCATTTCTTATGCATGGAAGGAATTTCCCATTGCTTGTGGGCATTTTCTCATGGCCTACTGGCATTTTCTCATGGCATGTAGGCATTTTCTTGGTGGACATTTAGCTTGGTGGTAATACTCTTTAGCTTGGCGAGTATTTTATTAGCTTGGAGAGCATATTCAATGACTGACACATATTTCTCTTTCATGTGACACCTTGGTGGGAATTTTAATATTTGCTTGATAGGCATTTTGTAGGATCTTCATTCATGTGAATGTGCTATATAAGGCCGAAAGCTTCAAAATTTCTTCCAGATATGAGACCATTTGCTGTCATGCCTTGCTGCTACAGGATTGTTGTACACGCCACAATATGTTGCCATAAAATAAGGGAATTTGATAACCATCCATCTTGTTGTTTTCCAACAGTTCCACCTTTCCCATAAATCAGACATCTATGCTGTCAGATTTTGGGGTAAAAAATGCTAGTGAAAGAAGACAAAAATAAGAGCCAATAGGATGGTAAAGCCCTTGATTCTGCTCATTGTATTGTTGCACATTGTAATCTTGGAATTAATGAAATAACTTCTCTTTCATCTTACAAAGATTGTTGGTTGCTTGATAATGGTGCAACATCCCACATGAGTTTCAGGAAATATTGTTTTGAAGAACTGAATGACATTGTAGATGGAATAGTGTACTTTGCAGACAAATCTAGCCTCAAACCAAAGGGAATTGGCTCAATCAGGCTCAAGCTGCCTAGATTCCATGACTTTGTGTGAAAGAATGTTCTCTATCTTCCAGGTTTGCAGAGAATCTTGCTGTCCTTAGTGTAGATTCGACAACAATGCCATTCCATCCACATGTTCGATGGAATTGAAGAGATACGAAAGTACCATACCATGATAACAAGGTTATCATGACTAGATATGAAGATGGAAATTTGTTAAAGTTGAGCGGCTCTTCTGCAAGAGTTCAAAACTTTGCCTACCTCTCTCAGCATGAAGAAGATAATCTGTCATCCAGTTTGTTATGACATGCTATATTTGGTCATCTGAATTCTAACAGTCTTAATTTGTTAAGAAAGAATGGTGTATTTGGTTTTCCCACCATTCCTAAGCAAACGAACAAATGTGATGCATGCATACGACACAAACATAGTAAGCAGCCATTCCAAGAGTCTAAATTCAGAGCATGTAGAAAGTTAGAGCTGGTTCACTCTGACTTATGTGGCCCCATGCCAGTTTCTTTTGCAAATGGTAATAAGTACCTCATGACCTTTGTTGATGAGTATACTAGAATGTGTTGGGTATACTTCTTGAAGACAAAGTCTAAAGCATTTCAAACATTCAAGAACTTTCATGCACATATAGAAAATCAAGCAAAAGCTCATATTGGTACATTTCGTTATGATAATGGTAAAGAATACACCTCTAATGCTTTTCAAGACTATATACTTGAAAGAAAATGTATTCATGTCTCATCCAGAAGGCTTTGTTGTCAAGGGAGAAGAACACAAGGTATGCAAACTTGTCAAGTCCTTATATGTCCTGAAACAAGCACCTCGAGCATGGTATTAAAAGATAACCGAGCATCTTCTAAATCTAAATTTCAAACATTATAATCTTGATGACTCAACATTGTTTGTAAAGAAAATTGGAAGATCTGTTGTGTTTCTTGTGGTGTATGTAGATGACCTTTTGATGACAGGGAACAATGGAAGTTATACATCCATAAAGAAAGATTTGAAGAAAGGATTTGGAATGGTTGATCTAGGACATCTTCATTACTACTTAGGAATTGAAGTGACTCAACATGCCAAGTACATATTCATCTCTTAGAAGAAGTATGTTGGAGAATTATTGAACAGATTTTGCATGGAAGAATGCAACCCTCTATCAAATCCAATGGAACAAAAGTTGAAGCTTACATCAAGTGAAGGAAAACAATTTGTGGATGTGAACAAGTATGGACACCTTGTAGGAAGCCTTATCTACCTTACCACCACCAGACCATATATTTCTTATGTTGTTGGTATCCTTTAAAGGTTCATGCACAAACCTTGTGAAGGACATTGGTCTACTGCAAAAAGAGTTCTAAGATACTTGAAAGGGACTCAAGACTTTGGACTTATGTACTCTAAGGTGGATGACTTCAAACTCATTGGGTACTATGATTCAGACTTCGATGGCGACAAAGAATTCAGACTTCGATGGAGACAAAGAGACATGAGTGTCCACTTCTGGATACACAATGAGTCTTGGATTAACAGTTGTCTCCTAGAGATCACACAAACAATCAGTTCTAGCAGATTCAACAACGGAAGCAGAATATGTGGCTACTGCAGAAGAAACAAAAGAGATTGTGTGGATCAGGAAGATACTTGAAGATTTGCAAGAGAAGCAAGAGAATTCCACTCCCTTATTAATCGACAACACTTCTGCAATCAAATTGGCCAGGAATCCCAGATTCCATGATCGAACCAAGCACATAAAAAAAGTACCATTTGATTCAATATCATGTAGAGGCCAAGAAAGTCCATTTACGACATTGTTCCACGAACAAGCAAATTGCAAACATCTTCACCAAAGCAATTGGACGAGAAAAGTTTGAAAATTTTAGAACCATGCTCGAACACACAAAGACCCCTTTTGGATTAAGAGGGGGAATGTTGGAAACTTGAATCCTCAGGATTATGGTTCCATGTATTTTGTAAACATTGTAAATATAAAGTAAGAAGACAAACGGTCTCCGTAGGAATCCGAGAATCCTGTTGGTAGGTGAATCCCAATATCCATATGATATGCATAAATAAATGCTTTTGTCAGTGAACGAAGCAATTTGGGAGTTATCCACTCAACATATATATTGAGCATATCATAATCATGTGTAACCATGTGAGCCAACATCCTTTGAACTCCCTAATACAATTTTGGTATATTCATCTTAAATCTCATTAGGAAAAAAGAAATTGTATTAAACCTTAACATCTTTGTTGAAGTGTAATAATTTTATTTAAACAAATTAATAGCCATGAAGATAGGCTATATTCACTTTATAGAGTTCTAGGAATATGCAAATCTAAGATGGTTGCATCTATTGCTTATTATTTACTGTAAGATGTCTATAATTTAAACTTTCCTAAAATCCATACAAACACATAGATAAAGGCTCTAGATAAGTATTGAGGATGTTAGTTGTCCAATTGATCTCTCAAACCATGACAAATGCATGCTAGGGTGGACATTAGAGTATAATCCTTAATGCATAGATATGAAGATATAGTGATTATGTTACATTTTCCACTAAGAATCCCACCAAGTACAATAAATGTTTCTATAAGCACTAGTTTTCAAATGATACATCTCATCGATCTTAGGTATAAAGAGTGATGAAAGAGAGTTGTGAGGAATTGTCAAAATATTTGGCATGTGGAGTATCATTACACAAATGATCAATGCTGCTAGAAACAACAAGAAACCTAAAGAGTGTGAGAGATAAGGATGCCTATAATTGAGAAAATGGGTACCTTCAATCTAGGGGACAAAGAATTGAGGGTTTGATGATGCAAAAAATTGAATAAATATAATCATAATACTCATTGTCCAATTTTAAGTTTTGTGAGATATTTTTTCATCTCAAACAAAATCATTAATACACCTATGTGTGAAACAAAACAAAACTATGCATTATCCTTACAGTAAGCTTGACCAAATCTATAGATCAATGGATTGTTGAGAGATTTACATTCAAGTATTAGTTATGTGTTTTTTTACCATTATGTATCTATTGCAATAAGGAGGACACCTTGAATTACATATTAAGTAGTCTAGAGACCAATGTATAATGTGGTCAAATAATAATTAAATAGTAGAGAGGCACATAACATTACCAATGTAACAAAGAACAAACATGTTAGATACCTTTAAAGAGATGATATGTGTGAACATAAGAAAAAGATAACACCTTATTTCCTTGGATTCCCTTGATGTTTATTCTTTGCTCTTTAAAACTATCATTAAACCATATATTACACTATTTTGAACAACATTACAATTTATACCCATAACCTATGATTAATTGTTTTGTTGTTTGCCATACCCATTCTCATAATAACAAAGATTAACCATGCTCGTAACACATGGATTCAAACCAAACTTTAGAAAGACAACTTTTCTAAAATGGACCCATCGAAGCTTTTATTAAATGGTGGATACCATTATGGTAATAGGATTATGTGAACATGAACCTTGTGATAGATTCAATGTAATAATATTATGTAAGCTTGAGATATGTGAAGGGTACACCTTCTTCAAAAGTTGAGAATATAACACTTATTAATTGTTTAAAATATAAGGAATATTGTAAGGAAAAAAAATCCAAAGAGGTATATTCCCATGCACTTGATTCTTCAAAGTTTGGGTGTGGAGGAACTATGTCAAATGATAAAAAATTCTTTTCCTAAATTTCCTACCTAAAAGTTTATGGGAAAATATGTGTTTTAAATTTTTTATTATTATGAGTTGACAATACAACTTTTTGCTTTTCCTTTTGTTTCAGTGATTCTACGGTTTACTTTAATTTTCAAAGCGTCCTTATGTCGTTTAGACATGGCTGCTACAGTGGAATCCAATGTTAACCTAAGATTGTTGGTGACATTCCTGCTCGGTGACGGGTGTTAGGAAGTAGGGTTGCAGGTTCCAAAGAAGGTGGGATGCAGGAAGCAGAAATCCACACAGTGAACATTCTCATATCTGTATTTGTTTCTCACTTCACCTTCAAACTCACAGATTGGAGATCTTCGTTCCTGTGTTCTAGTTAGTTTCTTTTCCATATCCATGGCCTTGAAACTTTTCCAGTCCGCCTCCTCTCCTTCAAGTTTGGGATTTGCGTTTGCAAGTCCATTGATCACAAGCTCTGAATCGGTATATTATGACGTTTTCATCAACCACCATGGAGTCGATGTGAAGAAGACCTTCGCCAGCTTCCTTTACCGTTCTTTCAGGCGTATGGGACTGCGGGCGTTTCTGGACTTGGAAGAGTTTGCTATGGGAGATTCCCTACCAGATCAAATACAGCACGCCATTCTATCTTCTTCAGTTCACATCGTCATTTTCTCCAAGAATTATGCCCAATCTCCTCGGTGTTTGAATGAGCTTGTTTTTATGTTGAAGACAAAAGCAAGGATTCATCCAGTGTATTATCATGTTCAACCTGCCGAAGTTCGTTTCTGTATTAAGGGAGCTTACGCTGATGCATTTAGTAAGTATGAAAACCAGGGCAGATACAGCGAAAAGGAGATTGGTGATTGGAAGAAAGCCCTCCGGGAAGCTTCCGAAATCCCTGGATGGGATTTGGATGACTTTAAGGGGTAAGGATCCATCTGGTGCCGTTGATTGTCATTTTGTTTGGTCCTTGATCTGGTGCTGCTGATTGTCATTTTATTTTTCCCCTTGTAATCATTCTTTTCACATGATCCCAAAATTTAGCTAAATTTGCAGATGATTAGATTTCTGACTATACATTTTAAATGTTCAGTGACGAGGGGAAGCTGTTGGAGAAGATAGTTGACAGAGTATTCAGAGATGTGAAGACAAGAGAAGTTGCAAAATACCCAGTCGGGTTGTATGAAGCTGTGGAAGATTTTGAGAGAAAATTAGGCGAGTTTGCGCATGAGCGGGTCCGGTAAAACAACTCTGGCCAAGAAATGGTTCAACCTCAAACACTCTGAATATGATGCCTCATGTTTTCTGTTTCACGTGCGCAAAACATCTGCAAGAAACGAGTTACCAATTCTCCAAAGAAAGTTGTTGAAAGACTTACTGCATCTTGATCACAAAATCGACAGCACGAGTCAGGGGAAGGAGATTCTCAGATCTTGTTTTGCAACTGTTGGGACGGCTTCTCGGTTTCTTATAATTTTAGATGATGTTGATCATAACGATCAGGTAGATGCCCTATTGCTGAAAAATCTCCTTCGAACTGAGAGTCTGATAATAGTTACTTCCCGTGACAGGCGTCTGTTTGGAAGCCGCCCTGAAACCATACTGTATGAAATGAAAAGAATGAACCAGAAGCATGCCAGAGAGCTCTTTTGTTTGCATGCCTTCCACCGACGCCGCCCAGTTAGGGGATTTGAAAATTTAGTTGAATTTTTTTTGAGAGCGTGTGCGGGCTTACCTTTATGGCTCATAGTGTTCGGCAGACATTTGAAAGCTATGCATGGGAATCAGAACCACACGAGTTCTCCAGAGGACTGTATGAAGAAATAAAACCCAGATTTCAAATAAATTACACTAGGTTCCCGGGAAATACGGCCATACGGATTTTATGGAATGCTTTGCGATGGAACTGTGAACAGGGTGTTCAAACCCTTGAATACAGTAGCTTTAATGAAGTACAACATGGACAAGCCCTAACCCTAAGAATCCATGATCTCCTCCGAGATTTAGAAAGGTACATAGCAGTTGCTGATCAAAATGTTCCCTGGCGTCTATCGAACCTCTTGGATATAAACCCTTCGGTATAATTCTAGCCTCAAAATTCAGTTTTCAGGTTTATATTTATTAAAATATTTTGAGAAGATTTCAGTTTTCAGGTTTTTTTTTTGAGATTTTATGTTGCTATGACTTCAAACTCAATTCAGTTACCTGTAGCATAATTTTCACGTTGTTGTCCGCGTCTGATGGCTTTCCATTATGGCTCAAGGTGTTTGGTGGACATTTTTTTGGGATATTTGACGAAAAAGAATGGGGTTTAGAACTGCAGAACTTGACCAAAGTGCCTAATAAAGAAATGAAGCCCAAATTTCAAATAAGTTATGATGAATTAGGCAGGGATGAAAAAACTGTGGTACTTTCAGAGGATGTCCAAGACGCTTTTCTGGACATTTGCTCGTTTTATAGTGGCTGGGAATGGGAGACCATAGCTTCTGTTATGGGGGAGAAAGAACTCCTTACCCTCGCAGAGAGAGGTCTCGTGGCAAGAGTCTTAGACAAAGTTAAGGTGTGCGGCAAGGCAGTAGAAATTAGTGGTAAGGTAAGTAAAGGCCTTCGAATCACAACGACAGAGGAACTATCCTCGGTTCTTGAACAAGAACAGGTATACCCTATGGCCTGCCTTTCATTCTTTTCCGAATGAAATTTCAACGGTTGTAGTGATACATCTGTTTGATAATATAGACGGCTTTGATTTTTTGTAGAATGTTGGTGAAATAAAAGGGATATGGTTGATGGATAATAAAATTCGATTTGAGCTACCAGCAGAAAAGCTAGATCAGATGCATCAATCCCTACGCGTTCTTGCTCTTGGCGATTGGACATCCATAAAAGGTACATGTAATAACAGATTCCAGAGCTTGAGATTTTTACAGGCTGGAAATGTGCCCTATTTGCCGTTCAATATAGCCAATCTCGACCAGCTTAGGCTCTTACAAAATGGAAGTGGCCAAGAGATGGGTTTCAGTGCGGCCGAGGCAAGTCTTTTTAAAATCCATTAGTGCTGTAGATGTATCGGTTTTAATTGTTATTTTTAGGAGACTGAAAGTCTTGTGCAGGACTATTTCAAGAGAGGACTCAGGATTTTAATGGTGCTCATTGTGTGTGCTCGCAGAATATATCTCCAACGCTGAGAGAGCTCGAGTTCTGTCAAAGACATTATTGTGCAGGTCTACAATTAACTTCACAGGTGGTGATAAATCTACAGAACCTGCGAAGTTTGGGGCTCAAAGAATTTGTGGGGCTGTTCATGCTGCCAGAAGAATTTCAACTTTTATGTCAGCTGACAAGACTGGATCTGACTGGATCCAGTTTGCTAAAACTTCCAAAAGGTCTTGATCAGTTAAATGCACTTGAAAATCTGAATCTTAGTTGGTGTGGAGGGCTGAAAGAATTGCCAGAAAGCATAGGGCAACTCCAAAGTTTGAGGACTTTGAACTTACAATTTTGTACAAAGCTGAGTCAAATACCTGAGAGCTTTGGACTGTTGAAGCTTCTGAGAATTCTTAAACTTAAAGGTTGTCGCAGTTTACAAAAGCTTCCCCATTGTCTGGCTGGATTGAGATGTCTTGAGGATCTAAATTTGTCTGGATGCGCAAATCTTAGGTTCCTGCCTAGCACATTTTCCCTACTTTCATCCCTCCGAACATTAAATTTGAAGAAATGCAGGAGTTTACTTGATCTCCCGCACAATATCGGTAACTTGCCCTTAATTTCCTTTAAGCTGCAGAACTGTTCCAAGTTGAGGAAGATTCCTCGGAGTATGGGACTGTTAACGTCACTTCTACACTGCAATCTGTCCATGAATGGTTGTTTCATATTGAAAGAGTTGCCCGAAGAATTCTGCCAACTCAAATTTATCAAAAGGCTTGACTTGAGCTGCTGTACTGCTTTAGAAAGGCTTCCCGATCGATTCATGGAATTGGTGAATCTAAGATATTTGAATTTGGAAAGGTGTGAAAATATCGTCAAACTTCCGGAAGGGTTTGGCAAGCTGAGTTCTTTACAAGAATTATATTTGAATTCCTGTGTTAAGTTGAAAGAATTGTGTGGGGATTTTGAGAGTTTGTCATCGCTAGAAAAATTGATCCTGAGCAATTGCGAAAGCCTAGAGGGCGAATGGATGGATATGATTATCAAGATCAAGTCCTTGAAAGCAGTGGACATCACCGAAAGCTGGAAGCTGACTGAGCGATGGACAGAAATCAGATTGGATGAAAATGAATGGGATATGATTGTGAAATTCTATCAGGTACCCATCACATCTCAGAATTAAGAATTGCTTTTGTAAATTTGAAATTTCTCTGTTCTTTTAAAGGGTCATCTGGCTAACAGCTGTAATTAAGCTTTTTCCTGTGTTTGTATTGCTACGACTTACATCTGCGTAGTTTGCATTTGATTTACATATTTCCTTTTTATTTGACAATGCAAGGTTGATGGGGATGCTGAAGTAGAGATGATGAAAAAGGCAGCATCTATGTTTTTCAGTGACGAATGTCTCTTGTTAGACGCTTATGGTTGTGAAATTAGGCCATCCACTTTAGCTCCTAACACCAAGTTGGCTGTTGTTGTTGACCGCCATATTTCAAATGATTTATGGAAACAGCTCGTGGAAAAAATTAAGGCACTTCAAAACACTTCATTAGACCTACGAATCATTCACTATATCCCCAACTTATCCTATTCAGACAATCAGGAATACCTGCTAGAGCCTAAAGGCACAACTTTGAGTTTGTCTTTTAAGAGCACTGCAATTCTTTGGGCTTTTCAAAGGATACTTTCTCAAGTTGTAGGCTCTTCTAACTTGCACGGTGACTATGTGGTTACTACAACCGTGGAGGCAGACAACAAGGGCATCAAGCATTTTTCAAAATGGATGAATATGTCAGGTTTGCTCAAACAAATCCACTTCAAATCAGAGACTTGCCACCATATCAAGAAAGAGCTAGATCAAACTCCACAGGAAAATAATCTTGAATTTCTGAGAGCTTTGCTGGTGACAGATGTCAGAGATTTTCTATTACATAAACATACAGAACAGGTAAATAAATGGTTAGCCTTAGATTTCAGCTAATTGAAACATAATTAATTCTAGTATAACAGGCAAAATAGTGTCATTTGTTTGATATAATTACAGGTGGAGATTGATGCTCTGAGAGGATTAAATTTGGTTCTGCTCTTAATCTCAAGGATCGAAATTGATGAAATGGAGATTTCGATTTTGAAAGAAATGTATACCGAATTTCGCAATAGTCAGTATGAATTCGAGGTGGTTTGGATGCCCATTGTAAATTTAGATGATAATGCTACATGGGGTTCGTACGTGAGAGCTGCTTCATCTATGCCGTGGTTAGCAGTTGATGATCCCTGGTCAATGGAACCAGGGGTATTGGAATTGATTAAACAAGATTGGAACTTCGGTCATGACAGCTCGTGTATATTGGTAGCGGTTGACAAGAAGGGAAGAATTAGCAACAAAGATGCAATGGATATGGTGTGGAGATGGGGGGTGGAAGCGTATCCATTTGCTGGAGATACCAGGGACAACCTCTTGGAGGCAGAATGGGAGCAGTTAAAGAAAAAGTCAAGCCTGGAATTCCTCTTTCAAAATTTGGACAATTCAAGCACGGTCCGCCCCTATTTTTCTAGTTAATTGATGCGAGTCATGCGACATATTCATAGAAATAGCAGTGTTTTATTTTTCTAGTTTATAACTGCGAAATAATTGTTAGAAACAGTAGAAAACTTGCTAGAATGACAAACTTCAGAATTAATATCTTGCAGGTGGTGAAGGAGGCCATGCTTCATGGGCGAATGGTCTGGTTGTATGGCGGAGACCCTCTGGACATTCCAGTTTTCTCACACGCGTTATATAGCGGGTTGAGAGAATTGGATGTCTCCAACATCCAAATCATATACATAGGGGGTCCATCTTTTCCATCGTCAATTGAATTAATGAACACCCAAGAGGCAATATTCCATGAGAATAACAGGCAAAGCATATCTTGGCCAAGCTTATCATTTCCAGATGCATTACGTTTATGGCGCCGGGTTGAATGTCTGTGGTGGGAAATGAGAGATAAGGGAGGCCATGAAATGTTTAAAAGACTGAGAAAACTATTAGTGGCTCTTCTTTCTCTGAATAATATTTCACATTGTCAATCAGAGGCATCAGTATGGATAGTGGCGATGGATGCTGATGGGGAGATGGTGACAGGCAGGGGAAAGGATGTTATAAATGCTTTAGTCAATGCTCCAATTCTAGAAACGAGGGAGGAATTAATTGAAGGAAGTAAAAGAGGTGAATTGACTGAGGCAATAAGAAGAAGATTTAAAGATGGTGTGATGGCTTCTCAACATCACCGGCAACATCCTTTACTCCCATTCTCAGTGGGATATTATCCATGGCCTGGTGTGACATGTGATCTATGCGATAAGGAAATCATGGCGGGATTATCATTTTTCAAATGCACCATATGTGAAGATTTTAACATATGCGAAGCTTGTATGCACCGATGACTTGGAGCTTGATTTCGAAAAAGGAGAAAATCCAAAACTTAGAATGATTAGCGAGCTATATATATTCATAAATTAGTGTTGAATAGCTGTTATACTATTTTCAATTTAATTTTGATTTGTACGATGATACTTATTGATGTGATATGTTCAATACATAAAGTTAGTAACATTAAGTATTTTATTTTGTAAACATAAATTAGAATTTTGTTACTTAATTTAATATAGTTTAAATAGATCTAACAATTAAAAACATAACAATTAAAAACATGTGTTTTTTCTTAAAAAATCATAGATTTAAATATGGAGAAAGTAAGGATACTTAAAATTATATATGGAAAAATAAGACTCAAATTTGTAATTTTAAGATTAAAAAAAAAGTAATTTAGAAAATGAGAATTAACGAAATTTTATATTTTATATTAAAATAAGTTTGATTATATTTGGAAGTGAAATTTGTACCTCTTTGTAAATGGATTGTAAAAATGAATAATGTTTTATTTCCTACAATTACAAAGTGTAGCGTTTTTTAAGATTTTATAAAATTTGAGATACCAATTAAATACCATATAATATAATAAAGGTAAAAAAATAATGTTATTTTCTTGTTTTATTGTCTAAATTTAACCATTTACAAACATCACTTTTAAATTAAAAAAAAAAAACCCATATTTTATAAGTCTATGTCATCACAAATCACAAAATAGTAAAATTGGTTCAGTTAAACTAAATTCTAACAATATTATTAATTTCAATTAAACTAAATTCTAACAAAATTAATAATTGTTTGGATGTACAGAATTTTGATTCTTCACTAAATATTTAATATGATTTTAATATTATGAAATTCAAGTGTGATAGATCTCAATATAATATTAGGTTTGGCTATGTTTATAATAGGGATTTAATTAGTGGACTTGTCATTTATTTTAGTGAAAAGATTATATTTTTTTGTTTTGTAATGTAGTTTAGTTTGTTTGAATCAATTTATTCTTTAAAAAAAATGAAAGTGAGTTTTGATTAGGGTTCTGTTTCTATCATCTATTTTACAAAGTTTTTAAAATTTTATAAAAATATTTAAAATTCTCAAATTCACCATCT
Source organism: Larix kaempferi (assembly GCA_027924585.1). Taxonomy (NCBI): domain Eukaryota; kingdom Viridiplantae; phylum Streptophyta; class Pinopsida; order Pinales; family Pinaceae; genus Larix; species Larix kaempferi. The sequence continues at coordinate 18,124,993 of BSBM01000931.1, read as the reverse complement.
ATATAATATTGCTTTCAAAAATTACAACTAATTAAGTTTTAAAATTTTGTTTAAATGAAAAATCACTATTTGACCAGCATTTAAAAGCAATATATTTAATATCGCTAAAAAAAAAGAAAGCAATATATTTAATAACATAATTAATGAGTAGTAAAATTGCATATACCACTTAATTTTTATATTTTTATAAATATAATTTTTTTATTGTGTAAACTTATTTTATGGAAATAAATATATATTTTTAATAATAAATAGATAATAAAATTATTTTTATTAAATAAAATAGTAAAAAAATAAAAAATAAAATAAAAAAAATAATATATCAATGAAATAAAAATTAAATGATTTAATAAAAACAAACTAAATTATAAAAAAACTAAGAAAAATTAAGTTTGAATATGTCTCCTCAAATATATATATAATTCTCATAAAAACCTTATTGGAAAAAAGGCTTATAACTTAAAGCTTAGATTTCACATAACTTTCGAAACATAACAAAAATCACAAAACTTGCTAGAAGGGTCGGGAAGGTGGCACAGTATATGTACACGATTTGAATTTATTTGGTAACCAAATTTGTTAATCTGAATTAATTGGTGACCAAATTTGGTTGTATTGTCGTAGTTACAATGATACTCCCAGACTGTAAATTTTCAATGTCTAGTTCTTTGCTAGTAGGCGTTTGATTTGAATCCCCCTAAATGAGTTGCACTAGTCTATATCAATGAATGGAGCATCTTTTGAGTTAGCTCGTGAGCTTTACATTTGAAAATTATATAATTGAACAATCAAATTTTAGTGTAAAACTATGATCTCTAGTAGTATAAATACAAAAAAGTACACTATTATTACAAAGTTTGTGTGTGATAAGATAATAACGATGTGTTGTATGCCTAAAGGAAAGTGTGACAAATCTCGTATTGGATGAAGGGTACAGAAACAATGGATCCCAAGTGGCAACCAACAAAGTATTTATAATTGCCAAAATAACTAACTTGAGACAAGCAAAAGAAAATAATATATTCCTCATTTAGCACTCATTTCTTGCTCACAAAGTAAGATAATAACATGCATGAATGTTCCTAAATAATTAGTAAAAAATATACATACAACTAATATTTTCCATTAATTTTAAATATTTTTATGAATTTTAGTGCAATTTAGTATTCAAATTATTAGTGTGAATCAATTAAATGTTATATTTATAATTTAATTTCAGAGTAAATATTTTCTTTTAATATATAATTAATAAATATTACTACTCTCACCCAATGATCTCATGGCCTTTATAAAATAATCTCATGGCTTATGTCATGTGTTACTCAGGTAATCATTAATTTGATTTCTACCAGAAGTAAAAAAGAAGTAATAGGTAGCAGCCCCTTCAAGTTATTTCCATGAAGGCATTCGACAATCCGTGGATAACAGAGATGAGATATATGTCAACAGCGCACAAGAATTTCAACCCAATTTCTTCCAGGTTGTGTGTCAATTTCATCCAAGTTCAAACCCTGAGTGGTGCGGTTGAGGTTGCTGAGTTTAATGGTGTGGATATTTCTTTCACCATTAGATTTTATAATTAATGATACCCGGATAGTAAAGTATTTGTCACCTGTTCATAGCCTCAGAAATATTAAATTTGTACTCCTGTGTTGGGAGAAGCGAGTTAGTGTAAATCTTGTATGTGAAGCTACTTTTATCTTAATTTCATCAAGTAGATGGGCAAAGCGTTTCAATTCGGTTTTAGATACCAATAATAGTTCCAGCCATTTAATTTGCTAACCCAAATCCTTTTTTTCATGCAGGACAGATCCTTTGAATTCTAAACCTTATGTCGTAAACATTTGAGGTTGATCTGAATGTCTCCAGCTCTGATCGATTTTCATTAGAGATATTTTTTAGTTCTTTGTGCCGGATAATATATTTGTAGATCTTTTAAATTAATGAATTCACAACAGCGTTCTCTTGAACAATGTACACCCATCTTATAATCTAGTGAATTATCGAACTAGAGCTCAAATATGTTGTTTTTTTAATCAACCAAACCCTTCTGACCTGGTGGGGATGAAAAACTCAAACCAAATTATAAGTCCTTCATGAGCTGGTGTAAGAGATCTGATTATTCCTAAAGAAGCAGATTGAGAAAGAAGATTACCTCCTTTCCACTTTCCGCTGGTTTCTGATTAATTAATGTGAGAGAAACAATTGTGCTCCAAAATTTCACATTAAAGGTTTCTTCTAAAAGTATTTACATCATTCATCGCTGCCTTGGTACCACTGTGGTAGGCTCTGTTCAGCACTTCGAATGATTTATTTGTTACCTTTCCCTTCATGGATACATCCACGAAATGGGGTCCTCTTACAAGTAATAGATGGCAACGCCTCCACCGAGAGTGTAATATACCCATGCACAGAGTTTTTATTACCAATCTACCTTTTCTTTTTACCAACCTTCTCACCTACACAACCTTTGTTATTGGACGACGAGCTTGGCATGGCACAACCTTTGTTATTGGACGACGAGCTTGGCATGGCATGGGAAGTTAGAGCATTTGTGTATTATCTTTCTCAGCCAGAAGAACTACTTATCAGTGGCATAGGAGAACCAGGTCAGTGCTGGGATCACGCATGGAAAGGAAAAAGCCCTGTTTTATTAAATATTGCCCTAGGTGGCACAATAATCCATACTCCTAGCATCTACAATTTTTCTTCCGTTTTTCTCGTAACTGTGTCTTCATGCATTTTCATTGTCTTCATGCATGTTCATTCCAGCCGGAAGGTGGCACGAGAATCCATAGCTGTGGCATGCAAAACGAAAATAACAGCTGCAGAACGGCTCGTCAACGCACGGAATCGACCACCTGTTCACTGCAGGCTTACAGATGTTGTTGGGTATCAGGAGATTGGTGGGTGCCAATGGCAGTAAGAATAAGGTGACACCCCAATGCAGCCTCAGACACCTAGCTTACTCGTAAAGGCTTCTCAACTGAAGAAAGATTTGCCTGAAATCAATCCCATGAAGCAAATCGTACAACAAATCGTACAATAGGAAAATGATATGATCGAGCGGCTCTCCGATAGGAAGACTCTGATGTCGGTGTGGGAATTGGCCGAGGGAATTGAGGATCACGAACCTATGGTAACTGGCTGGAAGCCTCCCACCGCAATACGCCACATGACCGAGAAGGAATGCGAGGCGGTGCGAAAACAGTGGCATATTCTGGTCGACGGTGATTCGATTCCTCCTCCTATCAAAAATTTCAAGGATATGAGGCTTCTGGAAACGATTTTGAAGAATCTTAAAGCCAAAGGAATTGTTCAGCCGACTCCTGTGCAGGTTCAGGGTCTTCCTGTGGTACTTACGAGCAGAGATATGATAGGTATCGCGTTTACCAGCTCTGGGAAAACTCTGGTCTTCGTTTTGCCTTTGATTATGATTGCTTTGCAGGAAGAGGTGTCTATGCCGATTATTCCCGGCGAAGGGCCCTTTGGATTGGTGATTTTCCCATCTCACGAATTGGACGAAATGGTGGAAGGGCGTTTGAATAAGGGTATAAAAAACTAACATGGACGATTTCAAGTGGCTTGTAGAGCAGCCGAAGGTAGGAGGAGCATCGACGCGGTTGTTCGTTTCAGCTTATGTGCAACAAGCTCTATACGGAGGAACTGGCCGTCTATCGCTGATTGGGATTGCGATGTCTGAAACATACCTGCGGTGCCAGGAATTTCATGGCTCTATACGGAGGAACTGGTCGTCTATGGCTGATTGGGATTGCGACGTGTGAAACATACCTGCGTTGCCAAGTATTTCATACTTCTATGGATAACAATTGGGAGACTCTACCTATTGCTTCCAAACCAAATCCAGATTTGTTTCCCAGGTTCCCCCTTGTTTCTTCTGCTTTCCAAATTCTGCATTTTTCAGTGTTTATGAGATATGTCTGCAAATGCAAAAAATATTCCATTATTTTAGATTTGGGGGATCATAATCATGCAACAAATATTGATGTTACTGCGAGCATGTTGTTAACATGGGAAACTAAAGATTTAACATGGGCGGCTAAAGATTTAACCAAATAAGTAAATATGCATCCAGAATGCGATTTGAAAATTGACAGACATAAATTTGAATTTGGTCCAAACCTGTGTGTTTTGCAGAATGTGATGTGCTGTGGATGAAGGGAACTGGGACGGACACTGAACGCAACTGCAACGGACGGAGAGAAACTGTTGAAGGCAATTGCTGTGCATAAACTAAAACTGCTGTGCGACTGGAACCGATACTGTTGATTTGTGCCATTGCGAGGAGCCGACAGAGGTAGATGGATAGATGGAGAAGGCAACACCGCCTAAGAGTGTCAACAGGAGCATTGATGTGGATTTAAGGGAGCAGGTGGAGAATTTAAATGGCCATCCCTTCAATGGCATAAATGCCAGGCAGCAGATCAACGAGCCTAATTAGCCCAATCGTCGGACGAAGGATCGGGCGGTTGAAAATAAAAAAAAAATTCAGGGAGTCGATTCCCACTTGTTGAAACGCCTTAGGGCGTAATTAATATTATTAAATAATAATAGTATATTTATTTAAATGACAATTATTTAAGTATATCTAATAAATAAATTTAAATGTTGTATTAAAAATATTAAAATGTATTTATTATATACAAACATAACCGCCACATAACCGCCAGGATCTCCAACTTCAAATTTCACACAGCTTTATTGATCTTTCAAAACATGCTTAGAGACTTGCAGACCTGTGGATCGACTTCAGACAGCGAAGTTCGTCACCACGCACACAGACTCGAATGTCTAAGCACAATGTCACTGGCCCTTTTATCTTTCAGAACTTCCCGAAGGCATGAACTTACTTGAAGGCTCCTGGGATTCCAGTGATATGCCCACTAACATTCGTTACAGACACAGACAGATTATTACAAAAGCGAACTTCGGCTTTCTGATGCTGTGTTATACCATTACGGAAACCAGCAGAGCATATTACCTCAGCGCTCACACACCTATGACTCTCTGAATTTTCAACTACCGGAACAACTCAGACTAGACTCGACTCACTTGCAGAGCTCTTAGCTAGCTCGATGCAAAACTCTCGAATGCCAAATGACTTCCCGGACCTCCAATATATAGCTTGAGAGTCGGTCATCCGATGACACAAAACTTACACTAACCAGTCAAAGGCATGGAATCTGAGGTCATGGTGGGACTACACCATGATTATCTTGTCCCTTGCAGGCAGTGCCATGTGGGGACTCAGATTCGCAACTGACACTGGCCGACAAGACATGACCCACAAACTGAAAGCAAAAGATGCTATGGCTGACAAATATGGCCCAATACAGATTATGGAAAAGATATCTGACAGATTACAACTGTGGAGCTATTATTCCCGGCCCACCACGGTTTCCACTAAGAAAAGCATATATGTACAATTATTACGTTATCGGACCATAAAGCTTTATTCCGGCATCAATCATCACCGGACCGGCAGACGCAAAACAATTCAGGATTGCCAGGTGGACCAACTGGTTGACCGCCACATGCATAATCTAACATGCCATCATCATAAAGATTTTCTTCAATTTCTCTTTGAGCAAGATCATCTTCCCAATTATAATTTTGGGAATCATCATATGGAACATATTCATCATCATTATACTCGGGTTCTAGATACAACCCTTCACTGAAACACTGCTCAATATCCGAGCCGTGTAATGCATCATTTTTCTCACCAAGGAACTCGCTTGCAAACATGGATTCAACCCTATAATTGAGTGGTAGGGTTCTTTTGTGTACCTTGGTATCCAACCTGTTACCTTTGGAATCCCTTTTGATATATTTCTGCGTTACATTCCCCGTATGTTCGAGAGGTGTATACCTACCTCCATGATGTCTTAGCAGAAACTTGAACCATAAATTACGCTGATCAGCAGCTTGCATGTCAGCTTCCATATGAAGAATAAAGTTGGCACGTCTATTTGTCCAGTCAACTCTTGGACAAAACTTATCAAGGAAGACTTCTGTCCAACCTAACCATTTCTTATTTCTCATATTGTCGGGATCGACACATATAACAATTGCAGTCTGCTCCCTGCAAAATTGAAGAATTAAATTATATGAAGTCCATGTGAGGTTACCCTCACCAGTATCAACATACCACACAGGGCCTTCTTTTTCATCATTGCAATCAATCCACAGCTCCCGACATTTCCGGAGCTTCTCCTGTGCTTTAGAAAAACCAACAAAGGTAGATTTTTCCCACCTTTCAAGGATGTGCAGTTTACATGGATGTAACTGTATTTCTTTTATCGGGGTTAAGCTAAGATATTTCTCAGCTTGGTGTCTGTCTGCATAGTCCAACAATTCTCTCCTTTCAGCAGGAGAAAGACTATCATCCCACAGCTTCATGAAAAGAGCATTTCGTGGCAATGTTTCTTCAACTGGTGCAGGGCCTTTACCCTTATCATCTTTGGAGCTAGAACTAGAACCAGCTGAAAACATATTTAAACTGACTGATTTACCTTCTTCTTGCTGCACATTTTCACGCGTAAGCATATCAGCCAAGCAATTCAAAACTCCTGGTTTATAGACAATATCATAATCAAAGTTAGATAACCAGATAAACCATTTGAGTATCCTGCTACTATTTTCTGCCATCAAATTTTCATTCTTGAAGATACCGGGCATGATTTTCAGATCAGTTCTTATTACAAATCTGACAGGTTTAAGAAACAGGATAAAATGATTCACTGTCTTTTTGACAGCCAGGATTTCTTTGTGGCTGCTGGGATAGTTTAATTCTGCACCTTTAAAAGAACCAGAAGCATAACCACAAACATTTTCTTTTCCCTCTATTTCTTCCAATAAAACACCACCCCAAGTAGTGTTAGATGCATCCGTTTCAATTATTAGTTTCCCAGTACCCTGAGGGAGATGAAGGGCTGGAAGATCTTTAACTCTGGCTTTAATTTGCTGAACAGCCAAAGTCATTTCTTCAGACCAGGCAACAGGCTTTTTCTTTAATCTTTGCTGCAAACAATGTATATCAGAGGCCTGTCCTCTGTAGAAAGGTCTGATGTAATTAAGACATCCTAGAAATCTTTGCAGTTGGGTCTTTTCTAGGATCTTATCAGGAAACTGATCAAAGGATTTGAGAACATGATCTTGGAGTACAACTTGACCAGCTTTAATATGAAATCCGAGGAAATCCATTTCTGTTTTCCCGATTTCCATTTTAGAGGCAAATAAAACCAAACCATGCTTAAAAACCATATCATAAAATTTCTGCAAATGCTTTAAATGGTCTTGCAGGTTCTTTGAACATATCAAAATATCATCAATGAAAACAATAAGCCATGGAATATCTCTAAAAATATTTTCCATCCTTTTCTGAAATTCAGATGGAGCATTGTTTATACCGAATGGCAATACTTTCCATTGATACTGCCCATGAGGGACTACAAAGGCAGTTTTATATTGATCTTTGGCCTCTATTCCAATCTGATAAAAACCAAATTTAAGATCAAACTTGCTAAATACTGTGCACCCTGTTATCTTTTGGAGCAAGCTTGACTTGTCAGGCAGTGGGTATCTTATTTTTTGTAGAATAGCATTCAGAGGCTTGAAATTCACCACTAACCTTGGTGATGAGCCTCCAAATTGACATATTATCTACTCATTTTCACCCTACATATGTACATATTTTCCCTATTTTCCTACCTCCAACTGTTTCAGTCTTTGATCATAACTCTTCCTAATGTTATGTGTGAGTCAAAATAGTTAATTCTTATTTAGATAATAAAAGTTAGTATTTAAAGGTTAATGTTGTCTTTTTATGAAATATTTCTGCACGGTTTAAGACAGGTTTTTAAAAGAAGATGCGATGGGATATATGCTACCAAAAACTTGAGCTATTAGTCATGGCATGGTAGTTTGATTATCCATTGGTTATTCAGCAATAAATATTCAGTTAAACAACTTCCAGGAATCTCGCAGCATACTTGTTGAAGCGGGTATCTCATTCTGAGGAGTTGCTACTATTTAATTCTGATTCAACAGCTTCCAATAATCTTTCCAGAACACTCATCGAAGTTGCAACGAAGTCAGTTATCATTTTAATACATTGATTTGCTATACGATGATCTGTACAAGACATCGGTTATGTAATTAAGTTTGACAATAAATTGTTAGGGCTAGCTGTTACATCATAGATGCTCTTATAGCAGTATATATACCATCGCCAGTGTAAAGAAATGGATATATACACTCATTCTGTAACAAAGCTCTGCCATAATATATATGCTGTGTATTCTGTACAAACTGTGAAGCTGTGAGAAAGACTGACTCTCGGAGGGGGCCCACTCTTGAGAAGTAAGTCATGTTATCTTATTTACATTAGATTTTCATTCATTAGTTTGTGTTTTTGCGTTATTATCCTGTATATTTTCTGTGTATTAATTTGATAATATATTGATTGGAAAGAGCATACTACAGAGCTGAACTCTTGCAACGCCACAGTAGGGCTAACAATCCACATATTATCAGCAGTGCATTTTCTTATATGTTAGTGTTTGCAGAATTATGTTATGCAACCCATATTAACATTTTTTTTTATCTTTCTCATAAGATTAATCTGCTATTGAGCTAGAAGTAATATATTTACCTCTCCGATTTGCCTGACAGCCGATTAATAATCATAATAAAGACTTATCTTTAGTTACAATTTGATAAATTTAGATAAACTCAGACTTCTGTATTTAACCTCTGCAACGTTTCTGTATGAACTATTAATGTGCCTGTGTAATTTCTTCACAACTCCGTTGACTTGTTTTTTTTTACTACAGTTGTTAATTGCAGCAAAATATACAATTCCAACTCTGCCATCAGTTAATTCCAGTAGAGTATCTTATAAAGAAGCCTAAACCTGCAAGAATAAGTACATTTCCCTCATAATGTATCAATCCATACATTGTTAAAATTGTTAATTCCAGGACAGATTAGCACAAGCGTTGATATTTTCCAGGACAGATTAGTACAAGCGTTGATATTTGTTAATTCGCAGAATAATATTTCTTCTTGTTAAAAGATAGTTTAAATTAATATCTAGTATTGAACCATTTAAAAATTCTGCCCAGCCTTATCATATATACGTATTGTCATATTTAGATTCGAATATTTAATCAACATTCCTTTTTTTTAAACATCAAAATCTTACCTAGATTTATTATGTATCAATATTGTCACGTATTTAATCTTAAATATATATCACTGTAACTTAAATAATTATTGTGTTAAGAAATATTGCATTTGTTTTCAATAGATTAAGTTATTTTACATATTACATTTTTTTCAATATATTAAGTTATTTTAAATATTACATGTATTAAGTTATTTTAGAACTTTTATAAATATTGGATATTATATATATATATATATATATATATATATATATATATATATTTGTCATAAAGTATAAAAGCAAACCTAATCTACATTTTTAGGATGTGATCAATCTATTTTATTTCAATTTTGGTTATAATTTAATTTAACTTAAAAAGGTAATAATATATATATATATATATATATATATATATATATATACTTCACTTAATATAAAAAAAAACTAAAGACAAATTAGGATAGTTTGCTTTGCACATATAGTGCGAGTGTCTCATAAGCCTAAACGAATTTTTCCGGGTTGACAATATTAAATGAATTAATTGAATCTCAAACACATCAATACTTTGAGACATATAAATTAACCATCACTTGGTTTACCCCTTTTCTGCTCAGAGTGTTTATTTACTACAAAGGCTCTACAAGCCCAAGGGCTTTTTGATGGTTCAATAAGGCCTTTGCTCAACAAATCTTGTATTTCCTTGGAGCAGAATTCCCTTTCTGATGGACTCATCAGTCTAGCTGATGCTTTCATTGGCTTAATCTTTTGCAGAGGGTCAAAAGGCAGAGAGACAAAATACTTCTTTCTTGTCCAAAATGCATTGGGGTTATCAGAGCAGCAGTCTTTCAATATCTTTTCTTTTATTACCGCAAGAGCTTTATCACCATGGATCTTTGCATAGGAGATGCAACGTTCCATTTTATTCAGAGCAGAACTTGACTGTACAAGACTGACAGACCTATTGACCATGGGTTTACATTTTTGTATAAACTTATGACTCAAAGGTATAGACACAAACTGACCATCAACTGTACAGGAAAAGATCATCTTTTGGGTATCGACAGAAAATGGACTGACTTTAGTTAAGAATTCAGAACCCAAAACATAGTCTTCTCTGACTTCATCTAACCTAAATAAGGAAATAGAACTTTTTACACCAGATAATGCAACTGGGAAATCTTTAATTTTACTAGTAAGATGAACAGGCGAACCTTGGATAGCTGATCCAAATTCTTTAGTTTTTTCCCAATAGTAATGAGGAATTGCATTTCCTTTCGCTAAATTAAACTGACAATCTGAATCTATAAGACACTGTACAGGGTAGGACTTAAATTCATCTTGACAGAACTGCAAAATAATAAACAACTTTGGACCTGACAATGCACCAAGTAGACTGATACTTTGAGACTTAGGAGATGGAGACCTTTCAGGGGAAGAAGCAGGAGATTCTTTTTTTGACTCAGGATTAAAACATACTCTCTCAATTTCCTTAGAGAGTTCTTCTTCAGAAGATTGGTCTCTTTCACTGACAAGGACTGTTATTGCATGTCTCAGGGCTTCAACTTTTTTTAACAACTCTTTCAGTTTAGTCTGTTTTTCTTTCAACTGCATCTTCATAAACTTTTCCCTGTCCTGCCTATGGCTTTGCCTATCAGCATGACTACCTGGATAGTCTTGGTATAACTCAACAGGATTGTATTGGGTTTCAGGGGCTTTGGATTTTCCTTTATTAGCTTTTAAGATTTCTAACTGGGATTGCAGTTGCTTTTTCTCTTCTCTTAGTTCAGTTCTCTCAGCATGCCTGTAAATAGGAATGGAAGATAATTGCAAATCAATATTTGCTATTTGCTTTTCTATTTGATGAGCTGAAGGAGAACGAGAACAAAACATGTACAAAGAGAAATCATATTCTGGGCGACTGCACCCCCCTAAATGTGCATCAAGATTAGACTCTGACTTAGAGGAAGAGGAAAGAGATTGATCACATTTAGCAATAACGGGAGGATCAGACTCGGAATCTGTACCAGAAAGAGATGAAAAATCAGAATCAGGTAAATATACAATTTCTCCAGAGGGAGGAGGGGAATCAGAAGAGACTTTATACAAATCCCACCAAGCGGGATCAAGATTTTCACAGAGGGCTGCAAGTCTGGGTTTAGACTTTCTCTCAGGACACTTACTAGCCCAATGACCAGATTTTCCACAGATAAAACAAGTATCTTTAGAACCCTTTTCAGAACGACGTTTGTGTTGGTCTCCTATTATTGGCTGTCCAATACATTATTTTCCAGCATAAAACCTATAAGACCACATGATAAATTAGTTTTATTAATGTTTATTTGTGTATGGTTATGCTTTCGTAGAGACCAACGTGGACAAAGGCTTGGTAAGTGATTTTTTGGTTATTTTACATTGTTTTATGCATAAATTGGGTTTTTAAATCTCCACATATATATATCTGGTAACCTGATGGCTCGTTATTTCTTTGTGCAGGGTTTTCGGTGCTCTAGGGCAGGTTCACGTTAGTTGCACCAGTGATTCGGGGGCTTCGATCCACATTTGGGGTGTCTCTTGAGCTTTCATCGCCTTCCAGATGCCTATGAAGTTTATTCCGGTGCTGTTTCATGGATTTGCTTCATTCAAAGAGCTGTTACCCTCCATTTTTAGCAGTGTATGGATCTCAAGCAATTTGGCAATGTCATTTCCGTCCTTGATCAGGACCCTAATTTCGGGCTCAATTTCTGAACAAACGGTTGGGAATTTTTCAAAACGGTTCGAAACCCACTTCACAAATGGCCCCATTTACCCCTAACCGCGAGCAGTTTTCAGAATTTCTGAACGGATGTGGAGAAATCGCTTCTGGAACAGACGTGGTTTTCCCAGATTTTGTGTTGGCCGTTTTCTGGGTAGTTGCTCAAATCTCTGCATTCTGGGATGGATCTTGTTCATCTATCCATCTATAAATAATCCTTAGGATGGATACTCGAGGAGAGAAGACTGTAACACTTTATTTCATCAATAAAATCAGCGTTTATCTCCTTTAAAGTTTTGATTTAAAGCTGGAAGGCGTTGAGGGCAGGGCCCCCTTCAACACCAACCTCTGGTATTTTAGTATTGTGCATTTTTTTACAGTAGTAGAGTAACGTTTTCTTATTTTGACAGTGTTTTCAGAAATAGTAATGATTTTGCTGACCGTGAGTGGAAATAGAACGTATGCCTGCAGGTCATTAGTTAATTTCATTTGTATTGTGATCTAGTGCAGAGAATAGATTTGGGAGTGATCTGTATTTAAAATCTCCTTTGGTTTTCAGTCTGAGTGATTATTAATGGTTATGGCAATGATGAAATGTGTGATAATTTGGATTGGATTTATTATAGAATTAATTTAATGAGATTGAGGAACGGTGTGTATTTAAATTTCCTTTTGATTTCCAGTATGAATCGTGGTATTGGCAAACTGGATAATGAACTCGACTCTAGCTGTTGAAGAATCTTTTTGCTGCAACATGAGAATAATTGATGAACAGCCCATCCTTTTTACTTTCGAGCTTGCAGACCTGTAGGATATTTTGTTGGAGTTGAACAGCATTTGTAAACTGTAGTCTACAGAGCGTATAGGGTTTGTTAAATAGTCTCTTAAATAAGTGATTAAATAAGAGTTGAAGTTGTGCTGTTTGATATTGAATGAGTTTGGAAAGGAATGCTGGTTTATAATACTGCTTCCTCAAATTAACATTAATTTCACAGTCTGTATATACAGGCCAGAACCAACGAATATTTCTTACACAGCCTTGATATTGATTAATGAGTATTGTCTGAATAACTTTGGCATTTTCCTGTGTGCATTAGTATGTATAAAATAAAACAGAGTACATTGGGATAACGATAACCAGCCAAGCTTCATTGTAATAGGTTGTGTGTTAACAATTCAAAGTCAAGAGGTCACAGGTGTTACTTCAGCAATAATTCTAGAAGTATTAGTGTGGAGTTAAGCATTAGATCTTGTAGGATTAATGGTGTAGTTTTCAGGTTAATAGATCATATTTATTCTGAAACTTATTAAGTTTTTTCATTTGTATAATAAATCATCAGTACTGTAGCTGAGTGTGGACTGTTGAGTATTTTACGGGATTGCTGTAGTTCAAGGGTTTGTTTAATTTATCAGCAGGTTGTTCTTTTGAAGTATTGTTGTAGATTAGTGTTTCCCTGGCAGATTAGTATTGTTTTGGAAATTACTGTAGTTTCATATTGCTGTAGATTGATGTAGGCTATGCTGAGTTTGATAGTCAGTAAATTGATTTCTTTTTGTTTTAGAACAATGAGTCCTTAGTATAGATCATCCAGGATAGCAATAGTTTCATCCATTTCATTGCTTTGTTTGAAGTAGACTAGCATTTCTGATAGCTCGAACATTAAAACTGCCTTGCCTGCACATATAGTGTAGCAGCTCAAAGTATACGTACCCTGGTTGACAATTAATTGAAGGTAAATTAACTAGTGATAATTTTTCCCAACAGTTTGACAAATCTTTTAGATTTATATTTAGATTTCTTGTAGGGTTTCTTATACCTATACTCTTTGTATATGTGCTTGGATTTATGCTTGTAGGGCTTGTCTGGGTGATATCTTGATTCAGAAGTGTAGAATCCTTTCTTCTTTTTCTTACATTTACACTCCTTTCCAAAGTGACCTCTGTTGTGCACACCGCACCCCCAATCTGGCATTCCTGCAACATCTTTGCAGAAAGATGCAGAGAACATTTTTTGATGTCTCTTGAAATCTTTGCTTATTCTTCTTTCAAGGCAATGTTCTTGCCAAGTCTCAAGTATATGTCCATGTAATTGAGCAAGTGAAAGACTTCTTAATTCAATCTTTTTATCTTTTAGTGCCTGCTCAACAACATCAGGCACATGACCAGGGTAACTTCTCAAATAATGCTTTAGATAAGCAGGGTTCCCTGATTTTCCAGAAGATATTAATAATTTCTGCATATAGCAAAAATATTCTTCAGCTTTACTTAGACCACATAATCTTGCAGACATGAATAGTGATGCAAGGTGATCATAATCCTCACCTTCTTCTGGTCCATAAAATTCACGACCTAAAGCAGACAAGATTTGTTCATAAGCGTCATCTGCCGAAAGCATTTCATTTCTTGCTTCTTATGGCAACCAACGCCACCATTCATAAGCTAACCCAGATAGACCAGCAATCAACTGGGTTCCTAACATTTGACCTGTGACATTATGATCTTGTTGCTTTTTATACAAAGTCCAATGTGTAAGCAATTGAATAGCATTTTTTACATCATCTCTGGACTGACACTGAATATTGAGCACTGGTTGCTTAGGCATTTGTGAAATCAAATTATTCATTGAATTTATTCGAAAGTTAAAAACTTTGGGAGGAGAGACAGAGACTGGATTGGCATCTGGCATATGGGTGTCAAACTGCTCATGGGGAGGGGCTTGTATTCTTCTTCTATTGGAAAACTCTACTTCCAATGCATTCAAATCAATAAGATATTTTGGATTTAATATAGGTTTAAATTTCTTGAATTCCACGATCCATTATTCAACATTTTGCTTGATAGAATCACTGACACCAAAATCCCATTCTGGTTTCTCTTCTTCAGGTATAATATTGAATTGACCTAAAGATTTACTTTTAGAATGGCCTTTTGTAGCTTGCCTTAAGACATGATCTGGAACATAATAGTGCTTTCTTTTTAACTCCTCTGTTTTAGCACTAATATCATTTAAGACAGCTAATCTTCTTTCCAATTTCAGAGTAGCTTCTTCAATAGCTCTCTGAATATGAGTAGTGTCATGCAACAAATGATCAAGCAATTCTAACTTAGTTTGAACTTTGTCGATTTGCTCCTTTTGTTCTGAACATTGATGTTTTAATTTCAGAATATCAAGCGCCATGTCATCAATATTCCTTGCAGTATGGGCTTGCTGCAAGTTTCCCCAATTTGCTAATTTAATCTCATCAGACACCGTCTGATCAACAGCAGATGATTTGGTAGGCATAAATTCTCTTTTTGTAAGGCCACCTTGACCATATTGCTTAAAACCCACTTCAGGAAAATTTCTTCCAGGGACATAAGATTTAAGGCCATTATTATTTACCTCTAGACTTGAATTCTCTCTAGGCAAGGAGAACATACCTAGAGTGGGATATTCATGCTGCTTTTGCCTATGTTGCAATTTTTGTTTAATTTTCTGACACGCCTGACAGTCAGCATGCTGACCTCTGTGTTCAAAATCAGATAGACTGAAAAATGAAGTATTTACATATGACTGAGATGTAGGGGTTTTATCTCTAGCAGCTTTGGCTTCTTCCTGGGATTTATGACTCAGCTGATTTGACATAGCTTGTAGCTTTGCATTATTGTATGAAGAAATTGAAGCAGATTTTATAAGAGGAGGGCCAAAATGCTTAATAGGTTCTTCTTGGGCAGACCTGAAAGAGCAGGAGGCTTCATCATATATTAATGGCTTAGGATTAAAGGAAGCAGAGACTCTTTCTTTGTTTCTTAGTTCATCATATTTTAGTTCCCAAGAGGTAGGATAATTGATACCTGTCCAATTGAATGTAATGGGAGTAGCATGTTTAGATTTTGCAGAGGGTTGCTCCACCACGCTGGAGTCTGCAGAAATCTGATGGACATGAGTTCGCATTTGAGGCAGGGTATCATTTCCAAATCTGACACAAACTCCTCCTTTTAACTGGATAATATGAGATCCAGTTTCCATATCAAAGCCACGAGGAAGATTATAAGCTTTCAGGAGATTATAGATATGAGGATCCTTAAGGCTAACTGAGAATTTAGGATAGACTGTTCCAAAGGCTGGACCATCATGTAAAGGGGCAGTGAAACCACTTATTACTGCATCAACAAACTTACCTATTACTGAAACCACAATACATATTTAAATATTAAATATGAAATAAGTTGAATTAAATTAAATAAGAAATAAATTAGTAAATGAGATATATGTTAATATTATCTATTGGCTATTACTTACCATGGTTGATCATGTTTGGAAATGTTTGACATGGTTTACTATGGTTGACCATGGTTGACTATTGTTGCCCATGGTTGACCATGGTTAACCATAGTCAACCATGGTCTTGGAAATGTTTGACATGGTTTACTATGGCTTACCATAGTTAAGCATGGTTAACCATGGTCAACCAAAGTCAACCATGGTCAACGATAGTCAACCATTGTCAATCAAAGTCAACCATATGGTTGACCATGGTTAATAATAATAATATTATTATTTTTAACAATCTTGGTTGGTTATTATTATTATTATTTTTAACAATCTTGGTTGGTTATTATTATTATTATTAAACAACCATGTTCAACCATAGTTAACCATGGTCAACCATATGGTTGACTTTGGTTCAGGATGGTTAACTATGATTTCATCTCGTAGATTCCTGCATTGAGGGTTTGGTGAAATGCTCGGGAAGAATGCAGTACCCATTTTGAAAAGTTGACGTTTCAAACCTTAATCACAGTTCATCATTGGGACAATGAATCAAGGTAAGGGATATCATTTCCAAAGCATTAATATTCATTTATGTTTGTTTGTTGAGAGAACTAAGAACCCAAGATGTCAACCAAAAACCCTAACCCTAAGTGTAGTTAACCTTGACCATGGTTAACTATGGTTGACCGTGGTTGATTTGGGTTAACCATGGTTGATTATGGTTGAGTTTGGTTGATCATGGTTGATTATGGTTGACCATTGATAACTTTGGTTGACCTTGGTTGACCATGGTTGACTATGGTCAAGACCATAGTTGGTTATTATTATTATTAACCAACCATGGCCAAACACGGTCAACCATGGTCAACCATATGGTTGACTTTGGTTGACAATGGTTGACTATCATTGGCCATTGTCAATCATGCTTGATTATGGTTGAATTTGGTTGATCATAGTTGACTATGGTTAACTTTGTTGGCCATGGTTGACCATGGCTGACTATGGTTAACTTTAGTTAGCCATAGTTGACTATGGTTCTCTTTGGTTGAATATGGTTGACTTTCGTTGACTATGATTAACGACGATTAATTGTGGTTGAATAATTCACTATGGTTGACTATGGTTGGACATGGTTGATCATGGTTAAATTTAGTTGGTTTTGGTTAACCATTATTGACTATGGTTGACCTAGTTTGGCCATTAACCATGGTTGACTATGGAAAAATATGGTTCAATATGGTTGACTTTGGTTGACCATGGTTGGCTATGGTTAACTAAGGTTTACAATGTCTAACTATGGTTTACTTTGTTTGATTATGGATGACTATGGTTGACCATGCTTGACCATGTTCAACTATGGTCGACTTTGGTTGACCATGCTTGACCATGTTCAACTATGGTCGACTTTGGTTGACCATAATTGACTATGGTTGACTATTGTTGACTTTGTTAACTATGGTTGATTTTGACTAACTAATTGACTGTGGTTGACTATGATTTCCCATGGTTGGCTAAGGGTAACTTTGTTTTGCTGTAATTGACTTGTTGACCATGGTCAATCATAGTCGACCACGATTATTATTATTATTAAGCAACCATGGGAAACCATAGTCGACGATGGTCAACCATATGGTTGACTTTGGTTAACGAGGGTTGATTAAGGTTGACGATGGTTGACGATGGTCGTCCATGGTTGAATATGGTTGACTATGGTTGACCATGGTTGGCTATTATTGACCATGGTCAACCATAGTTAATAGACAACCATGGTTTATAATAATAATAATATTATTTTTAACAATCATAGTTCATTATTATTATTATTAACCAACCATGCTCAACCATAGTCAACCATATGGTTGACTTTGGTTAAGGATGGTTAACTATGGTTGATCGTAGTTAACTTCGATTGGCCATGGTTGATTATGGTTGAGTTTGGTTTACCATGGTTGAGTATGGTTGACCATGGATAACTTTGGCTGATCTTGGTTGACCATGGTTAAATATGGCTGGCATTGGTTGACCATGGTTGGTTATTGTTATTATTTTGTTATTATTTTATTATTATTATTATTATTATTAACCAACCATGGCCAACCATATGGTTGAATGTGGTTAACATAGGTTGAGTATCGTCGATCATGGTTGACTATGGTCTACCATGGTTTACTTTGGTTACCATTCTTAACCATGGTTGGCTATGCTTCACCATGGTTGGATATGGTTGACTATGGTTAACTTTCGTTGGCCATGGTTGACTATGGTTATCTTTAGTTGGCCATGGTTGACGATGGTTGATTATGGACGTTGTCTTTGGTTGAATATTATGGTTGATGTTGGTTGATTATGGTTAATGACAATTAACTATGGTTGACTAAGGTTGCCCATAGTTGACTATGGTTGAACATGGTTGAATTTGGCTAACCATTGTTGACTATGGTTGACTCAATTTGGCCATAATTGACTATTAGTTGACCATGGTGGAATATGGTTGACTATGGTTGACCATGGTTAACTAAGGTTTACATTGTTTAACTATGGTTGACTTTGTTTGATTATGGATGACTATGGTTGACCGTGCTTGACCATGTTCGACTATGGTTGAATTTGGTTGGACATAATCGAATTTGGGTACCTATGGTTAACCATGGTTGACTATTGTTGACTTTGTTTAACTATGGTTGACTTTGGTTGACTACGATTTCCCATGGTTGGCTAAGGGTGATTTTTTTTTGCTGTAATTGACTATGGTTGACTTTTTTTTGACACAACTGACCATTCATTGAACTTATTTAAATTTTAACTTTGGTTGGATATGGTTGAGTTTGGTTGGATTTGGTAGGCCATGGTTGGCCATAGTTGACTATGGATGGCTCTCATTGACTGATTAACTATGGTTTACCGTGCTTAACCATGGTTGATCATGGTTGTCTCTGACTAACCATAGTTGACTATGGTTGATGCTGGTTCGGCATGGTTGAATTTGGATTGCTTTGATTTATATTAATATCATTACTATGGTTGACCTGTTCACTTGGTTATGGGTGACATAAGGGTTGACTTTAAAATCATATCGTTAATTATAATTCCACTATGGATGACCGTGGTTGACTATGGTTGATGGTGGTCGGGCATGGTTAACTTTGGTTGAATTTGGTGGATATTAATATCATATGGTTTACTGTAATTGAATTGTTCACTTGATTATGGGTGACATAAGTGTTGAATTTAAAATCATATGGTGAATTATATTTCCACAATTGTTTTCCTATGGTTGACTTTTGTTGACTTTAAAATCATATGGTGAATTATATTTCCACAATTGTTTTCCTATGGTTGACTTTTGTTGACTTTAAAATCATATGGTTGAGGTTGGTTGAAGATGGTTGACTGTGATTCGCCATGCTTAATTTTGGTTAAGCATGGTTGGGTATGGTTGACTATGGTTGAATTGTTTGACTATAGTTGACTTTGGTTGATGACGGTTGACTTTGGTTTACCATGGTTGGCTTTGCTTGACTATGGTTGAATTTATTTGACTATGGTTTACTTTGGTTAAATTTGGTTGAATTTGGGTCAACTATGGTTGAATTGTTTGACTATAGTTGACTTCGGTTTACCATGGTTGGCTATGCTTGATTTTGGTTGACTTTGTTTGACTATGGTTAACTTTGGTTGACCATGGTTGACTATGACTGACTTTGTTTTTCCATTATTGACTATTGATTAACCTTCTTTGAATTTTGACTATAATTGACTTGGTTTACCATGGTTGACTTTATTGGGCCATAATTAACTATTGGTTGACCTTGCTTGAATTTTGAATTTGGTTGGTTATGGTAGACTTTGGTTGAATATGGTTGACTTAGTTTAACCATGGGTGGATTTGTTTGACTTTGGTTGATGTTTATCATGGTTGACTTATGTTGACATTTATATGGTTGGCTTATGTTGAGTATGGATGATCATTGTTTTTCATGATTGACTATGGTTGTTCATGGTTGACCATGGATTTTCATGGCTAACTATTGCTAACTATGGTTGTTGATTATGGTTGAGCATGGTTGTTCTTGCTTGACAATGGTTGACCACTTTGATTCATGCTTAAATATGGTTAACCATAGTTTTTCATGGTTAAATATGGTTGACAATGGTTGATCATAGTTGGTTATTATTATTAGGTTGTTGTTGTTGTTATTATTATTATTAACCAACCACGCTCAACCATAGTTAACCATGGTCAACCATATGGTTGACTTGGGTTAAGGATGGTTAACTATGGTTGACCGTGGTTGACTTGGCTTGACCATGGTTGAGTTTGGTTGACCATTGTTAAGTTTGGTTGACCATGGATAACTTTGGTTGATCTTGGTTGACCATGGTTGACTTTGTTTTACCATGGTTAACAATGGTTGACCATAATTGGTTATTATTATTATTATTATTATTAACCAACCATGGTCAACCATATGGTTGACTTTGGTTGATGATGGTTGACTATGGTCTACCATGGTTGGCTTTAGTTGACCATGCTTAACCATGGTTGACTATGGTTGACCATGGATGGCTATGGTTGACCATGGTTGACTATGGTTAACTTTGGTTGTTTATGGTTGACCATGGTTGACTATGGTTAGCTTTAATTGTCCATGGTTTCCCATGGTTGACTATGGCTGTATTTGGTTGAATATGGTTCACTATGGTTAATGACGATTAACTATGGTTGACTAATTCACTGTGGTCGATTATGATTTCCCATGGTTAACTGTGGTTGGCCATGGTTTACCATGGTTGAATTTGGTTAACAATTGTTGGCTATGGCTGACCTAGTTTGGCCATAATTGACTATTAGTTGACTATGGTGGAATATGGTTGACTATGGTTGACCATGGTTGACTAAGGTTTACGTTGTTTAATTATGGTTGACTTTGTTTGATTATGAATGACAATGGTTGACCATGTTCAACTATGGTTGACTTTGGATGGCCATAATTGACTGTGGTTGACCATGGTTGGCTATTATTGACTTTGTTTAACTATGGTTGAATTTGGCTAACTAATTGACTATGGTTGAATATGATTTCCCATGGTTGGCTAAGGGTGACTTTGTTTTTCCATAATTGACTATTGCTTAACCTTATTTAACTTTTGTCTATGGTTGAGTATGGTTAATTGATTGACTATGGTTGACTATTGTCGATTATGGTTGACTTTCTTTTGCCACAACTAACGAATCATTAAACTTATTTAACTTTTAACTTTGGTTGGATATGGTTGACTTTGGTTAACTATGGTTGAGTTTGGTTGGATTTGGTAGGCTATGGTTTACCATGGGTGACTCTGATTGACTAATTAACTATGATTTATTGTGCTAGACCATGGTTGACGATGGTTGTCTCTACTGAACATGGTTGACTTTGGCTTGCTTTGGTTTATATTAATATCATATGGTTTCTATGGTTGACTTATTCACTTGATTATGAGTGACACAAGGGTTGACTTTAAAATCATATCATTAATTATAATTCCACTATTGTTTTTCCATGGTTGACATAAGGGTTGACTTTAAAATCATATGGTTGATTATAATTCCACTATGGTTGACTTTGTTTGACCATGGTTCGCTATGCTAGACTATGGTTGACGTTGTTTGAGTATGGTTTAATTTGGTTGACTTTGGATGACCATGGTTGACTATGGTTGGCTTTGGTAGGTTATGGTTGACCACAGTTGACTATGGGCGACCGTGATTGACTAATTAGCTATGGTTGATTGTGGCTGACCATGGTTGACGAGGTTGGATATGGATGACCATGGTTGACAAAGGTTGGAAATGGTTGACTTTGGTGTATATTAATATCATATGGTTTACTATGGTTGACTTGTTCACTTGATTATGGGTGACACAAGTGTTGACTTTAAAATCATATGGTGAATTATAATTCCACTATTGTTTACCTATGGCTAACTTTTGGTTAACATAAGGTTTGACTTTAAAATCATATGGTTGATTATAATTCCACTATGGTTGACTTTGGTTGAATATGGTTGACTATGATTGACCATGCTCGAATTTGGTTAACCATGGTTGGGTATGGTCAACTATAGTTGAATTTATTTGACTATAGTTGACTTTGGTTAACCATGGTTCGCTATGCTTGACTATGGTTAACTTTGTTTGACTATGGTTTACTTTGGTTGACCACGGTTGACTTTGTTTTTCCATTATTGACTATTGATTTATCTTCTTTGACTTTTGACTATAGTTGACTTGGTTTACCATGTTTGACTTTATTTGGCCATTATTAACTATTGGTCGACCTTGTTTGAATTTTGAATTTGGTTGGTTATGGTTGACTATGGTTTACTTCGTTTAACTGTGGTTGGATTTATTTAACTTTGGTTGATGTTTATCATGGTTGACTTATGTTGGCATTTATATGGTTGGCTTATGTTGAGTATGGTTGATCATTGTTGTTCATGATTGACTATGGTTGTTCATTGTTAACCATGGATGTTAATGGCTGACTATTGTTGATTATGGTTGTTTAGGGTTGTTGACTATGGTTGAACATGGTTGTTCTTGCTTGACAATGGTTTACCATGGTTATTCATGATTAACTATGGTTAACCATGTAACTATTCATGGTTAAATATGGTTGACTATGGTAGACAATGGTTGACCACGTTAAACCATTGTTCACAATGCTTGTTCATGCTTTCCTTATGTTGATCATGGTTGTTTATGGTTGACCATGTTTGACTATGTTTGACTATGTTAGAGCATGGTTAATTATGGTTGAAAATGGTTAACTATGGTTGACCATGGTTGGCCATGTTTATTCAAGCTTGCCTTATGGTTGAGGTTTACCATGGTTGACTTATGTTGAGTATGGTTCCCTTATGTGTTGATTGTGGTTGCATTCGGTTGGTTGTAGTGGTTCACTATGGATATGTTGCATTGTGATATTATCTAGGTTGAAATTTGTATTGCAATTATTCATTTGAATGGTTATGATGCATTGCAAACATAACTAAGGGTTCAATACAAATGTAACATTTCCGAAGCATTATGTTGGATTGCAACATCTCAATATGGTTATCAAACATTATCATATTAAGTGTGATTTACTATTTTTACCATGGTTGATAGCGATTAACTATGATTCACCATGGTTGACAATGCCATATTATGTGATTTACCCACATCTAAGCACTAATCGCATAAAATCAAATTTCAATATTATGTCAAACTATGGAAGTGAGTGAGTAATAATTTATATGTTATTTTTGTGGTTGATAATATAGTTTGTGAAATGTAATAGTTGCAACATCATTAGCATCAATATGAGGAAAAAAACAATGATAGTGAAAGAAAGAACATGAAAAAGATAAGAGCATGGACAATGAGAGAAGTAACATGATAGAGTAATAATGTAAAAAATTATGACAATTAATTAATGTTAATGTTAATGTTAACATAATCAACATAAATGTTAATATTAATGTTTCTTAATAGTAATATTATCAAACATTAATGTTTAATCCAAATATTAATATTATTGTTATTAATATTATCATTAATTTTAGTGACGTTAAAAATTAATATTAATGTTCTTAATGTTAATAATATTAATGCTAATGTTTTAATCTTATTAATGAAATGATTAATATGACTAATATTAATATCAATATCAATGTTGTTAATATTAAAATTAATAATATTAATGTTATTATTGGCATTAATGTTAGTATAATTATAGATTTGATATCAATGGTATGATATGTTGGTAATAATTTTATATGATATAATATGATATGTTAGTAATAATACTGGCCTAATAATAATTGACATACTGTTAGGATCAAATTCAGGTGATCAAGGAGTTATAAAAGGTCTTGCACATCCCTAGAACCAAGGACCCTCCTAAAAAAATTGCACATAGTTAGCATGAACATAGAATTATCTTCAATTCTATGTTCAATGAGAGATCTCACAATTCTTTGTCCAAGTCTAACCAATTCAGTGAAATATTGTCTTTGTCCAAGTCTAACCAATATTCTTTGTCCAAGTCTAACTCTGAATTAAGCCACGTTTTGAAGTGCCAAAAATGCCCATAAATTCATGTGGACAGTGAAATCCAATGGGGGATCCATGGACTTGAACCTTAGGGCAAATTTGAGAGTGTTAGATGCCCATAATTCCATAGGAAAATCCTTATTTTATAGCCCGAAAATCCAATTACGGGACAAAGTTATTTGGTGACAGAATTGAGAAAATACAAGTGTGAATAACAGAGAAGAAGAGAGAACAGAGGTTGGAACTGCTTGATAAACACAATGAAGGCTAGAATATCAAGGATTTAGCAGCTTGGAACTTTCTATGCCCACCCTGAATAGCAGTGGAGGGAAGAGGCACCTGAGGGATTGTGCAACAGAGAAGGGGACCTTCCTTGTGTTGGGTGTGGTAGGTATTGTGGGTGCCATGAATGTTTGAGTTTAGTTGAGATTCATGTAGCTCTGTGGTTGATCTCATTGGCTTAACATCCTCCTCCTCTGTCTCTTACATGCTTGATAAACCCAACGGAGTGTTGGATTAACATGATTATTTGTGTGAAACCATGGATGTGAGTGAGCCTGTTTAGTTCCTCCTTAGTGGATACACATTTCATCTCGGGGGTGGTCTCTTAGCTGAAAGAATATAGGCTGGATAGGGACCTATGGTTGGGTGGAACGTTGCTCTCACATAGCCAGTTGTTTGGACAGCTTCATCATAAAGATAAGTGTTCCCTGTGGTTAAATTATGATTATTATGTGTTCTGTTTTGAATGTTTAATTATTCATTTTAATTGAATTAAATGATTATCTTAAGTTATTTGGAATGAAGCCTGTGCATATCATGAGAAGGGGATTGATTCTTGTATGGTTGTTTCATTATTCTGCCTGGGAGGAGTAGGATGATGCATTCCCTTCTGCGTGTGTGTTATTATGTTTTAAATTTCGCTGTATATTTTAATTATGCATTTTATTAAATCGTGAATTTCGTCGTAAGGCATTCGGGAATAATTAGACACCCCCATGTTGCGGTCATGTTCCCTCTGCGGGTTGGGATGACGGGAGGGGACATGACAAAACCAAAACAACACGGGGTGTCATTGACATATCGTCTGAAACAATTACATATATATTAGAACATATGTTTTCCATTGAGAAAACTCTATATTAGGATCTTAACACCTTGGCACTTTGAAACTATGACATATAAAATGATCTAATATACAAAATGATAAGTAGACCAACACCAACTCAATCTACAAGTATTATTGAAACAATTAAACAAGCAATTGTTTTGAGCACATAATAATATCATGACATTAGAAAAAATACTTGAAACAAAGAGCTAGAGTCAATAACAAAGAAAAACATAATGAGAATGAAAAACAATTTAATCACTATTTTGTTTTTTGTTAGTTTTTCATCATTTAATTCAATACATCTAGGATCTTAACCGAAAGAACAACATGTACAACATATCAAGCATAAGAGACAAGAGACAAGAGACACAAAACATTTCACCGAGGAAAACCAAGAAGGTGAAAAACCCCCCAACTTCCTCAGAGATAGAATAAGCACCAATACAAATATCACAAAGATCAAACCCAAGAGATAGATGACTGCAGAAGCTACTCCTACACTAGTGCGCACTCCTCCTCTCTCTCAGTAATGTGAAGTGAGTAAATGATAGAATGTGTAAAATGAGAGAGACACACTCTCTATTTATACACTACTTCACTTGACCTTTACTCAACTAGGTCGGCCCCAAATTAACCACTTAACATAATGTTGATTGGGCCGACCCCACTAGGTTGGTCTAATAACCCTTTAACCCACATGACTCATATAGGGTCGACCCCATCAAGGTGGTCTAATAACCCATCAAGTATAAGTTACGACACTTACAATATAACTTGCGACACTTGCAAGTACAACTGATGACACTTCCAATCGGAGGAATAATACATCTCCGTTGGGGATACAATAAAGTACAAATACAATATACAAGTGAATATCTTCCGAAGTTACAAATACATCAACACTCCCTCTTAAATAGGAAGGTATTCTCTTGACACAGGTCATCAATAAATATAAGCACAAGTCTTCAATTCTGGAGCTGGATCATCATCATTGGATCACGGAGCATCATCGTCACTGCTGTTGTACTCGTCATCTCGATCACTGGGCTATCTCTCAATTCTTCTCATCATAGGAAGTTCTACAGAGCTAGCCCTTTTTCATGCTGGTTGTAGGCCTAGCCTCCTGTAGGTATTCATCATCTTTGGCCATACTGTGGAATCCTTAGGACTGATTACGTGCGTCAACAAAACCTTGAAAGAGCATCCTAACATAGACTATAGGATCTCCAAGAATCTTTTACATGTGACCGTCACAAAACCTCGAAAGAGTATCCTAGCACAGACTATAGGATCTCCCAGGATCTTTTCTATGTGACCACCACCACAAAACCTCGAAAGAGCATCCTAACACAGACTATAGGATCTCCCAGGATCTTTTCTATGTGGTTAGGCAAAACCTTAAGAGAGTGTCTTGCAACCTGCAAGAACTCTAAAAAGCATCCCAGGACTTTTAGGAGCACATAGCTCAACCTATCGGATCTCCAGGACTGATTACATGCCTCTAGTAGCAAAACCTCGAAAGAGCATCCTAGCACAGACTATAGGATCTCCCAGGATCTTTTCTATGCTACCTGTAGCAAAACCTCGAAAGAGCATCCTAGCACAGACTATAGGATCTCCCAAGATATTTTCTATGTTACCTACACAACCCATCCACAACCATCCTGTAGCAAAACCTTGAAAGAGAATCCGAGCACAGACTATCGGATCTCCCAGGATCTTTTACATGCTACTTGCACACTCTGTCTATGGCCAACCTGTAGCAAAACCTCAAAAGAGCATCCGAGCACAGACTATCAGATCTCTCAGGATCTTTTCTATGCTACTTGTACTATCTATCTGTGGCCATGGAGTATCATTCTGATACTCATGATCATACTGATCATCATCATATAGTACATCATCCTGATGCACATCAACATCACATGATCACCTTGATCATATACACATCATCATCCTGATGCATATCATCATCACATGATCATCCTGATCATCATCATAGCAGAAACTAGAGCATCGTCCTGATGCTCATCACACGACGCTTACATCCACAGCCATGGGAAGGATCCTCCTACCACCATGCTTGGAATGGATCTTGCAAATGTGCCCCATCACTTCTTCCTCGTAGTATCTTCTATCTGAAGAACACCAAGCCTCTCTCTGAAGTACTCGAACTTCACTCTGGCTAGTGGTTTGGTCAACACATCTGCAATCTGCTCATCCGTCACAACATACAGGAGCTTCACTGCTCCTCTCTGCACCATATCCTTGATATAGTGATATTTGATCTCGATATGCTTCGACCTATAATGGAACATCGGGTTCTCAAACAACTTCACACAACTCTGGTTGTCACAGAAGATATAGGTAGCATCCAACGAGAGATCAAATAACTCAAACAGTAGCTTCCTAAGACGTACTACCTCACAACTAGCCGAACAAGTTGCAACATACTCTGCTTTGGCTGTACTCAGTGCTACATAGGACTGCTTCCTGCTAAACCAAGAGATCACACCTGATCCCATATTGAAGCAACACCCCAAATTTCTCTTCCTATCTACAGCACTGCCTGCCCAATCTGAATCAACATAACCCTCCAGGTTAAACTTTTGATTCGCATCATACTTGAGCCCATAATATCAATTGTACCCTTTAGGTACCTCAGAATATGCTTTACAACAATCAAGGTGTTCACCGCAAAGCAAATATCCGGTCTCGTGTTCGTCAGGTACATCAAGGACCCAATCAGTTGACGATACACCGTGACATCAACTGACTTTGATGAAGCATCACTCAATAGCTTCAGGTTCGATGCCATAGGTGTGGCCATGGCCTTGTAGTCCATCATCCCGAACTGCTTCAGGATCTTTACTGCATACTTCCCTTGTCCAAGGAAGATTCCATCTGCACTTTGCCACACCTCCATACCTAGAAAGTAATGCATCATTCCCAAGTCCTTCATCTCAAACTCAACAACAAGCTTCCTCTTCGTGTCAGCGATCAATCTATCCTCACCTGTCACAAACAGGTCATCCACATACAATAGGAGTATCACTGGATTGCCTTCCTCAACCTTGTAGTAAAGGTTGGAATCCGCTTTACTCTTGGTAAATCCCAAACTGGACAAGAATCTGTCTATCATGTCGTACCATGTCCTAGGAGTTTGCTTCAAGCCATACAAGGCTTTCTTCAATCTGCATACATATGACTCCCTGTCATATGTCTCAAAACCAAGTGGCTGCTCCACATACACTTCCTCTTCGACTACACCATTCAAAAAAGCTGTCTTGACATCCATCTGGTGTATCTTCCACTTCATCATTGCAGCCAGGGAAAGTACTATTCTGATGGAAGTGTATCTGGCTATAGGAGCAAAAGCAACTAGAGGTGCTAGCGAACATGAGTGGGTCCTAGTAACTAGAGGTTCTGTAAGCAGAATGGGAAGGGGTACCTAAGTTGAAAAGCATTAGACAGACCTTAGACACTAAGTGTCATAGCCAATAAAGGGCAATTCAAGCATTTACATTAAAGTGAAAGAGACTAAGGAGCATGAAACCACAGTCATGGCGTAGCTCCGTAATAAAACAAGACTAAGAGGGAGAAACTCTTACTCTTCTCTTTCCTTTTTATTGATGCATTTATAAAACAAAGAATTGTTGAATGCATGTCATGACTAGAAGAAGAATGTGTTTATTTGCTTGAATTAAATTGTGAATGCTAAAATAGTTATTTCACTATGCAAGGATGAACATGAAAGAGATCATGTGTATGTTGGGAAAGCATGAAAAAAATTTGGAAGTCGCATGAGTGAAGCATGGACGTTCCATGTCAATTGGGAAATAATTGACTAATTTTAATGTTTATATTATGCTTGTCCTAACAAAGAGTTTTCATGATAAATTTCACAGGGAGAAATCGAAACAATTGGTTGCATCCGACACAAGCAAGTGTTGCTAGTAAGTAAAGAGTGGTCAACTATGCACATTGACCATGGCGGCAGACCAAGGGTTATTATAATTGGCTGAAAGTCTTCTTCAAACAATTGCAAAAACCCAATAAAATCTTGGAGAGATGCTCAAGCTACAGAGGCAACAGAATGAGATGAACCACGAGGTTTTGCAGGACTCTATTCGTTTGCGAAAAGGGGTAAAAAGCATTCTGGGAGCAATCAGTAAGGGAAATGAAAGTGGATCAATGAAGAAGCATTCATCCAATCGGATGATTAAGAAACATTCCAGGTGGGAAGACTCAAAGGAAATGGATCAGGAAAAGGTAAAGCAACCAATGAAATGTTAGAGATGTGGCGGAAATCATTTCCTCCGTGACTGCCCAACAAGAGAACATCAAAACGGTAGCAGCCGTAAATTTTTCAGGTTTGTGGACCAGCTGGAAGGTAAAGAAAAGGAAGGAATTGTTTTGGAACAATGTCCTCATGCAGAGCTAGAAGGTCCCAGCCAGCAGGAACAATTTGTGCAGGCCAAAGGACTTGGTCCTGAAAACCCAAGTAAATGGTGAAACGCAGGACAGACCTGCCACATTTTGTGGGTTTTGGACATGTATAAAGTGTGTATGTATTCCTAGGTATTGAAACACCGAGGACGATGGTATTCCAAGGGGAGGGGTATGTCACATCCCCATTCTTGACCCTTATGATATTTGGGCTATAATGTAAATATTGTATGCATATTTTGTATGATTCCTAGCGTGGAGTTCAAGGCCAAGGCCCCGCTAGTGAACGCTCAATCTTGAAGAGGAAAGTATGTTGGTATTATTTAACCCATGTGCTAGTGAGCCATGGGAATTGTAAATATGAATTTTAATATAAATACCCACAACTAGCTATGCAATGCAACAAGAGATGGGGGCATGATATTACAAGGAATTGGGAGGGAAATATTCAAACCCTTGAGCCAATGAAGTCAATCCAAGTGTCAATGAGAGAACCCATCAACCATCAACTACCCATGTTGACTTTGGTGCCCAATCATTCATTTCTCCCAAGAGTTGGGTGAAGTAGTTAATGCCTTGGGGATTGGGGAGGTATGGCTGTCCAAATTCGAGTATGGGCAAGCCACCCTCATGGAAAATCATGTTTTTACTTCTTGGGCAAGAAAACAGCCATGATTTTCTCCCTAAGCCATTGCCTATGGAAGAGTTTTGCCTCTCTCACGTTTTGGGAAGCTTGTTGGGCATTTATCTCATGAAGTATGCTGTAAATTCATTGGTTTTCAAGCTGAGAGTCCCGTTTTTGTGATGGCTGGACTGTGGGGAAGGAAGAGAATCCATTGGAAAGCTCAATAGATAAGTTTTGATAGCTTGTTGTTTCTATTATTGTTGTAAAAACGTTTTTGAATTTCCAGATTTGGTTTTCATTTATGGAAAAATCGTTTTTGTGAACCCAGTTGTTATCTCCTACCTCAGAAATCGTTTTTGAATGCTTCTATCAATCATGTGACTATTTATATGTCAATTTCGGGTGCCAACCTGTCACGGTTTTGCCCAAAATCCGTGTTGGTTCCCTGCTGCTCGATAATGACTGTGTGAAGGCCGTTTTTGGCCCTTGAATGCCCATAATCATTTTTCTGAAAACGAATTGCTCTCCCAGGGTTGTTTTCCCCTTCTCCCATTTCGTTTTTGGTTGCCCACGTTTTTCTGAAATTGGTAGAAACCCCATTTTGGGCATCCCACTGTAAAAGACGTTTTTCTACATGCCCAACACTTGTGATTTTGCTGTTATGTGTATTCATGCCCAGTTTATGAGTTTTCTGTGTGTAGGGGATTGTTGGGGTTGAAATGGGTTTCCATTGTTTTGGCTTGAGCTTGAGTGGAAGCATCCACAAATGAAGAGGGTTCAGATTTAGCCTGATAAATCCAGCTGTGGACTGGCTTGGCTTAAATGAAAATGATTATTCAGCTGTGTATGAGCTTGATGTTAGAAAAACAGGATCGCAGAGCAATAACAATAAACAGAAATGCAAATATAATCACACATACACATTACAAGAGAGACACAGATATATCGTGGTTCACGCAACTTGGGCTACGGCCACACTGAATTTGCCAGTCCTTATTATTATTACCGTCCATCAAGATGAAGGGATACAACTTGCAGCACAACCGCTGCACTTCCTCTTCTCTGTTTCACAGTCTCTCTCCTGATCTCAAAGATCTTTACAATGCATAAAACATAATACATCAACCACCCTAGCCGTATTACAATGTCTTTCTTTCATAAGGGAAATACAATGGGAAAATACCACGGGATACCCAAAACCATGGGCCCGCAAAACAGCTGGCGAAAATAGCCCCAAAAATTTTCTTCGGGGGCGTTGCCCCCAAACCCTCATTTCTCGGGGGCGTTGCCCCCGAACCCCCGCCGGGGGACCGCTGGCCCCTGGACCCCCCAGCCAGGGGGGATGGTCCCCCCTGGAACTCCGTGGGGGGGGCGATGCCCCCCCGCACCCCCCCCGCTAGGGTGAGTGTACAGTCCACCTACATATCATATAAAACCGGCGTACAAACACGGCTGATACAATATCATCTATGAGACTAGAATATCTGGCTCCACAACCAACACTTGAGAGTCCCCTTTTCCTTGTAGATATCATGCCCAGCTCGGGGGTGGTCTCTGAGTGCTGAAATAATACAGGCTGGGCAGAGACCTACGATTGAGAGGAATGTTGCAGCAATATAGCTAGTTGTGGGACAATTGCACAACAAAGATACATGTTTTCTATCTATGTGTTTTCCTTTGCAGTGTTTAAATTAAATGACTGTTATTGATATATTGAATGCATATGAAATTATGTGTGTGGATGAGTTTATCTCCGCTGTGCATGTTTGTTGAATTTACATCTATATACATGGGTTTTTAATTGTATGAATCTAATGAATGGGCTGAGTTAGTTTAAAAAGCCCCATAGATTGGCATCATGTTACCTTACAGAAATTGGATAGATGGGTGGGGACGGGACAATTATTAATCATACAAAGGTATACTTATATGAGATCCTAATACAAAGTAGGATTCTAACTTGATATAGACCTTGTGTTAGCAACCTGCATATCTCATAAGTTAATAATTGTAGAACCAAGTTATACATACCTCGTAAGTGGAGCTTCTATGTGATCCATGACTATGGATGAGTCTTTGTCTTCATGTCACCATGGTCATATGTTCTTGATCTAGAACTTGATTTGTCTTTCTTGATGTACCCTTCATGTTAGTGGACAACATCATCGTCATACAATAACATAGTGTATTAGTACAATCATAAGTGTCATACCCCTAATCAATGAATGTATTCACATGCATTCATACTCTTACTAGGGTGATAAGACAAGTCTAAAAATTAATCAAGATTGTACTAACCTCAATAATATGAAGACAAACATATCATAAACTTAATCATGAACATATTTCAAAACATACCTGTATCTCTTCAAGTCATACCTATCGGGATTGCTTGTAGCCTTCTTATGTAAGGCCTTAGCCTCATCTCCCTCTGGAACTGAAACTTCTGCACTTATGCAAGTGTCCAATTCATTCTCTTCTAGGATTAACCCAATCCACTTTGATTTGCTGAAATTGGATCTGGAGTTGGATTAGGGTTCGTCAGAGAAACCCTAAAAATTCAAAATTTGAATTTCAAACTTCTGATTGGATGACAAAATGCACCTTGCTGAGTTGGTCAATTTGGTATACTTCAATTTTGAAATCTCCAAAATTTGACCCCTCAAAATTGCCTTTGAAACTTTCATATTTTCTAGTTAAAATCTTGAACTAGGGTTTGATAATGCCCAAGGTTTTGCCCAGCCAAAAGGTTCGATCTTGTGCTCTAAACTTTGATTTTTTTGAGGAGCATCCAGCCATGGTCACAGATTTCAAAAATTTCAACTTTTGCAGAAACCCTAATTTTCCACCTTTCTGATAAAGATCCCGACCTAGGGTCTAATGATTCCCGGGGTTTTGTCCAACCAAAAAATTCGATCTTGGTCTCTAAATTTCGATTTTGATGAGGAGCATTCAACCATGGTCTCATATTTCAAAATTTCAACTTTTTCCGAAACCCTAATTTCCCACAACAATGACAAACCAAAAATGAAGGTGCTTAGAATCCAATTATGTTTGGACAGAAATATATGCCATATTGTTTCTGATGTATCTCTGAAATTTTGGATCCTCGGGGTTTGAAACTTCGGCCTGTGGTATCCCCACCTGTCATCTTTCTAACCCCATAGGTCTGACCTCAAATGGATTCTCTGAGAGAGAGATATGCCAAATGTTGCAACGCGACTTGTTTATGGGATTAAACAGTATAACGAACTTTTACGGAGTTCCACGTGTCATTGTTTCAACTTCAGACTCTGAAACCTGGACCTGTGAAACTGCAATCCGTTCTCTTACTCCCACTTTTTACAGAATTCCATTTGGAGCTTCCTATCCCGAGATATGACCTTTTTTCCTAGGTCACCTGTTTAGGACTGCGTTCGGGAAGAGTCAGAAACCCTAACTTGTACGGATCATACCTCACAAAGTACAACGAATCTAAGGCTTTCCTTCGGACACAAGGTACATGGACATTTCATCTTCGACCTGTACAAGTTTCAGAACCTGAACCTTCGCCAAAACGGAGTTATATCGAAAGTGCCACGATGACTGGTTTTTACTATACCAAGCCCTAGCTTCCAATTTGTCGCAAGTGCAACAAGTGTCATAAATGCCATACCATGCCTTCCTTCAGGCTAGCTATGATACCATGTTAGTTTTTCATCATTTAATTCAATAGATATAGGATCTTAACTGAAAGAAAAACATGTACAACATATCAAGCATAAGAGACAAGAGACAAGAGACACAAAACATTTCACCGGGGAAAATCAAGAAGGTGAAAAACCCGCAACTTCCTCAGAGATAGAATAAGCACCAATACAAAGATCACAAAGATAAAACCCAAGAGATAGATTACTGCAGCAGCTACTCCTCCTCCACTAGTGCGCACTCCTCCTCTCTCTCACTAATGCGAAGTAAGTGAATGAGAGAATGTGTAAAATGAGAGAGACACACTCTTTATTTATACACTACTTCACTTGACCTTTACTCAGCTAGGTCGGCCCCAACTTAACCACTTAACATAATGTTGATTGGGCCGACCCCACTAGGGTGGTCTAATAACCCTTTAACCCACATGACTCATACAGGGCCGACCCCATCAAGGTGGTCTAATAACCCATCAAATATAAGTTACGACACTTACAATATAACTTGCGACACTTGCAAGTACAATTGACGACACTTCCAATTGGAGGAATAATACATCTCCGTTGGAGATACAATAAAATACAAATACAATATACGAGTGAATCTCTTCCGAAGTTACAAATACATCAACATTTTTTGCTCATAATTTGGAGGTGCAG
Source organism: Larix kaempferi (assembly GCA_027924585.1). Lineage (NCBI taxonomy): Eukaryota > Viridiplantae > Streptophyta > Pinopsida > Pinales > Pinaceae > Larix > Larix kaempferi. The sequence goes on along the minus strand of BSBM01000931.1, from coordinate 18,090,179 downwards.
ATATAAGAAATGCATTCACAACAAAAGAAATACACCAAGGATTGTTGCATTTTTACAATAAATAACTTACTGTGTCCCTCTCTAGAAAAAAGGGTATCATATGCCAATTTATTGGAACATTTGCATTATATGCAAATGACATCATGACACATTCAACTTTAAGATGCATATATTGCAAATGGAGTCATGACATATTCAACTTTATAGCTTCCCTGACAACAACAAATATATATATTTTTGTTGAACTTGATTACATTAGATCTCTTGACTAAAGAATATCAACAAATTAGCCTACTTCTTATTAATGAAGCATCATATGTATGTTCTCAAATGCTATAAAACATGGACATAAGGATCCAACAAATTTTGCACACTCCAATAACACATTTTGGAAATGTTGACATCATATTTGTGATGACCTTCGTCAAGCATAGCTTGTGCGCGATTCTTGGATTTTTTATCAATCAAATTTCCAACATGGTAGGATCCCATACAACTTTTGGAGGGAAAAATGTCAAAGGTTTTGCGCTTAAATAAGTAATGAGACTAGAAAATGAAGTTCTAGTATTGATTATGTCGTACAATTAGGATCCGTTCTCAAACAAAATATGATATTAAATACTTGAACATACATGATATAGATGCCCACTAAATGATCCAATGCTTCCATGCCTTTTTCTTAGGAACAAATATGTCAAAGCATATAATTAGAAAATGTTATCCATTATGCTATAAAAACATACACATCAAAAACATATGATAAGAAAGCATATCCCATGGAAACATGCACCTTTAGAAACAAAATGTATTTTCCTTGTAGAATAGTATTAAAATTAAATGTGGTTGTTGAGTTAATTGTAGCCAATTATGCTCAATGATGTAAAAAATATTTTCAAGCACTACATAGAAGGAAAAGTTGATATTATTTGGATTGAATTTACAAACAAAATAATTGTCCTAGTTCAACAACAAATAATGCACCACTTTTTCATGCCCAAAATTTACGCTACTTGAATACCTATCACAAGAGTATCTATACAAATAACCTTATGAAATAAAATCTTTTTCATTTGACAACAATTTCTTGTCCAATTGGCATGTGCATAGGGAATACACAGATCACTAGGAATAATAATAGATGCCATGACATTTGCTCTAGATGGAGTTAAAAAAAATATGCTTTCTCATGTCATAGACATCTAACCACTCTATCTCATAGGAAATTGGAAAAATCAAATTTCATTCTATTGGACAAAATTGCTTTGGAATAAGAAAGGTTTCAAAAAAATGCATGTTGGTAGCTTGTATAAAATTCACATTCAACAACAAAATAAAATTATTTTCTCATATTATTCTCATTGACACAAGAAAATTCACATTGCACCGTTGAAACTATTATCAATGACTATGAGCTTACAAACATTAATAGCTCGTGTTCCAAGAAACACAAACAAAATTTATTAAAAATGAGAGTATGCTTGGAAATAACTAGTATTATTTTTGAATATTTCTCCTTCATGGTGTTGTTACATGCTACAAAAATAACATAGTAGTCAAGAAACCTGCAAATTATGCCATAGAGCATATTGAATCAATTGCTATTCACTTCCACATTGCTAGCATTGTTTTAAGGTTGGAAGATATTTATATTGCACCACTTAAAGATCTTTTCCACTTAGTGAGCACTATAGCGTTAAACATGCAATGAAATGAGCATGTTGTAATCACTAGTAATTTGAATTTTGACATGTTGCAATACACCAATGCACAAAAAAAATCTCTTGTTTGTGCAAAACCATAAATTGGCATTGCATACAACTAAAGCAACAAGCAACATTGCCTCATTACTTGATTACTTTTAGACAATTCTGCCAAATATATGATCATCTTTAACTTCCTCAATGCTTATTCCAGTCGTCACCATGCTATTTCTCTTTCAACCCCTTTGAAAACATTTCCAGATATGTATTCTTATGATCATTTGCATACTTTCCTCCATTTTTATAGCTACAACCAACTCATTTGTCCCCACTCTCCACTAACAATATTTCCCTCTAGTATTACTTAGACAAATTACCCCAAGATCAATATTTCACCATAGGAATGCCTGCCTACTATCAACAAAAAAAGGCATTTTTCTCTTCTCTTAGTAGATTAGAGAAGATGAGTTCTAGTAATATAGATACTTTCCCACACATATATTTCTATTGTTTTTCTTGCACTACTCGAAGAGTTTGGCATGCTTTGCAAAAACATTGATTGCCTCTACTTGTTCTTATGTTACTTTGTGCATTTACTACACAAATTCCTTGCACTCTTCTTGAAAATTAAGAAACACAACAAGCAATCAGGCTGTAATAAAATTGAATACGATTTACGTCTAAATGTTCTAGTATAATATTTCTCATAAATTGAATAGCTTATCTCTATTTCTTTTTGCAATAACACCCATAAAAATCTGCACTCCTTTGTCTAACTAGTATTTTCAATTTCACTTTAATCTATGTTATGCATCATTAGGATGTCTTCCATATGTTTTTTAATTCACTTTGATTAAATTTGTTTGTGTTGGACAACTACAATTTCAACTTCTCATAGATTCTTGGCTCTTATAGCTACTCCGCAATGGCCTCTTATAATACAAACTGTGATGCTAGCACCATTCCAGGGAAAACAAAATAAGAAATAGGCAAGATGTCTCTATTGCATTAAGAATAGCTTTCATCAAAAAATTTTCTTGTGTATGCTTTCTCCTCCATATGCTTTGCGCTATTCATAGTGGAGATAAAAATGTTGTAATAAATGTGATGTTTTTCTTTTAATGTTTTAAAATGAGAATACGTTAATATATTTAAAAAACAATTTCATCAAAGCATTGATTATTTTGGAATTGAAACATTCCTTCTTAAGATCCTAACAAGTTTCAAAATGTACGAAGAAGCAAAGAAAATTAATGAGTGAGATTCCTCTAGTCCATTAAACACAATTTACATTGTCTATAATTTATTCATCGATTTTACATATATAATTCAACACTTTTTTTTTCCCCGGAAAAAAGATCATAGTTCGAATTTGATTAAATCCAGAACCATATTGTTCATTGGATTTGAAAGCCTTACACATACTCATCATCTGGTTTGTGGCATACATGTATCATATATATGAATGTTCTTCACAATACTTCCAGCAACCTTCATAAGTTTTCAGCTAATCATTTTGATTAAATGTCTCAAATTCCTATAATTTACTAGATTCTTGCTCAGTTACAAAAGTGTAATTATCTAGAAGTACCCATGTGTCATGGGTAGATATATTAGAAAATGGAAGGTCTTGGATCCAGTTCTTTGATGGTGTCATTTATTGATCTCCCAAACAATGGATGTACCTTCAACATATTTACACCTCGGCTCAAAGAAAAGTTCACTTGAATTTCTTATACAATCACTAGATATTCTTAGTTTCTCATTCCTTGTAGTGCATGAAGCAAAAACTGTCCATATGGCTTTCAAAACACTCACAATAATGCATTAGCAAATGCATCAAAAAGTTGTTTGTGTTTGCTATTATGCAAATAGTACCTTCAATTCTTTTTGTTTATTTTTTTAGATATAACTACATTTTCACATAATCCTTAAATATATTTTCATGACAACAATGCTTATTGTTGATATAGCTCACAAACTTTCATTGCATTTTTTTACCATAGAAATTTCTTTATGTTAGCATTACACACATTAAAACCCCATATTCTATTGTGAAGCTTTGCACATATGGACTAGGCAATCTCTTTGAGGGTAGTGTGTTGGTCTTATATGGCCCTGGTTGTAAAATATCAACTCTAAGACCAAAATAGAATTTGTCCATGTTGATCTTGTTCATAAACATGGACATTAAAAAACAACAATGAATGTTGGGAACACTTTGATAGGTTATGTGTTCCTTACTTGACACTTGGAATGAGTGTGTGGTTTAGAAACTTTGGTCTTTGACATAAAACCTCATTTGAATGAAGGAATGTAGAATATTGCATTCTTCTCAACACAAACACCACCATTACATAGATTTCACAAACCCTTGGATCTTACAAGTGACCACCATATCTCATTAAATCAAATTAGATGCAACTTATCTAGTTGGATTTATCAATGAAAATGTATTTTTGTCAAAGAAAAACAACCAATATGAATGTTTCCTACACTATTTCCAAATAGAGGAAAACGAAAAAACAATAAATATCTTATGTTCTACATGGCACTCAATATTTTATCTTTTCATCCTGTTGTGGGAACAACAGATCCCATGATTCACTTAAGCAAGGGAACCCCAATTTTGATAAACGCAAAGGTATTTGGGTGAATTATCTCATAAATATTTTGGATTTTGATTTTACCTCTAAAATTCCTCACCCATGCGATTGATTTGTTTGTTTGTAAGGGTTTGATTATTTCTTCCAAAGTGTTTCGGTCTGAAGAAAACAAAAATTTCGAGTATTTTGTCGATTGTGATCATCGTTTCAAAACCTGACATTTGGAGAACCCTAAACCCGCAACTCGACAGGTGCAAGTTGCGGGACTGTTGTTTTTAAGTTTTGGTTTTGTTGATTCCGAAACCTGCAACCCAACAGCTGCGGATTGCAGAATCATTCTTTAATAAGATTGAGAAATAATCACCCCGAAACCCGAAACCCGCAACGGCAACATTCAGCTTTTGAGATTGCGGTTTTTCGTTTGTTTGGTGTTTCATCCCGAAACCCGCAATCCGCAATTTCGGGATGCGGCTTTTGGGATGGTGATTTTATAGTTAATGTTTCCGAAACCCGCTACTTGCATAGTGATTTTATAGTTAAGGCACCAGCTCATAAGAAGACACCCTTCTTTCTATCCGCATATGTTCTTGATGTCTTCTACTAAGAGTTCCAGTACCCTAATTTGGGTTGGCATTGGACCCCTTCAGACCCACTTGTGCACATCTACCATTCAACACTATGGGAAGGCAATTTTTCACCTATGATATATGACATCTGTGACTCTTTTGTGGGTACCATCTATTTCAAGATCTTCCAGCAACAACCACCTGCAATCTCAGAGGATGCCAAAGCTTTTATCAACACAATGGGTGACTGGTATGTAGGTGAGTACTTTTCATACATCAGAATCTGGGGAAGTGAAACAGTTCATTTCTTGCCTAGAATAGTTCCAGACAGGATGGTAATACGGGATGTTTCCTTTCAAAATGTCGCTGGTGGTATGTTCAAGAAACTCGTAGGACCCAAGAAGAAAAATTGGCCTAAGTTTCCTCTGAATCTGGGTCAATTGGTCATACCAACATCAACCTGGGCTGTAAGTCCGGGTGATCAGATAGCTGCTCTAAGATTAGGTGTTGCCCCGAAAAGGAAACATGATCCTAAGAAGTTCTTGGATGCACACCTAAAGCAAGTTCACATGAAGATTGACTATACACATGAGTCAATCCCCGATGATTCCATATATCAGGGGGTAGACATATTTTCTCAAGTCTTGGCCAGAGCAAAGGACTTTGAAGAACAACATGATATTCTACAGTATCAGAAACAATTGAAGGATATAGTCCTAATTTACAGGACTATGCAGTTGAATCTTGTTGAACAAGCAAGAAAGGACAAGGAAGAGAAAGAAGCTCATAAGTCTAACAATCCTCCTTTTCCCACCAGTCATGATGGAGAGAAAGGTAAAGCTATTCTAGGGGAACTATCTAAAGAGAAAGCTAATGAAGAAGCTAATCTCATGCTACATACAACCCGTGAATCCAAACAACAAATGACGCAATTGTCATCAATGTTGCAAACTCAGCTGTTAGAACCCCCGAAGCCCGTGGACAAAATTCAGTCACCGGGTACACTGGATGATCACCTCTCTACTCCAAACACTCAAGAAGATGATGAATTGTTCATAACCAAGGCCAACCCAGCTAAAAGACAGAAGGTCATGCCTTCCTCATCACAAATTTCTACTGTGGATATAATCGAATGTGATGAAGAAATAGTTTCACCTCTCCCAGTACTAGTAGTTGGAGAAGTTACTGGAGATACTAAGTCTGATATTGAATTGTTGGATAACATTGATATGGATCAGTCTTTCCCTGAACAATCAGTGTTGGAATTTAATGCTGCCCCTGGTGTCACATCATCAGTAATTGTGTTGCCATCTATTCAGCCAAATTCTACTATGCCCCTGGGAGGAACACTTCCATTTACATTATCCCACTTGTTTAATACCCTCAACAACTCCACTACTTCACTACCTGAACATTCAGTCTCTTTTTCCATTTCACCATCTGTCACTATAGAACCCCAGTCTTTGGCTATCTCTTCGCAATCATCTATAGTTGATCCAGTAACAACCTCCATCAACGCATCTTCGAAGGTTTCCCCTATACACTCACCTGGTAAAGTTCAGAGTCCACTTCCTCTCCCCAAAGTTAGTAGTCTTGTTCAGGTTCCACTTTCTGAGGCATTGGTCTCACTTCCCTCCCCAGATAAAGGTGTGTCAAATCTCGAAGTCATCGTTACATCTCTAGCTACTACTCAAGTCACTCTACCTATACCGACCTCTGTTGTCACTCAGACACCTTCTTTGGTTTCCACAATTAGTCTCACTTCTGTTCCTACACAATCCATTACTGAGTATTTGGACATAGAAGTGGTTCCTCTTGGAGATATCTTCTATCGTCAAGATGACAAGGCGATAGTTAAAAGAGGTAGGAAGAGGGGTCAAGGCCAAGGTGTTTTGGAAGCACATGATCCAGATCAGGTGATATGGGCTCCCATTACTAATAACCCACGAATTGAAGCGGTTGAAACAGAAGCAGCCTTAGGGGATTTTGCCTCTGCTAATTGGGATTCGGTCCAGGTCTTGGATAAAGAAGTTGATCTCAGGGAGGAAGAAATCAGAAACCTGAAAGAAGAGTTGGCTAAAACAAAAGGCCAACATTATGTTGATATGGCTGACCTTAGGCAAACTTGGGCAGACAAAGTACAAGATTTAGAACAGAAGAATGCTACTCTTCTTACTGAATACAACCTTTTGTAGTCTCAACGTTCTATTGATCTTGTTAAGATAACCTCTTTGGAAAAGCAGGTTAAAGATGCAACTGCAAGTGCAGCTTCCTCCAATACTCTCAAGTTCACACCCTGGGACTTCAAACATTTATCCCTTGAAGTGAATCAGAGTCAACATGAATTACTAAAGAAGTTATATATTTCCTTAGATGAGATCAGGGAAAATTTCATTAGTTTTTCTACGATGTCTTCTACTCTTGAAGAATAGAAAGCAAAGAGACTCCAAGCTTGTAAAGCTGAAGAAGAAATCGGTCAATGGCAATTGTATATCAAGAATGTTCCAGAGAACATCCCAATCCTTAATACTTTCCATATGAAGAAAGTCAAGAATCCTTAATACTTTCCAGATGAAGAAAGTCAAGGCATCATTGAACACCTGGATTGATTTGAATGAATTCGCTGAGGAAATCATTAATAAGTCACAGGACACCTGCACCAGACGATGGTATGCAGTCGACAACATCATGAATGGCCTGGGTTTGCCACTCATGAATCCTATTTTGGAAGCTCTGCCACCGAAATGCAAGCTTGAAGAACTTGAAACCAGATGTGAAGAATTGGCACAGAAGATTCGGGATTTGGAACAAGTCTGCATTCAAGATGTAGATCGTTTGGTCAAAGAGCCGGTCATCATGGAAGGGAGGATTCTTATGTATCTACGTATTTGGCACAAGTTAGCGAAGCATGATATGGAAAGCAATGCATGCAACGCTCAATTATCTTTGGAATCTGTCATTTTCCCAAATATAGATGAATTGTTAGATATTTATGAAAAATGGAAAAATTTCCTGGATCTTTAATTAGATCCGATTTTGTAATCCCTATTTTGTAGAATCTCTCCTTTTGGAACTCTGATGTAAATTTAGTATAAAAGGAGGAAAGTTTCTCTTAGTAAAGGGGGTTGGGGATTTTAGAATTATAATTCGGCAGGAGATATGACTGAAGATACTCTGTGGCTAGAGTCATTGTAATTTTGGTACAGGGCTTCTTAATACAGTAATGTTGTTTTCGGATCTATTTTTTGATTGTCACTTAAATTTCTTTAAGGATCTCTGATCTTATATTCCAGATTGTCATCCTTTGTGCACATGATCTCTTGTTGAATATATAATGAATACATAGATCTGTTGTACTGGTTTTTCTGTATAACTGATGTGTGTATGAACCTATTTAATTAAATTTCTTTGATTAAGTACTTTTGTTATCGATTTCTACAATTGATCACACATATATATTTTATCATCGTTGATTTTTCAATTAACGAAAGGATAACAGATTGCATCTTGATGGTTTTAAAGCTTGGATTATTTTGTTTAATTTTCATTAAATAAATCACAATTTAAGTCAACACATATCTCATCCAAAGGCGTTTCTGTTAAGGATGATACACTGTTTGCTCTTATACGCTTCAAGGTTGATCTGCATGAACACTTAGTTTTCAATGTTAGAATGAATTAGATTTAAGTTTAGGTTCTTTCTTGAATAGGTATAGTTAGAATTACTAATTGTTTTCCACACTGTTGTTTTCCCAAATTGGGAAACCGATCTTATTGATGAACCCTTTTACTCATAGAGTGCCAGTGGAGGCCAAATATCCGTGGGTGATTACCACACCAAACAGCTCGAGGATAGAATTTCCCTTGCGTAGGGTCTTTCGAAGCCTTTGGATGGGTATTCATCCCCTGTTGTGTGCCTTGGAACCCATTCCAGCACCTCGCACTTACCCTGCACCCCCGAGGCATCAACAAATGGCGCTAGAAGGAGGGCATGAACTAGCACATTGCCCATAATAAGAGCTAGCTTCCAGTTATTATGTTTTAATGGCTCTTTCCCAAATCCCTGCATGGAAGTCTGATACCGCATTGAGCCTACCAAGACCTTTGCACGAACTCCCTAAAAAGGAAGTTAAGATCTTGCCAAAGTTCGATGGAGAAGGTAATATCTCTGTCACTGAGCATATCAGAAGGTATGAATCTATTTTGCGTTTATATAGTATCATACATGAAGATGTTGCTTGCAGATTATTCCCGTTTACCTTCAAAGGTAAGGCTTCTCTCTAGTTCTATTTTTTACTTTTGAATTCAATTTCTAGCTGGTTAGAATTTAAGAATGTTTTTAGAGATTCTTTTGAAGATTATGATGTGGTTGAAATTCATCAAAACTTGATTCAAATGCAAGTACTCGATGGAGAATCAATTCAGGATTTCAACACACGTTTTCAGCAAGTGTATTATGGCGTACGTGAAGAACATAGACCTCCAGCACAACTCACTTTCTCTTGGTATGTTAGATATCTTCCCAAGATCATAGCAATGTTTATCTTGCGACAAGGAATAACAAATTTCAATGAAGCAGGTAAAGAGGCTCAAGTTCTTGAGAAAGACTTGAAGGGGTATCCTTCGGAGTTTTTTCATCCTTTCCTCTCATATGATGTTGAATATGTTAATGAAGGATCAAATGATTCACAAATTGCTCAATTTAATTCTCAAATAAATGACATGTACAATGAAGTTATGTCCATAAAGAAGGAAAAGGATATTCAAAATACTTTACATAATTTGAAACGAATAATTTTTGCATCCAATTTTCAATTTTCTTCAGATCCCCAAAAGGAATTAGATGCAAATTTTGATAGCCCTCTTTCTCTTTCGAATGAATGTGAGTACCATGAATGTTTTACAACTTCCCTTCATTGTTCGGAACCTCGATCTGAAACTATTAAAGAAAATCTTAATCCTAATATTTCTGATCAATGTAATGAACAATTTGTTCGAATGAATTTTGAGCATTTTCCTTTTTATCAACCTGATCATAATGATCCAACTATTAATGAAGATTTAAGAATTTATGAAAAGGATCTTTCATGTATCTCTAATAATTTTAAAGGTCCTTCTTCTATAAGTAATACTCATTCTTATTCATTTAATCAAGAGATGGATGTTCGAATAGAAAGTTTTGAAGATGCTGATTGTACTTCAGATTCTGAAGAACATAATGAGTTTACCCATTTTTCAAGATCTGAAAATTCTTTTTCTTCATCCTTTGATTTTTATGAACAGAATGAAAACCATAAGTCTTTAGAGGATGAGTTAGCTGAAATTGAGATTGAATTTCAAAACATTTGTTCCAAATATACTTTTTCTATAAATCAAATTTCAAATGAAAAGTTATTTCGATCAAACGCTTTGAAATTAAATAAATCTAAAACAATTGACAAAAACGAATATCTAAGAAATAAAGGCGATCATTTACAAGAATTAAATCCTTATATTTCCTTTCAATACAATAACAATGATATATTGTCAAAGGAAATACTCTCCACTCCCAACTGTGATGAAAATATTTTGGATCATAATCTTAATAATATCCAGCATACCTTTTATGATTCAATTTATTTATGGTTGGAACAATCATTTTTCAGCAATTCCCCATGTCATCCCCATTTGTTTGTAAATAAGAAACTTAGTTCATTTTTTCCTGTTTTTGGATCTCTAGTTTCAAAATTTTCATTGTTGATTTATCATTTGTTTTATTTTGCAGGTTTTAGGTTACTTGATTGGCTCCATTGGATATTCGAGTACACTTAGTTTCTGTTTATTTTTAGAATAGTGTAGGAGTAGGCATAGAACAGGCTAGTTTTGATAAGCTCTTTAATAACTAGATTGCCTTTTAATTCTCTTCAATAAAGTATTGACGACGACAAACCGAATCTAAGGTGGGTTCTAGTATTGTTTGATTCCAGACATTGGAAGGTGTTGTGGACACCCATCCAGTGAATGTTTTACCTCTCAAAGGTCATTTTATGTAAATCAGTCTGATATTTTCGTACATAGTTTGATTTTGCTTATTTTCTTTTTGGTTTGTTTTTTTTTTTCTATTGATCCTTTGTTTGATTTTAAGAGTCCCACACATATAGCAATATTTAGTAATCAGCTTATCTCTTGGTGACGATTCCAGTTTTCGTTTCATGACTGTCTGCCAGCTATGATTTTGCCCTGTATTCAGAAATTGTTCAACATAGTACATATAGCTAATGACTGCGGGACCTCGAATTAATATATCTCTACGATGGTCATTATCTTATACATGTATTATTTGTTAATCGGAGTCGTAGGGATCGCCGAGTTCCCATTATCTCATGTCTCATGGTTTTAGCTGCATATCATATTAACCTTGCCTTCTGCTTTGGATACTTTTACCATTACCTTAAGATAAAATAAATTACAAGGTGGGAGGTCTTGTCATGTCCCATTATCTCATGTCTCATGGTTTTAGCTGCATATCATATTAACCTTGCCAGCTCGTTCTGCTCTGGATCCTTTTACCATTACCTTAAGATAAAATAAATTACAAGGTGGGAGGTCTTGTCATCAAGCCTGCTCATTAGGTTCATAGGTACTTAGCAGAATGACATCTTCACACCAAGCTACCACACTTGGAAGATGACTTTCAGTTTTTCTGAGAGTTGGAAGATCCTATTACATGTCGATCCATTCATGATCAGCCTAGCACTGGTGAGTAACACTACTGATATATGGTCACCAAGCCATGGTAGTGCCTTGAAATTTTCCAAATTAATAAAATATGAATTTTTGCATGTTTATTTTAACACAAGATACCTGTGCATATAAGAAAAGGGGGGTCTTATTACAAGCCGGCCCTACCATGATCATAGGTTCTATTTGGACTGAAGCTATCAATATATGGTTATCAAGCCATGATAGTTGCTTTCAACACCTCAACTGAAAGACAAGGAGTCTCATTATCGGGCTGGCTTGATCAGTTTCTAAATTCTGCCTGTGAGTGGCACTGCTTACATCTGTTCACCAAGTCAGGGCAATGGTTTTATACACACATTTATCTATCTAAAAATAAATAAATAAATAAAAATGCTGCATTTAAATAATCTCACAATAATTCAAGGTGATGTGTAATTGGGACATCCAGGAGCATTTTCAAGTACGTGTTTTGGATCAACATAAGCAGCTTCCCATGACTACATGTAGGTGAAGGGTCTCAGTTGTTTCTTCAACTCCCTTATCAGATTTACATCATTCTTAATATGATCAGACATGGATATTTATTAATTTATGGTCCATGCTCATTAGTTGTACTCTTTTGATCATTTTTGAAAATTCAGTCTGAAGAAAGGAGATCTGGATAACATGTTTTAATATTTTCTCTAAGCTAGTTTTTCATTGCAGAGATAACTGGTTCTTCCCAGCCAGTCGCCATTTGTTGTGGGCACAACAGATCCCATGCTTCACTTAAGCAAGGGAACCCCAATTTTGATAAACGCAAAGGTATTTGGGTGAATGATCTCATAAATATTTTGGATTTTGATTTTACCTCTAAAATTCCTCACCCATGCGATAGATCTGTTTGTTTGTAAGGGTTTGATTATTTCTTCCAAAGTGTTTCGGTCTGAAGAAAACCAAAATTTCGAGTATTTTGTCAATTGTGATCATCGTTCCGAAACCCGACATTTGGAGAACCCGAAACCCGCAACCCGACAAGTGCAGGTTGCGGGACTGTTGTTTTTAAGTTTTGGTTTTGCTGATTCCGAAACCCGCAACCCGACGGCTGCGGATTGCAGAATCATTCTTTAATAAGATTGAGAAATAATCACCCTGAAACCCGAAACCCGCAATGGTGGCATTCGGCTTTTGGGATTGCGATTTTTCGTTTGTTTCGTGTTTCCTCCCGAAACCCGCAATCCGAAATTTCGGGATGCGTCTTTTGGGATGGTGATTTTACAGTTAATGTTTCCGAAACCCGCTACTTGCATAATCGGTTTTCGGCTTTCGGAATGGTTATCCTTCCTCGTAGTTTCACGTTCTCGAAACCCACTACCTGCATGGTTGGTTTTCGGCTTTCGGAAATCTTTTCTCCCACTTCCATTTTTTGTGAACCCACAACCCGCAAATCCTTACGTTCGGCTTTCGGCTTGTAGAACCTTTGAATAAGACTTTTGTCAACATACCTGAACCCGATTCCGTGCCCGCCGCGGTGAATCTCAGTCGTCCATTTATTATGATCGCATGGTTGGTTTTATTTTGGTAAATATATTTAATAGGGTTTTTTACCTTTCAGTTTTACATTTTAACTATTGAAGAAATTATGCTGTCGCATTATCGTTTTATTGTGGATTGTGTGTCAGGTGCCATTTTTCAGTTTGTTAGTTATTTCAGGTAAGTCCACTATTATCCTTACGCTGTTAACCTGCAATTTTGCTATTTCTGGTTTGAATTTCATTTGATTTTCTGTATTAATCAGATATTGCAAAGCTCTTCCACCATGTCGAGAAATACATGGTCTAAATCGTCATACAAAGACCCCCTGATCAAAGACCCAAATTTTGGTAAGTCGGATAACCTTTATCCTATTAGTTGGTTTAAGGAACCCTTTTCCCTACTCACAGCCATGCTCTACCGGCTTTTCGGTCAACCCAACTGTTCTCATTTCAAAGCAGAATGGGCACCCATAGCACATCATGTGTTACTTACACGTGAGTCTTTTCCGTGGGCCTCTATATTGTCAGCCGAATTAAAAAACGCCATCCATGAATATCATAAGGCACCAGCTCATAAGAAGACACCCTTCTTTCTATCCGCATATGTTCTTGATGTCTTCTGCTCAGAGTTCCAGTACCCTGATTTGGGTTGGCATTGGACCCCTTTAGACCCACCTGTGCACATCTACCATTCAGCACTATGGGAAGGGAATTTTTCACCTATGAATATATAACATCTGTGACTCTTTTGTGGGTACCATCTATTTCAAGATCGTCCAGCAACAACCACCTACATTCTCAGAGGATGCCAAATCTTTTATCAACATAATGGGTGACTGGTATGTAGGTGAGTACTTTTCATACATCAGAATCTGAGGAAGTGAAACAGTTCATTTCTTGCCTAGAATAGTTCCAGACATGATGGTAATACAAGAGGTTTCTTTTCAAACTGCCCCTGGTGGTATGTTCAAGAGACTCGTAGGACCCAAGAAGAAAAATTGGCCTAAGTTTCCTCTGAATCTGGGTCAATTGGTCATACCAACATCAACCTGGGCTGTAAGTCTGGGTGATCAGATAGCTGCTCTGAGATTAGGTGTTGCCCCGAAAAGGAAACATGATCCTAAGAAGTTCTTGGATGCACACATAAAGCAAGTTCACATGAAGATTGACTATACACATGAGTCAATCCCCGATGATTCCATATATTGGGGGGTAGACATATTTTCTCAAGTCTTGGCCAGAGCAAAGGACTCTGAAGAACAACATGATATTCTACAGTATCAGAAAAAATTGAAGGATAGAGTCCTAAGTTACAGGACTATGCAGTTGAATCTTGCTGAACAAGCAAGAAAAGACAGGGAAGAGAAAGAAGCTCAGAAGTCTAACAATCCTCCTTTTCCCACTAGTCATGATGGAGAGAAAGGTAAAGCTATTATAGGGGAACTATCTAAAGAGAAAGCTAATGAAGAAGCTAAGCTCATGCTGTAGATAGCCCGTGAATCCAAACAACAAATGGCGCAATTGTCATCAATGTTGCAGACTCAGCTGTTAGAACCCCTGAAGCCTATGAACACAATTCAGTCACCGGGTACACTGGATGATCACCTCTCTAACCCAAACACTCCAGAAAATGATGAATTGATCATAACCAAGGCCAACCCAGCTAAAAGACAGAAGGTCATGCCTTCCTCATCTCAAATTTCTACTGTGGATATAATCGACTGTGATGAAGAAATAGTTTCACCTCTCCCAATACCAGTAGTTGAAGAAGTTACTGGAGATACTAAGTCTGATATTGAATTGTTGGATAACATTGATATGGATCAATATTTCCCTGAACAGTCAGTGTTGGAATTTAATGCTGCCCCTGGTGTCACATCATCAGTAATTGTGTTGCCATCTGTTCAGCCAAATTCTACTATGCCCCTGGGAGGAACACTTCCATTTACATTATCCCACTTGTTTAAGACCCTCAACAACTCCACTACTTCACTACCTGAACATTCAGTCTCTTTTTCCATTTCACCATCTGTCACTACAGAACCCCAGTCTTTGGCTATCTCTCCGCAATCATCTGTAGTTGATCCAGTAACAACCTCCATCAACGCATCTTCGAAGGTTTCCCCTATACACTCACCTGGTAAATTTCAGAGTCCACTTCGTCTCCCCGAAGTCAATAGTCTTGTTCAGGTTCCACTTTCCGAGGCACTGGTCTCACTTCCCTCCCCAGATAAAGGTGTGTCAAATCTCGAAGTCATCGTTACATCTCTAGATACTACTTAAGTCACTCTACCTATCCCGACCTCTGCTGTCACTCAGACACCTTCTTTGGTTTCCACAATTAGTGTCACTTCTGTTCCTACACAGTCCATTACTGAGTATTTGGACACAGATGTGGTTCCTCTTGGAGATATCTTCTATTGTCAAGATGACAAAGCGATAGTTAAAAGAGGTGGGAAGAGGGGTCAAGGCCAAGGTGTTTTGGAAGCACATGAACCAGATTAGGTGATATGGGCTCCCATAAGTAATAACCCATGAATTGAAGCGGTTGAAACAATAGTAGCCTTAGGGGCTTTTGCCTCTGCTAATTGGGATTTGGTCCAGGTCTTGGATAAAGAAGTTGATCTCAGGGAGGAAGAAATCATAAACCTGAAAGAAGAGTTGGCTAAAACAAAAGGCCAACATTATGTTGATATGGATGACCTTAGGCAAACTTGGGCAGACAAAGTACAAGATTTAGAACAAAAGAATGCTACTCTTCTTATTGAATGCAACCTTTTGCAGTCTCAACGTTCTATTGATCTTGTTAAGATAACCTCTTTGGAAAAGCAGGTTAAAGATGCAACTGCAAGTGCAGCTTCCTCCAATACTCTCAATTTCACACCCTGTGACTTCAAAAATTTAGCCCTTGAAGTGAATCAGAGTCAACATGAATTACTGAAGAAGTTATATATTGCCTTAGATGAGATTAGGGAAAATTTCATCAGTTTTTCTAAGATGTCTTCTACTCTTGAAGAATAGAAAGCAAAGAGACTCCAAGCTTGTAAAGCTGAAGAAGAAATCGGTCAATGGCAATTGTATATCAAGAATGTTTCAGAGAACATCCCAATCCTTAATACTTTCCAGATGAAGAAAGTCAAGGCATCATTGAACACTTGGCTTGATTTGAATGAATCTGCTGAGGAAATCATTAATAAGTCACAGGACACCTGCACTAGACGATGGTATGCAGTCGACAACATCATGAATGACCTGGGTTTTCCATTCATGAATCCTATTTTGGAAGCTCTACCACCGAAATGTAGGCTTGGAGAACTTGAAACCAGATGTGAAGAATTGGCACAGAAGATTCGGGATTTGGAACAAGTCAGCATTCAAGATGTAGATCGTTTGGTCAAAGAACCGGTCATCATGGAAGGGAGGATGCTTATGTATCTATGTATTTGGCACAAGTTAGAGAAGCATGATATGGAAAACAATGCATGCAATGCTCAATTATCTTTGGAATCTGTCATTTTCCCAAATATAGATGGATTGTTAGATATTTATGAAAAATGGCAAGATTTCATGGATCTTTAATTAGATCCGATTATGTAATCCCTATTTTGTAGAATCTCTCCTTTTGGAACTCTGATGTAAATTTAGTATAAAAGGAGGAAAGTTTGTCTTAGTAAAGGGGGTTGGGGATTTTGGGATTATAATTCGGCAGGAGATATGACTGAAGATACTCTATGGCTAGAGTCATTGTAATTTTTGTACAGGGCTTCTTAATGCAGTAATGTTGTTTTCAGATCTATTTTCTGATTGTCACTTAAATTTCTTTAAGGATCTCTGATCTTATATTCCAGATTGTCATCCTTTGTGCACATGATCTCTTGTTGAATATATAATGAATACATAGATCTGTTGTACTGGTTTTTCTGTATAACTGATGTGTGTATGAACCTATTTAATTAAATTTCTTTGATTAAGTACTTTTGTTATCGATTTATGCAATTGATCACACACATATATATTTTATCATCGTTGATTTTTCAATCAACAAAAGGATAATAGATTGCATCTTGATGGTTTTAAAGCTTGGATTATTTTGTTTAATTTTCATTAAATAAATCACAATTTAAGTCAACAAATATCTCATCCAAAGGCGTTTCTGTTAAGGATGATACACTGTTTGCTCTTATACACTTCAAGGTTGATCTGCATGAACACTTAATTTTCAATGTTAGAATGAATTAGATTTAAGTTTAGGTTCTTTCCTGAATAGGCATAGTTAGAATTACTAACTGTTTTCCACACTGTTGTTTTCCCAAATTGGGAAACCGATCTTATTGATCAACCCTTTTACTCATAGAGTGCCAGCGGAGGCCAAATATCCGTGGGTGATTACCACACCAAACAGCTCAAGGATAGAATTGCCCTTGCGCAGGGTCTTTTGAAGCCTTTGGGTGGGTTTTCATCCCCTGTTGTGTGCCTTGGAACCCATTCCAGCACCTCGCACTTACCCTGCACCCCCGAGGCATCAACACATCCATATTGTCTTTAAATTTATCTAGTTGTCAATGTCATGTGTGTTATTTTGAAATCTAAACTAAGTAAATTGTTGTTATGCCATTCAACGATAGCTAGATTAATCTCATTATAGCACTAATTGGCACTTCAGTGACCCTAATCGCATCTAGGTGACCATAATAGCATCAGAGCATCCAAATGGCCCTAATGGATCTCCAAATGTCCATAATGTCATTTGAATATTCCCTAATAGTTGTTAAAATACTCGATTCATATGTTTGAGTCATTCATAATTGATGATACCACCCAAAAACAAGTTTCCAGCTTAATCCAGCCAAAATTCCACTGAAAAAACATGGTTTTGAGGGCACACATAACTTTCTATGGTGCAGGGTGTGTGCACATGTTCCTTTCTTTTAGGAAAAGATCACGTCCCTTGAAAAATGCACAAAAAATATAAAATTAGCAAAACCGAATGGTTGGAACAACAATTTCTTGATTGTAACTTCTCAAAACCACCCTCCAATTGTCTTGACCATGCCAAATAATGTATAAATATGACATTCATGGAATAGATAGGGCCATTTGGATTCCATTAGGGTCATTAGGGTATCATTAGGGTCGCTAAAGTGCCAATTAGTGCTATAACAGGTCTTATAAAGAATTTTACTCTCTAGTACAAGAGAAAGTTAGCCTACAAGAATACTCTAATGTTCTTGTTCAAAAATATCATATGGAATGGTCCAAAAAGATCTTATATCCTATGTATTCAGTAATTTATCTTCATTCACATCTTAAATGATGACATCACAAAATATAAATTATAGTGTTTTGTTGGTAGCATCATTGATGTAACATTGTTTTTTCCAAGCATTCGCTTCAACCTTCACTCCAGTTTAGTATACAAGTTCTTCCTGCATTTTTGAGGCCACATATTACTAACCAATTTCGTATCTACAAGTAGATGCAAGGTGTCATAACTGTGAAAAATAGTTTATTTCCTATGTTTGAACCTTTCTATGGTAGATATAAGCATTCACTACTAGCCTCTTTTCTAATACCAAATCAATTAGCTCATTGTGCTCATTTCCATGTAAACAAAGGATACATGTTTTACGATCATAGCTTGGAGTGCACACTAGGAAAAGACAATGCAAACGTCCCCTACATACTACTAAACTTGCTATTACAACAAATCTTTCTAAAGCTAACAAAAATTACTCTTTATAGAGAAATGACACTGCAATAAACTTGTGTTTCACATATCTTTTACTGCTCTATAATACATTATTGATTTTTCTCTATTCCCTAATATTTTTTGAAAAAAATATTGTTGTTTTCGTAAATAACTAGAAAAATTACATTTATCTACATAAAACTAAAACTGTAGTTCTAAGAAACTGATATTAACATAATGTGGCAATATGTCTTTTCTTTTACCCAATAAATTCATGCATATATTGCAATTCACAATGGGTATATGCCTAAATTTTCATTTAGACTAAATATAAAAGGAAATAAGTTCCTGATATTGTTTTGACAATATTAGATAACTAGTGCTAGTAGTGCCTTTGAACAAACTTTGCAAACTTTGGAGTAGATTCATTGTGTATATTGCTAAAATTCATCATTATAGCATTTATACTTACATACTTGGTTCGTTTTATTGAACTTTGGAATATAATTATTATGTACTTCATTTTATGTTAGTAAGCATTGCAATAAATTCAACTCTATTGAATATCAAGTGTTGCCTCGAAGTTCTTTTGCTTACCTCTTTTTACTATAGACTTTTCTATCACCATGCCAATTCTTCTCTCTTTTAATTTACTTTCAGAAGCTTCAAAATAAAATTCACTACATGGATAGTTGGGCTTAGTTTGTTGTTCTTCTCTAAACTAATACAATGTCTACATATCCCAACATCTACTCCCATTTTGAAAAAATGATGTACCAATATGTCAAACGATCCTTTGTGAATCTTTCTCTGTGAAGCATGTTGTCATATGTAGGTGTTACCTTAGACAAATATTAGAAGCCTTGAAATCATATTTGTTGTACTTATAAACCCTTTTAAAAACAACGCAATTTACATTTTCCATGGGAAAGAATGATTAACCACCCATTTTTCCAAGTCATAGAGAAACATACAATTTTGATTTAAAGGAACACAAATAGTAGGCAAGTTACAAGGACACCCCAAAACTATATACAAGCATTGTAAATCACTAAAATAGTGTTATTTCTCTCAAGTCAACAACATATTAACAAATTATGATATAAAAGTGTGCCTTTTTCCCAATGCTCAACATAGAAAAAATCATTGTTGCAACAAAATGAATATTGTGTTCTATAGCCTTATTTTCATCTATTTACTTATGAAATCATTGCACATTTCGCTCATGGTTTTGTGCTTCTAAGTGGCTATTCTACAACTACGTAGGCAACCATATTTTTTGGCAGTAAGGCAAATCTACAATAGACTTGTCTCTCTAGTTAGAATAGCAAAAGCCTCTTACTACTTAATAGAAACATAAGGCTTTTAGTCCACCCACAGACATCCTATTTCATGTAGTAACAAGGATACATTAACATTTTGTAATAGACTATTATGAGGACTCATTTAATAGAATATTTAGTTTTCATGATAGTTATTGATTTGACTTGTTAAGGAATTCGACAAACTAGCAATTAGATCTTATGCCATTCTCTATCTTTTCATCTTCCTATTGCTTTTAAACATTGAATTCGGAAAACAATCCTCAACATAGTCTCTAGCTAGAACCTCCAATATTAATGTGATTGTTATGTAGTTTTAGTGTGAGCATTAAACATGTTTTTTTTGTAAACATATAGCCAACTATGCTAATGTTTTCCAAACTACATTAAAATACGTTGTGATTAAAACTAGTTTATATCACAAGGACCAAGCCTCGAATGATGAAGCATTAGGTATTTGCTAATGCCATTTCACTAAGAAAGTTCAAACTTAGTTATGAGTTTTGTTGGCTTATATATCTGTCTTGAGGTTTCCAATACAGGCCTAGGTTCTTCGCGGTTCAAGGAACCAACAAAACCCCTTTTCGGCAACAATCTGCGAACAGACTTAGGTCTCACCCGAGGCGAAGTTATGGGGGGGATATGGAATTTGGTTTTCACAACCAGGTGATGAATGCTTTAAACAAATTTGATGAACAACGTGCTGCGAACTAAATACTACGCGAAGCTTAACTCCTTCGCGGTCAACACTTACTCTATCGCGCGTCCAAGGACTACGCGATGTTGGAAGGTGGTTCGTCGACAGAACAACGCAACTGATAACTACGCTTCCCGTTCAGACTTAACCGATTTCGATGGCTTCTCTTAGTGTTTTCTATCCATTCATCAACTGCCTTAGGTTATCTATCTTATGATTTATGCAATATGATAAACACAATATATTGCGCACTTCCAGTGCTGCACTTTAAGTGATTTGCATGGCACGAACTCCACTTACTTAAGTATTATCCCAACCGTTCTATGCATTCACAGACTTAGAAATACTCATACATCTAACATTCATCCACATATGTGATACTTAACATATTATCGTTATCTTCATTCCTTATGGCGAATACATAGAAAATAAAGAACATAAACTAATAGAATGAGATCTTAAGCATCCATTGTAAGCAAATATACAGATTCAAACACACATAAACAATCACACAACACAATATTTAACATGGTTCACCCCCAGGATGGGAGCTACGTCCACATGAACTGTTGTTATATTATCTTGGGAAGGGTACAACAGTTCCAGTCTGCGCACTCAGTTGCAAACTCTCTTCTCTCTCACTAGGCCTCTGCGCACACAGCTTGCAGAGCATTTACAATGGCTTCCAGCAAAACAACAAGTATTGCTCAAATTATACAATGAATCTTCGAGATTACATATATTCAATGAGGATTAACCCTTTCCCTTACAAAATGTGTCTTCTTATAGATCATGCCCGTAGGTCATGTCTTTACAATGCATAGGAAAAAACCCTAAGGTTTCTCAAAACTGTCATGGTTTTCCCTTAACTGGAATTGCTGGCTCTGATAGCGATTCTTCCGTCGTGGCCATCCTCTGCACGTGGTCACGTCGCTTTCAGCCTGCCCTATCGACCGCATGCCGACTGTCGCTTTCACCCAGCTGTTCTTTCTCTAACGGCCTTATGTGGTCGGTTCACGACATGCCTCCCTTGCTCATGTGACCAGTCGCTTTCCTCCCACGCCACTCCTTATCCACCCGCTTGGATCATGGAGTACTTCAATTGAATCAGGTCGCTTTCTCAGCTCAACCTTTCCTTCATTCTTTATCGAAAATAGATGCCCTACTAGCACCTCACGATGCTATTACTTCGTGGAACTGGACCTCAACTGTGCGGTTCCTTACCTGCCGGTACTGTGCTACGCTCAACTTCGCAACGTCCAAAACTGGCTTACCAAAATTGTCTTCATCTAAGCTGCGCTGCAACTCCAAAACTGACTTGCATCAAAATTGCCTTATTTGGGCTAGGCCCAACAAGTTTGAATACCCAATGTTCTATGATTGTCAAATGTCAATTATGACATAATTTATGTGCGGATAGCATATCGTAAGCATCACTAAGTTCTAAAACATAGTAATTTCAAGATACTCTATTGTTATTTGTATTTTTGTATATTTGAACTTGACATCCTAATTTCTTCTTTTGTATGTGTATAATCCTTTTGCATGTGAGCATTATACACACAGTGATTGCAAGTGATTTAGGCAATATCAAGTTTTTAAAGTAATTATTTGGTGTTGACAATTTATACTTGAAATGGTCACCCTTTATATGTTAATTTGTATGTACCCATTATGAATTTAAATTATCTCTATGAGCATTCTTTATTAGAGCAATCTTTTATCTTTTGTATTATAAATTCTACTTTTTATAGTACAAAGGTACTATTTGTGTTAGGTCTTTGGTTTTAAGTGTGACCATAGAAATTATTTGATCTATTCATTATTTAGAATATTCAATATGCTACATGCATCTAATTTTAATTGAAGATCTCCTGTAATTTCATCAATATAGAGTTACTAATATGTTATATGTGTTGTTTTTGTCCCACTTAACATTGAAGACAAAAAAACGAAAACGAAAGAGACCTATTTTTATTTTAATATGAGAAGTATGCAGTGGAAGCGTGAGACTTACTAAATTTAATGCAAATTTTAGACCATTGACAGCCCAGAAACATACACTTAAAGTGTCAACTCTAATATTTTAGTGTTCGAAAAATATTGTTGTATGGTGGGGATGATATTGCTTATTATATTCTATTCAATTTTTCTAAATTTCCTATTTGCATCAAAGTGCAATTGGTTGTAATGTTATTTCAATATAAAGTAATTAATATTGTGTTGTGGTAATGTTATTTCAATATATAGTAATTAATATTGTTTTCTTTACCATATTCTAATGTAATGAATAAATCATAATATTTTCATATTTCCATGTCAATCCTTTGTATAATATGATTGTATTCTAAATATGAATATGACAACTACTTTCAACAACAGAGTCAAAACTAAATATTTTGTGATTGTTTGCTGTGTAAATTTGCTATCTATAGTAATCTGCATATTCACATTATATATTTGTTATTTGCATATATATATAAAAGTCATTTTTAAAGTAAACAGATGTTTCAATTCTCTATCTACATCACAATTTTAAATAAACATTTCAGCTTTATTGCTTTCTTAACTTACATCAAAATTTTAAATAAACATTTCAGCTTTATTGCTTTTTTTCCAAAAGAAAAAAGAATCTCTTACTATTCATTAGTGAATCAAAGAAACTACACTCTATCTCCTATCTTAAAGACATTACATTCATACTGGATCCTCCAAACAAGTCAATTGTGATCACATAAAACCAGAAAAAGAGACAATCCGAACTTTCTTAACCTACATTGATACTGCTTTCTTAGCCTACACCACAATTTTAAATAAACATTTCAATTTTACTGTTTTCTTAACCTTTCATGATATTGCACCAAAAACAGCAAAGACACTGTAGCTATCTGATTCTTCATCATACTGGACCAAAAACAGCAAAGACATTGTAGCTCTTGTTAGGAGTTCATTTTTCTTCAAATAGACTAACTCTAACTCAGCCATGAAGAGATTTTCTTATCTGTTTCTTAGGCTAAAATGGAACATTTTCATCCTATCAATATTTGTCACCAATCATGCGTATGAAATACAAAATTTTAAAATTTGTTTTTCCCATTCAAAAACCAACAGTGAAGTTTACAAAATTCTCTTTCCACAGCAATGACGCAAAACTACGAACCTCTAGTCGCCCTGAAACAGGGACTAACAGTTAAAACCGATAAATCTGCCATATTCAAGATTCACCTCTGCCCTTTTAGTTAACAATATATAAATTATTTGATTTAATTATAGCATTCTCGACCTTCCACGCCGTCTTGCAGTTTAAGGGTTGAGCCAGACCCAGACTGTTCTTGTGCCCCTGTTTCCTTCATTGAAACAAATATTTTGTTCAGGATTTCAGTGATCTTGTCTTCTCCTCCTTTGTTCACCATGGTTATGAATGCCTTTTTCAACCTATAATGAGGGGATTTAGCAAGCAGAACCTGAAGTATTTTCAAGTTTGCGATATCCTTTTTCCATGCGGAGGCTTCTTCTATGGCGAATACACTGGCAATTATCCACTCTCCTGCTTTGATCCATACAGCACCGTCCAGGTCCAATACACCCGGAAACCCCCTAAACCTGACCCAACTATTTTCGCTGAAAGACTCGATCACAAAGCATATTATCATCACTACACTTGTTTTACACGACGAATTCCATACATTGATCATATCCCCACCTATCACGTACTCTTGTTGAATCACGGTAAAGGAATCCGTCGCTGTTCCATCAGAAAAGTCCGATGCACTTAAATTAATCGACTCCACACCTGCCCCTGCTACTGCCCCTGCTCTTCCACCTAAAATCATTTGATGCGACGGTATTCTCTGCAACATTCTCACAAATTAAATAAAATAATTAGCTCCTTAATGTGGCAAATCATGTGGCAAATCATAAGCAAAGCAAAATGCATGTATGATGCTTGATCTTCTGGATTGGTACACAGTGCCAATCCAGAAGATCAAGTATAATGTTGATACACTGGAAATATTCATGCTCAAAATACATGTGCCTACATAAGAATAGGCTAAATTTGTAGCAATCTTCCTTCTTTTTTCGAGTTAAAAAATGGTGCTGAAATTCAGGGGTAGCCCTAGTTTCACACAATCCAAGTTCTATGGGTACCAAAATTGTTCTATGCGTAGCTAAAACTTGCCGAGACCAGATGCTCAGAAAATGATCAGAGTTCAGGGAAGGAAGATTGCTACAAGTTTATCTTACTCTGCCTACAAAGTCTAATTAGTTTGTGCCATTACGGTGATGCCATTGTTAATTAATCACCTGCAAGTCATGAAAGCAATTCCATACGGATCCGTTGTCAGCCAAATATCTGAAATCTTTCAATCCTTCCAGCTGTTCAACGCCACCAGTGTTTTGCAGCTTCCAACATTTATCGGCTGTAAACCTTTCCAGAGCACTGAGACGTGCAAGACTTGGAAGCTCTTCCAGCTCGCAGCACCCACTTATCCCTAACTCTTTAAGCTTTGCCAGATCGGAAATCCCTGGTATCCTCTTCAATCTGCCACAGCCCGACAGACATAGACATTCCAGCTTTGAGGGAAGGGTTAAATCAACTTCCACTAAATCTCCATTCTCTCCAAGGTTTAGAGTTTTAAGATTGGGGCAAAAGTCTTCACTGATTGATATCATCCTTATTTTTGTGTTCCGCATAGTTATATTTTGAAGGCTAAGCATACACATACACTCTGGGATAGAGGAGGGCAAACTATTGAACGCTCCATTAGACTTGTTGAGATAAGGAATTTCTTCCTCTGAGCCTCTAAACCCTTTTGCTTTTGAATTTGTAAAAGTCAGTTCTGTAATTGGACAGTCCTCCACCTCCAAAGCTTGAAGTTTAGTGAGCTCTCCAAATATTTCTTCTGGAAGACACTCAACACCTGACCTCCCTATGGATAAATGTGTTAAGAGACTCAATTTTCGCATAGATGCGGGTAAAAATTTCATCCTTTTGCAACCCCCTATGCAAAGCACACTTAAACGGGTCAAGTTCCCCAGCGAAGATGGTAAACTTGTCAAGGAATCGCTTCCTATAGTTAGGCATTCTAAGCTGGTCAATTTTACAATTTGATTTACTACTTCTTTGCTGACATTAGTTCCAAGCAGACGTAGCGTCCTCAGAAAATCCTGATATGTGGATTGAGTCTGTCCAAACGATAGGTTGCATGGTTCGATCCTGAGACTTGCACACTCGCTTAGATCAAGATGTTGAAGCTTTGTTAGAGAACTAAATGACTTTGGTAACACCAACAACCGGTTACAACCATGGAAGTCTATATGCTCGAGGTTTGTCAAACTTCCAAATCGCATTGGCAGTGCTGTCAACGGATTCCACTGGATAATCAGCTCTGTCAGCTGCAAAGGAACCTGAAATTTGCACATCTCAATTTTCATTATTTTCTTTAGAAATGTTCAATTGTAGCTATGAATTTGTTTCTAAAAGCGTCATAAATTGAAGAGAATAAATACCTCCGAGATACCCTGCCACAATTCTTTGAGTTCTCCATGGATAATTTCTAAATGTCGCAAGCTTTTCATAGGAATCCATGAAGGAATGCTTTTGTGAGGGCAATCCTCCCACTTGAGCCATAGCAGGTCTCTCGATGATTTCAAAACTTCGGGTTGAAGACAATCTTTTCCTATGAAGAAATCCAGTCTTGAAAATTCTACCGAAGAACAGCTGTGGTCCTTTGCAGGGGATTTCTTATTTTTGCTCAAGTCTCTCGAACTTTTATACGATGTTTGTGGCTTTTCAGGAGAACATCGCAGGTGAAGAAAGCTCCGAAAACAGTGGCTGCTACTAAGAACACGCCGAAACTCCTTTCTTTGCTGCACGCAGAAAAGAGTGTAAAAATTGAATTGCAAGTAACTGAATCGAATTTGAAATCGTAGCAGCATAACATGTCAAAACAATTTAAATAAATATCTAGATGCAAGAATTATACCAGAGGGTTTATATCCTGGGGTTTCCAGAGACGAGGGGGAACATTTTGTTCAGCAGCTGCCATGTCCCTTCCTAAATCTCGGAGAAGATCATGCATCCTTATGGTTCCTCCATTGTGTACTTCAATTAAGCTCTTGTATTTAAGGGTTTGAAGGCCCCGCTCACCGCTCCATCCCGAACCATTCCATATCTGTATGGCTGTATTTTTTGGGTAACCGATGAAAAAGCAGGCAATGTCCAAGAACATCTTCTTCTCGTCCCGCTCCAATGCATCATAACTTATTTGAAGTTTGTGCTTGATATCTTTATTCGGCACTTTGGACAAATTCTGCAGTTCTAATCCCCATTCTTTCTTGTCAGGTAACCCAAAAAGATGTCCACCCAACACTTTCAGCGATAAAGGCAAGCCATCACAAGCTTTCAAGAAGCCTTCCACTAAATTTTCAAATCCGCTAACAGGGTTGCCATGGCAGAAGGCATGCAAACAAAAGAGCTCTCTGGCATGATTTTCATCCATTGATTTCATCTCATACAGCATGGCCTCAGGGTTCCTTCTAAACAGGCTTCTGTCACGGGATGTAATTATGATCAAACTATCAGATCTCAGAACATTTTTTGCTAAGAGGGCATCTAGTTGGTCATTATGATCAATGTCATCTAAAATTATAAGAAAACGACAAGTCTCAGCAGTTGCAAAACCAGATCTGAGAAACTCCTTTCCTTGACTCACGCTGTCAATTTCGTAATCAACATGGAGTAACTCTTTTAATAGTTTTCTTTGGAGAGCTGGTAATTTATTGTTGGCAGATGCTTCACGCACATCAAATAGAAAACATGAGGCATGGAATGCGGAGTTTTTGAGGTTGAACAAGTGCCTGGCCAGAGTTGTTTTTCCGGACCCGCCCATCCCCACAATTCCCACAAGATTTGGATTCTTCTCTTTCTCTTGTGCAAACTCTTCCATTCTCCTATTGAAGTCATCCGCAGCTTCCTCAAGCCCCACTGGGTGTTCGGCAACTTCTAAAGATGATCTCCTCCTCACCTCTGTTAATACGGTGTCGACTATGTTCTTCCACAGCTTCCCCTGGTCACTGTTATTTGCATGAAGATCGTGTGATAATCCGGAATCTAATCAACTACAGATCTTTACTTTCTAATCTAGTATGGTGATTCATACTTACATGTTTGTGCACACACAAGTATTATACAGGAAGGATTAAAAAATGACAAGCAGCAGCAGCAGAGGACCAAATAAAGAGGGATATTGATAATTCTTACTCGTTATGCTCATTGAATTCCCAGCCAGAGTAAAGGGAAGCTTTATGGAGGGCTGCTTTCCATTCGTCAATCTGCTCCTTGCTGTATCTACCCTTTAATTCATGTTGGCGAAATGCATCAGCATAAACTCCCGTACAGTGACGAGGGACAGAAGGCGGAACACGATAAAACACGGGAATAATCTTAGCATCGGTTCCTAACATTAAGGCGAGCTCAGCTAAACACCAAGGGGAATGGGCATAGTTCTCTGAAAGAATGGCGATATGAACAGAAGCATAGCAAATGGCGTGATGTATTTTCTCTGGAAAGTAATCTCCCATCTCACATTCGCCCGAGTCGAGAAACACTCGCAGTCCCATGTGTTGCAGAGAATGGTAAAGGATGCTGGCCAACGATTTCTTCACATCAGGGCCTCGGTGATTGATGAAAACATCATAAAATGTTGATTGAGAGCTTGGGCTGGATGTATTTGTTAAAAGAGATCCATTAATCTGTTTTCCAGATGAAGGAGAGGAAAATGACTGCAAAATTGCCATTGAAATGAAAAAATCTCAATCCTGCGGTTGACTGAAGCGAAGTGGGGAAGATTGATAGGTGGAATTCTCAAATCCTGTGTCTGGGTGAAGCGATGTGGGGAACGAAGGTGCCGTTATAGATAATAGAATGGGACAGACTAAATGTTCAGATGGCTGATTCCTGCATCCGACTTTGGTGGGAAGGTGGAAGCCGACTTCGTTACCGACAACTACAGGCAATCAGTGATGATTACTAATTACCGCCACCGACATGGATTAGATAGGATGTAGCCACCACTAACTCTGGACAAATCAGGTTTAAGATTTAAAAAATTACAATAACTGATTTATTTTTTTATTATTACTTATGATACATCTTATTCACATCACTCCACTCATAAATATCCATGTTAAGTATTTGCCATTGGTTTAGGTTTCCAAGTGTTAAAAGTGTTTGGTGACTTCAGAGTTACCATCAAATGAGCTAAAAGTGAATATAACTTACTGGTGACCAATGACCACTCTAACAAGTTGTAGTAGAATCGGAGAAGAATTAAACAAATTTTATAGCATTTTTTTTAGCACATTTTCCGTGAAAACAACTCTTTAGCAGATAAAATGTCAAAGATGGCACTAGAAGGAGAAGATGGCGGAGGAACATTTGGACATCTCTCTCAAGGAACTGGCTTCATTATACTTTTTGGACTAGGTTTGTTTAAGATATGATTAGAAGACTTTTGATGATCATAATTTAGAAATGTTGGAGTACTTTCTTGTAATGTCGAGATATGACTTACGAAATGTTGGAGTACTTTCTCGTAATAAACTTATGTATATGGCAGAACTATCTTTGTACTGTTTGATTCAATAATATGAATAGCAATGGTATGATTTTTGCTCAGTTGATGGGGTTCCAGTTGACAAGTCATTATCGGGTCCAATGTCAAAAGTTGAATTTTTAGTTTGTTGAAGTGAGGTTCCTCCACTTAAGAGTATCATGCTTTCGTGTGTGTATATATATATATATAATTTTTAAAAAAACTACTATTTAGTAGATGTTAAATAGTACTTAAATATCACTCATACAAACCTAGCTTAAACTCTCTTCATATCATTAAAGTTAATTTTTGGGTAGTATCATGTATATTTAATTAAATATTGTGTATTAAGGACTTAAAAGGTGTGGGGCTAATGAAAAATCACTGTTGTGTTAAATATATTTATGTTATGTAATGTTAGGAGTTCATTTGTCTAAATGTATATTATTTTTATTATTGCATAATTATATAATGTTTGTATTGAGGGAATTATGTTAATGGTGAAAGTTTCAATAAAAGTTTTGGTTTGTCCAGTTAAGTGGGTCTTATCAAAGCTAAGATAAGATTTTGGAGAATGCAAATTAGAAAAAATATTGAAAGAAAGATAGTGAAATGGGTTTAAACCATCTATAATTTATAAATTTGATAATTGTGAATTTTTTAATCTTTTTCCATTAAAATTTATTACATTGAATAAAAAAGTCCATTAATATTTAGGAAACACTAATCTAAACAAAATATTAGTGGACTAGAGATGAGTAATCTATATAAAAACTAATTACCCTTCACAATGAAAGCAATCTCTAAACATAGAATCATACACTATTTCACTTTAGTATTTGAACTTGAATTTTTAAAAAAATCAAAACACTTTAATATTAATAATGCAATGATCAGAACATTGTAATGCAAATACGAATTAGTTAATAATATGCATCTTATCTAATTCCTTAATATTTTGATTATTATATTTATAAATAACTATCTCACTTTAGTATTGAAAATTGAATCTCAAAATTTTCTCAAAACATTTTAATATTAACAATACAATGATCCAAACAATATAATGCAAACACAAATTAATTAAGAATATGCATATTTAAAAATATATCTAAGTTTTTAATATTTTGATTATTATATTTACAAACAAGGCTTTTTGTCACCAATTTTCATTTCTATTTCCATTGTAAGATTTTGCTATAATACAAATGCTACATACTTTAAGTTTGATTTCTCCATATAATCTAGTTACTTAAATAACATATCACTACTTCATTTTTGTGTTATTATTTTTATAATAATCAATAAATTATAAAAAACAAATTTTTTTAAATCATATATACAATCTGAGTTTGTTTAACAATTAAGAATAGATTTGATAGAAAAAAAAAACAATTAAGAATAGATGTTTCTCCTAAGGTAGGATAGGATATGTACAACAGATATGTATAACTTCATAGTGCATAAAGGATTTCTTATCCCACGTGTTAACACCCAAAAAGTGTTCACTAGCTCATTTTCTTATTTACATGACCCATTTGTCCCCTTTTTCACCATTTGAGCCTCTAAAGCCACCAAAAGGTCACCAAAAAACCTTAATACACCCATTTTTTCCACTCAAAATGAATATTTTTCCTCAAAAAGCATAAAAAACCCTAAAAAAAGGTCCAAAATTCCCAAAAATATTAAAAAGGGAATAAAAATATTAAAAATATTCAAGAAAGGAAAAAGGAGGGAAAAGGTACCTAAACCATGTTGGTCAATACCATTGGTTTTCTCAAAACCATAATGGTATTCCCCACCACCAAAAACTATAAAAAGGTGGTAGGGACTCCTCACTTTCCATCCATCCATCTTCCTATCTTCATGCTGTCAAAATCTCCCATGAGCTTTTGACCATTGTAGCTATCTTGGAGAAGGGACCTTTGGAGCTTGGAGCTACTCACCTTGGAAGTTGCTCAACAATCTTCACCACTTTGAGGTATTACTATTGCAAGCACTTGCTTGTCCCTATTCTTAATACAAAATCGTTTTTTACATATTGTCAATTGTTTTGCTTTTCAATAATATTTCCATTGTTTGTTTATTTATTTTACATAGATCCATGGTTAATGTAGTTTAAAGTAGTTTGTTATTTATTTCTATTGAAACTGCTGCTACTAGTTAGCAGGTGCCCATTGCACTAAGCTTGGTTGCAAAACCAAGTCAACAGTTTTTGGTGACTCCGCTAGCTTAGAATTCTTAGATCTCAATTTTTAGCTTTATATCTTAGTTTTTGTTAGTTTTAGTCAGTTTAATTCATAGATCTGCCACCCTAGACAGCAGATCCATTGATGTTCTAGATCTTGGCCCCTTTTATTGCCATTAATAGCCTGAAATTTCCATTTTCGGGTTCGTTTTTCGGCGTCCGTTTCCGGCATTCGCTTCGCGATTTTTTGCCTAACAGTCGCGTGGCTCATCGCGACTTTTCGGCTTTTTTCCGCGTGGCTCGCCGCGGCTTCGCGGCCAATTTCCGCACTGCACATCGCGGCTGAAAACCGCGCTGCCCATCGCGACTGTGTGACAGGAATCCGCGCTACACATCGCGACCGAAACCCGCGCGGCCCATCGCGGCTGTTTTCCAGAAACCCGCGATGCAAGTTTTTTCAATTCGGCCAATTTTTTGAAAAATATTTTTTGCTGTATTTTCTGCCCATTTAACACATTTTACAGTATTAAAGTTCCTGCCTTTTTTACAGCCATAGAAATTTTTTACTATTTAGAATGCTCATTTAAAAAGTCTTTTTAAAAATTTTCAGAAATTGAAAGAGAGATTTTTCTGCATTTTAGCTAGATCAAAGTTTTTACTGTTTATTTGCTCAATACTGTGCACAAGCAGTTTTTAAGAGATCCATTTATTTCTTGAATATTCAAGTTATTTGCCTTCCTTTAAATTATTTTAAAGATCCATTATTTTTGAATAGTTTTTTCAAGCATTTACATTTCAAAAACGCCTTTATTTTTTGCAAAACTGGAAGCGTCTTTTCTTTCATTTGTGAAATCGCCCAAACGAGGAAAATCAATTTCAGTTTAAAAACCACACTTGCACCCACGCTGCCACTAATTTAAACTGAGCCTTAAAATTTACCTTAAACTCAACCAACTTTTAACCCCACTTGGGGAGCACTTAAAATAATTTTGTAGTTAGGTAGAATTGAGGGGATAGGTGTTCCAATAACACCCCTCAGTTATTACATTTGAGACATAGCTGTTGTCCATTAGGGAACCAAAATCCCCCAGTATTTTTTGGCACGGTCACAACCAGTTTATCGGAAGGCCTTTCCCCTAGGAGGGTTGAAGTCTCCAGAGTTGTTCCTGAGGCCTGAGTGGAATACCGCAATCCATTCAGTAATCGAAGGCTACCTATCACAGTTCTCGGAGTATCCCTGTATGGGGAATACTGCAGTAAAAGGACCAAACGGCAGATTCACCTTTTCTGGACGTGTCATGAACAGGGTATCCTAGTTGCCACTCTTTAGGATTGTCTACCCGATTTCTCTCCCGGTAGGGGGAGATCTAGCCGTTGATTCAAAACTCTATATCGTCTGACTTGGATTTCATCACCTTGCAGAGGATATCGTTTGTCGACTCACAATACTTCTAGTTAGGTGTTTGCATGATACATTACAGGTGTTTGCATGATACATTACCCACCTTTGGTCTAGTAGCACCTCTTTTTTCTAGAAACTGTTTGACTGTTGGTATTCTGACCATTTTTGTTACATCCCTCCACTTATTATAGCACAGCTGCTATAATAAGTATTTTTTGAGGTTGATTTTTTGGCCTGAGAGTCCTTATTTTCACTCCCCTTTTTTGCACTCATTGTTGCATCAGGGTTTCAAGTTTTTACATCACCACCTTACACTGAAAATTTTTAAACAAAAAACATATTTCTCACCATTGAGAATTTTAGACGATCTCGTCGTCTTCAGGGTGAACCCCCAGAGTTCAGTCTACTTGGCTCTCCACGTCACCGACGTCGAGCCTTATCCCTTGACTCGACACGTCATCGGCCAAACATACAGTCATCCGATTCTGACACGCCTCACTTCACATCTGATTCTGAGGCTGAATCCGAAAACCCTACTGAGTTATTACCAACCAACCTCATGGCTAGAACACAATTCGACCCACTTTTTACCAGTACCATTGGAGATACATCCACAAACCCTTCCACTACTGTGCCATCCATGGTAACAACAACCCCTCTAGGCATGCCTAATGTGGGGGACACTCCACCTTTAGGAATGCCCAACATAGGACTACCTCCTATTATGGGTATGCCAAATATAGGAATTACACCACCTGCCATTACCACAACCCAGATCCCAGGAATTCCTGGTACTATTCCTAGCCCTAGTGTAACCCATGTTGCACTTGGAAACGCTGGCCCATACCAAACCACAGCAGTTGGAGGACACATACCTTCAATATCTAGAATATCCTTAGGGGCTACTGGACCACTACATAATGCCACCATGCATAGTTATGTCCCAATCACTACGCCACACCCATCTGCTAGTTTACCTTACATGGCAAGTCTGAACTTACCAGACTTAGCCAGGCTAACCAATGATCCTATCCGGCACAGCCCTACATGGCCACCCATGCCTACGAAGCTCCCCTCGGACATACTCAAGTTTGAAGGAAAACCTGGGGAGGACCCTCAAAACCACATAATGTCTTTTCACCTATGGTGTTCATCTAACTCCATAGTGGATGACTCCATTCGTCTAAGACTGTTGCAACGAACGTTCACTGCCTCTGCAGCCAAGTGGTACATCGAACAACCACATGGGACCCACCATACTTTTACGTCTCTCGCCTCCACTTTCCTTCAATTTTTTCAGCTACCTGTACATTACGATGCAGGAGTTGAAATACTGTTGTCTTGTAGACAAAACACAGCTACCCACATCACGGACCACATCCATGAGTGGCGCAAGCATCGTAGCCTCTGTAAGATTAAACTAGATGACCGTATATTTTTTGACTGGTTCCTTAAATCACTCCTACCCCTCATAGCAAAAGACATTGCTTCCGAACGACCCCAGTCAAAGGAAGAAGCTATCCTAAAAGCTCAGGAATTTGACCTAATTTATGCCCAATCAGGCTATCTCTACACCATCATACCAGACGCCCCACGAGGCGATTCTTCACGCGGTGATGCGCTGGGGGCATCACATGCCACTGATGGTATTATCAGCCAAGTCACACCGCAAATTAAACCTTTTAGCATGGTGAACACCATAAACGCCCCAGACCTCTCTAGGGCTACATCTAATTCTGGAGCGACAACTTCGTACGCTCCAACGAATCAGACTCATCACACTCATGGACCCTCTTGTCCACAACATTGCTATGGGAAAACGCCATCGATATATGTACCACCCACATACTATAACCAACCAGCCACCCAGAACCCAATTCAGTTCCCGCCACAACCAATGTATTACCATCAACAGGCCACACATGCTCCTGTTCACTCACAAGCCCCAACGGCTTATTTCCCACCACAGGTAGTCCTTGCTGCACCACAACCTCCAATCGCTCAGACTTATCCTCCAAACAACAACAACGCTACCCCTTCCAACCAAAACCCTAATTGACCACCGAAACAGGGTAAGAACCCCAATTTACGAACAAACCACCCATGTTCCATATGCAGGGTATACGACCATTATACACACACTTGCCCCCATTTGGGGCAAGCACGCCAACTGTGGTCTGATGACGCCCAACGCCAAGGGCACGCGGCACAATCAATGCCACCTCCTCAACCACAACCCATGGTGCTGCAGAATCCTTTGCCCACACAAGGAGTGGTGCACTCGTCTGTTGGATCCTCCTCAAGGAACCACAGCACCACAACAGCAAATCACATATGCTGCACACACAAACCAACCAATGGATTCAAATACTCATCATCTCCTTATGATGTCATCGTCCGACATGAATCTCCAAATGCGTCGAAACCCATACGCTCCCATTGCACCTACAAATGTTCTCCCTATGATTGAACAACCAGTTCATAATGCACCTACATCGTTCGTCTCCACAGTCAGACTCGGATTATACTCGGAATCACCTATGACTTCCACATTCCAATCCATTCCACCCCCGTCACCCGCAACCCACGTCTCTGACCTTTGTACTCTTTCCCACAATACACAACCACCCAACAATCAACCACCCTTATTACCCAAACCACCATTGGTACCTAGTCACATTGGTGTTACACCCACCTACACAATCCCCTTTCTATTCCCTCCCTCAGGAGTAGTAAGCGCCCCGGTTATGGCTACCCTCAGCCTCCCCGGGTTAACCTTAGGCTTACCCGTGTGGTATATTTCGCTTCCCATTCCCCCGCCGACACCAAATGTTGTCCTACAACCGGTGCAACCCGTTGTCACTACTAGTCAACCACCTCCCGGTGTCACTACCCCTTCGTCATCTACGAATCTCCCTCCTCCTATCAATCCCATTGGGGGCAGAGGCCCACAACTATACACTACTGTACCCCCTCCCAAGACATTTAACCCCCCCCCCCGTGTTTCGTGCTCCCCCCAAATGCTCATTGTGTGATGAGTTAGGCCACCCGACTCATCAGTGTCCACAATTACCTACATTACAGGAACACATGCAAATGCTTAACGATGACCCCAACATCCCGGTTGTCGAACTAGATCCAACCCCTAAGCCTCGTGATAAATCATTGTGCACAAACCATCCTTGTGCAATATGTGGAATCTACGACCATTATTCACATCACTGCCCTGATCTCCCAGATTACAGAGGAGCCTTGTACGAGATGAATAACGTCGACCTCGAGATATCCCCTCTTCTCATGGAGGAAATTCATCCCACACCATCTTCCTCCTCGGAAGAAATTAACACCATTTACACGATTTCCACTGGATACCCCTCTGTCCGGTCGACCCCTTCCATTGATCCCTTTGACACACATGTTCAACCCTTTCAAATCGACGAGGAAACCACATGTCCACAACATGGGGGCAGGCCCAAAACCTTGCCTACTCATCATCATCGTGATTCTTGTCGGAGATACTGGGGGCATCCACCCCACAAAGGGAATCCCCCATCATCATATCATCACTTCAGTATGCCACCACAGCCCACAGCCTCATGGTATAACACCCCGCCAGCAGTTGCTCAATGCCCTATTGATCTCTCTCTGAGACAACATCTGCACCACATTGACACCTCTGAGTTAGGGGGCATAATAGATTACCTCGACTCCGGGATAGGGGGCATGATCAATCATTTTGAACCTTCCCCATCATCTCTATCTCAACACCTCAATGAACCCATCGTTCAATCCAACACATATGTGATCCACAATCACAAACCCCATGCACATAGCATGGGGGCAGGTCATTAACCCTGCTGACTTCTTCACATGCGTGATCTCAACCATTTTTTGAGGTCACATATCACTTGTATATTCGATTTGATTTGATACACCTAGTATTCTCCCCCCGTGGGTCATTATTTGTTCCCACCACTGCATCCTTGGCTTGGTGGGCTCACCTTTATTTGTAACCATTTTTTAACTTAGTTATTTACTTTGACCATTCCGGAGTCCTTATGACCTCCGTTTTTTCGCACCATTTGCACCGCTGGATTCATATTTCCACGCTCGTGATGACGCTTGAGATCATGTCTCGCTCTCACGCCCAGATTTTTCGGGCATTGTTTCCTATGCCCCCTTGTTGCCTCGGTTTGCGTGCCACATCGGCCGTCGTCCGTTTTTTACAAGTCTTATATCGCCGGATTCAGTTTTCCGCGCTCGAGATGACGCTTGAGATCATTTCTCGCTCTTACGCCCAGATTTTTCGAGCATTTTTTCCATGCCCCCTCATCGCCTCGGTTTACATGCCACATCGGTCGTCGTCCATTTTTGACAAGTCTTATATCGCCGGATTCAGTTTTTCGCGCTCGTGATGATGCTTGAGATCATTTCTCACTCTCACCCCCTCATTTTTTGGGCATTTTTACCATGCCCACCCATCACCTCGGTTTGCGTGCCACATTGGCCGTTGCCCCTTTTTGACAATCTTTATGTCATCGGATCCAGTATTCCGCACTCATGATGGTGCTTGAGACCTTTTCTCACTCTCATCAATCCCCTTTTGTTCGGTATAATTTTACCCCTTTTTCGGGCTGAGCAATCCCTTTTACGAAAAAGGCACTTAGGGAGTTTCTGTTAAGCTCTTTTCTGACTCCTAAAACAATGAAAAGATCGCCGAGCAACCTTGCTTCCTTTCATGCTCGCTAAATGTATCTGAAAGGGCGTCTACCTGGTATAAGTTTACCCCTTTTCCAGACCTTGTAGACTAATTATGAAAAATGAATACTTTAGTCACATCGGCTAGAAGAGTTCTCCATTTGCATCATTTTATGTTTTTTCGGGCCTTGGAGACTAACTTACGAAAAAGAACACCAATGGAGTCCACTTACCGCTTTCAGACTCTCTAAACATGAAAGCGACCACGAGCAATCACCATCCTGGGCTCGTAAAACCAACAGGACAGTACTCACAACCACCGCAGATTCTTCTTATCGTTTTCAAACTCCTTAAAAATGAAAACACCCATGAGCACGAACAGTCCTGGGCTCACAAAATCCACAGGACAGTACCATTTCAAGAGCACACTTTTATCCCTTCTTGGAGCTCATTAAAACTACGAAGAAGGACCCAATGGTGCTTCTTGGCGCCATAACAGATCACGTCTACTCATATGGCAGCTTCCCCATTTTGGTTGCCTTTGTTCGGAGTATTCTGCATTATGTCACCCTGAGAATCTCTCGACAGCACCCATCAGCTTAACCCCCCAGAGTCAATACATACCCTTTAGTCCCTAAAAGCTATGATCCCCACACCTACAAGTCAGTTCCCTACGCTGCCAGGTCAACCATGTCATCATGCTCTGAATAAAGGAAGTTTGAGTCTACCCACTATATGACCCTAGTTACTTCCCATCCCCACAAGTATGTCAGTCCTACCATCAGTACTACCACACTTCAGTTCTACACCTCGTGCTCCTATCAAGGAAACATCATTTCCTTCTTAGTTGCTGGTCTCCCTCTGTCGACGACAACCAAATTTATTCCAGAGGATAGACCTAGAGGTCCCTGTGTCTTGGACTCATCACCATTTATGATGAGTGCCTACGAATCATTTCGAGAAGAGTCCTCAGTGCCTCTCCTAATGGTTGTTTCTCACATGCTCGACTTCAACACCTTGATCGCATCGTTGAGACTCGCACAGGGTATTGGTCCGTTCAGTTATTTGTTCAAGACCCCGGATACCAACCGACTCTTCCACATTTGAGAGTCTACCTATGGATACAACCAGTTACATTTTTTCTATAGATATCTGGGTTGCGCATGGCGACAGTATTCAGATGTACCTCAGTTTTATACTCCCTCAAGTATACAGTTACATATACTTCCTAGAGATGGCTCACAGTCATTGAGTCCCTACAGATGTTGAACATCTTCAGTTTCAGCAGTTCATCAACCCTTCTGAGACCTTATTCAGAACGATTGATGCTTTATTCCAGTGTATCAATTATTGAGATCAGTCATGTTATGATCATGAGTACATCCCAAAATGATGTCCCCTCCGGACAATTATGATGTACCAGCAGATTTCTTATGTATTTTTCAGGTCCCCCTTATTGGGACTAATTGTTATGTATATATCTTGATATGAGCATGGGTATGCCCGCCTCGTCCATTATCAAAGATTATTCCTCATTCATATTGAGGCCATGTAATATTGTTTATTTTTGCAGCTTCCAAGGGCCGTGGATCCAGTCTCCAATCGGTCTCTTCTCCTCCCCAAACCCCCCAAAAAAAGACAAAAGAACTATGATGTCTATTGGCCATACGATGAGCTCCTGCCCTCACACATTAGGGGGCAATCTATTAACACCCAAAAAGTGCTCACTAGCTCATTTCCTTATTCACATGACCTATTTGTCCACTTTTTCACCATTTGAGCCTCTAAAGCCACCAAAAGGTCACCAAAAGACCTTAAAACACCATTTTTTTCCACTCAAAATGAATATTTTTTTCTCAAAAAGCATAAAAAACCCTAAAAAATGGTCCAAAATTCTCAAAAATATTAAAAAGGGAATAAAAATATTAAAAATATTCAAGAAAGGAAAAAGGAGGGAAAAGATACCTAAACCATGTTGGTCAATACCATTGGTTTTCTCAAAACCATAATGGTATTCCCCACTACCAAAAACTATAAAGGTGGTAGGGCTCCTCACTTTCCATCCATCCATCTTCCTATCCTCATGTTGTCAAAATCTCCCATGAGCTTTTGACCATTGTAACTATCTTGGAGAAGGGACCTTTGGAGCTTGGAGCTACTCACCTTGGAAGTTGCTCAACAATCTTCACCACTTAGAGGTATTACTATTGCAAGCACTTGCTTGCCCCTATTCTTAATACAAAATCGTTTTTTACATATTGTCAATTGTTTTGCTTTTCAATAATATTTACATTGTTTGTTTATTTATTTTACATAGATCCATGGTTAATGTAATTTAAAGTAGTTTGTTATTTATTTCTATGGAAACTGCTGCTACTAGTTAGCAGGTGCCCATTGCACTAAGCTTGGTTGCAAAACCAAGCCAACACCATGAATAAGAGATCTCAATACCAATTTGATGTCTAACTTAGCGTGACCTTAAAATTAAATTATTATTAAATTAACTCATATTATTTCATTATAACTTTTCTCTCAACTTTAGGAAAACCAAATTTAAAGGTTGAAAAAAAACCAAATTTATTTTAAATTGCTTTTACTGATTACTGGAAATCAGCAACGCTTATAATTTCCAGCAATGCTTTTCGTTATATTCGTCCTACCCATAAAGTAATACGAATCGAATCAAGAGTTAGAAAGTTGAGGTTCGAACCCCTCACCTTTGATATTCCACCAACCAACGCTCTACCTAAGCAATCATTTTATTCCCTTCCCTAAGTGGTACCATTATGACATTCTCGTTTTAATGAAAAAGCAAATAATTTTAAGGCCCCACATACATTAGTGCCATTTGTAAGGTCACGGATTTTTGCAACAACATCTTGATATCATTATTTAATTTTAGCCTTTTTTTTAATATTATTGATGTAAAAAACTATCCTAAACATTTACATTGTTAAATTCTTCCTATTTTAAAGATTCCATGATTGCAAATATTTTTGGATGCCTATATTAGTGCAAATGTCAAAACATCGAAAGGATGTTTTGATGCAAAATATCAAAAACTTTGAAAGGAAGTAATGATGCAAGACATCAAAACTTTGAAAGACATCAAAACTTTGAAAGGATGTTGTCACTTGTTATTATACAAAATTCAGTATTGGTTTAGAGGTTCAAAACATTGAATGCATATGTACAGGTTTCTGTAAAAATGTATGTTTTATATTATAATTATTATTATAAGTATGGGAATAAGTGTATAATTAAAGTGGTTGATATATGTTCATCAATGTCATTAGTTTAAAAATATGAAAATTTGTGTTGATTGATGTATATCAACTACCTTTAATTATGTAGATGTGAAAGTTCATGGTCGGTATGAGTGGAGAAGATTAATAGATTTGTGAATTAAAATATCAATATCAATAATATTGAAATATCTAAGGTATTTGATTATGTTTCACTATGGTTGACCATGTTTGGCTATTGCTGACTATGGTTGACTTTAATTGGCCATGATTAATGATGATTGGCTATGGTTAACCATGTTTGACTATAGTTGACCATGTTTAACTATGGTTGATATTAGTTGAATATGTGTAACTATGGACAACTATGTTTGGTTATGGTTGACCATTGTTTATAATGTTGACCATGTTTGAAAATGGTTGACTATATTTTACTATAATTGACCATTCTTTACTATGACTTATTATGTTTGACTATAGTTGGCTTTCATTGACCATGGTTAACCATGTTTAGCTATAGTTGGCTTTGATTGACTATGGTTAACAATGTTTGGCTATAGTTGGCAATGTTTGACTATGTTTAACCATTGTTAACCATGGTTGAATTTTGTTGACTTTGGTTAACCATGGTTGAATATGGTTGACTTTGGTTAGACATAGTGTAATATGGTTGATTTTGATAGGCCATGGTTGTTATATTTCACTATGGTTGATTATCACTAAATATGTTTGACCATGTTTGACTATAGCTAACCATGTTTGACCATGGTTGGCATCATCTGACTATGGTTGACTATGTTTGACTAAGGTTAAGTATGCTTGACAATGGTTGTCCATGATTAACTTTTGTGTTCATGGTTGATTATGTTTAGATTATGATTGACCACTATTGTTGAATATCGTTAAACATGTTTAACTATGGTTGACTTTAGTAGCATGTGATTGATTTTGGTTGACCATGTTTGGCTAAGATTGACATTAGTTGAATGGGCTTAACTTTTGTCAACCATTGTTGATGATGGTTGACTATGGTTAGCCATGCTTGACCACTATAAACCAAATTTGACCATGGTTGAATTTGGTTAACCATGTTTGAATATGGTTGGCCTTGGTTAGCTATGTTTGATGATGTATCACCATGGTTGATTATGGTTGACCATGTTTAACTGAGGTTGATTATGTTCAACTATGGTTGCTTTTGGTAAAACTGTAATATACCTAAAAGTATATTACAATTATTTTATTTATTATTAATGTTGGGAACATAATCCTTGGTATTAGGATTATCATTATGTAATTTCTCTATTTTCCCAAGGAGAAGAATAGATGCTATAAGTGAATGTGAAGTGTCATTCGGAGTCCAAGAGACCTCATTGGGAAGTTGAACCCAAGAGACATTTTCATATATATATTGTACATTAATTAATGGGAAATGTGTGTTTAAGGTAAATCTTTTCTGTCTCTTTAGTTATTCTACTTATATTTGGCTTGTGTGCTCAACCAATCATCTATTTTCCCTAATAGGCACCTAACAGTGGTATTAGAGCCTCTTGTAATCTGTGTGGCCTATGACCTGCCATTCTTTACTTGCCAGTTTGCCCTTAGCCAGAATTCCCTTTGTCCTCTACTCATTTCTGTAGCTGTTCAGTCAATTAATTCTTTTGCCCGCATTCTGGCCTAGGGTGTTGTACATTACCTTTGCCATTCTCTGTTTTGACAGCCTACCCTCTTCTTGCTTAATTCTGGTATATTCTTTGACTGGTTTTGCCAGTCAAAACTTTTGTCTCAAGTCTCTGCCTATGAGAAGAATATTCAAATCTCTATACTACGTCTTATGCTAACCAAAGGTTTCATGTTTCTCTCTGAACCAAAACCCTAATTCGATTACATTTGACATTGGCTACATGTAGCTTTGTGTTGGTTATTCCTGTCACGACTGGTTGTTGTCTCAGCGTGGTGCTTATTCAAATATCCTCCATTCATAGTGGATTCTTCTGCTTCATGGATGCATGCAATTCAGGTATTTGGTATTGTTGGAGAAAAGTTTTGTGTGAAGTGTTTTCTGCGTGAAGTGTGAAGACTCTCTTCCTCACTCGGTGTTGAGACATTTGAAACCCAAAAATTGTAAAGACGTATTTGGGAAGCTTGAGAGTCACAACTCATAATAATTTGAATATTCTACTTCTGTGTGGGCCTTGGAAGAGCTGCGTGCTGATGTGTGTGCAAATATTCCACTGGAGCCCTAATTTCTGCAAGACGCTGCCTCTCTCTTGCCTAAGTATGCGTGGAGATCTCTCTCTCAAGTGGTGGTGAATCTCCACAGAGAACTCCAGTCGATCTGAGACAGTGGAGTTGAGTTGTGCAGAGGACCACAGTGAAGACTCCACGATTTTGTAGCTGCGATTTTGGAGACTCCTTCTCCATTTGTGAAGACACGTCTCCATTGCAAAACCCTAATTTTGGGTCAACATTGAAGTCTGTTGGTGCTGCATTGTTGTTAAGATTGTTGCTAGTCGAACGTCTCCATCCATTGCTGCATTTTGAAGTTGTGCATTCTTTCTTGCTTCCAACTACTACACCTATCACACTTGATAGTGCTCATCAGGTTGGTGGATATTCAACTTCTGACCAGTCTCTCTCAGCTCGTAGGCCAAAAGCATTATCTAGATTTTCAGCAGATTTCCACCGACAACTTCAAACTAAGCTTTTGAGCCCCGAAGTGTTGAAATAAAAAAAGAACCTTGCTCTTCATGATAAGAGATGTAGCACGAAGAAAAGCTTCATCCCGCAATACAAAATTCCAATCAAATAATGTCCAAACATTGCCACAAACAGATGCGGTTTGTGCAGCAAAAGCTGTTGTAGTCGTTGAGGCTCAACGAGATGCTTTGACAGTCGCAAACTAATTCAATATCCCATATGGAGTGAGAATAATGAGGAATTGTATCATAAGTTCTACTTGTACTTTATTTTTATTGATGGCTATAGCCTGAAGTTGCTCGTCTCATCTCACTTGCAACTGTGTGAGCATCGTTTCCTCCATAGATATGGTTAGGGTTTTTGCATGTTAGAATAGTGCTTTGGAGTATGATAGAAGACATGTACCTGAACGAGGAGAGTTGGAGAGCTTCATCTTGAGATTTGCTTAAAAGATCTCCAAGAGGATGGGAGGAGCTGAGCTTGTTGTCTTTGATCCTGTTGTCTCATTTAGAGAAACTACTTTGGAGAAATCATGCAACACTATACATTTACGTTTTTGGAAGTTTTTATTTGTTAACAGGCTTGGTTCCTAACATGGAGAGTCTCATA
Source organism: Larix kaempferi (assembly GCA_027924585.1). Lineage (NCBI taxonomy): Eukaryota > Viridiplantae > Streptophyta > Pinopsida > Pinales > Pinaceae > Larix > Larix kaempferi. The sequence continues at coordinate 18,045,923 of BSBM01000931.1, read as the reverse complement.
ATTAGCATATACGCAACGATTCACTTCAGCCTCTAGAAGCTGATCTTTGCCATAGTGATTTTTTCTTTGTTGATTCATTATCTACATACTTTGAAGTATCTATATCATATAGCTTCACCATTGTCAATGAGTATACTGTAAATGTTAATGGCATACTATCAGCTTACGTTAATAATAGGCACCTAACAATGAACAAGCCTCTCTTTGAAGATGAATCCTATCACCTGCCAACACATGAACAAAACAGTGAAATCATGTCAGAAGATGTACAACCTATTCAAAGTTCTAGATGCCAACATTATGACCGAGTTGGCCATATGAAAAATCAGTATTTTGATATTAATCCTTATCAGCATTGCGGGAAGTGTAATCATTCTTCAGATAGGTGTCTGAAGAAGAAACCTGTAAGAGTGAAACTTGCAGCAGAATATTATACATTTTCTTATCTTGTACTTGATAGGGGGGAACATATTGTTAGGCTTCAAGTTTCGAAGCTTTGTCTTTTTGATAACAAGCAGTCATGGCCTTCTTCAAGTAAGACAGATCAAGTGAGCCTAAGCCACAACCAGTTTCGAAGCCTAGATTCAAAGATGTAGCAAGAAGACAAAAGAGATTAAAACCAAAACCACAAAGACTTATATGCAATTAAAACCATGTACACAAAGTTGGTTTCCAAGGGGTGATTTTTTAGTCGACCACAGGAACCAACTATGGATTACACCCCGAAGGAAAACCATGATACCACTAGGCTGAAGGAATCCCCTATGAGGTTCTAAACTCACTCAGTGCAATCCATTATTCTCATGACAAGACATCCTCTCTCTACATATCTCTCCATGTCCTCTTCTAGTCATCAAAACAACCATGGAACTCTTGTCCATTTCCCCCCACAACACAAGGAATAACTAATATTTAAACTTATTCAAGAGTCCCTTAAAGTACTCTTCCCTTCTAGTGCTCTCCAGTGTGTGTAGAAAGTCCAATTTGTTGTTTGCATTTTGTTAATAACCAGGGATAGAAAACCCTTATCCTCAAGATATTCAATGAGAAGCAATAACAAGGTATTAGGACTAAAGGTATTGCCTCAACTACTATGGACATTCCAAGCGTGGTCTCTCTCCTAACCATCCCATTTATTTTACTTTTTCAACAATACAATTTCCCACCTTCTATGGACTCTTACTAGCCATAGACACAAGAAACTCTTGCTATTTTTAACCATGATAACTATAACAACTAGGAAAAAATATCCCAATAATATGGGAGCTTGTCAACTCTCCTTTCCCGCAAATAGTTTGAATAATAGAATGATGATAGAATGCATGGAAAAGACAATGGAAGACATTGTATTGCATGAGATTTAGTCTTCCAAAGGATGAGACTTGTAATTTGTTCACACCCACAAGTCAAATATGGATGGGACAACTTGTAAGGAAGCATGGGCAAGAAAGGGTAATAATTCAAAAGGACAATCAATGACAAGGTAAAATCATCCAATAACCCCCTTTCCTTGTCCCCTATTGTGATATCACGGTCCTCTTGTTGCTCCCTCAAGCAACAATTTTGGTGGATATTATGTTATTATGCATTTTCTTTTGCATACGTGCTTTTACATAGCCATAAGCACACCACGTAAAATATAACCACCAGACTATAATCTTAACCCATTATTGAGATGCATAGTACACATTCAATAGTCAACCCTTGGCCTTGAGTTCCACACTAGAAATATTTACAATAAAACATGGGGCCATCTCAACTCAACCAACATGGTTTATGTCATCTCATAAACCACATTATACAATTACTACACGATTTATTAAATTACAATTCAAAGGTCAAAATTGAAATATTACAAATGCACATTAATACTTAATGGATATTGCCCAACAATGTTAACAAGAGCTATGTAATTTTGGTTATCAAGTAATTTTGTGTCATAACAAATACCAATATCATTTCATTTGAAATTATAAAATGTAGAAATAGGGAAGTAGATTCAATCATGTAAAAAATCACTCACTCACATAGATACAAAACAATTTAACTTTTTGTTAACCAAAAGTTCAATGTTGTACACTAGAGTTGTAACATCATACAAGTTTGCATCATAGGAAATGTTAGTCCTAGGTCTGTCAACCTACCTTTTCATTTTTATTCCCCACTTTGTTATTTTGAATTTTTTTTAGCCCAGTTTGATTGTTTAGTAACTACATTACCTTGCGTTTGATATTGTTCTACATTTTAAGTTTAATGTTAGTGTTAGCCCGTTTCTTAATATTTGAAGATCTCAAGCATATTTGTATGTTTCAAATGATTTTATAAGTTGAACTTTGGCCTGAGAAATGAAGTATCAATATTTTAAAAAAAAACATGTTATGCTTTAGCACATTCCGGCAGCGCATGATGTTATTCCTCTTATATACGCTCGCCGTTAGAATAAGGAATTGTGGCGCATTCTAAATAATGATTGCAAATCAAAACATTGGGAATGATTATTTTTTACTTTGAAACGAAAGGATTTATGATCCATAAATGCTTAATTTTGGATTCAAAGCTCCTATCTTTCAAATTATTAGAGCTCTACTATGTACTAATTTTCGATTGGTTGTAAGTTCTTGGTTTTCTGTCAAAGATCGTGCACCTTCTCCTATATCCATGTACTTCGCTTTGACTCAAGTTTAATTATTGAATATTAAGGTTCTTAAACAAACTGATATTCAACACCCTCATTACCTAGAACCTATTATGAAAATTGATTAAATGAAGAGGCCCAGTGGACCTAGTGGGAAGCTGCTACAATTCGAACCTGAGAACATGGATGGGGTAAATAAATTTCCACATTGCGTGGACAACTTGAAGAGTGCAGGTTGTTTTTCTATGTGCGAGAGGATTCGAGACCACAACGTTCAAGTGACTGAACATTTTGCCTTGAATTTCAAAGGGTCAGTGGTAGATTTCAATGGATTCAAGTTTCAAGTAATTGAAGAATCAATTGCGACCACAATTGATGTAGTGCTAGATGGGGGAAAATGGTTTAAGAAGCACTCGGTCAACACAGATTATAATCAATTTCTTTTTCCTCAAAATAGAAAACCTGACTGGAGCAGGGGGATACAGAGAACTTGCTTTCTAGAAGAATGGTGTGATGTCCTGGAGATTGTTCAACATTATGTGACCTGTGAGGGAAGGTTTGCTACAATATTTTGATATCATATGCGATTCTTGGTGCACATCGCAAGTATCAAAAGGCTAAACCTCCCCTATTATTTTTCTAAGAGCCTGAAAAAAAATGGAAACTAAGGTTTAGAACCATCCTAAACACACTAATCATAGCATATTTCATCATGGGCTAGTAAAATTACTGGTGATTGAGGAATTGAAGAAATATGATAGATCATGGTCACATTTCATATTCGGGTCTGGTTTTGCTCCTCAACAAAAAGCACCAGAAAATGATAAGGATCAAACTGAACATGGGAAAAGGAAGTGGCCTAGTACTTCAAAGAGAACATTAAGTAAATCTCCCAGTAATGATCAAAAGGAAAACAATGCACATAAGATTGTTCCAAAGCACGAGAAACAGGTCAGTCCTGAACCAAAACCTCTTGAAGAGGAAATAGTGGTGCAGACACCTGCCAAATTTGATGAAGAAAATATTTTCTTAGAGGAAAATCTACCAGAAAGAATTCAAGGTCAATCAAACCCAACTTCTGATGGTCTTGTTGAAAATGTTGAGCAAAGAAGGAAAACTGAAAAAGAGTTGTAATTTGAGTAGTTTGGACAAGGTACTTTTGAAATGTTACCTTCTCATCATGAAAAACATAATTCTTGCATGCTAAAGCTTAAAGATATAAAGTGGAGACCTAAAACTAGTCCTACCAATCGGCTCAGACTAAACATAAAAGCTCTTTCAGACCCTGAAATCAGAAAGAAGGAAATAGTTGGTGTCGAAGATTCATCTAATGAAGAGAACTGCCAATCTAGAAAATTGGAAGGAGTGTTGGAAGAAGTGTTAGACAAAATTGACCAGGGATTCAAAGGAAGCTTTAAGGACGATATCTCGGGAGAGGAAATGGATGTAAGATATTTTGATCTTAAAAACAAAGGGAAGTGTGTTGATGAATAGGAAATTGGTGAATCCTCCATGAAACAAACTGTTTTGGTTGAAGTCAATAATCTTGAAAAGGATATTATTGATCAAGCTCACTCAGAAGAGAAATTAAAAATAGAAAAACAGAGGAAGGAAATAAATCAATACAAGGCACAAAATGAACATGTAAATGAATCCAATGACAAGCTAATGCAGACTAATCAAATGTTGAAAAAGGATATTCAGGAATTGAATGCGAACTATAAAGAATTGGTTCAAGTGGTTGATGAGGCAGTGAAAAGAAGGAAAATTGCTCAACAAAAGAATGATGAGCTCATCAAGAAAAACAAGGAGCTTCAGTAGAAGCTACGTGTAATGCAGAAAGAATGTTCGCACCTACAGAAGAAAGCACAAGCTCTAGATGTATTAGTTGTGCTGGCTGAAGCAGCACGAAGGGTATGAAGCTGACTGGTTTAATCTCCTTTCATTTTGTCAAGTCCATAAATGATCGAAACCTTCAAGGTAAAGTTTATCTCATAAAATAAACATGTGTCATTGATTACAGCTGGTAGTAATCGTTTGGTCTAAATTTTGATAGCTCGAGACTATGTAGTAGTTTTTAGTTTGTTTCTATTATAATGTAAATTGTGGTTATTTCAAGTATCCTTGATCCTGAGAATGTGGATCTAGAAAAAACGGTTTCTAAATTTTGTATATCTATAAATCATAAAGAAGAAAGAAGGGGAGGGGGTTACCTTTTTCGATGAGAGCTGTGAGGATTTTCAATGGAATTTAAGACATATATTTTGCTTACCTGAAGACCTGTATTTAATGCCGAGATATATATATATAGAGAGAGAGAGAGAGATAGATAGACATGTATATAGATATATATATATATCTATATATCTATATCTATATATATATAGATAGATAGATAGATAGATAGATAGATAGATAGATAGATATAGATATATATATTGTTATGAGCCAGGTTTAAGCCTTTCTTAAACTTGAATGTTATGTGATTCTTTTTGAATTATTGCTAGATGGATTCCTTCATACTGATGTTATCTTTGTGAATGCTCTTATAACAATTGAATGATTCATGAGTTGTAATTAAAATGTCTTTTTGAACATAGTCTAATTAAATGTTGCAAGTGACTAGACTGTTTGCTTTTCCAGCATCATTATAGGTGTAAAACCTGGTATCTTTTCTCATATTATCTTTGTGTTAGCATCTTATGTTTGTGAAATCTGATGTTTTCAGATGTCCTAAAATCTGCCTTTTATAGCCCACTGTCTTTCATAATCATAACCAACCTATCCAAAAATAACCTTTTAAATCTGAGGTGCCTAAGCTCTGTAACCTGGTAGTCTTGTTGTAGACTTTAGGACTAACATCTTTTGGTGTCGTTGCCGGGGATGAAAGTGAAATATTTTCCTTGGGTATTTTCATATTTTGGTCTGATTTTGATGATGAACAAAATCAGTGAAGTTTTAAAGACTACATCATTCACCTATAACTCAAAAAGCAATTGTGGCTCCCAAGAAAATAGGGACCAGAGCAAATCCTTCTTCTCCTTTGCATTCAGGAGTTTCAAATCCAAAGAAAATATTGAGATAGACTAGACAAAATCTAGCTTCCACATCATCAGGTAGATTTCAGTACTCTCCAACTTCGGGGATACCAGGTGAGTTGGATTAGAAGTCTCCCTTTCCAGACTTGTCATTTTTCGAAGGAGAAGAAAAAGAACAATTTCTCTCTATTTCTATTCCCCAATTCCAAATCTTAGATCCTACTGCTCAGAATGATAATTTTTAAGTTTATACCAACCCATTGTCATCCAAAGAAGTAAAGGAAGCGCTTCTTAACTCTGATCAATTTCATTTCCTAAAACCTCATATAACTCCCTATACACCACTTACTAGTAGGATTCCTATTAGTTAATTACAAGTAAAAACATATGTTCCTTCATCTTCTCAGACCAAGTTCAGATGGCTAATCAACCTCCTAATAGGATGGATGCAATTGTGGCAGTTAGATATGCCCCATTAGTCCTCCCACAACCTCTCAATGCACTTCCTGGTGGTGATTATCAGAAATATCTTCCAAGGTTTAATGGACAAGGTGAGGTTACATCAGAAGAACATTGGAATGCATATTTTAGTTATGCTAATAACCACAATTTTGAGCATTAAGATGTCTGCATGCGAGTCTTCGTTCATAGTTTGGATGGAGAGATCAGAAAATGGTTTAGGGAATTGCTAGTTGATTCTATAGATGGATTGGGAGCTCTCGAGGAAGCTTTTATGAAAGAGTGGGGGGATACCAAAGATTACCTCTATTATATAATAGAATTTGGAGCATTGAAGAAAAATTATGATGAGTCAGTCACTGATTTTATTAAACGTTTCAATAAAATGTATAGTAAGATCCTTGCAGAAATAAAACCAACCCAGACATCAACAATACTCACTTATGCTAATGCCTTTGATGATGATTTCTCTTTATTACTAAGAGAAATAAGATCCATTACTCTTGCGAATATGCAGGAAGCTGCATTAGAAGTGGAATCAAATTTTATGGCAACTGGTAAACTCAAGGTTAAAACAAAGTATCACGAGGAGAAAAGAAGAAAATGAAAGAGGTAGAATTTTCTACTTCAAGTCTAAACTCATCTGAAAACAAAATTGATAAAATGAGTAAGTTAATTAAGAATCTTTCTTCCAAACTTGCAAAGATGTAGGTTGAAAACAAATCTCATAATAGACCTGATCAAGAGGCTGATAATCGAAATCAAAGTCAATTTAGAAGGCCCTTTAATCCAAGATTTTTACCTAGAGAAAGGAGAAACAATGACGATCAGAAGATCCAACCTCCCTTTCAAAATATTATGGTAAATGAATCGGAAGAAATATGATGAAGTTGAAATGGAGGATCAGGATCAAAAAATGAACAATTTGGAGGGGGAATCCTCCTTTGGTTTCTTAACTAAGTCTGATTATCAAATTTCTATGGGTGTTTATCAGGAAGCAAAAAATTTACATGAACAAGACTTTTCAGATTCAGCATAAATTTGCCACATTACTCCACAACGAAGTTATGATTTGAGATCTGAGGTAAAACATGTTCTTCAAAATCAACATAAAAAGGTAGCTGATCTTAACAAGCAAGTGCAGATGAATATTCCAGAGAAGAAGTTAAATCAAGAGATGAATAAGGACAAATTACCCGATATTGAAGAGGTAAGTAAAAGGTCTTCTAGTTTCAACCTTGAGAATGAAATTAATAGAATCAAAATACATGTTCCATTAGTTGAACTTATGAAGAACCAGTCTTATAAGGAACCTTTCCTTAAGATTTTCAATTCACAAAATAATTCCCTCTCATTTGATACTATTAATATGTAAGATGAGCATCCTACTATTATATTTGGTCTTAAGACAGAGGAAAAATCAGATTTTCCTACACCTTTCTTTATTAACCTTATTGTCCATGAAAATATGTTGCACAATTGTCTGTAACTTCCGATGCTTCCCATAATTTAATGCCAAAAGTAGTCATGGAGGCTTTAGGGTTAAATATCACCAAACCATATCATGATCTGTAATGACCCTTTTTCAAAATTTTATTAAAATGCCAATTTTTCCATTTTTTCCCCAAATTCGATCTTTGACTAGTTTTACTGTTTTGACCTCCAAATCAACCCAAATGCTCCCAAATATTCTGTAGGAGTGTATGAATGATATTGAGACTTTAATATTAGGTTCAGGGATGTTTTATGGCCCTCCAAATACTGCTGCAAACTTAATTTGTATTCTGATCAATATATGTAATTTTGACTAGTAATTTGTGCATCAAATCCCCCTGGGGTAACCCTGCAAATGGCCTTCCACATGCCTCCAAACTCCCACAAATTTATGAACAGAGGTATGTAATGTGTTAATTATGTGATTAAGGTCTCATATACACCATTAATTGATTTTTACTATTGTTCTAACCCTCTCACATTCAACAGCAAAAACCCCCAATTCGACCCTTGGGGAAATGGCACTATTTCACCTCTCAATACAAACAAACTGAGTAAAAATGCTCAAGTACAGTACATGAAACTTGTAGAATATATCCATGGAAGTATATGAATCACAAATATATCAAATAATCATCCATCCATTCGAAATAATCAACCCTATAGGGTCATACATCAAAGCATTGGGGAAATGGACATTGTGTGCTCATTAATCAATATTTTTGCATACAACCAGTGGGTATTTCGACCTCATACTTTTTGAATATTAATAAAAAAGTATATGAAGCTATTAAAATCAGAAATATATAATTAGAATCTCTCCCAAGAAGCACAAGAGCTCACCAAAAACGCCCTCCCTCAAGGAGCATGAATATTCCTTCAAAACTGGAAACGGTGGAGAGAAAGTGCTGCACTAAACCAAACCATGAAACTTCCTGTAGCTGCTACCTGCAAATAAAAATCCATTAAAGCACCATGAAAGACCTAAGTGGCCTCTCCAAACACCAACTTGGATGGGAATCTTTCACCCTCGAAATTGGCTAAGGCAAGAAACTAGTCATCCACTAGTTCTCTCTTCACAAATGCAATTTTTCTCAAATCATCAAAAGCCATTCTCATACTTCATTTCTACATTTTATAACCAACATTATCCTTCTAAGGGTCGAAATCCTCTCAATAGATTCAATAGATTTCCATTTAGGAAATATTCCACATTTGCCACTTGTCTCCTAGATCCAACATTCCATCTTCTCCCAAATTCGATTTTGAGTCTCTTTGGCTTCTCCAACTCCCATGAGCGCCTTTCTTGAGCCTATTTTTGGGGCTGACATGTCATAGTGGTCAGATGTAAGAGGTCAGGTCTGCAATTTTTCATAGTTGTCATAGATGCTCCATCATTGGTGTCATAGGGGCTAGGGAATCTAGCCCAAGTGTCCACAAACTTCCAATTTGACTCTTTATCTTCCATGGAGGTTACCAATCCTTCCCAATTCGACCTAAGATGCTCAATGACATGTGTTATGACTTACCAAATCACCCAACAGTTTTCACCTTCCCATTAATTCGAATTTTCAAGAGAGAGATACCATGTATTATGAAAAATCAAGCTAGTGTGGGTCCCACATCCTCCATATGTCTCCAAAACCATTTTCCATCTAGGATTTCTCTTGAATTTCTTTATTCACTCTATTTATTAAATAATTGAACCCTTCTAATGTCTAAACATCATTTATTAGCTTCCTTATTACCATTCCACATGTGCCCATCCAACCTAGGAAACTAGTAGGATTGATGGGATTGTCTTACTATGAAATTATTTGAATGGGGACATTACATGATCTTTATTTTTTTGACTCAAGAGCAGTCAAGCGTATTGGAGTTATAAAATATCTTGTAGTTAGTCTTACACAACTTCCCATGAAAAGTATTTTGATGGATATTGTGGTTGTTGATATCCCTCCTAAATATGGAATGCTCCTGTCAAGGTCATGGACTAAAAAACTTGGTGGTACATTGCAAATGGATCTTTCTTATGCAACTATCCAGGTGTTTGGAGTTGAACAAAGAAGACTATATAGGGAAGTACAACTCTCTTACCTGGTTAGTGACCATGAAAATCCAACAAACCGTCTGATTTATGCAGTTCATGAAGATATAGGGTCACAGCATGTTGCATTTGAATGATGAGGTTATAGGATCTGTACAAGTGAAGAAAGAGGTTTTAGTTTCCCAAAGTATTGAGGTGCAGGACATATTGTGGCAAATGTATCTTGATGGTTCATCATCTAAAGAGGGAACAGGGGCAGGAAATCTATTGATTTCTCCAGGAGGTGAGATAATTTCCCTAATGTACAAGCTTGAGTTTCAGAAAACAAATAATACTGTTGAATACGAGGCTCTTATATTTGGTTTGAAAGCTACAAAAGATCTAAATATTCAGCAACTGGCTATTTTTGGAGACTCCGAATTAGTGGTTCAACAAGTTAAAAATGTTTATCAAGTGAAACAACAGTTGCTAAAGGTTTACAGAAATGAGGTATGGGACCTTGTTGACAATTTCTTTTCAGCATATCCTTTATTCCAAGAGATCATAATCAAACATCAGACTCACTCGCTTTAGCAGCCACTTATTTCAAAATTCCTAAACAAACTCAACTTAGGTATCCATTTGAGGTTAGATATAGACCATCGGTTCCAGATAATATTAAGCACTGGAGGGTTTTCATGATGATCGAGAGATTAAGATATTTCTGGAACTGACAAGTAAGTTTCCCACTTCACTAATTGATTATGATGAGGATACTAATATAGACGAGTATGTTTCTTGTCTAAAAAATTCAATTGCTAATCATGATATAATTGAATTAAAGGGAAATTTCATCCCGAAAGGTCTTGTACCATTGGAGATATTGTTTTCTAATAATGATATATTGCTAAAACCTATTGTACAGTTGTTTGAGGAGAATGTGATATATTGTAACATTGGAACTCCTGCTAAACCAAGATTGATAAAGTTGTCCAAAGCACTTTCAGATGAGCAAAGAAAAACATATTTTAAGTTGTTGGAATATTTTGTTGATATTTTTGCTTGGTCTTGTGAAGACCTGAGGACTTATGATAACGGTATCATCCAACATAAGATCCCATTGAAACCAAACACAAATCCTTTCAGAAAAAATTTGAGATGGATGAATCCAGTATTGCTCCCTGTTATCGAAAAAGAGGTTAAAAAATTGTTATATGCAAAAATCATTGTGCCTCTCAGATACTCTACCTGGGTAGAAAATTTAGTGCCTGTGCGTAAGAAAAATGTGGAAATAAGGCTATGTGTAGACTTTAGAAATCTGAATAGATATTCTCTCAAAGATAATTACCTGTTGCCTAAAATAGATGAGATTTTGCAAAAGGTAGTTGATGCTCAAAGGATATCCATGATTGATGGCTTCTCATGGTATAGCAAAATTGATGTACATGCAGATGATAGAGAAAATACAACCTTTACCACTCCTTGGGGGACGTTCATGTACGACAAAATGCCTTTTGGTCTCATGAACGCAGGTGCAACCTTTCAGAGGGCTATGGACATAGCTTTTGTGGGAGAAAAGGAAAGGTTTGTGGTAATTTATTTAGATGACATCATAGTTTTTTCTAAGTCTAATGAAGAACATCTTAGACATCTAAGACAGAATTTTCTTAAATGCAGAAGGTTTGGGTTATCTTTAAACCCAAAAAAATATCATTTTGCTATGCAGGAGGGTAAGCTCCTAGGCCATATAGCCTGAGCTAAAGGAATTAAGATAGATCCTGACCGAGTTAAAGTTATCTTTAAGATCAGTATTCCCATAAATAAAAATGACATTCAATCTTTTATCGGGAAAGATTAATTTTTTGAGGTGGTTTATTCCTAATTTTGCAAATATTGTCAAGCAGATCACAACGATGCTCAAGAAAGATGAATAAGTTAAATGGACACCTGAAGCAAGATCACGGGGGCTTCACTAGAAGACAATATAATACCACGTTCATTCATATTGCGGTATTAAATATTCATGAAAACCTAAAAATTATATTGCGTATATATTAGGGGGCAAAGGGCTTTTCTATTTAATGTAACAATACAAAAATACTTTGGGGTCTTTTTTATATGGGCGGGCTAACAAATATCTGCCAAATGGAGATGGCGGGATCACGGCCGGATGAGAAATCGGGTTGAGGCAAGGCTCGAGCTTACCAGTACGCAGGGAATCGCATCTTGAGGCATGATTGAGGCCAGGGGTTTCGTGGTGAAGTGGGTTTCCAATCGATCATAGTCGAGAGACACTAGTCATTGACAACCAATTTTTACCAATAGCACTCAGCCAGTTGTTACCAATAGCCTTGGGAGGCTCTAAGCCTCCAGGGCCTGTTATAGGCCCTCGATAGGCCTTGGGGGCTTGAATACCTAACCACTCGTGCCTATTACAGGCCTTGGGAGGTTTAGTTAGCCTCCTAGAGCTTGTTAATGGCCCTGGGGGCTTGGATACCTAGCCCACAATAGGCTTAGTCAGTGATTGGGGAACTGCAACATGCAATCTAAATGTTGTACTATGTGTATTGGCTCTAGTGACATACAAGAAGTGATCTCCTATCTCTTCATTAGACCATTAGATGTTGCAAATCATAATGATATGTGGTTGAGTAATTGCATTGTGGGTGAAGTAATGTGCATCCACGATATACATCGAAAGAAGCAAGGTGCATTGTAGAATGCATGTGGGGTCATAAGAGGGGTATCATATCAATATACTAGGTAGAAATATAAAGGGGTATAAAAAATGTTAATGAAACAATTGATACATACAATATCTAGTGAAAATAGGGGGTTTTTTAAATTGGGAAGGCATATTGGGAGGGGGTTAAAAAAAATGATTTTGGAAGGTATTTTCCAATACTTAGTGAAATTAGGGGTATTGTTTCATATGCCATGATCGAACGTGCTATGATAGTTGTTTATTGAGTGAAGCCCTCGTGAGCAAGATCATCTTTTGAAAAAATTAAGCAGGCCCTTACTGAAGCTCAAGTGATGGTAAGTCTAGATTTCTCAAAGTATTTCTTAACATTTTCTTTTGCATCTGAGGATACTATTGCTGCAGTCTTGTTGCAAAAGAATTCTGAAGGTTTGGAACAACCTATCTCCCTTTTTAGCAAAACGTTAAGAGATTCAGAACTTAAGTACAATATGCTTGAAAAATAGGCCTATGATTTAGTCAAAGCACTTAAGTTCTTTAGAATCTATCTTCTCCATTCCAAGATAATTGGTTATGTTCCTAACGTCGTTGTTAAAGAATTTCTTGTACAACCAGACAGTGAAGGAAAGAGGGGACGTTGGATAGAAAAGATAATGGAGAATGATGTGGAAATAAAACCTACCAAGCTATTCAAAGGACATGGCCTCACTAGTAGAAAATGAGAGATAAATGACCAGGTGACCAAAAAATTTGGTCACCATAGTTTTTTCAAGGTATAAATGACCAAACTTGAGTGAGCCAACTAAAAATGACCAGAGGAATGACCAATTGGGTCACAGGATAAAATATATGACCAACTAACAAGTTATTAAACTAAAAATGACCACATAAAAATAACATTAAGAATATGGATTGGTCATTTATTTGGTCATTGTTAGTTGTGTCACTCCGACAATGGAAAATTGCAATTTTGACAATGAATTTGTACAATTTTCTAAATTTTAACGCTGTAGATGGATTCAGAGACCCCCTTTTACTATATTTTAATGCTGGAAATGAGTTCAGAGACCCCCTCTTAGGAGGTCTCTCTCTGAATCCATCTGCAGCGGTAAAATTTAGTAAATTGTAGACCCCCTCAAGGATTCAGTGGGGTTATTTCAAGGGGGTCTCTGAATCCATCTACAATGTTAAAATTTAGTAAATATGTCATCATCGAATCAAGCTTGCAGTTTGGTGTTTCTTGTTAGTTGCGTTGTCATGTTACATAATCAATGTCATTACATTGAGGTCGTTATGCTGGTCATGGTCATATCTCATTTGGAAAAAATCATCATTGTTTGACCCTCTCGACACTTAGTTGAAATTTTGACAATTTATTTAGTCATTATGGCATGTCAGTTGAAATACAACAATTTCATGTCATCCATTAATTTGTTGGATGCATTCGTTCATCATTTTTCTCCGTTTTCCTAAGCTCGGAAAGTTAAAGTTCCCCTCCCGGTGTCTCTTCGCTGAAAAATGCCAATATATTCCAATTTTGAAAAGAAAAGAATATGCGCCCAGGCTTTTCCTTACAAGTGTTACTTTTTCCCTTCACATTCAATTAAAAAAAGGCATGGTCTTTATTCCTTTGTTTATCCCTACTTAAATCTCTAACCCATTCATTTTTCCTTCGAAGCCCTATTCCCTAAAGTCGTGCCCCTTTTGAATCCCATTAAATAATAATAATAATAATAATAAATTTCCTGAATACCTATGTGTTACCTTTTCTTCCTAGACCTTATTCCCTAAAGCCTTGCCCCCTTTTGAATCCCTTTAAATAAAAAAAGAGGGAAAACCAAAATCTAAAATATATAACAACATAAATAAAAGGACAATTTTTAAAATTAGAAGGATTGGGAGGTGGAGGACTCTTTTCTTATTACTGAATTGAGTGATCAAATTTAGACTTAGGCTCAATATTTTCTTTACTCTTAGAAAACATTTTGGTCTAAGAAGATCATAATAAGGCATATGAACCTTGTAATCTTGAATTTGATCTTAACTTATGCAATGATAATATTATTTTTATCAATTTTTATTTTAAGTTAAATTTTATTTCGATTATTAAATTTTTAATTTTATATTATATAAATAAACAACAATTAAACAATATATATTATATTACATAAATAAATAAATAACAAAACTATTATATATATATATATATATATATATATATATATATATATTAAAAATAATATATAAATAAATAAAAATAACAAAATATTATATAGTATATATTAAAACTAAATATATTATTTCATATAATATTTTAAAAAGATACAAACAATCCATAAAACAAATCCCGCCTAAGTACCGAAGTACCCTGACCTCCCAACCTCCCATCGAACAAACCTCCCGTTATTTTTGGTTGGTGATTTAGAAGATTCCAGCCTTTGACAGCTTTTCAAGTGAAAAGTGTTCATTTGAAATGCTATGATTAGAGAAAAGGGTTTTGCATTGCAATGAAAGATTTTCTCTATATCAAATGCAGTAGACAGTATCTGGCTCGATAAGTTAACATTTGCGTGTGTTTTTGGAGTTTCATGCCCATAGGTAATTCTTATCCTGATTGATGTAATTTTTGTTCTTAAAAATAGAATTAGGGTTACGGTGAAAGTCTTTAGACGCCTTTGATTACTAGAAAAAAGTTAAAGTATTCATAATGTGCATTTTCATGCAATTTCGCCCGCAGTGAAATTATTCATAATTACTGGAGGGTTATACCCTAAAAAATTCGATGAGCATTTGGCAGTTCAATATTTTTTGTACTCCCCGAACAACTCTGAAATTGTTTAGAGTTACCGAAGTTTTATAAACCCTAAAAGCCTCCACCAGCATCTGGAAGATCAAGGTTTGGGCACCACGTTTTTAGATGGTGTGAGCATAATCGACGTCATTTACAGGAGCTGTCAATCTGGTTGAAGCTAGTGAACGATCTCTTCTAATATTTGACCCTTACATGATATACATGCAATTGTTTGGCGATCCCATCCATAGAGATTTGACCCCCCATATCTCTTTAATATCTCAGAGGAGAACCGATCAGATGTAGTCCATTTTTTGATCTGGTGGAGCAGATCAAAGGAGAAACGATGACCCTTATGTTTTTTGTTTTTTCCATAAAGGAGATAGAAAGATACAAATTCAAGGGTAAGCCCACTAGGCGCAGGCACTGTTCAACAGTTGAAGAAATAAGTAATTCAACCAAGTTAATGCAATTTCTTTCATATACATAAACTTATGGTTATGTTCACTCTTTTGATGATGTAGGGTTTTTTATATTTCTGTACAGTTTGAAAATTTATAATCATATCTCATTTTTTATTTGAAACAGTGCACACCAAAACTATGCTCTTATGGAAACAAAATGGCTAAATATGTCGCCTTACCTTCAGGTGGGAGCAGGTGGGAACATGGGGGCACAAGGATAAAGCAAGCAATCGGTGACAAGTCATGCATCTCCAGGGATGGCAAGATCAAGAAAGGAAAAAGATCCCTTCGACAAACAACGAGTTCGATTGATTAGCAGATAGGTTCCACTGTGACTTGAGGCATTGTCACTATTTTATGAGTACTTTTATCTCGAGTATGTCTGTATGTCTATGACTGACCTTCTGTCAGTGACTGGAAAATACCTCAAGTCATTTTTTATTTGAAACAGTGCAAAACAAAACTGAGAGAAAAATTCAAGCTACTGTATAAGGATATTTGCTCTATGACTGTGAGTTTGAGAGGGGGGGCAAGCTGTCTTGTTCCTTGTTACATGCATTCTGTCAGGTATTTGTTGGAGAGGATTTTTTCCCTTAGCTTGCATGCATTATGCTATGTTTTTGTTTGGAGGCAATTTTCCCTTAGCTTGCTTGCATTTTTCTGTGACATAGTAAGAGAGCGCATTTCTGCCCAATATGCTCACAGTGTGTTTGATACTGTGTGTTTTACTTTAAAGATGGAAAAATCTCACCGATTACAACTAGTGTCCAATTCTAACTAGTGTAGGCCGTATTTGATTTTTGTGTATATTATTGTATAGCTGGGCGAGCTCCTTCAATGACTCGACCCATGCAAATTAAAGGTTGTAGTGTATTTTTTATATAGTAAGGAGGACACTCCCATAACCTTTTACAAGGAAAACTTCCTTAAAAACCTACCAACCTCCTGCATTCTTTATGTCAACACTTTTCCGGCCGATCCAGCACACCAGCGGCTCCACATTACTAATATAATATACTTTATGAATTTTATATACTGTATATTATATGTGGATATAATATACGAATATATTATATTTTATGAAATTTTCCTTTTTTTCAGGATGCATTACTGATAAGACCTAAAAATGAGAGATTGTTATGCTCAATCTGTGAAAGAGAGAGGGTGTCCATGGCAGTAATCGGAAAAATCAGGTTGATAATTGTACGTACATGACTATCTGTTGTTTGAGAATCATGGTTGTGGTTAAACAAATACTCTCCACGTTCATGTTCAATTCGATCAATGCGAAGATAGTGACTTCTATGCTTACTTCTTAGTTTGAAGTTGATAGTTAGTTCTCTATATTGAAATAGAGTTCTTGATGTGTTGCATGGGATATTTTTTTGAAACTATTATGTAATTTTTTATATGAATTTCAAATTTCTTTTGGTTGAACAATCTTTTGACAAAGTCTTTATGGAGAATACATTCGTGAAAACTTGACCTGTAGTTTGATAAAACTTGAGGATGGGTGTTTGTATTGTTCCTATTGCCCAATGGCTGGTATATTAGTCAAATTTAGTCCACATTGGTCTTTTTTTTGTTGGTCATCCCTTGATTGAATTGTTATATTCTATGTTTTGACGTGTTTATATTTTGTTTCTACAATATAACGTAAGTAATGATGATATGTTTGATCTACAGTGGTGATGGGAGAATAGTACTCATTGATAGCTTGGAAATGGAGCATTATGTTTTAAATGTTCTACCCCCTCCTCTTCCAGCAGTTGATCTTCACCTTGAGAAGGTAATTTGTCAAACTAGCTGTTCCAAATACCATAGGTGGAAGAGATTTGTAGAATGCTTTTTCAAATTAACAGTTCAAAATACCATAGGTGGAATAGATTTGTAGAATGCTTTGTCAAACTTAGATGGTCACAAGTCATGGTATTTTTGGTATTTTGGTCAGACAGCCATACCATGGTTTGCTTCAAAGTGTTTTAGCTGCAGCTAGAAGGAAACTTGAAAACATGGGTACATAATATTTTTATTTTTTTAATGTCCATAAATGACCACAAAAGTAGGTCAATGGGAGCGAAAAGTAGAAGCTCAATTATAAAACAAACTAAATTACTGAATAAAAGAAATAGCCAAAGGTATATGCATATACAAATGATAAAGTCTTATTCATGCTCATCATAAGAGCAGGCCCCGATGTTTGTTTTCAATGTGGTACTTTTTTTAATAAGTTCATGCTCATCATAAGAGCAGGCCCCCAACATGCTGAATTATGTCTGTTTCTCCCCCTTTTGACTGTCAAATAGGGTTGTTTAAGCATGTAATATTTTCATGAATGCAATAGTACAGTTTAATCAACTTAGAGAGTGTTGCTCCCTTCTCCTATTAAGTACAAATATACTTCTTTATCTAAAACAAGAGTAAGCATAAAAGGGTACAACCATTCCTGTCAATAGAGGGCTGCGCCCACCTCTACTAAACTCAAGTCTAAGGTTATAATTATAGAAGGGGGGTAGTTCCGCCCTCATAAGGAGAGACGCTCTCCACAACAATTATTAAATAACTGTACACAGATACTTAACACATGTCGTCTCTAAATCGTGAGACCAACCATGAGTATAACAGTATATAAAAACAATATAATCTTCGGCTTTTAACCGAGAATCCGAGCTAAGATTACAACCAATCTATAAACATATTAAAGAGTGACGAGGGATCGTCACCGTGAAACCACATTCTAGTTGCACAACAGCATATATAATTAACCCAAGGCATTTGCTCTCAAAACATAGGTAAAACTTATAAAGCACATATCTATATGAAAGTGTTGTCTATTCTCAAGAGGCCAAGCTACCAATTTAACACGCAGAATATAAATTCATGCAAAAAGCGGAGGATTTGGTTCTTTTTGACGCCAATCCAGAAGCTTAACCCACAAAGTATAAATATATATAGTTGCTTTCGTATTTGTTTTACATCAAAGTTAGTGCTATGGTATTCTGAAGAAGTTAATCGATAATTCAATAGAGAGCCTTTGCACTCTCAAATAGAACATATATTCACATTATTTAGAAAAATGGTTGAAGTCTGGACACTAGCATTTCAAGGCCGCAATGAGATCCTCCCATACCATACAATAAATTATAATAAAAAGAGGAGTCGGTCTCGCTCTCATAAGAGATTAACAACGATATAAGAAAAGTGCCTCATACTAGCTCATAATTAGTTCAAAAAAATTGAATATGAACTAGACTTTTACTCCTACTGTACATTGCGCTAAATCTTCGAACCTAAGAAAATCTTAAGACAAGTTCATTATCAATTAAAATTAGCTTTAAATCATAATTTAACACAACTAGATATCTATATAAATTTAAATTATTACACTGCATTGTTTACTAATTGTATGCTTTGGAAGGTTTCTGATGTCAAATCACCTCAACCTCAATAATTGGGAAGGATACCCAAAGGCCAATGGCCACAGCAATGGAAATGTCTACTTAGCAAGATTGGAATATCATAGAAATGATAATGTATTTGTTATTAGGCAAGTGCAGGAGCCAACAATGAATCAGTTGATGCAAGTTATGGTTTAGATAAGGAAAAATAATAATGCTTTGTTGAAACATCAACTGATGCAAATTAATAATAATAATAATTAGCTGATGCGAATTCTTATTAATAATAATAATCACCCACTTCCCAAAACGTTGTATCGAATGGCAATGTACATAGTTAACAGTTGGATCTGGACCATGCAAACCCTAGAGATGGCATTGGCATAAATAACATTATTTACAAGTGGTTAGAATGCAAGTCACTGTAATTAGATCAAATTGCCATCTGAAATTGATAAAGTCTTGTAAGTATTATCATTGAATTATATATATATATTTTCTCTCCTCTTTATAGTCTTTAAGAAAGATAAACATTTTACTTTCTATGTTTTGGAATTTGGATCCTATTTTCCCCTCTATTACCTATTACTGGCACATAAGGTTTTTGAAGCTGGTCTTATTTAAGGTATATGTACTTCTACTATTGTGTTTTGAATCTATCTGTGTTTTCACAACTCCTTAAACTTCTATCAATAACAGGGGAAATATATAAAATCTTTGCTTTAACAATTTTCACTTTTATCCTCTAATTTGAATTTAGAGTGTTGTTACTTTAGAACCTGGCGTTCTATCACTCGGTGAGTTAGATTTTATGTGTTAAAATTATAATACTTATTGCCAGAGTTTATCAGCATTAACCTTTCACTTTCAATTTCAGATTCGAGATATAGTGTCCTTGTTAGATTGTGCCCTGCTTGGGAAGATTTGAAAAATTACCTTATTGCTAAAGCACGTAAACCCTTTGAGGTTTATATTTGCACTATGTCAGAAAGAGATTATGCTTTGGAGATGTGGAGGCTTCTTCATCCCGAGGCAAGATTAATCAGTCATAGTGAACTCCTTGATATTGTTAGCCAAAAGCAAGCAATATATTGGTTAATATATATTCATATTTATAATTGGTTCATATACACTTTTCATTTAAAGTGTTTTTTCAAATTTGAGAAAAGTATGTTGGAATTACTGTTTTCAATTAATTGGTCATGCTTTTATTGATCCTGTGATGTAAATAGGCATACCAAATATTCAAATTGTTATTCAATGTATCACCCTAATAGTAGGATCTTTGCTTGTTTTTTAAATCCGTTCATTTGAAATAGGCTTTAGAAAGTCTTTACTTAATGTCTTTCATAGTGGGATTTGCCACCCCAAGATTGCAATGGTAATTGGTGACTGACTAAAGGTTTGGGAGGGAAAATATCAACCTCGTGTTCATGTTGCTCCAGCTTTTGCACCATACTATGCTCCATTGGAAGAGGTACTGCTCATTTATACTGTTTTGATCTGTTAGTATTATGAGAGATAATCATATCTTCGGGCAGTCCAACTTTATATCTCTACTAATTTCTTAGTTTTTGCTCTGCAAAAAGGTCAACCTGTACCAATATTGTGTATTGCAAGAAATGTAGCTTGTAATGTCAGAGGTGGTTTTTTTAAGTGAGTAATATGTTTTTGGGTTCCTGGTTTTTTTAAGTGAGTAATATGTTTTTGGGTTCCTTTCAATTTTGGATGATAAAAGTCTAGTATTGATTACACATTTTAAAAAAACAGATTCACCTGCAAGAAAGAAATTCATTTATGTTCTACTTGATTAATGGAAATACCCTTTATGTTGTCAGGAGCTACATATGATTTAATTTTGTGGGATGCTTATTATTATAGAGATTTTGATGAGGGTCTTTCTCAAACAATGGCCAGAATCTTATATGAAACTGATGTGGGAGATCTTCCATGTGCACCCGATGTCAGTAACTACTTGGTGAGAGAGGTGAGAAATCTCTAGCTTCTCTTTGTCATGTT
Source organism: Larix kaempferi (assembly GCA_027924585.1). Taxonomy (NCBI): domain Eukaryota; kingdom Viridiplantae; phylum Streptophyta; class Pinopsida; order Pinales; family Pinaceae; genus Larix; species Larix kaempferi. The sequence continues at coordinate 18,024,898 of BSBM01000931.1, read as the reverse complement.
GTTTTTCATATTCTGTTGTTGGATTATATTCCTTGTGTGTCGGGTCCCCCATGACTGCTTCAACATTCATGTCTGACTGACATTCTCTTGTTATTTGTCTTCTTTGGGGGTACACAGGATGAAGCAGCTATAGCAAATGGCAATATTAACTTGCCTATGCCAGATGGCATGATTTATTATGAATTTGAAAAGGGGTTGAAACAAGTAATTTCTATCCATTTTATAGCTCAATGCTGGGTTGATTATATTATGAATAATGGATTGAGCATTGAGAGCAATTTGTTAGTTCTAGCAGATTGCCCATTGTTATCTCGGTTTATTGTCCTAAGTACATTAGGACCTACTATGCAAATCAATCTCTTGTTTACAATTTTGATTGTTTCTTCAGGTTGAAAATGTAGTTCCAAAATCTAGCGCTTCATGTATTGTGATGGACACTCAAGATCCAAAATCATTTATTCTCCCCCTTCAGGAAGAACAACCAATTGTCATTCCTCCATCCGATATCCGGACCCAACCACATGACAAGGTTCCTGAACATTCTCATGGATTTCCACCTATAGAGTCTTCTCATTCTAAAACTGTTGGTGCTTCAGAAGCAAGTGCTGATGGTTCACGAGGTAGAGAAGGAGAAATCCCCGAAAATGAGTTGGATCCAGATACAAGGATGAGACTGTTGATTTTACAGCATGGACAAGACAATGGGGTGCACAACTCCAACTCTACAGGTCCCCCATCATATTTGATGTTTATGCCACAAAGGAAACCCCAACTTAATCAACTTCCCTTTGGATGGGTAGGAGCAGAAGAGACAATATGCACCCAGCTTATAAAATCATCACAAGGGATAGCCTTTAGACCCGAACCTCAAACTATCGATACAGGACATTCTAAGAATTCCTTTTATGGTGGCCCAGAATATCCTCCTGGCATGGATATGCATAATTGTGACTCTAGAAGGGGACCGCCTAAAGAGGTACATAGAAGAACTCTGAGACTTGTTTCTTATTAGAATCTCATATCAGGATATTCATGTATTTTTACATATGTGCAATAAAAGAATTGGCTTATTCATGCTGTGAATGTACTACGCTTTGGTATTGGATATCCATTGATAATGAATAATTTTCTCAAATTGACAATATAGCTGGTTTATTTGACAAGATAGTGTCTCTCTACAGGGATTTCGTGTCAATAAGAAGCTCAGGCCTGATTTCATGTTTCGTGATTACTCTCCCTTTCGATGTATTCTTCTTCTTTGCAACCATCAGAGGAAGTACTAGCTAGATATTTACGTTTACTAAGGGAATCAATTTAGTTTTTTATGTTTTTTATTCAATGGGGATGAATGCATTTGTGGAGAAAACTTTAGTTTTGTTGATTTATCTAATGATTCACCTCTCTGAAACTTTGTCTACATCCATTCAAGCTTTATTCATGCACATTCATCTCATTGATGCTCATGGGATATGTGCAATTTTGAAAGGAGCAGTCACAGGGCATTCTATTGTAGGTTTGCAAAAGTATTCTATGACTATTTTTATAAGATTATAATTTATAATATTAGGTTATATTTAACTTGAGATTACTTTTATCCATTTTATAAGAGAATCAACTCCTTTATAACATAATATAAAATTTAATTGGTATTGTCTTTATCCATTTTATAAGAGAATTAACTTATGAAGAGATTACTTTTATCCATTTTATAAGAGATTCAACTCCTTTATAACACAATATAAAATCTAATTGGTATTGTTTTTATCCATTTTATAAGAGAATTGACTTATGAAGTGACACATTGCTTTCAACTGAACTTTTTAGTGAGACATCATTAAAATTTACACTTCGAAAGATTTCTAGAATGGTTAATTGCAACAATTGGATAATTTTAGTTACTATGTTAAATCTATCTACTATATTTTTTACATCAATGATCTTATTTAAAAAGCTGAAGGATTGGAATTACTATGAGAAATCGGTTAATTGTGTTTCTCCTTTGCTTATGCATCTTGTATCATAACCTTAGATGCCTCTTTCCTTCTTTTGTTAGTATCCTTCCATTGGTTTCTGTGTAATGCAAGTGAAATTAAGCCCCATAAACAATATCCTTTTTTGCTTATAGGGAACCATACGCCACAACTTGGTTTCATAGCATGTGGAGATGGGAATAGCTATATTAGGTGAGGTGAAAAACAATTAAAAGATTTGCAAATACCCACAGGACTTGTTTGTTTATCCAAGGTAACATACCTATTGCAAGTACTTCAATACAGTCAATGCATTGATTATGTTTGTGTTAGCAAGAATACAAAGGTTTTTGGTGGAAGAGGAGATGACCTATCTTTGAGAGAAACCAAAAGCTCTATAGGGGTTGTTGGAAGACCTTGTACATGTGACATACAAGTTGCTAGTACATAAGAGAAGACATTAGGTGTCCAACATAGGTTAGATGACAACACGAAAGGATCATATAATTAGATTTTTGCACTAAAGGAAATGGTACGAGGATCCTCTCCAAAATCTTGTCATGACAGTAATAGTTATTCAGTGTTAATATGTCCCTCTTGTTTTTTATAGAAGAAGCTTCCATCCTTATAACTTGGTGCATTACTTATTTTAGAGTACAAATGCTTCCAAGTTATTGTGATTTCTTTGAAAATCTTCTAACAAGTGTAGCAGTTAAAAATCTAATATGTATTTCTGTCTCCAGTGCTCAAATGAGGGGCTTAGCATTGTTTTTAAAAACCCACCTGCAAATGGGTTGCAAACATTGGAGAATCACATGCAGAAGTAGTGTCCCTACTCATAAACATTTTGTAATTTTCACTTTTATGTATTTGTGAGTGTATGTTTTGCATTTTTTTAGAATACATAGTGCAAGATGTTTATTTTTCCATTAGATATGGAAGTTAGGCCTTGACTGAAGGATAAGACTTTTGTGCTAGGTTGAAGTAGTAGGACAAATACCACGGAATGAAATAACACAATAAAGTCAATGAAGTTAAGCCATTTGAGTAGGTGAACTTAGAACCTAATTTTGAAAGATACCATGCTTGTGTCTTAGATCATTGATGTAAAATTATATAATATATTCTATTTAAGGGTGCTAGCTCAATGGTAGAGCACCTGCCTTATAGGTAGGAGGTTGGTGGTTCGATTCCACCGTGCCCTATTTATATTCTAAAACCACTAAAAAAAATATAAATGACTAAAAAATGATCAAAATTGCATACAAACGACCACCAGTACAACATGAGAGATAAGTGACCAAAAAAATGACCACAATATGCATATAAATGACCACTTTTGAGTTGGCGATCGCTGGTAGCAAATTAGCAGTCATTTATCACGTTACAAAAAATGTGGTCATAAATTTGGTCATTAATTGTCACAATTAATGACCAAATATATTACCAAATTAATGACCAAATATATGACCACAAGATAAGCTATAAATGACCAAGCTAAATATGACCACATTTTTTGTCGTGTGATATATGACCGCTAATTTGCTACCAGTGGTCACCAACTCAAAAGTGGTCATTTATATGCGGATTTTGGTCGTTTTTTGGTCACTTATCTCTCTTTTTGTACTAGTGCCTTGCTAAGTTGTTAGCATATTCAAATTATGAATCTTTGGGGTTGAATCTTGTATTAAATAAGACATCAGGGACATAATTGCAGTCAAAACAGGTAAACAAGCAAATTTACAATAAGTATGCTCAGTCCTCCTGGTACAAAGATATAGTATATTTTCTCTTATATCTTCAATGTACACCAGAAATAGATAGGAGGAAATATAGGTCCTTGAAATTGAAAGCAAAGAATTACTACATAGTTGAACAAACTTTGTTTTGGAAAGACCCTGTGGGAATACTTCTACGATGTGTAGATAAAGATGAAGCAGATTTAATAGCAGCAGATTTGCATGCTGGTGCTTGTGGTGGGAATCGATATTGGAAGGATATTGCTTTTAAGATTTTGAGGGCAGGCTATTATAGCCACTAATTTTTTCATAAAATGGGTAGAGGCGATTCCCACTAGGAAGGCAACTGATAAAGTAATCATATTAACTTCCTAGAAGAGAATATCCTAAGCAAGTTTTCCTTCCCAAGAAAGCTCGTAACTGAAAATGCTGCAACTTTTAAGTCTCATGAGATGGTGCATTTTTTTGAAAGGCATAACATAATACTTAAACACTCCAAACCATATTACCCACAATAAAAAAAACTATAAAGAAACCATTTGGGGTCACACCATTCATCGTCCATTCAAAGCAAGGTTATTCTATCCTTTTCTCAAGAGACATGGCGACCATTTTTTTTGTCTCCATTATTCAGTCTCATCAACCAAGGAAAGGAGACAAGAGCATTCAAGGAAGGAAAATACTCTCATGATGGTGCAACATTGGAGGCCACCTTCACTCCATCGAGTAACTCTTAGGTGTGCATATTGTAAATGTTACACCTCAAATTCTCACACTATGTACCATTGAGAGTCTTCATGTCATATCACCATGAGAAACATGATTTTTATGCCTCCTAAGGGTGTTAGGACCCTTTGTCATCATGTTGGTCCTTTCCCTAGTCACACTTGGAAGCAAATCTAACAACTTAGGGGTTGAAAACCACTTGACCTAACCCATTTATGGGCCTCCTAGAGATATTTTCGTGCCCTTCTAGTGGTGCAAGGCGCAAAAATTCCTTATTTTCACGTTTTGCATTCCTATGGGGACACGAAAATTACAAATTTTTGTGTTTTGCTCAGTTATGGAGGCGCGAAAATCCCTGAATAGCCATTATCCCTAGATTTTGGATCTTGGATTTCGAGGAGATTTTCATGGGATGAGGTCCCCCTTCGAATACCATCTCACATTCCCTCCTTGGCATGTTTGAGATCCTTTATCCACATCTTCCTCACTTAGATCCACAATATCCTCTTAATGTTTAGCCTCCCAAATCCTATAAGAAGAGAGCCATCCATGAGTTATGGAGGGGGATCTTGGAAACACCAAATCTATGGTCCTGTAATTCTTGGAGAACACTAATGAGGAGGTCATATTGATCTTAAGAGTCTTTCAAGGTGATGGAGGAGATATTGGAAGGAGATGATATCATCTTGGAAATCAAGGTATAACATTGTAATCAACTTCTTTGGCTTTATTAATGATAACTTGGCCTATTCTCCCATGTCTTGTATCTTGTTATATTAATGCATGATATGTTGTAGATTAGATATAGATTAATACATCTACTTGCTTGGAATTTTTGGTCCTTTGTCTTGTTTAACAGGTTCAATCCTTGAAGATCAAGCTTGGAGCTGGAGCTAGGACAACCTACAGGTTGGAGGTAAGTTTCACTTCTTCATTTCTTCTTCCATGTTCAATAGCTTATGTATTGTGCTAGATCTAGGAGAATATATCGCCATTTGTTTTGTTTCCATAATGGATTAAGTATCTAGGGTCTTAGTTATGTCCATGAGAGAGTTTAACTATCCGTAGGAAGAATTCTCTACCACAGAAATTGGTGACTCCACTAGGAAATTTTTTCCCTAGTTTCACCTTTGCTTACTTGTTTGGATCATCAAATACTCTTTTAAGTGTTGTTTCCCATCACCTTATATCCTCTTTAGTCATCATTGAGGACAATCTTGAACCTAGTACTTCATCCCTGCTCAGATCTAGGCATTAATTTTCCTTTTTTACACCTACAGGAAAAATTTTCGCTTCCCCAAAACACCTTGGAGAGCAAAAATTCCATATTTTCGCACCCCCACAGTGTCCTAAAGCGCGAAAATCTCATTTTTCAGTGTTGGACTGTACAGGAGAGAAAATCCTATGTTTTGGGTTTTTTGGGAGCTTTTTGTTGGGGTTTTCCCTAGTCTATTGGTTCAATGATATTTTCCTGACCTCTTATTGTCTGTTAGGAGATGTAAGTGCTCCTGCATCCACAGTTTGAGTGCATGGTTGTTTTCATTTTTAGGAATTTTTTACACTAGATTTGATTAAAATAAACATCAAATTTGAAAAAAAATCCTACAGCCAAAGGATCGTGTATCCTACAGTCCCTTTGACCCATATTAAGGTTTTTTCAACCTTTTGGGATCTTTTGTGTCATTTGGATTTCTTTGATTGGCTTTGAAAAACTTGGGACATCCTTGTATTTTGAAGTCATTTTCTTGGGTTTTACACTTTGTTTCTTTTGCATCTTTAGCTATTTTTGGTTATTGGAGTAGATCGATTCCTTGTTTCCATTTTTGTTCAAAGAAAATCTTATTTTTGTCTCTCGTTTGCTAGATATACAAGCTTGGAAAACAAAGGTATTCTTCTTAGCTTAGTTTGATCATTTGAAATTCTTGGTCTTACATTCATAAGAAGGAGAAAAGATTGTTTCATATTATTGTGCGTTTGAGTTACATAAATATATTGAATGTTTTTCTTTGCATTGCATTTGATTGGAAAAATTTATGGAATCTTTCTTTCCCATAGCTTAGATGTGTTATTTTTAAGTGTAAAAAGATAGGAAACAAATTAGAATTTTTGCATTGGTTACTGATATAAAGATCTCTTTTGTCACTTTAGGATAGTTTGGGTATGGTTTTATATGATTGATTACCATTCATTAAAAAGATAAAATTGCATTTGCATTGGACGGTTGTACATTTGGGAACGAAAAGAACTCTTCCTTACTTAGCTAGAAGTTCATTGAAGGAAAAAGACTTGCATAATTCATCCAAATTTGCATGGTTTGAGTCAAGTCTACACACCACCAAGTTGCACTTCCGCTCCCCTTGAGTAAAATAACAAGCCTTTAAAATTAAGACCCTAACTAAACACACATTAACCTCGTTTGAGGACATAAAAAGAATTGTATAGTTAGGTAGGACATCAAGGATAGGAATCCAAATAATTCCCCCTTGTCATTTTACATTTGAGACATAGTTCACTAGTACAAAATGAGAGATAAATGACCAAACAAACGACCAAAATCTGCATATAAATGACCACTTTTGAGTTGGTGACCACTGGTAGCAAATTAGTGGTCATTTATCACACAACCAAAAATGTGATCATATTTAGCTTGGTCATTTATAGCTTATCTTGTGGTCATATATTTGGTCGTATATTTGATCATTAATTTGGTCATATATTTGGTCATTAATTTGGTCATATATTTGGTCATTAATTGTCACAATTAATGACCACATTTTTTGTCACGTGATAAATGACCGCTAATTTCCTACCAGCGATCGCCAACTCAAAATTGGTCATTTATATGCATATTTTGGTCATTTTTTTGTCACTTATCTCTCATGTTGTACTGGTGGTCGTTTATATGCAAATTTTGGTCATTTGTTTAGTCATTTATCTCTTTTTAGTGGTTTCAGAATATAAATAAGGCACGGAGGAATCGAACCACCAACCTCCTGCCTATAAGGCAAGTGCTCAACCATTGAGCTAGCACCCTTGAATAGAATTCCTTGTGGATTGATATGAGAATAAAATTTCCAACAGTTAACACCATCTTGCCCAATTCTGGAAAAGGGTCACATACCTAGGTAAGCAACAAAGATTAGCCAATAGTCACCAAAAATGGTCATGTTAATGATAACCTTATTTTTCCAAAATCTCTCAAAAATCAAGAATGCAGTTGTATTGTCAAATTTTTCTCCGAGTGGTACCAAATCAAGAATCACAATTGTTTTTTCCTGATCTTGGGAATCTGCATTTGCTCCCATTGTCTTATCCTGATCTTGGGCATCTGCATTTGTTAGACTGCAACGGAAACCCATGTTATATTCAAATGTAGATTAGCTTGGTCCTCTTGACCACAATGCATATCATGTGTGTCAAACAGTTTTTGAGTGTAAATTCAACTGATCTAATAAAAATAGATATGTTTTGAGGAAAGGAAAAGAAAAAACAAAACAAAACAAAAATGAATTATTATATTCTCCAAATATATTGATTTTTAACCAAAACCTATACAATGAATAAAAAAATATGCAAGTACTTAACCCATACCTAGAGCTTTTGGACTTTAGCTTGAAAAGTGTAAGTTTTTGTGATAACAAATTACAAATAGTGTTTTAGTGTAAGATCCAAGTAAATGTAAGTATCTCTGTTGAGTTCATCTATTCCCTGTTGAGTTCATCTATTCCACCCAGAAAAACATGTGCAGACAAACTCACTAAAACAATTATAAGCATAGAGAACTTACAATTCATAAGCAACAATAATCAACAAAAGAGGAGCATACAACATTCACGGTTTTTACAAATGTATGGGCTTCACATTGAGTATCCATATTCCACTTTATTTACAATCTACACAAAAGGATTTCCAAACAAAAAAGTAAGCCTTGCCATGTTAAAAGTCAAAATAAACTATAGATTTGTTTTTGACTGAAAATTATAGCCACTTTTAGAGTTCCAAGTTTTAACAAAGAATCATCGAAAGATAATTAAATACATAATAGCCTCTATCTTACAATTTTTCATTGTAAGAAAATTAACTAAATATATAACATCCTCTAACTTAAATTTTTTACCCCGAGAGAATATGAGAACTGGTTTTAGCCAGCATCTAGGATGACTGTCAATGGGTCATCTATAGATACACTGCATATCTTGTAATGAGAGGAAGCTTTGCTAAAATACAATAGCAGGAAAGTTCTAGTGAATCTCGAAAAGTCCCACGACAATAAGAAAAAGAAGATAAAAAATGTTGTGCCAAAAAGACAGGCTACTAGAAAAACAACAAGAGAGCATGTCCATGACCACCTCCTTCTAAGGGGAGAGAATAAATTGAAGAACTCTCATGGCTGCTCAAAACTAAGATCGATACCATTAATATGATGTTTAGCACAACAACCATAAGATTCATCCATAACTACCCCACTCTTCTCTTCATCAACAAACCGAATGATTTGGGGTTCTAGCTTCATTCTGAATCTCAAGCTAGATGGGACTGTATTTGATGCGGGGAATCCAACACCTTCAATGGAGCATGTATTGATATATGACATAGCAGTAACATGGCCATTGTTAATTGCAACACCTGCTAATCTAGAATTAGTCGCAACATCCAAATCTAGCATGCCCTTGGCAGGGTTCAAATTAGCATTGTACTCCACTACAGAAGTTGGACTTGCAGGAATGCAGCTCAAAAAATTTGTGAGGTTTTTATAGGGTTCGAAATCTTCATTATGGAATGCAACAACCATTTTTTCTTATGAGATTAGTTCCAATCCATTCATCTATGGCCCAAGCTCCAAAGAAGAAGTTCCTGAGTTTTCTAGAACCTTTACAGGTAGTGAGTCCTTACCTAAACATGATGCTTGTGTTAGTATTCCTATAGCATTTTTAGATGTTGATTTTTCACTGTCCTGAACATGTTCTGTAATTGATGGCTTACTGGAATCTAATACGTATTGTTCAGACAAAGTCTGATTATTCACTTTAGGATTGGACATTTTATTTCTCATGAACATAGCTAGGCTAGAATTCCCAGGGCTTAATGATGGTGTCAAGTCCTGATACAGTGACTGGAATTCATTCACAAAATTGGATTCATATTTCATGCTTGTCTGAAAGATGTTAATGGGCACCTCAATTATCTCTGAAGTTTCCTTTTTTATGAATATCCCATACAAATATGAATGCAGAAGCATTGATGTTAAGTTATGACTAACAGCAATGCTTTTAACATCTTCAACAGAAATAGAAACAAAGGCTGAGTTTGCAGCATCTACAATTTGATCATGTTTTTGAAAAGACAACCCTGCACCCAACAGACGTGACTTAAGTTGTTAAATATTGGATTTTAAATTATTTGCACTTTGTAGTAGTATCATACAACAATCTTCAAAGAACACAATATGCTTTGTCATTGTAATCTGATTTGTATAGTGTCAAGAAAATCTTCAACATGTACATACCATCAATTCGACCAACCATATGTGTTGGCAAAGCTTCAAGTGTAGAACCTCTATTTTCCATCACATTCTACATCCAAATTTACTTGGTGAGTAGAGAAAACACATATCCATTTTGCTCCTCTTCTGCAACCAATGAACATCAAAACCTAATAAATAAATCTACAGACATGCAAACAAACCTATTGATACACCCCACAATTTAACAAATTAGTGAGAAAACAATGGCAACAATTACTATTGACTAAAATTTGATAACAAAGTTGCTGATCTTTCCCAGCCACAAGAATGTGGCTGTGGTAGGTGAAATAGGTATGTCAGATAGAAGATTGTCATGTCTTTAAGAATTAGAAGCACCTATTTTGGAATGTCTAAAACATTGAACAAACAAATGATTGTTCATTTCATCATACTTATAAAGTTTTTTCTCACCTCTGAATCGCATTTCTGCCCATCAAATCGATCAATGTGTGGTTGCTGCATTTATGGGCCACATGTAGAACCACCATTACTATCATACCAATCATTAGATGTATTCCCTGAGTGCCTTAAAGTTCAATATTTTTCAGTTCTTTCTACGGAATCTTCCATTTTATGGACTTGCATGCGAACTCTTCTTGCAACTATACCCTCATATAAAAATCTTTGATTATGACTCTGTAACATTGGACTACAAGAGGGTACTTGGATTCCAATTACCTCATGATCAAGTAAGCTGTAATACCCCATTTTGACCCTTAGGATATATTAGCTTTTAATGTAAATATTGTATACATGTGATGTATGTTTTCCTAGCGTGGAGCTCAAAGACAAGGCCCCGCTAGTGTAAGCTTGAATTTTATTTAAAAGATCAGTATTAGACATTATGTTACCCATGTGCTATTTAGCCATGGAACATTGTAAAAATGATGTAAATAAACATCATGCAATAAAATACCAAAACTGGCTATAGAGGCAACAAATGAGAAGGGGCCATGTGTATCCACTAGGGAGTGGTAAGGGGGCTGTGGTATTGAACCATAGGCTACCATATGTCACCTTGAGAACCTATTTGACTTTCCTTGATGACATTTATTTCTATTGTAAGGAAGTAGTTGAAGATTTCAGTCCATGGCTTCAATGGAGCATGGGCAGCCCAGAAATTCGTATGACAGAGTATGGGCTCTGTTTTCTTGTACCACAAGTCACTCTACCTCATGGGGATTGCTTCTTCCTAATTCCCATTCCATTATGGAAGAACCCATCATCAATTTTCATCCAAAAACGAATTCTCAACAGTGAGAAAAACCAGAAATCGCAACTGTAAAAGAACCCACGTTTTGAAGAGCCATAAATGCCCAAAATTGGTATTGGACAGTGAAATCCAATGGGGGATCCATCATTATGAACCTTGGGGCGAATTTGGGAGCATTAGTTACCCCGAAATCCATTGGGAAACCCAGTTTTTATAGCCCAGAAGATCAATGACGGAATTAAGTTATTTGATGACATAATTGTGAGAAAGCCAAGTGTGAATGATTGAACAGAGGTTTGGTTTGCTTGATAAACCCAGTGAAGGATGGAATCTCAAGGATTTAGCATCTTGGACCTTTCCATGCCCATCCTGAAGAGTACTGGAGAGAAGGGACGCCTGAGGGACTGCGCAGCAGAGAAGGGGACCTTCCTTGTGTTGGGTGAGGCTTGATAAACCCAACTGTGTGTTGGATTAGCATGACTATTTGAGTGAAACTATGACTGTGAGTGAGCCCATCTAGTTCCTCCTTAGTGGATACACAGCCCAGCTCGGGGGTGGTCTCTCAACTGAAAGAATACAGGCTGGACAGAGACCTATGATTGGGTGGAACGTTGCTCTCCCATAGCCAATTGTTTGGACATCTTCATCATAAAGATAAGTGTTCTATGTGGTTAAAGTATGATCATTCTGTGTTTTGTCCTGTATGTTTAATTAATCATGTTACTTGGACGAAATGATTATCTTAAGTTAGTTGGCATGATCCCTGTGCATAGCATGAGAATGGGTTTGATTATTATGTGATTGTTTCATTATTCTGCCTAGAAGAAATAGGCTTATGCATCTCCTTCTGCGTGTATGTTATTATGGTTATTTCGTTGTGTTTATTATTTGAGTTGTGTTAATTCTATGTTCTGCAATGTCTTAATTAATGACTGTTGTTTATATGTTGAATGCATGATGAAACTGTTTGCATATATAGTATTTAATTCCGTTGTGCTTGCTGAGTATGAATGTGTATGCACAAGTTTTATTTATCCATGCATTTCTTAGCATTTTGAATGTGGCTAAGATTGTCAATAAGCCCGATAAGATTGGTCATGTTTCCTTCCATGGTGGGGAATGATGGAAGGGGATGTTACAGAGTGGTATCAGAGCCCATGTTGCAACACTGGGGCTGCTTGGGCCAAATTCTGAGTTACATGCGGGTAACAGAATGTTTTAACGTGGTATTGGTGAAGTTTGAGGCGTCATTTTGATATGGAAAAATGGCAGGATCAGATTTCTCAGATGTAGTAGAGGATCACACCATTGCATAGAGCTCTCCAATATCTTTCCAACGGTACCAAACTTGCCTTATTTGGTTAAGGGACGAGGGAGATATGACCCCCGCAAGCACGCAGATTGCGTGCAGGTTGCGCATAGATTACACGTAGGTCACGCACAAATTGCGCGTAGATTGCGTGTGGGTTGCTCGCGGATTGCGTGCAGGTCGCGCACAGATTGCACGTAGGTCACGCACAGATTGCGCGTGGATTCCGCGCAGATTGCGTGCGGGTTGCGCGCGGATTGCGTGCAGGTCGCGCACAGATTGCGCGCAAATTGCATGCGGGTGCACGCGGATTGAGCACAGGTCGCACACAAATTGCGCATAGGTTGCGCGCGGATTGAGTGCAGGTTGTGCGTGGATAGTGCGCGGATTGCGTGCAGGTGGCGCACAGGTTGTGTGCAGGTGGCGCACAGGTTGTGCGCAGGTGGCGCATAGGTTGCGCACAGGTTGTGCGCAGGTGGCGCACAGGTGGAGCACAGGTTGCAAAGGGAGTTAAAAAGGAAAAGTAGTTAAACCCAGAATTTTATAAAAGATGAATGGTGCATCGGAACAGAGATTCGCGAGTCGCTGAGTGTTCCTTGGTATATGGACTAACTTCACTCGGTATAAAAATTTTCCTGAATCCTTATAGATTTGCTTCTACAGGTGGCTGAAGTTGGCAGTTCAGGATATTTTGCAACTGTGTAAAAATGTGCGGAATTGTGGTGAAAGTTGTCATTTTTGAAGTAATGCAGTTTCCACACTCGATGTCGGAATGGAGCAAGTGGATAGGCATTGGAAAGCTTATCCAGCAGGGAACAATGTTTCATCACCAAAATTCAAATGAGGATGCCATACACCATAGATTTGTAGAGCAGAAAAGTGTCAGTGGCTGTTTTGACAAATTGTTGTCGATATGGGCAATTTCTAGAATTACATGCCTAGAAGTAGCAGAGACCATGAAATCGAACCAGCTATGATGTGAAAGAGGAATTCCATGCAAAGATGAGGGATTGGAAAGGGAGAATTCTTTAACCCCTTTCTTGCTATCTGTATTTATATTTTATAAGCTTTACGTACATAAAATTATGGCATGGGAATTCTGAAAATGCAAGAGATTAGATGAGTGGCATGAATATGCATTGGTTGACATATTAATAAACATTGCACAGTGCATGAGCAGATTTTTGTACACACATATGATATTACATATTAGTAAAAGTAGTGAGGTTCTACATATGCAATGAACCCCTAATGGTAAATATTGTGGTTGATAATCACTATTGGTGTTGGTTTTGGTTGTAAGACCAAAGACAACAGAAGCGTGGCTAAAGATGTTGATGATGTTGTTGCATGAGGCCAACAACCTTATGACGAAAAGGTTATGGCAGCAAATCCATGATTAAGAGGTTGGTGGAAGAATTCTGTAATCCTCTAAAAGAGAACAACGGATCAGGTAACATCAAAGGTGTAAATAGAAGCCATGCAGGTAATGGTTTACTTATGATGATTGCATAAGTGTTGAAAGGGGATTGGGTAAGAATCCCTTGAACCATATTTAATAATCATAAAATGGTATGCATTTAGAGTTGAAATGCATTCATGTGAATGCCATACTGTCATAGTGTGGTGGAGCATGGAGTGGCAAAGGAAAGAGGCCTCATACCATGTGACTGTTTAGAAATTTAGATTGCATTCATATAAAATATATCGTGCTATGTGTATGTTGGTTATGAGCTTAATAATCAAAGCAAGTGAGGATTGGTGGTCCTGATTATAGTAATGCATGCTATATGAGGTGGTCATGTTTTGGCCATAATATGTTTGAGTGCATAATATTCATGAACCAATGCAAGGTAGCATTGAGTGAATATGTATTAAGAAATTTTATAAATCTTGTGGTTATGCCTTGAATGAATGCACTTGAAAATCTTGTGTAAACATTGTAGATGTGCATGCATGTGTGTGGATGCACATGTTGTGATGCATTGTGCGAATGCAGGGTTGTGATGTATATGATTCATTGCAATTAGATAATAGATGAAATGATGAATTAATGATAATTATGATATCATTTCATGAGCTGCTATGAATGCAAAATAGTAAGTGCATGAAGAGGCCAGTCATGACCGATGGGCTATCGAAATACTCTATGGAAGGGCAGAGTTGTATAAATCATAGGACTGAGAAATGATGAATATCTAAAAGTTTCTTTTAAATTGCATGAATGATGTGACTATACCTTGCAATTTTAGTATGATAATGATGCACGTGAAGTAAATGAGTTTTGGTGATATTGATATGTTAACCGCTCGAAGTGTTTGAATTGTGGAATGTTATAATTCTGAAAATGCGTCAGTGACTATTGCAGCAATGAAATATTATATGCATAGATACTTACAAAGTGTTTGGCAAATTGAAGTTTCAGATTTCAGGTAGATTGTTCTAGGCATGGCAATGTGGGTAATTCCACGATGAAGGCTGGAATCTACCATGTGCAAAATCCAAAGGTTATGAGAAGATTCTCATGGGTGTGAAATTTAACTTATGCATGAAACAAATCTGAAAATATTCTCATTTAAGTTTATGAGAATAATGTCATGGTTGCAAATCTAATTTCTGTAGGGAACAGATTTGAAAATTCGATTTAGAGCTTATGAGAAGGAATCTCATGGTTGATAAATCTAAGTTCTGTTAGAAAGAAAAATTGTAAATCTCAGATTTGTAAATTTTCAGATTCGAAATTTTGCTAATAATTGCTAATGACTATTTGGCTTATGTAAAATTGTGTCAGGAAGACATGTTGTAGGTGGATGTCCATGTATGATAGCAAACATAAATCCATAATGGACAGAATGGTGCCACTTACAAGAGCCAAGCAATATGAGGATAGCCTCATGGCTAAGAAAATCAATTTCTGTAGTAGACAGAGTTGCAAATTCATATTGAATTTAATTATTAGTGCCATTGATTGGTTATGAAACAATCAAATTTGAATGTTAATGATAAATGTTGCCGACTATTTGGCTATTTAAAAAGTGTGCCAGGAAGACACATTGCAGTAAGACCAAGAGAGACGGCTTGCAGAAGCCAAACATCATGGGAAGGGATTCCATGATTTGGAAATGGGTTTCGGGTGAAACGTCATTAAACATTATTAATGTCTCATCTGCACTGCATGATTGGTAAACAATATGAGTGAGATGGTAAAGATTATGTCAGTAAGACATATGAGGCTTATGTAACATCAAGAGGAGTTGGGATGGAAAACTGAGGGACTGTCAACTTAGAGAATGAGCCCCCATTCCTCATTAATCAAGAAAGACTACATCTGCAAATGGATAAGTGTTATGTAAACCTTCACTAATATATATATATACATGTATATGTGCAAGTCTAATTGTTAGAATTACTATGTAGAGCATATTCCATTTGTTTATATTATTCAAACTGCTTGAAGTGTGATTAGGACCTGCATCGTTCACGTCAGTAAGGAGTGCACACCTTTCTGGTGCTGAGTTATGTTAGGGATTCCAATATTAATTACGCCCTAAGGGAATGGACGCATTCCTGGTGTTTCAATATTGGATAGTGAATGTTATGAAATATGTTTACAATTTTAGAGCAGCAATACTGATGAGCTTGCTTATCCATTTTGTGTTGTCAGGTTATACATATGCAAATTGGTGCTGCATATTAAAGGGGAAAACGAAGAAAAGGGTACTCAAGAGGACTGTATGAGCAGTGGTAACCTTTGTGTAGTGTGAGTGGGTATCATGGGGCCATGATAGCCTGCAAATAAGAAAGTCACCTAAAGAGTTCCTAAAGGGAACCGCCAGTTTGCACAAGAGAAGAAGTACCACCCTTATGTGGGTGACGAATTGTTATGCGCATTGAGGGATTGTGACACATGTGAAAGGCTGATGCAAGCCTAAGGCAGAGTAGTAGAGCCTTGACCTATGATGGTCGGTGGTGCAGTTACCTTCCATTGGCTGATGACCCAGACGGATGTGCTGGCTCAGCAATGGAGAGGGCCAACCAGGTATGGGATTGGTTGGGCACCACCAAATGCTTGGTAAATCCAGTCGGCATGAAGGTGTACTGGTTAGGCATTAATTATTTGATGTTTTCGAGCAGCCTGCGTGCTGGCCAAACATCTCAGTCCGCAGGAGGATCCCAAGGCTTATAAAGTAAAAGCAGGACCCTGTGGACCAGAGAAGAAACGCATAATACAGATAAGTATTCATTTCCATTTATTTCTTATTTGGAATAATAAAGATTTCAGGTATAAGTCTTCTAATAGCTAAGCTAATACACTGTTGTTCCTTGGTTGGAAACACATAATACAGGAAGCAAGGACCCTGGAAGAACTATAAATTGCTTGGTAAATCCAGAGAGTGACTGGTTGAGCATTAACTATTTGATGTTGTGGAGCAGCCTGCGTGCTAGCCAAACATACAAGACTATTTGATGTTGTGGAGCAGCCTGCGTGCTGGCCAAACATACAAGACTATTTGATGTTGTGGAGCAGTCTGCATGTTGGCCAAACATACAAGATTATTTGATGATTGTGGAGCAGCCTGCACGCTAGCCAAACATCCAAGTCCATAGGGAATCCAAGGCTTGTAAAGCAAAGAAGGACCCTATGGAATAAAGTGACGACATCCAATGCAGATAAGCATTTGGTTATCTTGTAATTTCTTGCTTATGAATATACATGTGTATATGATTTGGTTATGATTTCCTAAACTCTTGTGTAAAGATAAATCCTATGAAAATAAACTAAACATGCGAATTGATTCAATGTTTGAGTGTAGGTATTGTCGGAAGCAAGGACTATGAAAGCATCTTAAGGATGCATGTGGACATGTGACTATCCTAAAAAGCTCAGCTTGAGCAGCAATGAAAGAAGGTGTTAGTGGGACTGTGTGAGTCCTAGCAGCCAAGAGTTGTAGACAAACCATGTGGAGGGACTCCATGGTTGAGAGGTCTGAAATAGACCATAGACACTAAGTGTCATAGCCAAGAAGGGAAAGTCAAGCATTCACGTTGAAGTGAAAGAGGCTAGGAGCATGAAAACCACAATGGTGGTGTGGGTTCCAGAATGGAACAAGAAAAAAAGGAGAAAAACTCTTACTACTCTCCCTTTCCTTTTTATTGATGCATTTATAAAAACAGAAAATTGTTGAATGCATGTATGGCTGAAAGTAGAGTGTGTTTATTTGCCTGAAATAAATTGTGAATGTTGAAATAGTTAATTTCCTATGAATGGATGAACATGAAGGAATTCATGTGTATGCTTGGAAAGCATGGAAAGTGTGAAAGTCTCATGGGTAAAGCATGGACTACGCATGTCAATAGGACAATGAATTGACTGATTTTACTGTTTATATTATGCTTGGACTAACAAAATTACAATGATGAATTTCACAGGTGGGAAAGTGAAACTAATTTGTGGCAGTTGTTGCAAAGCAAGTGTTGCTTGTAAGCAAGTGAGAACCAGCTACGCATAGTGACCATGGCAGCAGACCATAGGTTGTTGGATTGGTTGAAAGTCTTCTTCAAATAATTGCCAAGACCCAAGAAAATCTTGGAGAGATGCTCAAGATACAGAAGTAGCAGAATGATTTGACCCACAAGGTTTTGCAGGACTTTATTTGTCTACAAAGGGAGGTAAAAAGCCTTATGAGAACAATCAGTAAGGGAAAGGAGAGTGGATCAATGATGAGGCATTCGTCCAATCGGTCCATTAAGAAACGTTCCAGGCATGAAGACTCAATGGAGACTGAGCAGGTAAAGATGAAGCAGCCACTGAAATGTTGGAAATGTGGAGGACATCATTTCCTGCCCAACAAAGGAACAGCAAGAGGGTAGCAGCCATAAACTTTTCAGACTTGTGGATGAGCTGGAATATTAGAACCAGCAGGAGCAGCTCATGGAGGCCAAAGGACTTGGTCCTAAAAGTTCAAAGTAAAGGATAGAATGCAGGGCAGACCTACAATTTTTTTGAAATTTTGGACAAGTGTAAATTGTATATGTATTCTTAAGTCTTGGAACACCGAGGACGGTGTTATTCTAAGGGCGAGAGGATTGTAATACCCCATTTTGACCCTTAGGATATATTAGCTTTTAATGTAAATATTGTAGACATGTGATGTATGTTTTCCTAGCGTGGAGCTCAAGGCCAAGGCCCCGCTAGTGGAAGCTCGAATTTTATTTAAAAGGACAGTATTAGACATTATGTTACCCATGTGCTATTTAGCCATGGAACATTGTAAAAATGATGTAAATAAACATAATGCAATAAAATACAAAAACTGGCTATGGAAGCAACAAATGAGAAGGGGCCATGTGTATCCATTAGGGAGTGGTGAGGGGGCTGTGGGATTGAACCATAGACTGCCATATGTCACCTTGAGAACCTATTTGACTTTTCTTGATGACATTTATTTCTGTTGTAAGGAATTAGTTGAAGATTTCAGTCCATGGATTCAATGGAGCATGGGCAGCCCAGAAATTCGTATGGCAGAGTATGGGCTCTGTTTTCTTGTACCACAAGTCACTCTACCTCATGGGGATTGCTTCTTCGTAATTCCCATTCCATTGTGGAAGAACCCATCATCAATTTTCATCCAAAAACGAATTCTCAGCAGTGAAAAAAAACCAGAAATCGCAACTGTGAAAGAACCCACGTTTTGAAGAGCCATAAATGCCCAGAATTGGTATTGGACAGTGAAATCCAATGGGGGATCCATCAGTATGAACCTTGGGGCGAATTTGGGAGCATTAGCTACCCCGAAATCCATTGGGAAACCCAGTTTTTATAGCCCAGAAGACCAATGACGGAATTGAGTTATTTGATGACAGAATTGTGAGAAAGCCAAGTGTGAATAATTGAACAGAGGTTTGGTTTGCTTGATAAACCTAGTGAATGCTGGAGTCTCAAGGATTTAGCAGCTTGGACCTTTCTATTCCCATCCTAAAGATCACTGGAGAGAAGGGACGCCTGAGGGACTGCGCAGCAGAGAAGGGGACCTTCCTTGTGTTGGGTGAGGCTTGATAAACCCAACTGTGTCTTGGATTAGCATGACTATTTAAGTGAAACTATGATTGTGAGTAAGCCCATCTAGTTCCTCCTTAGTGGATACACAGCCCAGCTCGGGGGTGGTCTCTCAGCTGAAAGAATACAGGATGGACAGAGACCTATGGTTGGGTGGAACGTTGCTCTCCCATAGCCAGTTGTTTGGACATCTTCATGATAAAGATAGTGTTCTATGTGGTTAAAGTATGATCATTCTTTGTTTTGTCCTGTATGTTTAATTAATCATGTTACTTGGACGAAATGATTATCTTAAGTTAGTTGGCATGATGCCTGTGCATAGCATGAGAATGGGTTTGATTATTATGTGATTGTTTCATTATTCTGCCTGGAAGAAATAGGCTGATGCATCTCCTTCTGCGTGTATGTTATTATGGTTATTCCGATGTGTTTATTATTTGAGTTGTGTTAATTCTATGTTCTGCAATGTCTTAATTAATGACTGTTGTTTATATGTTGAATGCATGATGAAACTGTTTGCATATATAATATTTAATTCTGTTGTGCTTGCTGAGTATGAATGTGTATGCACAAGTTTTATTTATCCATGCATTTCTTAGCATTTTGAATGGGGATGAGATTGTCAATAAGCCTGGTAAGATTGGTCATGTTTCCTTCCATGGTAGGGAATGATGGAAGGGGACGTGACATGAGCAATTAGGTACCTCCCATAAACAAGAATCATGATTCTCCAGCTCCTCCATCGAAGGTATTAGATTCTTGACTTATATATAACCTCCATTCAGAATATCGGCAAAGGTATCTCCAAGGAAAGAATGATATGCTTTATAATTATTATAATCCTAAGAACCAACAAACAACATTTCCTCTAGCATCATTTCTTCTTCAAAATATGCATCCAAATATCCATTTGGAACTCCATACCTATTAATGCTTATATTAACTGGAATTTGTGGGGACTCAATTTCATCAAATGGAAGACATGCAGATTCACGTTGCATTCTTGGAGTATTTTGCATAGCATCAACCGAGAAAATATAAAGATAATTCTCACAAAGTTGTCACATAAAAAGAGTTCGGAGATTCAACATGGTATAACTAGTAGACAAAATAAGGCAAAAAAGGTAACATGTAAGCAATGTAAAACCCAGTAATGAATTGAATGAAGAAAATGGAATGTAAATTAATTCATGTTGCTCAAAGGTAAAATCCTCTAATTCAAATGGGTAAAATTATACACCCTGGTTCAAACAGTAATGAAGAAAGGCGATGATGTGCATTTGACTCACCTGCCTAAAATTTAAAAGATCTCAAAAAGAAACTAGAATTGATTTCACGAGATATAACGATTCAAAAGAATAAAGCAGGAAAGTAACATGTAAGCAATGTGAATGCCACTAAGCATTTGCACGGACAAAAAATTGGAATATAGATAAATTTTTGCTGCTCAAAGGTAAAATCCAATAAGTCAAATTGATATAATAATACACCCCGGTTCAAATAGGGACGAACAAAGATGATGATGTGGGTGTTATAAACCTTGATAAAAGTTAAACACCTCATCCATATTTGATATGCGCACTATAATGGAGAAGCATGAGCATCATAGCACAATTTCTAGGCATCATATGCATGTTAATGTATTCTAATAGCCTAATCCTTCAATTTAGGATTAATTTGTCCATATTTTGGGATATCTCAGCCTCCCAACAACAATGAATCTCATATTTGGGAAAGTCCAGGCATAGTTTCGACAGTAAATATCCCCATTAGACAAATTATGGGTAGTCCCGTGGGTGAGAAAGAAGCAATAAACCCACATCACTTTCATCTTGGGAATGTTAGCTCAAATTTTGGCATGTGCCTAACAATGGTAAAAAGCAGTCTCATCTCTAAATATGGGCACCAAATAAAAACCATCTTTACCTCTAGCTAGTCTTTCAAGCTCATTAGTACCCTTTATTCTACTCAATTCTAAAGATGCATAAATCTTAGATTTTGTTTCATGGTAATTCTACTCCACTCCATCCCTTTGGAAAAAAATGTGACTAAGTAATTAACAATGGACAAGTTAGTCAAGAAACACATTTTTCACTAGTTAAATTAAACGAAACATTAAGAACTAAAACATATCCACAAAAAATATTGTAAAGCAGTTGATTAGTGTGTGCTCTGTATAACAAGTTACAATGTATTACCATATAGAACCACCTTTGTCATCTTTGCTAATGATGATGGACTTAGATTTATCTTTGGAAAACCCTAAATCAAACAATTCATAGTGTCAATCAAAACAAGAATCTTTAAATATCCAAATTTAGGCATTTTTTTCCCAAGTGAAATGTTTTAAATGCAAATATGCTTGAGCAACAAGACCCACCAAGGAATCAAAAAAAGTGAAGACCATAATATGATAGTATGTAAATTAAATGTCTTTTCAAATAAATGTCACTGTCCACATAAGGAGAGTTTTCAATGTGGTCACCTCGAATAACTTCTCCAAGGTTTTCAAAGGTGTCACCAATCTTACTCGAATGGTAGTATTTGTCACCTATCCAAATTTTGAGATTATTTATTTTATTGCAAAAAATTATGTTAAATTATAATTATAAAGTTTTGTAATTATGACCAAATCTGGTCAAGGATGATTGTAATGACATATTATTATTATTTAATAAATTAAAACAAGAGACAAACACCCAAGGGAACTGTTAAATGAGTGTTCACTAACCCACTAGGAGGAATGGAAGCTGTTAGAAGGCATGGGACAGGTGTCAACATTTGCACTCCACCACTAGTTGTTGGTTATGGGACAACTACCCCTAAATTTGCGTCATTATCCCCCAGGTGGGTGGAACAGAGCTGTTAGCTCATTAATGACCAGGTTAACCACTAAAAAGGCCTAGGCAGCCTAGGGAAGGCAATTTGAATTGAGCAGGGAGCTCCATAATTATTTTCTGCAGAAATAATTCCTCAAGTGTATCAGGTGATGACTGAGAGATTTGAATAGGGAGGCTAAGTGGATGTGCATTGTGAGTTTGCTGAAATTCTTCTGAGAAGGAAACCAGAGGTGTTGGTGCATGTCTCTTTCACTGCTAAGTCTATATGACTGGATGATCTACATTGTTGCTACAAGTTGATGACCTAAAGCTTCTACAGATTCTTCTTCCTAGTGGGTCAGTGAACATGCTTGGGGGTCCTAAGGCAAGTAATTTGGTTGTCTTCAGGAGTAGGTTGGGTGGAACAGGCTCCTTGGGTTGTTTGTTTCTCCTACATTCATCAGGTTCTACTGTTATGTCTTGTTTATTTACAGTTGAATGAGTGAAGTTGTTTATTAAAACCTCTAACCCTTTTTCCTGGTTGATAATGAAGACTTAATGATTAAATTGTTTAACTAAACTGTATACTCTGTTAAGTTAGAATAGGATAGAATAGATCTATTTTTGAATAAATAAACTACATAATTATGTATTGTTCCCAAAATCATTTAGTAACCCTAAGTTTTCAGTGTCAAGTAGTTGTAAATATCTATGATGGCTAGAAATAGAGTCCATAAACCTCTTATAATTTCTGTATCAAAACAATGTTCTATTATTATCATAACATATAATATAATAACTCTGTAACCTTGTAAATCTATTAAATAAAATAATCTTAACAGTTCATAATACATTTGCAAATTAAGTTATAACTGTAATAACATTTAAAATATGTATTGATAAATAGAAATCACACAGCAGAAGTATAATTATCGTGCTCAGAACCAAGTTACATTTATGTTCTTTATTATTGACTAAGTATAATTTTTAACGAACACAGAAATGCTGCAATAAACCCTAAGGGTTTGGCAATCAAGGCATTCAAGTTTTATAATCGTGGCAAGGGTTCTAGCAATCTGTACGGAAGCTAAAGTTTAAGCATTTTCAATCTTGGCCTAACCCAAACCTACAGCAACGTATCAATAACTTATTTAAATAACATTTCTTATATCAATTCACGGGCTCGAGTCACACTCGCCCAGCTTATATCAAAATATATCATACCAAAACGAAGCATAAATATTAAATTACAAATCTATAAGAGCAGTAGCAAAATCCTTAAAACCCTGTGTCTTATCTTTTCTAAAAGTCTCGTGCTTTTCATTTCTAAAATCCTGTATAATATAAATCTGAAAATACAATCGTATTTCCATCCCAGTCATGGGTTCGAGTGCTTCACTCACTCCTTCCAGGTATCAAACCATATTGGTGATAATAACAAATAGTATCGAATACATTAAAAATGACACAGTAAATACATTAATAAAACCAGTATTATTATTAACTATCAAAATGGCTTATTAATCACCGAACGAAAGTATGCACAGGCTGTATAAATAGCAAGTCTACCAAATGTTGAAATTAACCGGTTGCAACGAAGGCTTGAAGCCTCAAAACTATGCATTCATTTGCCCATGGCTTAAGACCTAATAGTAATTTACATCTGAGGAGAAGAAAGAAATCATCTTCCAACGAATCCAGGGCATGTGGATGAACCCGAGACTTACCAAGACATTGAAGTCCTTGGTGTTCATCCTCCACAGTAAGCGTAGCTGAGAGACCACCAAACCTTGCATTGTGTGCCATCAAACCTCTGTTAGATTCGTAATTATTAATAAAACCAGAACTTACAAGTTTAAACTTTGCAATCAATGGCGGATCTATTAACTGTAGGTTATCGATTTCTGGATCAATCGTTATCGTTGGAAGGCCAGGGGTCATGATCCGTGCACTTCAAAGTTCAGTTTATCACCATTAAAACGCACTGAGGTCATGGTATCGAAACCCTGAAGGACCACTTTGAAACCCTAAGACCTCGCGGCCTATCGGCCTCACTTCCAAGAGCACAACCATAACATTGAATACAAGGGTTTGGACAAAAGAGAGTTAACACTATCGCTTGCGTGAAAATGCAATAACCAAGAAGTGTTCACGTGCCTCAATCCAGGTCGGATGCCACCGAGTATTCCACCCTAGATCGCAGTTATTGCTCATTAATTCCATAGTGTTTGCCAGCCTGCATTTCTACACGTTAGTTTCATTACATAACCTCGTAACCATATCTTTTACCAGTCGCATATCATTGCATTATATTATTGATACTATATCATTGCATTATAATATTGGTACCATATCATTGCAATATAATATATGTATCATTTGTTTAAATGATAGGATCATCGTATAGTGCATATATATAAAAGTGTTAGGTTGTGTTGACTAAGCTCGTAACCCTAACTCCAATAATTCAAATGTCATTGCATTATGTTTTGTATAATTATAGGTTGATTTAATATTTGAATTGTTATATAGTTTAGGGATAATGCAATCATTTATTGTATATCATTGTAACCCTAGAATGGTTGTATAACATTAGAATCCTAACACAAAATGTTATGGATTGTAACCTAGACCCTAAGCAATTACATGATATGGGTAGAATCCTTGTGAAGTTTCTTATATAGAGAGAATTATATAATTTCGTAGATATTTGAATGTTATTTCTTAAATATGAATGCTAAATCGTTCTTGTCTATATGTGAACAATATCAAAGGTACATGGTAACACTAATACTTACATTAAGTCTTGATAGTGTTAGATTGTTAAGTATGGGATAAAATAGATAACTTCTGTCATAACCAGTATAGTATTTCAAATTATCATTTGATCGCAGATTTAGAATATAAATTTCAGGTATGTATCTAGCTTTTGGAAACGCCATGAGAAAGATAAATTTCAAATTAATAGTATTCATGCTGAAGCTGCTCAACAGAAGTCATAATAAAAGCTAGGATCTCACCCTGAACTAATCTTCAAATAAAATTACTGTTGGTTGATTTAATGTTGGTAAACTTAAAATAACTTCAAAGGATGGAATTATATTTACCTGTAACCTGCGTCAAGTGTAATAACTTTAGCCATGCATCTAAGTAAGCCATGGGGTGCCATAGGACCCCTTCATCGTCAGAAGAGACATGAGCAGTTAGTATAAACAAAATATTTAAACATTAAGTAGCGATCTTAACAAACATTTCGTTAAGGAACGTAATTGTATTTCAAAAATTAATAAACAACATATAGATGATTTTCTATAGTTAGAATAAACAAATCAAACAGTTAATTACTTCCGCATACGTAATTATCACATTTATTGATATTATCAAAATTTTTAAATTTTATGAATTTTTGGGATGTTACAGTATTGCAAAGAATGGTAATCATAAGAACCCTGAGTCTTGATGGAAGTCAAATTGTTCACTTTCACTTGTACCACATTCACTTGAATACAACATAATAATATAATTAGTTAATGGACACATAAATTCCTAACTACAAAGACAACAAAGCACATCATATTACACCTCTGTACAAAAATATTAAAGACAACAACATATTGGTCTACATTACATATACATTTTTTCTATGTAGATGAGAGTGAAATTGAGTTCTAAACTATAATTTCTTAAAAATGTATACTCTTCTTTACTCTATGAGCATCCAAAGCTTATGTCTATTCACAATATGACATTTTCACCTGTGGATATATAAAGATTGATAGCCATCAACAAAGAGATTAATCAAGCACACCATAGCACCTCAAGGTTGATTCTGATTGGTATCACATCACTTCAATCAATATTAAAGAGGAAACATCCAACCCTTAGGAGCATAGGAAAAATGATCTCTACTAGAGATAGATGTGTTTTGGTAATGGAGGGTTGAGGCAGTGTTGGCAATAATATGGAGAAAAAATCTGTAGTATGAGAGCCTAGTCATGACTATAAAGTGGGTGATGTATTAGTGAACAACAAAGTTGAGCAACAACCCTATTCAATGGAAACTACTAGGAAAAGTAGTAGATGTGTGGCCAATGGAAAGATAAACATGAAAGAGATGTGGAGTGAGGCATTGGTCCCTTGAGGTGGTTGTGGGAGGTCATGACCAAATTGCTTTACACAAGGTGTTGGAGAACCTAAACAAGAGGAAAAAACAAGATTACTGAATTTACACTAAAGACATTATATATTTTACAAATAAATTAATATTTGATGAAGTTAATCCTCCAATTAGAAATGCACTCAACATAAAGATCTAGAGAAACAATAAAATACGCAACTCACTAACCAGTTGGGTTTAATATTTGAAAAGGGAAACCCTCATGGGAAGGTGCATTATTGGTTAGGTGTGTGCCCTGGGCAGCATACCTCTATGTTTCATATCAACCACCATTAGAACATAGGAACAATGACTTCCCTCAAGAACTCATTAAGTAATACAAACGCCCTACAAAAAATATCTAAGAAGGAAAAACCTCAAAATAAATTCTCAATCTACTTACCTTTGCCCTGGGGCCTCCTACTACATGGTACACTAAAAATTTGAAGAAAGAGGGTTTTGAACCCTTAATTTGTTGAGGATATTCTACAAATATGAACACATGATCTAGTTTGGATATGGCTTTCCACATTCAAACTGAATTTTGAAAACCCCAATCCTTAAAAGAGACAAAACACTTCTTTTCAAGGGCTATGAGAGGTGGTACAAAGAAGATTTCAGTTAAGCTAGCAATTGTTGAAAGGTTTCAGAGGACACAAATTCAAAAACCCATGCTGGAAACTTAGTAAAGGTATAGGTTAGAACTGCATTCACATTTAAAGTTGTACTTTCGAAAAGTGCATACAAATCTACATATATAAAACTAGTGAATTGGAACTATCTTGATCATATAAGACACTAAAAATAAATTGGGCTCATATAAAAATAAAGAACAATGTTGAATTTGTCCAACCACATATCTAAAAGATAGATTACATTTATTACAGTATATAATTTAAACTCACTATCAGATAACGATTCGACTTTCTAGACATAGTTGTCAACAATGTAGTTTTTCTAGCACTAGGTGGACCAAGAACAAGTGTCATTCTAAACAGTTCAATGTCATTTCATGAGAATGCAAAAAGTGCTTGAAATGGATGAATTATGATGTACATGTTCAAGAAACAAAGCCGATATGAAAATCTTACCGAGAAGGTTTGATGATGCCACTGATATCATGGGATTGTTATAGTCATTGTCCTTTATGGAAAGATCTTCATGTAGTTGTGAAATCCTTCATGAAATACAAGTAAAACATAAGAACACAAGTATGCAAGCATAGTAGAAGAAGATTTATAAAGGTACATATGGTCCAAAATTGGAATGTACATGCACAAGTGAAATGCAGAGCTTTTATCATTTGTTTTTTCTAATTAAAGCTCATCAGATGGGAAACTAATAGGTAAAAATGATTTGGGATTAAATTTAGAAATATAGTAGGTTGCCACCTACTAATCCTTATCAATTCCTCCTTGCTGAGAGGAGATAGTACCTAGTTTATGTTGCAGCTGGGGGTACACACCTTCCAACAAAGTATGAAATAATCCTCAGGCTTTGTGTATTTGGGGTTTTAGTATAAACCAATGGTAGAAAAAAATTGGATGGCCTTTGTACTTAAGAACAAAACCAATAGAAGCATGTGGGAATTAGAAAGGAGAAGCACCAATGAGGTTTCCATAGCTCATGAAATTCTTCATGCATGTTGGTGTCTACAAGAGGATATCTAGAGGAGATGAAGATGTTGGAGCATCGATAGAACAAGGAGTATGGAGTGTGGACATTGTTGCAAGAGGAGTGACAAAAAATGTCGGAGGAGTAAAAAGCTCTTAATTTTAGACCAGTGGTTACTCGAGAACTTATTGTAGGGTTTGGAACATGACCATCATGTCTTCCATAATTTTGGTATGAAACTCTTGTTGTGTGAGGGTTTTGATGAAGAGTGAATTTGTAGGAATTGAGCAATGCTAGAATTGTGGGAGTTGACAAAGTCTCTAAAAGAATTGCACGGAGCTATATTGTGGGTCTGGAAGAAAATTTTATGTCATTTTGAAACTAGAAATGACCTTTTGTAGGCTATGGGTAAGTATTGGATAGAATAACAACAAACTGATAAAAAAGATGAGTGGTTTTAACTTTTTCTACTTATGGAGAAGATTTTGTTGCTACAGAAAATTGTAGAAAATCTTGCGGACAATTGTAGAGATGTGGAAACGTAAAGCCTAAGTTGCGTGCATACTGATGGCCTAAAGTCAGGAAAGGAGGATGTCAAAACATTTTTAGATTATTCAAACACTTGGAGTTGAGAGCTTAGGCAGAATCTTGGGCAGAGAAAACAATTCAAAGGAGTCTAGGATTGCAAAATTCTAAAGAGGCTCTAATCTTAAGGACCATTTTTCAATGGACCTCTCAAATGATTCGGTACATGACCTGTAATATGCAACAGCATCCAAGGGGAAGTATGATTGGAAAACCTCAAGGCACTGTCCATCCTCCCATGGCCCCTTCTGGACAAACAGATCAAATTTCGAATATACAATCGCCATACACATCTCACCAGTCATGACAGAGACAAGGATCCATTTAGGGTACTTCATTTCAAAATTCAGTATCTTCGGGGTAGACATTGCCAGGAATGCAAACAATTGGTACAGTTGGCTCTCCTGTTGTTGGCCCTTAGATCAGACCCTCTGGAGTTTTTCACTTTGATAATTAAATCATAGTTTGTATTTTTCTGGTGTAGTTTTTGTTTTAATCAGATTTGAAGTTTAAAACATAATTTTCATCTCTTTCAGCGTTAACACTACCCAAGGGTCACTGTGTTAAATTTCAACAACCTCATCAATACAGTGAAATCATAAACAATAGTACAGTAGTAAGTAAAACTAATTATCAAAGCAAAATAGGTTGAGTAACTTATTTGATTGAGTGAACCTTCCTTGTACTCAAAAAAATTGACTTGTAGATCAGATCTAGCCTCTCAGAGGCAGATCTCTCAGAAGGAACAAGTCTGGCCCTTACTTGTGGGCATAAACATACCTGAGAGAGAGAGAATATGTGTTGTAGCTTAGCAGAGAGTGCAGAGGTCCAGAGACATTAACCAGTTTCCCAAAAAAAAATATTACCCAATGGTTGGCAATTGTCGAGCAGTGAAAGGCAGCCATCAAACCTCAATGGCAGCAATGAAAGGTAGCTATCAAACCTCAATGGCAGCAGTGAAAGGTAGCCATCAAATCTCAATGGAAACAGTGAAGAAGGATGACAGCCCTAGACCAACGAGCCAACTCCAAAACATGCTTCAAAACTTGCACAATAAACCCTATACTAGAATGCTTTCATGAGTGAGACATAATGAAGGATTAGAGTCATACTTATAATCTCTTGGTGACTTCTAGAAGGATCCTCCTAAATTTTAGGGTTACTTTTTCAATACTCAAAATAGAAGGGGATTTTATTTTTTCTTAACCTTTCAATGACCCCTAGAAGGTTCCACCTTCTATTTGGTCATTGAGTTTTAGGGTCAAGATGTCTTTAGAGGAGGGTTACACAAGAAGGAGAGTCAAGCTACCATAAGAAGGGGGGCGCTAGCACAAAGACCAACAAGGGAGGGTCATCACAAGATCTAACCAACCACACCACAAGTACACAAGATGTAACCACAACCAAGTTGTAAGACAACCCTTATACCCACAAGACCAAGGGAAAACAACTTTTATCTCTCTCTCTCAGAGTATGTGATCCAAGTGTTCCATATAGTAACTAGAATTTTATCATCACTATAAAAGAAAGGTTCAGACCAAGAACCCCTAGAGACTGTTGGAGGCCCTTGGGTACCTTCTAGGCTCCAAGAAAGCATGCCCTTGATGCTAGAGGGCGCAATAATCCCAATAAATTTTTCACAAACATTTCACAATGGGGGAATACCAAGCACCTTCAATCAGATTATGAAATAGAAAACCAATCTGAATAACATTGTAACAACAACATATAGGGCTTGTAGATATCCAAAAAAAAAAAACTGCTACTAATTTAGTATATACCTTTGCATATTCATGAACCTTTTTTGAGTCTTTCTGAATTCTTTCACCACCGAGATTTTTTTTTTTTTCTTGTGATTGACAAGCATTGCAATTAAAGAAAAAGAAGCTTCATGAGTGAAGGGAAATGGAACCAAAACATCAAAAAATTTAAAATTCAAGTGAAGAAGTGTAACAGCAACATATAGGGCTTGTAGATGTCCAGAAAAAACTACTACTAATTTAGTATATACCTTTGCATATTCATGGACCTTTTTTTAGTCTTTATGAATTCTTTCACCACCCAAATTTATAACTTTTTCCTGTGATTGACAAGCATTGCAATTGAAGAAAAATAAGCTTCATCAGTTAAGGGAAATGGAACCAAAACATCAACAAATTTAAAATTCAAGTGAAGAAGTGTTTGCAGGGGACAATAAGCTTACCTCATCTAAATCACTATGAAATCCCTTATTTTTCCATGCAGCAACAAGAGGTTCAATGGAAGAGGCTATGGTTGGCATTGTCTTTTACAACCCATTTATGCATTCCATTGCATGTTTATAATCCTCACTATGGTTTTCAACAGCAAATGTGGTTCCAATTTGGCTTTTCTCAACTACAATAGATGGTGATGATCTTCCTATTGGAGTTTTTGGCACATGTTTATGTTTAGAATTTTCTAAGTCTGGCCTTATATATTCAGCCATTCCGCTCACATTTGATTCTCTATTAGCTCCATGAACCTACAAATCATTGTCAACACACAATTAGTTGGATATATAGACAAATCAAAATGCATAACACAATGTACATACAAATATACTTACAAAAAAGTCGTACATAACATATTCAACAAAAAATTCATATACTTACAAACATGTGTTCTTTGGCTTGCAACCCACCTCGACCCAAAATAAATCGATCCCTCACATTATCTCTTGCTTTCTTCCCCTTTATACTATTTTCCAACCATTCTTCAGCATGCATACTTTCCTTCAAATCTTCCCATTGTTTAGGAGTCAAGCTGCTCTCCCTATCTTTTCCTTCCAAAATTGATTTTCTACATTTATGCCTAAATTTATTAATCAATTTTCTCATTTTGTAATTGTAATATTTGGTGGAAATCCTTCCACCAACAAAAGGTATTTTCCATTTGTTGGATCGCTCGATCCACATTTCTTGAATCTTGATCTGCAAAATTGGTTTTGGTGACATCCAAATAAGACCTTATTCTTGTGCCCAACTCTGAGGCCTGCCTTGAAGCATTTGGACCAGTAGGTTCACCATCTTTTACCTCAAGCAAATAAGCTTTCTTCCCTTCATATTTTCTTTCTTTTGCTTCCCTTTTTGTGCTCCTATACAATACTTGACTAATTCTTCGCCTTTCGACCAAAGGTGATACATCTTCAAAATCAGGACTAGGTGATGTCAAATAAGCACTCATATTCGTGGACACATCAGGTGTTTTTTCCATGGCAGATGAAATCCTAATTGATTCCTCATTGGCCACATTAGGTGTGGCACTAGCTATCTCTGCACCAATCTGTTCAGATGTACCTTCAAATCTTTGTTTTAATTTTAAATAAAATTATCGCAAATATGCTTCTCCGGAATATACCATTTTTTCAATGCTATCTTGGAGATGATCATGTTATATATCAAGAAGTTGATCATTAGTATTGTCAGCATCATATCCATGACTTGATCCACCAATGTGTAGGCTTCTACAAGCTGGCGGAAATGTGCCTTTGCTTGCTTTTTGTTGTTGCTCATTTTGTGTAGAATCCAACTTTTCCCTATAAAATAAAATAAAAAAATTATCAAATCAGAATCAAAAGCATAGATGGCCTACATCATCAAATAGATTATATATAACTATCATGAAATATGCACAGAAGTGAAAGGTACAAGAAATAACTACTTACTTATTTGCCACACCAAGAGCTAGATGCGATGCACCTTTGCTTACCTTTTGGTTCTGTTGTTTTTCTCTAGAATCCAAATTTTCCCTATAAAACAAAAAACTTATCAAATGAGAATAAAAATCATATATAGGCTATGTCATAAAATATATTATATACAACTTTCATGAAATATACATAGAAGCGAAAAGGTACAAGGAATAACTACTTACTTATTTGTCAAACCAAGAGATGATGGATATTCTTCATTTCTTGCAATGTGTTTATTACGAGCACGCTCATATTCTACAATATTTTCATCATTGCTTAGGCCACTTTTACATTTCTTAATTGCCTTCATGTCCAACATTTCCCATAAAAACATCATTAGTGCATGGACAAACAAAGACTATAAAATATCTTAAGAATGAGTAGAGCATCTTTCCTTGCATATGATATGGTTCTATCCAATGTCGAAATGTATGAGATCATTTGAGATTGGCATAGTGCACTTTTATTATAACAATGAAATGAAGGTCAATATGCAACATATTCAATTTCAGAGTTTGTGAATTGGACATGCACATTTGAATCTAATTGTAACATCTATAAAAAACTTTCATTCCACATATGACCACTTATTGTATCTAAAAGTCTTGTTTAATACAACCTATATATATGTTTCTCCATCATGATAGCATACAGTCAAAGTCTATACTATAACCATGTTTTATGATTAATAAGAATGAGTAGAGCATCTTCCCTTACATATGATATGGTTCTATACAATATCTAAATGTATGAGATTATTTGAGATTGGCATAGTGCACTTTTATTATAATAGTGAAATGAAGGTCAATTGGACATGCACATTTGAATCTCATTGTATCATTTATAAAAAACTTACTCATTGTATCATTTATAAAAAACTTACATTCCACATATGACCACATATTGTATCTAAAACTCTTGTTTAATACAAAATATATATAGTAATTTAGTTTGAGAAAGTAGAGTAATTGGTAACGAATAATTGAGATGAAAAATTGTAAATGAGAAGTTACAAGTTCAAACTTTATAGGTACTAGTTAAAAATATATATATATGATAAAATATTAAATTAAAATTAAATTAAATTATATATATATATATATGGGCGGAATGGATCTCTGCAAAGGAGGGTGTGAGGGCGCAGATGCGAGACAGTCAGGAGGTCGAAGGAGGGCGTGCGAACCTTTTTTAATTTTTTGAAGCAGTCATTATGGACGGTATTGGGTGGACTGTACCTCACAATAAACTAGTGAATAGGTTAGTTACCTCCATCACGCACAGGACTTACAAAATAGGTCGAAGGCTGGCCCGTACTCTGAAAGCATGCATATTGACGAAGTGGATTATGAACTAGAAATGGAGGGGCAGACACTTCCCATATTTTGCATGTATGAGGAGGTCATGTAGAGGATTGTGATGACGTTGCGAACTGAGGAAGTATGTTCCAGTGAACCCCCCATGATAAGCATTCAAAGCAGTCACGAGCAAGCAGTAGAAGGTGACAACAGTCCAAACAATAACGGAAAACTGCGGAAATCCTTCAGATGTATTAAACCAAAGAAGGGAGGCCCGGAATTGACAGTAGGGAAGGACATTAAGCTCAAATAAATCCTGAATTACCTGTCACGAGCACTGATAGGGAGGTTTTGTGGCAAGGTGGTGAGCAGAGAAGCACTCCAAAACTGGATAGAAGTAAATTGGAGAGAATTCCTGGGCTATTTACCTGAGTTTCACGTACTGCCAAGAGGTTGGTTCCTGGTTAAATTGAGAAACAAAGAAGACGGCCCGAAAATGTTAGCTCATGATTGGGTTTGGGGTCCCTTGGGGTTAATTCTGCAGAAGTGGAAAGTGGACTTTAACACCAGGAAAGAGCCCCACAACCTGCAACAAGTCTGGGTAATATTGCCTAGTCGTCCCATGGTCTTTTGGCAGGAACCTTTGTTGAAGGAAAATAATTTGGGTAGTTTCATAGCCCTAGAGAAAGACTGGGAGACAAAGATCGATCGCAGGTGCCTCAAAATGGTGGTTGAATTAAATCTCAGGGAATTTTTGCATGAAGATATAAAAATTGATATTTTTGGGAGTTATTGGGTACAGCGGCTACACTACTAGAAACTCTCGTTCTATTGTTTCAATTGTAGAAGAGTGGGCCATCTACAGAAAGAATGCACTGTACAAAAGGAGGTCACCCAAACAAGAAAGGTTTGGATTCAGAAAGAACGAACCCACCCCATTGCAGAAGGAATTAATAGACAAAGACAGGAGGAAGTAGCAGAAATCCCATGTAAAAACAAAGAACCGATAGTGACAGGAATTTCTTCAAAAAAAGGAAAAGATTTGAAAAAGGAGGAAGTCCATCAAGCCATGACGCCACAGAAAGAGCCTGAGAGCGCAGAAAAGGAACATTCAAGAGTCTTGATAGGATTCAGGACGCCATATGACAGGAGTGTTCATCATGCACCTCAAGGTAATCCTCGGGCCTTAAACATGTCTTTAATTTCCAATCAACTTGTCTTTCAAAATTCAGGAAAAGGTGATATAGATCCCTCGGTAGATGATAAAAATGAGATTTTGTCTACATCTAGACAAAGGGTAGAGACTTCAAAACCTCTTAGAACTGTCAGTCAAAAGAGAGAGTATGAGCTTAGATCAAAAAACCCTTTTAAAGCAGATGAAATCTCTACTGGGGATTAAACTCAGGAAACAGAGTACTATAAACCGGGCCCTTAGAGTGGAATTGGCCCCATCGGGGGTTATAAAACGATACTCCTCTCAATCAATGCAAGGGGGTTAGGGGGGACCTCCAAAACAAATGCACTCAAAAGACTGGTGACTATGACTAGACCATCAGTCCTATTGTTACAAGAAACAATGATGGAAGGTACTAAAGTAGATGAAATTTTATCCAGTTTTTTAAGGGATTGGAAGATGAAATCGGTGGATGCTGATGGGAATTCAGGAGGATTAGTTACAGCATGGAGAACAGGAATGGAGTTGATATCGTCAACCTATTTTAAATCGGTATTAGAGACAATGATAAAGGATAGTGAAACGGGCATCACCTTCTCCATCTTAAATGTGTATGGACCCTTTTATGATAGAAAGACAATTTGGGATAAGCTGGGAAATTCAGGTTTGCCCAAGCTACCAAATGTAATTATGGGAGGAGACCTAAACCTCATTCTCTCTGCCAAAGAAGTGTGGGGTAAGAACACCAGACCTGACTCCTTGAGTTCTTATTTAATCAATTTTTTCGAAAAGAATGGATTGATAGACATCCAACCAGCAAAAGTGGAACCAACTTGGAAAAATAAAAGAGGAGGAGAGCAAGCAATCTCCAAAAGATTGGATCGTTTTATGATCTCAGAAGGGTTAAGAAATGATCGGTTAATTATCCAATCCTCAATTGAAGTTAGCGGCCTCTCTGATCACAGACCAATCATCTTAACAGTTCAAACTCCGAAAAAAAATAAAAATAAAAAATAAAAAAAACCCTCCATCTTCATTCAAATTTAACCCTATATGGCTTGAAAAAAAAGAATATAAAGCTAAGATTCTAGAATCTTGCATTCCTTTAAACTCTTCTTCAAACGCCTCCTATATGCAACAATTTGATGACAACCTATCTCGAGCCAAGAAGGTATCCAAGGAATGGGAAAAGAAGCATAAGAAGGCGGACCAGGAAGAATTGAGAGAAGTAGAATCCAAATTAAAGGAGATCTACTCTTCTGCAAAAAATGGTATATTCTGTGAAGATGAAATGTTGATTGTAAGGAAACTAGAGGGAAAACGAGATACTTTGTTGGCTAAGGAAGAACATGTATCGAGGTTAAAGAGTAGGGTTATCTGGATTGCGGAAGGAGACAACAACACAAAATTCTTCCACAAGTATGCCAATCATAGAAAAAATATAAACACAAACTTTGAAATTAAGAATGAGGAGGGGACAATGGTTAGATCCTTTCAAGATAAAGCAAATGCTGTTGTAAAACATTATGCTTCCCTGTTCACAGAGCCTTCAGGATGCCCGATTTCTGAAATCTTAAAGGTTTTAAGGTTGTTCCCCAAGTTAATCGGTGAAGAGATGAGTAAGGCTTTATTGGAAGTTATACCAGAAGAAGAGTTAAGTCAAATCGTCCATTCCTTCCATAAAGGAAAGAGTCCTAGACCTGACGGATTCAACATAGAATTCTATTTGGGATTCTATGAGGATATTAAGGAAGATCTCCTAAAAGTGGTGCAAGAATCGCAGAGATCAGGAAAAGTGTTAGGCTCTTTCAACTCTACCATCGTAACTTTGATCCCCAAGAAGTAGAAGAACGAAACCTTTGATGACTTCAGACCAATTGCATGTTGCAATATGATCTATAAAATAATTGCAAAAATAATTGATCAGAGGTTAAAACCAATACTAAGTGAGATTGTCATAGAGGAGCAATTCGGTTTTTTGTTTAACAGGCAGATACTTGACGTTGTCTCTCTTGCACGGGAAGCTTTTCATTCTATAAAAAAAAAAAAAAGCAGAAGGCCTTTGCATTAAAATTAGATCTGTCTAAGGATTATGACAGAGTAAGTTGGACTTTCCTGCACCTTCTTCTTATTCAAATCGAAATGCCACTAGAAGTCACTGATTAGATAATGGGTTGCGTCCAATCCACTTCCTATGCAGTTCTAATTAATGGTTCCCCTTCGTCCTTTTTCAGAACTTTAAGAGGAATTTGACAAGGTTGTCCTCTTTCACCATTCCTTTTCTTATTGGTAGCAGATGCACTGAGTAGGTTGATACATGATGCTAAGATAAGTAATAAAGTAGAGGGGGTGAAAGTTACAAGCTCAGAGGAATTAACTCATACTCTATTCGTCGACGATGTCCTCATTTTTGGGAATGGCAACATATTGAACTTTAAATCCTTTGATACAATCTTGACTCTTTACTTGTAACGTCCCCATCTTGACCCCATTACATTCGAATGTAAATGATGTAATATTGTCGTAAAATCATGGTGAGGAGCTCAAGGCCAAGGCCCCGCCATCGATTTATTGATGCATATGGTTCGTTTGCTAGCCAGGCACGGTGGAATTGTGAATATCATGTAAATATGCATTTTAATAAAATACCCACAACTAGCTATGCAATGCAACAAGAGATGGGGACATGATTTTACAAGGAATTGGGAGGGAAAATATTCAAACCCTTGGAGCCAATCAAGTCAAGCCAAGTGTCAATGAGAGAACCAATCAAACCCTCAACTACCCATGTTGACTTTTGTACCCAATCATTGATTTCTCCCAAGAGTTGGTTGAGGTAGTTAATGCCTTGGGGAATGAGAGGTATGGCTGTCCAAATTCGGGTATGGGAAAGCCACCCTGCATGGGAAATCGCGTTTTGATTCTTGGGCAAGAAAAGAGCCACGAATTGCTCCCCAAGCCATTATCCATCAACCAGTTGCTCTCCCTCACGAGTTGGGAGCTACCTGGGCGTTTTCCAGCCATGTTTGTCTGTGTTTTCCTTCATTCTCAGCTGGGAGAAGGGCGTTTTTGTGTGGTATACCAATGGGGAAGAAAGGGAATGGAATTGGGGTTCCATAGAGACAGTTTTGGCTGTTGAATGACTAGTGAGTTGGGAGAGAATTTTTTTTCCTCCTTGTGAATGTTTTTCCCCATCCCACAACTCGGTTTTTGTTGGAAACGATTTGGGGAAAGCCCATGGCCATCCTGTTTTCAAATCCCATTGTTAAAACATGTGTATCCATGCCCAATGACTGTGTTTTGTTGTGTGTGTAAAGAGTATGTTGGGGTATGGGTATGGGTATCCATTGGTTTCGCTTGAGCTTGAGTGCAAGCACCCAGGGTTCAACTGTAGCCTGATAAACCCAGCTGTGGACTGGCTTGGCTCAGATGAGATGATTAATTGGGCTATGCCTGAGCTTGAATGTCCCCTTTTCCTTGTAAGAATCATGCCCAGCTCGGGGGTGGCAGTTGTGTTGAGAGATTGATGAACACAACTGGCCTATGGTTGGGTGGAACGTTGCAGCGACATAGCTAGTTGTTGGGACAACTGCACAATGAAGATAAGTGTTTTTCTGTCTATGTATTTACTTCTGCAATGTTTAATTTAATGATTATTTTGATATGCTGGATGAGCATGAATTGTGTGTGGATGTTGTTTATTTTCGCTGTGCTTACTTGCTTGATTTGCATCTGCACACAAACCTTTTATTCATATGATTCTAATGAGTGGGCTGAGTTTATGTCAAAACCCCAGAGAATGGCATCATGTTCCCTTCCAGGAA
Organism: Larix kaempferi; assembly: GCA_027924585.1. Lineage (NCBI taxonomy): Eukaryota > Viridiplantae > Streptophyta > Pinopsida > Pinales > Pinaceae > Larix > Larix kaempferi. Next base: position 17,986,181 of record BSBM01000931.1, on the reverse strand, counting down.
TTGGGTCCGCGGGAGGGTACGTTACAATACCAGAAAGCCACAGGAATGAGGATAAACACAGAAAAATATGTCTTGGCGCATAATGAACTCTCAGAGGAATTTCTAATCACAGCAAAGAGATACTATCTTTCCCATCTATCGCTTTGACTGAAGGTGTAAAATAACTTGGTTTCATTCTGAAACCTAATTGTTATTATTTCCAGGACTGGCTTTCGCTCTATGAAAAGGTAGAGAAATGAATCTCCTTATGGATGAATAGATTTGTATCATGAGGAGGCAGATTAGTTCTTTCTAAAGCAGTGCTTCAGAGCATACCAGTATACTGGGCTTCCATAGCTTACAACCAAGCAAGCTGATTGTATTCCTTTAGCCCAGTGGAAGGTTCTTTCTCAACCCAAGAATCTGGGTGGGTGGGGAATAAAGAATTTGGATTTATTTTGCAGATCACTGCCTGCCAAGACATTATGGAGAATCATTCAAAGACCAAACTCCTTATGGGAAAAGGTTATTAGATCTAAGTACTGTAATAACTCCCCAATAGATGACTGGTTCCACAATCCATCTAAATCCTTCAAAAATGGATCAGCAGGATGGAAAGCGATGGTCCTGGCTTTCCCTATAATTGGCAATTGGACAGCTTGGCAGATAGGGGGTGTAAGGAAATTAAGGATAGGAGAGGACCCATGGATGGGAGCATGTGAAGGTTTCAGAATGTCTGTCGAATTGAAGGAAAACTTAAGACTCCGGCAGATAACAGTCCTAGCAGATGCACAAATACAACAGCCCCAATTAAGAGGTAGAAACAGTTGGAAAACAACGCAAGAATTGGCTTTATATGGAAATTTAGCGGAGGAATGGAATAGATAGGTTAATAAATTGGTGACCAACTTTATCCACCTGGAAGAAGGTGAAGATGACAAATTGGTATGGAAAAAAAACGGAGTGAATGGAGAATTTGAAGCTAAACTTGGATATGATTCAGTCTGTCAAGATTCATTTACAGGAGAGATAAAATGGTGGTGGAAATTTTTATGGAAAATTCACAGCCCATGAAAACAATCATAACTCTTTGGCTTGCATTAAACAATCAACTGTTAACATGGGAGAACCTAAAGAAGAGAGGGTTCCAGGGACCAAGCATTTGTGTATTATGTTATTCAAACGAGGAGACTACTTCTCACTTATTCATCTTGTGTCCATTCGCAGGAGAAGTATGGGACAAAGTCTCTATCAAAATGGTTAATACAAGGATTGCACCAAGAGAGGCTTCACTGGAGCAATGAGATCAGAACTGGTGGCAATCAGAAGTGGTACGCAATTTCGACGCATTCCTTGCTCTCTTTGTTTACACGATATGGGAAGCGCGTAATCAAGTAATCTTCAAAAATAGATGGATCTCAACAGACTGTATTTCTGTCATATTATGGTAGAAAGTACAGGAACACAAGACGATTATTAAATATAGGAAAAAAAGGGAAATCATTCCCCCAAACATCAACAAAAATGAGCCATGCGATTTCTTCGATGGTGCTATCCAAGGCACTCCTTCACTAGGAGGAGCAGGAGGAGCCTTACACTTAATTGGACATCTCAAGTTATGCACTAAATATGGCCCAAGAAGAGCGTCCAATAGTAAGGCTGAATCAATAGCTCTATGGGCGGTACTCAGAACGGCCCAAAGGAAAAATGTGAAGCAAGCTCAATTGTTTGGGGATTCTAAGATGGTCATAGACTGGGAAAATGGTAAATCTCATATACACACCCCTCAATTACAACACCACCTAATTGAGGTGGAGGAATTCAGCAGAGGTCAGATGCTGAACCACTAGACCACCCAATTTTGAGACCGCGGCTATATGCCGAATTTTGCAAGAAGAATGAAATATTAGACTCAGGCGTTGATGGTTATTTATGAAGGAACATAACCACTCTTACAGCCAGGATATACAAAGCAGATTGAACAGTACAGTCAACGAGACCGATACCAGCGTATCTCGTGCTGACCGATTGGAAGAGAAGCAATTTTACAAATCAATCAAACCATTGGAATCAAGAATTGACACTGAATGCATGAAGAACAGAGGAATGATTGACATTGGCAGTCTAATCTATTTTTGAAATGTAAAATTAATGTATATGCAAACTATATAATGACAGTTGAGATGTAATACTCAGGAAGTTATGAAGTTATGATGTAAGTCCTTAAAGGACAGTTCACGATCGCTCCTTATTTAGAGTGATGGATATTTTCCATTTGGAAGATATGTGTGTGCGTGTGTGTGTGTGTTTGTCCATCATGATAGCATACAGTCTATAACACCCCTCATTTTTTACCTAATAAATTGTATAAATAATTATTGTAATCGTTATGGTGAGGAGCTCAAGGCCAAGGCCCCACCAGTGAACGTTGTGTCTGATGGTATTTATTTCTTACGAATTTAAGACGGACGCAACTAAGCGCCAGGAAAGTAAAGTCACTAAGGGAAAAAGGCGAAAGGCGAGGTAACCTACCAAAATCTAACAATAGATGATAGGTATCGTCTTAGTTCCACAGGCACTTGAGGAAGAGTAATTTACAGGTTGACCTTAGAAATTATAAGTGTCGTCGTCATAGAGAGGGAAAGGGTGGTTACATGTTTTAACCTTCTAAATAAATTATAGAGCTTTATCTCTCAGGATGAAGATAGCTAAGACTAAGCGAGATTAAATCACAAAGTCAAATTATAAAACACTTCATACATTAAACATCTATGGGATTAGTAATTATGGAGAGACATCCCTAGGATTTTGATGCAAAGGTAAAATATTTTAATAACCATATATATATATATGTGTGTGTGTGAATAGTCAAGCTTTTCACAAATGAGAATAATAAGTATTGGAACCTCAATATAGTCTAGTTAGTTATGACCTTAAAATCTTGATCATGATAAGCAAGGATTTCTCTACCTAGGAAGGAGCTCATCCCAAAGGATTATTTAAGTATACAATTATATTGATATATGCAACTTAAAGAATATAGATATATATATATGTCTTAGTATTTGTTTCAAACATAAAATTTATAAGCTAAGTTTATAAGTATGTTTATGAGCTAGTGGGCATGCCATCTACCCAACAGTTGCCAGCACTTTGGTTCTTTATACTTGATTTGCGTCGGCATTGGAATCATCACCACAGGTATGGGAGAGGTGGGCGTTCTCCACAAGGAGAATGTGACCTCTGTATCTGGGGGTAGAGAGACGCGGTGGAATGAAGGGAGAGTAGCTTGGCGACCTAGATCTCGCGGGAGTGAAGTATCCAGTCGTTGGATAGGCGTATACAATGGCTGCACTCTACGAGGAATCTCTAACCCTTGCATCCTCAATAGATAAGTAAAAATTGTTATTATTTGCCGCTGGATCGATTTCATTAACTTGTTTGTTGTATGCTATAAGATCAGGTTGTAGTATTTTGATAGGAAGTAATCCTCTTCTCGACATAGTTTTAATTAGCCGAACTGCAATGGATCGAACCCTGCAAGAAGACTGATCACGTGTTTCTTTTTTTTGTCAAACTGTTGCCCTTTCCTTCTTCAAATGTTGGGAGACCTCCCTCAATGAGGATCGACCCGACTTCTCCTCGAGAGACTAAAAGCTTTGATTGGGTTACATATTCCATAATAGTCTGACGGTTGAACTTAAATAACGTAGGATGAATGAGTTCTTTAAGCTAAATCTCAGGTTAATCTCAGACCTCTGTCCTTTTATAGAAAAACAATGTTATTGCCAAATCATAGAGTCAAGCTGGTTATGTTATTGCCAAATCATAGAGTCAATGTTTAAGCTAAATCTCAGGTTAAACTAAATATAGATTGCTTCAAGTAAAGGAAGAATTTTGTGTAGCCATAACGAAATAGCTAGATATGTTGTTGTATTAAAAGCACTTAGTGTTTAATGTATCGTCAAGAGGCACATTCGAGTGATTTATCTTCCCTTCATTAGATAATGGCTTAATTTAATCGTTGTGATAACATACTCATCTGTTACCTAACGAGGTAAAACCCTTACTATCCACATTCTTTCCAAAGCATAAGTACCAGCCATAGGGGCATGTGATAGTAAGTATAATTTGAAAGATCCATGGGTGTGCTTGTGTTCCGGTCATAGCCGTATAGTTATATTATTGTTTTTAGCATATTATGTTACCTGCATGACGTAAGAAATTCTTATGTTCAAAACAAAGACTGCATTGTTGTCGTAGACGAATTAATGTGATGTCGACTATGTGTCTTTCCTTGTTGTGTATGTCCTTGTATGAGGTTACATGTTCTAATATATTGGTCTGCTTATATGATTGCCAGTTGATCTAAGGGAATCCACTAGACACTTGCATTATTCATCTATGTATGTTGTTCCAAGGAAATAAACAAGTTCTAGCGCATGCACTATTTCTTTCATGATTGGACATTATAAAGGTCTATACAAAGTTGCAAAACATTCACGAATTAATACTAAGAGGACTAATAGCCTTTAAAAATAGAAAGATAATAACAACAACTCTTAGACATTGTAATCTACTGCATACCTTAGAATTTATGATTTCTGCAGCTTGTAAGCTAGACAAAGAAGTTGAAAAAGGAACCATACCTGAAGCATTGAAGTATTAGAATTTTTATAATTAGTGATGGTTAAATCTTAACATCTGATTTGTCGTTTTTTTCTTACCTGCGAATCTGTGTATGAAGGATGGGTACAAATTCTTTAGCTAACATAGCTAAGTAAGCCTCGGGGCACCTCGTAGGACCCCTTTCATCACCATCCAGAAATTAAAACTGTCAGTACCTTGTCAAAGAGAACTATGTCTTAAATTGTTTGAAATTTCAGTTCTTATAAACAAAAGTATACTGGTGTCGTAATCATTTAAATGGAAGTATGACACGTCGCTGACATAAAATATCGTTAATTAAAAGAACTCAATAGTTAAATTGTTTTATTCATTAATGACTTTGTTATTTAATACTGCGTTAATAAGCATTTATTACTTCCACATTTGCAATTTTAACATTTAATGCTGATATAAAAAATTTAAATTTTTATGAAATTATCGGGATGTTACACAGTCAAAGCATTCTTCCAATTTTTTTACCATTGAAACAAAAGGACATCAATTGATAATATTTATTAGACAAAATTTGACAGTAACAAACAGAAGGCAAGCATATTTGAGACAATGCACAGTACTGAAAACAAGTACTATTTGGCTAATCCCAGGGCCAAAACAATAAAATCCACACAAATTTTAGTACAAAGTTTAGTACAACCATTGGCTAATCCCATCACAAAAACAATAAAATCCTATTTGTATAGTGAAAATTTATTCCATAAATTTAAGGTGACAAATCATCATCATCATGATTTGCATTTCCATCGAGATCACAATCGTGATCACTTGTGTATGCATCTACTTCATTTTATTCATCATCCTCATAATAGATTTTCTCGATAATGCGTTACATTCTCTATCTCATTCTCTTCATTAAGAATCAAAGTTTCTTCTTCAAATACAACTATATTGTCATCTTCAACATCTTCTTCCAATGTTTCTTGTAAAATATTACATTACTCATCGACCATTATATTAACATACTCCATGAATTTCATTTTTGAACGAGACTCTACTTGAATGACATACGACCATCCTGGGATTGTTACATCATCAATTAGAAATGACTGGGTAATTTGAAGAGGGGGAACATACGGTCCATTAGTCTTTGATAAAATTTGATGTGTATTTACACATACAAATCCATAATGATCACGTTGTATTGCAGACCGTTTGAGCCATTTGCATTTTAATAATATGGGACTAATCTCACCATAATCAACTTGAATTATTTCTTGTATGAATCCAACATAAATTTTGTTTTCAGTGTCGTGATGAAATTCAACACTAACAATACAATCACAATTTTCCTTTCCTTTGTCCTTTTGTTCCACTCTTAAATGACTATCGTAGGCCCACATCCCACTAAAAGAAGTAGTTGATATACTCGGAGGTCATGAAAGGTCAATTTCATCAATCGTTATGTCCTGGCCTTCTTGGTATGCATCATTAATTGCATCTTCAATCCAGACATCAAATTTTGGAAAAGAACCAGATCCAATATTCAAATCCTGAAGTGTACACTTTTGAGATGGACGCATCCCTGTGCGAATCTCTTCTTTGTTTTTTCTACATAAAATATGAACATACAAGATAGTAAGAATAATAATAATTTAACTATTAGATGAAAATAAATAAATTATCATGTAAATTATACTTCACCTCCACCACTTATCAAACAAGGATGTGTTTTGAAGAACATAGGCATGTATCGCAATTATATCCTCATATGATAGCTTGAAGCGATGTCCATTTCCTTCTAATACTTCACCTACATCTCTCTCATCTTCATCATCATCCCATACACGTCGATTGACATTACTAAAATCCTTCATATATTATGTGCAAACTCCTATGGCCTCCTGCATTAAATATCCCTCACACATGCTACCTTATGGTTTTGCCTTATTACGAACAAAATTTCAGAACCTTCATATATCATTCTACAAGATACATCCATCTCGTTCTTATCAGACCACAATGCTCTAGTTCATGTTCTAGATGTATAATAAGATGCATAGAAATATTGAATGTTGTTGGTGAAAATTCCTGTTCCAATAAGCAAAGCACTTCAACAACCTATCCCCTCAAATTATCAAAGTTTGAAGGATCTAACACATGCAAACTCATCCTCTTCAATATTAGGCCCAACCTTATAATTGCCAATCTTGGCCCCTTTTCTAGACTTGATATAATGGCCGCAATAGGTAAAATATCCTTGATTATGACATGATAGTCATGGGTCTTGAGACCTCTTAAGCCATTATTGTCAGTTTTCCTTCTAATATTACTACTCACATATCCAGTAGGAAAATGAGTATGAGACATCAACATTCAGAATTGTGCACATTTTTCCTTTGTCCAGACATAAGGAGCAATAGGTTTTCTATATTTTCCATCACCATATTTTTCAACCCAAATATTTCGATGAATCTTTAGTTCTTGAAGGTCTAGGCATGATGACACTATATCATATGCACCAAAAAGAGTTTTTATAATAGCAAAAGCTATGTTTTTCTCATTAGGCATAAAGTCAATAATATGCCTAATGGTTATATGTTTAAAGTATGACAACTTATAAAATATGCACAATCGTTTTACACCACTATCATTAAGTGGATCATTTTTACTACCAAGAATGCCACTATTTTCAATAAACTGCATTCTTTTTTGTCCATTCTCAATAATGTAATCACTTGTTATTGCCAATGGTGCTTCATGATTCTCTTCCTTACCATTGAAACATGACTTTTGTCGAGGATATCGATGCTCCATTTAAAGGTAAGCACGATGTCCACAATAAATACACTTGTGCAAACTATTTGAGTGTCTCACAAAACCCTTGAAAATGCAAGCCGGACATCCATGGTATCCATTAACATTGAGACTAGTCAATGTGCCATATGCAGGAAGATCATGTATTGTAAAAAATAAAGAAGCTCTTAAAGTGAACTGGATTGAATCATTGTCCCTTAAAATTCGAACTGCGTCAATTCCATTCCACAATTCTGCTAGCTCATCAAATAATGGCTCTAAATAAACATCAATTGTATCTGAAGTCACACTTTTCTTACTTGGTATAATCAATGACAACATCAAGAAAAATGGTTTGGTTGCTAACCATGGAGGCAAGTTATAATTTATCAAAAACACCTGCCAAGTTGATTATTTAGTACTTTGATCTGAGAATGGGTTGACCCCATCTAGAGCTAAACCCAACCTTATATTACAAGGATCTTGGGCAAAATCATGCCATTTTTTGTCAAATTCCATCCACCTATTAGAATCAACCACGAACTGTTGTTTCCCATAGGTGCTCTTATTTTGGGCATGCCAATGCATAAGCTCAGCAATGTCTCGACATCTATACATTCGAAGCAACTGTGGGATTAGTGGAAAGCGGCAAAGAACCTTTTTAGGAGATGACTTTGATTTCAACCCCGGTCTATACCTCACTTCTTTACCTTTCGTACATTCAATCTCGCTTGCATGATTTTTGCGAAATAATACACAACCATTCACACAAGTGTGGATGTTTTCATATCGTAATCCCAACTTTTTGATTTACGCTTTACATGCACTCCATTTTGTTGGCAATGTGGAGTCAAGTGGTAACAACCGATGTAGCAATGCCAATAAGTCATCAACACTTTGATTTGTCCAACCATGCACCGTTTTCAAATTAAGAATTAGAAGGATTGTTGCCAATTGACTTAATTCGCAAGTACCATACACGAGTTTTGAAGCATCCTCCATCATTTTTTCCAAACATCACTGAAACCCTCATTCAACATTCTATCAACTTTAGTGCCTTCGTCTAAGGTTGGTGCCTCTTCATCTGCATTTGTTACCTCTTCATCTATGTTTGGTGCCTCTGCATCTCTCATACTTTGCAATTGTATCCTATCTGGATAATGTCTTTCAGGGAAAGGGATTATACCGCTATGATGAAATTTCACCGTATGTTCATAAATCACTCGTCTTTTTCTCCTCTTCCCACCACTACAATTATTACATGGACATGCATATTTCTCCAAGCTTTTCTCATCGGCTAATCTCTCATCATGTGTGTTATAGGTCAAATCAACACTTCTCCATCTGTGATCACATTACCTTGTCGATCACACAAAAGGACACTATGAATGGAAGAGCTTGATTAACCTTAGATGATTTGATGTTGAGATCCCACACTTTCAGCTGAAAACTATTTTTTTCTGCATATTTCATTGGGAATGCGCTACTCTTATAACTGACATCTAGCGCATCATGCATCGGTTCCACTATTGACAACCTGCGCACATATTCTAAAAGTTGTATGCGCTAGTCATTAAGAGCACTAGTGGCGCACCATGCGCAGGTTGGCTAGTATCATACTTGCGCACATCTTAAGATAAAATGGAAAAATATATTAAGAATACGAATTGGGATTAGTTGAGTTTGGTATTATAACTCCCCCAACCTCCCAATTCAACTACCTCACGAATCTAACTTCCTACCTTTGCCATAAATACAAGGGGAAGCCATGAGGAAGGGGCCAATCTAAGGAGAAATCTATTGTTATGCTGAAGGAATTTCTAGTCAAGAGAGGAGTAGGAGCCCAAAACTTGGTTGCAGAATTGCTTGGAACAAGATCAGGTATATCAGTTGTATTTTTGCATTTCTTTGACAATAAAGATTGATATATCCTTCCCGTGTCAATTAAATGTCAATTTCATTGGATGTTTGAGTACAATTAATGTTATATTGTTTTGTTAATATCATTATCTGTTTGTAGTCAAATCATTTTGAGGAAGGTTGATTGGTTTTGCAGGTGTGTTGTTGTAGAGATCGGGAGAAAGATAGGACCAACCGCCATAAATAAGGTACTCTTTCTTAAACCCTAAATCTCATTTGGTTACAGTAATTAGTGTAAAACCCCAATATATATATCTGTCAGCCCCATGTACGTTGATAGCATCCATCCCCTTGCTATAGGGTATAATCCTTAACAACAAAACTGGTGACTCCGCTGGGGACCACCTTGTTTGTTTCTGCTCTGGGGGTTTCCTTTTAGTTTTTCTTCAATCTTTACTGCTTTCTGACTTTCTGTAATGTTTTCAAAGGTTGCCTAGTTGCTTTCCTTTACTTTGATTTAGTTCAGTGTTGAAGTTTGCAAAGCTTTTCTTTCCCTTCTAGTCCCAATTTGCATGTCCCCTGTACACATAGGCGCGCATTTTGAACTTGTGCACTCGTTTCTCTCTTTACAACCCATGCATTTTAAGTTGGATGCGCTGGATGTTAGCATATACAGTCGCATACTTTCCTGTAGGATTGAACTTTTCTGAGTTTGATTTTAGCCTTGTAGAATTCCTTTGTGTTTTCTTCATTTTGATTCAGTAACTGTATTGGTGTCCTTTCTTTTTTTTAGGTCTTTTGAAACTTGTGTGCGACTCCCTACTAGTTACAGTAGCGCATGTTTTGCCCTAGGCACGTGTTGTCTGCTTACAGACCTTCATATCAACCGCTAGTTGTCTGATACAATACCCACACACTTTTCCTGACTTTTACCTTTTAATTTAGGGTTTGATCTCGGTTATGTCTTTTGGTTGTTTTGAAGATCCTGGATTGCTTGGATACCTCCTGAACACTTCTTTAGGTCAGCTTGAGTATGTTTGAAGTCTCTTGGATAGATTTTCTTTGTGATTCTTTGTGGTTGTAGAGTTGCCTTGGCTTGCTTGCCTACCCTCACTGTTTGGTGGATGTTTTGTTTTGGTTTTCTGATGCTCAGGAGCAGCTTAATTTTTTTGCCTTTCCGCTTTATACATCAATCTACCTCTTTTTCTTTTGCATCTTGTTCCAATTTTCGAGTCACTTCATTAATACAACCCTGTAGGTTAAAGTCTTTGTCAATATTTGGATTGATTTGTTATAAGCTTTAGGCTCTTTATCTTTACCCACATTTTTTATAATTCTTGCTTGTTCATTTTCATGTTTATTCTCTTTTAATAGTTAGAGAAAAAAGGTCAAAATTGAAAACTTAAGAACTCGTATACAAGACTTGTCATTTGTTTCGAAGTAGGATAGTTTGCTTTACTATTAACTTTGAAAAAGAAAAATTGAAAAAGAAAAAATGTTTTATGCTTAGGAATGCTTAATTTTGTTTTGAATGCCTAAACGAAAAAAGAATTTTGTGAAGTTTTAGGCATTATAATACACACTTTTCTTTTGTCATAACCATACCACACACATCACTTCCCATTGAGTAAGAAACAACCTCTAAAAAGAACATCTAGTAAAATCAATTAGTAACTTTTCTTTTTTAGGTTTGACACTACATCAATTAGCTTAGGCTAGGATTTCGGGGTAGATCACTTTAAACTACCCGAAATCATTTTATTGCTCAACAATCGTAGTGAGACAATCTTTTAGGAAAACCCACATATATCAAAGTATCCTGGGAACGCTCCACTCAAACCGGAGTTAATTACGAGGTCGTGTGAGACTGGAACTGTTGAGAATACCCCCTCACTTTCCTTTCAGGAATACACCAAAGCTGATTCGCGTACGGGGGTCCACTAGTACTTTAAGTACTCTTGGATTTCGGGCTTTGCTACCCTTCCCATGTTTCTTGGCTAGACTGACAACTGTCCCCCAAGGTATTTTCGTATTTGTGGTATCCTTAGTATATGTACCTTAGGGCTCTTCAAAGGTATAGTGGAAGGTTATTTCCACTGCACCCAGGACAGGCACGGAAGGTAACCCTTTACAGTAATCCCAGGAGGGCGGTTTGGTGATTCAAACGCTTGCACCCAGAGGACCTGCACTGGACGCCGTGTAACTGGCCTTCAATATTGTATTGGTTTGTTCTGGGCCCTCATAATCCCAAACTAACTTCTAAGAATACTAGCTTTCTTTGCCTGGTTTTGATCACTTTAGGACATTTTTTAGTGGTATGTTGTTTGCTCCCTAGTCAATTAGTGGCCACTAGGTTTTCATACTTAGTTTGTTTTTTATATAAATATGGAGGACCAACCCCTACGTAGGTCTCAAAGGTTGAAAAACCTTCCACCATACACTGTGGAGCCTCCACCGCCACCTCGACACCGGAGGACTGTTTCCCGTGGTTCATACGAACTTACGGGCGTAATGGAACCACCTGGAGAACCACAGTTCAGAATTCAGGATCAACAGGTCTTTGATATTGTTGAGGTTGAGGACTTAACTTCTCAAGAGTATAGCACACCTTAACACCCTCCTTTGACTGGACCCCACGATCCATTACTTGTAACTGTAGACTCTCTAGGTCAATCAGAGTTTAGTGTGTACCGGTTTACCCCTGGTTATTTCATGGCTAGTTATGGAGATGAGACAGGAGTTCCCCAAAATCCTACTGCATCAATGGTTACGAAATCTCTCTCTCATTATTTTGCTAGCACATCGGTACCAAGCTCTGGGCAGGTCACCCCTGCTTCAAGCCCTTCTTTTAGTTTCAACATTGGTTCCATAGGTATTATGACACACTGGTTCCAAACATGGTATTCATTCGTTGACAAAATTGGGCGTTGACTCATCTTCAATTTCCTGCATTCAATTATGACACCTACATGTAATCTCTTTCAACTCTTTTCATCTATCTCATATTGAATTGAAATGCATCAAAATCAATTCCTAGAGAGAAAAAGGAACTAAATATAAGATAAAGTCTTAGCTAATCCTTCTCAACCAAGAGTTTATCCTTAGCCTAGAGCCACTACAATGAATCTAATGACTTCAACTGAAGAAGAGCCTCCTGAACATGATACTTTAGTGATGAATTATTTTAGACCACCCATCGAGAATACTCCCTTTTAAGTACACATGAATATCATAGAAAATATTTCTCACTGAACTGTTTAATTAATAGTGGCTCCAAACTAAATGTCATATCTAAGACTATTATGGAACAACTTGGCTTTTTCCGCATGAATGAGCATCATGATAGGTCTAGTTGAACCTTTCCATTGGGATGGTTAACCTCTAGCCTCAACCAGATCTATGGAGGTGTTGGATAAATATTAAAGAGGAATTTTCGTCTCTAATCTTGTAGTTGTTTAGATTATTGAAATATAAGACAGGCATATGGATCTAGTTACTTCTAGGATAAGAACTATTTCTTGGATAGGATTGACTCTACAAGTCTGAAAGTGACTTGAAAAATAAACATTTATAGTATGGATTTCATTTATAATACATGCTTATATCTAAGGGTTGATACCTGGGCAGTGGTGAGACACGCCATTATTTTTGCATACCTTTTTACAATGAAGTCCAAGGTGACACTATTGAGGTAGATGGATTGTCTTTTTCAAATTCAAGGCTAGAGAAGAGGAAGAATGATGAAGAAACAGAAGAGGCGGTAAGCACATGGATGTGTATGGAAGAACTTAACAAAAACAGTTTGTTTTGAAGAAGATGCTTATACTGATTGAATTGAATTTTACTTTGCAGTGGGTCTAGTGTGATAAATGTGAGGCCTGGCAACATCAAATATGCACTCTCTTCAATGGTATAAGGAATGAAGGTGGGAAAGCAGAGTATACCTATCCAAATTGTTATGTAGTTGAGGTGGAAAGCGGTGAGCGAAATCCCTTACCTCGGAGTGTCATCCTTGGTGCAAAATATTTACCAAAGACACATTTGAGGACCACATTGAGCAGAGGCTATTTCGACGATTGAAACATGAAATACAAGAAAGGGAAAGGGGTCTTGGAAAGAGCTATGAAGAGGTAACTATGTCCCTCTTGGTTAATTATGGATGTGGAACTAGGGGCAATTGGTTTTTAATTGTTTCAAGGAAAACTTTGTATTGCTTCATGTTTGCAAAAGAATTAAGAGGTGACTAGTAATTTTCTGTCCAATCAGGATTTGTTTGGGATGTTGTAAGATTAGACTAGCTAAAGGATTCAGTGTGTAAGCCTATACATGAAATGCATCATGCATATGCTCTGTCAACAAGATGCATGAAATACATCTAAGATATATGAAATGCATTACAACCAGTCAATCACATGAGATGCATTACCAAGATGCTTTTACATGATTTATCACCCAAATAATTTCCCTACAAGGATGCATGAGATCTACCATGATACTTTACAAAGACGCCTTTCAACAAAGGTATTTGATATACCGCAAGGATACGCTAACAAGATACTTTCAGCAAAGATCACAAGGATATTTTTCTAACAAGGATACTTGTATTAGTATTGGATATATAAAGATACGTGAAGTACATCTTCAACAAAGGTACCTGAATCATACTTTAATCAGTCACACAGTTATTACATACTTTTCAATAAGATGTACGAAATACCACCAGGATATTACCAAGATACCTACACATGAAATGTCACCAACATACCACCAAAATACCTTTCAACAAATATCACAAAGATATTTTTCTCGCAAAGATCGCAAAGACACCTGGAAATTTTATGCACTTAATGTAACATGTAAGCGAACTTATATGCAACAATTCCAATATAACTAAGAAACCAAAAAAAGGCCATAACACTGGTAGTTAAACATACTATGTTAGATCTCCACACAAAGCATAATTCTTCTTTAGAGAACATCCAAAAAGGCTGTATACATCAAATAATAATAATGAGTATCAACCAGTAACAACAACCAATATCATCCATACATCAGTCATACAGACATCGATCCAAAATACATCAATTCATAATACCTCAACCATATATCAATCATATGTCGATCATATATCAATCATACACAAATTTCAACCAATGACAATCATACATGCATCAACTGACCACACAAACATCAATCATAGTATATCAACCCAAATACATCAACCATAATACCTCAACCAGAACACATCAACCAGAACACATCAAACAAAACACATCAATCAAAATATATCAACCATAAGCAAAATATATCAACCAGAATACATCAACTAGAATACTTCAATCAAAATACATCAATCAAAATACATCCATCGTAATACATCAATCAAATCAAGATACATCAATCAAATCAGGATACATCAATCAGAATACATCAATCAAATCAATATACATTAATCTTTAACAATCACATCTACCCCACATCTTATAAGCATCTATTAGTTTCTCAATAACATCACCCAAACACATCAATCATACCAATATCAACCAATGACAACAAATAACAACCAATAGCAACCATATGAATAACAATATCATACATACATCATCTACTCAACATCAACCAACATTCATCAATCATACGCACAACAACCATAACAAACAAGGACAACCAATAATAGCCATACATACAGTAATGACAATATCATACATGTATCAACCATTAATCAATCAATGTCAATCATTAACAACCAATAGTATCAAACAACATACATCAACCATAGCAATCATTTCGAATAATTACTATTTATCATAGCATTATATATAATTATTAGCACATAACGATATATATAATATTCATATATTAATAATACATGTATACAACCAACATCATCACACAAACACTACTAATACTGTACTTATGTAAACACTCAACACATACACAACCACACATCTTGCCTACATACCTACTCCATCTATAGAAATGTTATACATACTTTGATGGCAATCCCATCCAATTCCCATATACTAACCATACATTACATTACTAATCATTTACACGTAGCACACTACTTATACTATCAACCAAAGTAAATACATAGTCACCTCAAGCAACCAAACATCCTACCACCCAAAATCTTATAATATTATGTGATAAAATAATTACTATCTATACAATACACCATCATACACTCATACCATACACCATACTTACTATTACTATGTATTATTTCTATACATACGCCCATTTGTCTACATACATATTATAATTCTTCAATCATATGTCATATTATTATTAATCATATACACATCATATTGGTCATATAACCTATATCCTATATTTTATACATCTTTATAATTATTATGTTATACCATAATATCCATACAATTATAGCGGTATAATTACTTAATCAAATGCTATCGTATTAGGTACGCATTATAACATATATACTAACATAATACTTATGATCACACTTTACTTCATAATACTTCCAAAAACTCCCAAACACTCCCAAACACTTCCAAAGACTCCCAAATGCTTTACACTCAATTCATTGCATACGCTCACATCTATACATATAGTATATACACAATATAATATACACGTAATACTAATAATTATTACATATTTTAAAATACATATTACAGTATACACAAACATACATACATACATATATATATCTATTCATATATATATATTTTTAACAACTATATATATATACCACACATATTATACAATTATATATAATAAATGAAATGAGAGAGGACCTGACTAAAGAAGTATTTGAGGAAGAACTCAACCATATCCTCCTATCCTTCCAAAAAGGCAAAATTCCAAGTCCGAATGGCTTCACCTTGGATTTTTTTCTGGGATTCTACGACTTCATAAAGCTTGACTTGTTGAAGGTAGTAAGAGAATCACAAGTTTCAGGTAAGGTTCTGGGAGCATTAAACTCCACTTTCATTACATTAATACCTAAGAAGCAGAAAGGAGGGACCTTTGATTATTATAGACCAATAGCATGTTGTAACATGGTCTACAAGGTCATAGCAAAGATCATCACTCAGAGGATGAAACCTATTCTTAGTAAAGTAATTACAGAAGATAAATTCGGCTTCCTCTTCAACAGACAAATCCATGATGTAGTGTCTCTTGCGCAAGAAGCCATTCATTCTATAAAGAAAGAAAAAATGTCTACATTCGCTCTCAAGTTGGATCTCTCTAAAGCCTATGATAGGGTGAATTGATCTTTCATCCATTTATTACTGATCCAAATAGGAATGCCAGTAAAAGTAGTTGACTGGATAATGGGCTACATCAAATCAACTTCCTTGGCAGTATTAATCAATGGAGCACCCTCTCATTTCTTCAGACCTTCAAGAGGTCTAAGAGAGAGTTTTCCTTTGTCTCCTTTCCTTTTTATACTAGTATCAGAAGCCTTGATTCGTTTATTACACAAATCTAGAGAAGCCAAGACGACAAAAGGGGTAAGAATCTCAAGTTCTGTTGAACTAACACATACTTTATTCGTGGATGATGTTCTCCTGCTAGGAGAAGGCTCTACTGAAAATTTACAAGCTTTCACAGAAATTCTAGAGAAGTATAAGATAGCCATAGGTATGGTCATAAACATAGAAGAGTCAAGTCTATCTCACAATAGTCTCCCAGAAGAGTAACTATCCAGAATCGGTGAGCTAATTCCTTTCCCACTAACACCTATTTCAGAAGGATTCAAATATATAGGCTTTTTTCTCAAACCAAATTCCTATGCCTTCCAAGACTGGATGCGGTTATTCAAAAAGATATAATCAAGGATCTCTCTATGGGAAAACCGCTTTCTTTCCAAAGGTGGTAGATTGGTTTTGCTTAAAGCAGTTCTTCAAAGCATTCCGGTCTATTGGGCATCAATAGCTTACATACCAAAGGGAATTTTGGTCAAAATCGGGAAAAAATGTCTTACCTTCCTTTGGTCGGTAGGAAAACAAGCATAGGGCATTCCATTGGTCAAATGGACTACATTAACACTCCCCAAGTATATGGGAGGATGTGGGATTAAAAATACATATATTTTCTGTAAATATCTGGCAGCTAAAACGCTTTGGAGATTGGCAGAATTTCCCAACTCCTTATGGGGGAGAACTCTGATCTCCAAGTACCGTCCATATTCAATTGAGGATTGGTTTATACAACCCAACAAAAATCACAAGAATGACTCCATAGGATGGAAGGCCCTAGTAATGGCTTTTCCACTGATCAGAAACTGGGTTGCTTGGAGGATTGGAGATGGCAAGAAAGTTTGGTTAGGAGAGGACCCGTGGGAAGGTGCAGGGGAAGACTACAAACTCTCAAATCACCTTTTGTCTCTTTTAAGAACAAAAAAAATCGTTATGTTGGCGGATGCTCAATCTCAACATCTGCAAGCAAGAGGAAGAATTGACTGGAAATTGGCTCATGATTTGGGTTTAACAGGAGATCAAGCGGAAGTATGGAACCACTATGTGACAAAACTAGTTAATTGCTTCATTCATTTAGAGGAGGACGTACCTAATAAACTGATCTAGTCTAAAAATGGGAAAGATGGAAGTTTCTCAACAAAACTTGGCTGCGAGGCAGCCATAGCCCCTTTGGAGTCAAGAAAACAATGTTGGTGGTGGAAAAAAAATTGGAAGATCCCTGGCCCTCTGAAAACCATTCTCACTCTGTGGTTGGACCTAAGCAACAAACTATTAACTTGGGAAAATCTTAAGAAGTGGGGCTTTCAAGGACCGGGTGTGTGCGTCTTGTGTCTTTCTGCGGATGAATGACAGCTCATATATTCAGTTTTTGTCCTTATGTAGGGTATGTCTGGGAGAAGACAATCGCCAGACTAAACCTCAGAAGAAATCCCAACTCAGATTCTTCGTTGGAACATCAAGTCTCGGAATGGTGGCAGGACGATGGGGTACGTAGCTTTGAAGATTTCCCCGCTCTTTTTGTTTACAACGTATGGGAGGCAAGAAACAAGGCAGTTTTCCACACTTCTCGCATCCCTGCTGATATAATAGTAACTGTCATTCTGCAGAAAGATTTGGAGCATCATTCTGAACCTAGATTAGTCCCCCAGAGAATCCTAAATAGCCCATCAATCAACAAAAACTGCCAATGGGATTTTTTCGATGGAGCAAGTCAGGGGAAACCACCTCTTGGAGGAGCAGGAGGAGTGTTGAATTTATCAGAAGACATTATTTTTTTCATAAAGTATGCTCCGGGTTGAGCCTCCAATAAAAAAGCAGAACTTTCAGCTCTATGGATAGTCCTTAGATTGGCCATTCTCAAACAAGTGAAAGTAATTCAAATATTTGGAGACTCCAAGATGGTAATAGATTGGGCTAATGGTACTATTCAGATAAAGGCTCCTCATCTACATCATTTATTGTCTTCAATCAAATCTCAGATAGATACCTTTGAGAAGATTACATTTTCTCACATATATAGAGAACTGAACATGGACGCTGAAAAATAATCCAAATTAGCTCTCTTTCTTCCTCCAGGTCTAACCAAGGTGGAAAGGTGAAGAAATGATCAGCTAGAAGAGCAGTTTTTGTTAATGTAATTTCGACTATATAATATTTTGTAAACATATGCAGTTTGCAAGGATAGAATCATTGATGTATGCTCTTAAATGAGAAGTTTTGTAAAGGTAGCCTTGGTGGCAATAATCTATGATGTAAGCTCTTAATGGGCAATTCATGTTTATTCGATAAGAATAAAGAGATTTTTTCCATTTGGAAAAAATAAATAAAATAATATATATATATATTATGTTATATGCAATATAATATACCCCTAATCTATCTTACATCATATATTATCTTATACATATTTAAATTTATGTCATGTATATATAACATTATCATACACTACTATACTACCTACTTACACACATAAAATAAAATAAATAAAATTAAGAGAATATGAACCATTAAAGACAAGTGGCTTGTTTCCTCCAAAAATAGACGAGTTACATCCCCATAAATAAAATAGAGGAGAATATGAACCATTAAAGACAAGTGGCTCATTTCCTCCAAAAATAGAAATGGAGTTACTTGCATACATTGAAAATAAAAAGGAAAATGGAACCACTATTAAGACAAGTGGCCTATTTCCCAAAAATAGACAAGGAGTTACTCATCAATGTAACCACCACCATCCAAGTGGCATAAATAAGCCTATAAAATCATACCATCAATAGAAAATCCAAAATCCATATAGGGCATAAATGCCACTTAATAAATCATATTAATATTTAATAATAATAAAACTATATCATCTTAATAACTTAGCATTAAATTAATATTGATAATGGTACATAGTACATACTATTATAATGACAGTTATTTACTTAACAATCAATAATCATAATGTAGTAGTAAATAAATCATACCACAAGAAGCATTTCAATATTAACAATTCAATGAGCAGTAAAAGAGGCAATGCACAAGCATTAACCAATCAAGTAACTAAATAGTAAAAGAGGCAATGCATAAGCATTGACCAATCAAATCACTGAAGCAGTAAAGAGGCAATGCACAAGCATCGATCAATCAAATCATTGAACAATAAAAGAGGCAATGCAAGGTGAACATGCATCAACCAATCAATCTACTCGATTATTAGATATACACCACATAGTACTTACCAATCAATCTATTGAACAATAAATATGCAATATTAATTAATTCTAAAGCATACAACAAATTGATCTCTGACGTGAGGCTTCAAGCTTCTTATTCTTCCATTAATGTAAGGGAGGTTAAAATTCTTTCACAAAACACATTTATAAATTCCAAATGCATATAAACAGAGTTTTGAATCCATAATAGGCCCAACAACCGCAAAGTTAGAACCTAAGCTCTGATAACACCTCTAATGTCCCCCAAGGCTATCAATGGACTTAGGGACATATCATTAGCTCTCTGAGGCTAATTACTTAATTTTTAGTGCAACGGCTAAACCATACATTTAATTTCTATTTTTCCAAAATTAATTGCGACACAAAATCCAATAATTAACAATAATTTAATATAAATTGATTAACACATCCAACATCTGATCTAATGGTTTGGAAGGCTTCTTAACATCATATATCATCATCAAACCTTCAATCCAAGCCATATCAAATATGATAACCACTTCTAAAGGCTAATTATTCTTTATCATAGTTAACCAGTAATTAAGGTGTTAATTACAACACTTAGTGCGCAAATGACGACACTTATCACAAATCCAATTGTTTAAAAAATAACCATGGATTATCAATCCCAATGGATTAATAACATATAATTACATGCAAATAAGGCCTAATTACCAAAATTACAATAATGAACCATGGTAATTACGAAAGGGAGTCCACAAGACTAGTTAACTAGTTTTCCAATATAAGCAGCTAGTCTTGAACAAAATCAACTTGTAACCATTCCATTAAACCCAAAATAAATCATATAGCCATTAAAAACATATTTAATTGTGCACCCATATCCAATTAAATTTTTATTTGCAGATCATTCCAATTGCACATAAGGTGATATTTTCCATCAATTCCAATGAAACTAGTTAACATTCACCGCAAGGAATTGAGTCTAAATAGTTTAACCAAAATGAAATGCATCCATAAGTAAGGGATCGCACCTGATAAGTAGCCACCTACAGCACAATAACATTTTATAAACAGAGCACATGCCTGTAGCATTCCGTTTTTACAAAAACAGAGATTTCAACCCACAACTAGTTATCAATTTTCACCACAATGTAGCTAGTTTCCAATTTAACTTTCCAAATTCCAAATAAAGAGAAATATATGAATACTGTATCTCATGGAAAGCGTAGCAGGGTTCACCTACATTCATATGTCCGTATCTTTCCACCCATATACGGTCCATTAAATAATTCACAAAACTAGTTAATTCTACTCATCTAAATTTACTAATAATTCTAGGAATCGCTAGAATAATTAAATTCACAACTCATAGAATAATTCAAATGTTATTACAAATATAAATAAAATGTTTTATCAGTCATAACATAGGTATATATCATTCAAACATTTCATCAAACACTTCATATGTAAAGTCCCAAATCTACTCAAAACAATTCCATTGAAGGAGCTAGAAATTCGAAATTAATCTAGAATTTTGGTAGACATTTCCCAAACATTATCAATAAGATTTCCCCTCACATTCTCACACACATTTCAAGTGTATTTATCATAAATAAGCATAAAAAGAACACTCATGCATTTTAACAAACACTTCATGTGCCAAGTCTCCAAATTATGCAAAACAATTCAATCAAAGAACTAGTTTTCGAATAAAAGGTAGAAGCATCAAAGAGAAGTGTCTTAAACCATTCTGAGGCTACTGCACCATCAAAATGCACATTATATAATGAATGGGGGCATAAATATCATTTATGTAGTAGAGGTTCCAAAGAATCATTTACTCAAACAATTTGTGCACAAAATCGCAAAAACTAGTTTCCAATTCCTTCACAAAATTTACTTGCATAAATAGATTCCATGAGAAATTTCTTCCACAAATAGCTCATACATGTCATCAAGCATTTCATGTTAATCCATAAATAAATCATATAATATCCAAATAAATTAAATAAACATGAGATAAATCACTTGTCTTTTCCAAATATGCAACCAGAATCTACCATGCCATGTTCCACCTAGCCGTAGACACAATGAAATCCAAAACTCACTTTGCAATGGTCACCCCTGAGCCAAAACCATGATGCCACAAGAAAGGGCGCATTCAACCACAAATTCTCTCAATAAACCAGTCCAACCACAACCCAATGGCAAGTAGCACTTCAAATCTAGGAAAATTCCAGTGGCTCTAGTACAACCTCAAATACAAGGCAGTGGAACTCACCCCTACTGCAAAACCAGGATCTCCATAGGCACTACACATATCTGTCCAACCTCAAATCCAATGGCAGTGGACCTCACCCCTGATGCCAATCCAAGATCTCCAGAGGAAATTCCTGGACATGCACTAGAGCCTCCAGAGTAACTCAACTTGGGCACAACCTACACAAGGGCATAATGACCAGAAAGGATCTCATACCAAGAGTAGAAAAATAGAACTACAAGTGCCAAACACAAGCACAAGAGAAAAAGTATGAGCCAACACACAAGTAACTAGCCAACACAAGCAAATCGAATTCCTTCAAGAGAAATTCGAATTGGGAGAGAGAGAGAGACATAGGGGATGAGTTACATTCCAAAAATAGCAAATAGGAGTTACACATCATATGGTTACACCAAGAGACACACTAACCCAACTAAAGAGGGCGCACTAGGTGAGAGAGAGAGAGAGAGAGAGAGAAAGACTCTAACACTAATAAAAATTAATCCCATAATAAATGAAACCAAGGAGTAACATAACACATGAGGGTACACATCCAAGAGGGTCCACTAAGTCCACAAGAAGGGTATATAACACCAACATAGACACAACAGAAAGGTAACACTTTTCCCACAACCCCTTGCTCGTAACATCATGGTTCTTCATACTCTCTTTTGTGGCATTGGTCGATTTGGTTGTTTTATTTTATTAATTAATAATAATAACATAATAATAATAATGTACAAACCATAGTCCCAACACCTCGTTCCATAATGTCACAACATAATAATAACATGTACAGGGACTAAACCAGAGGGTATTACAGCTTTAGTGCCAAGTAAGAATTAACTTCAAATTACAAACCTATGAGGATTCTGGTGGCATTGGCCCCCAACTTGAACATGAATCCATTCCAGCCTCGAGGTAAAATAGAACGCATTGATTTGTACTCAATCACTAGCAACCAATGAGATTGGATCCAAGCATTCAGTGTTTACATTGCAAATATTTTTCCCAAAAACTTCCCAACCAAGACTTGACCAACTAAGGACAATATTTGGTAAAATTTTAGGTCTTCTCCAACAACCAATAGTACCTTTCCTTCCTTGATTTTTAGAACCCTCCTCCCCTTCCTATGAATATAAACACTTCTTGCCACCACCTTATATCCCCTTAAGTCATCCACAACCAAAGTGCCTCCCATGAAACCATAACTGCCCATAAAAGCATACATAGGAGCAACTACCATACTTGTATCCCTAACCTTAACAGTTGGAAAAGTTGGGACCACCAAAACAAATGGACTAGAGGCATCCAAATTAATTGGCTCGAGTCACCCATATTGACAAAAACTTCTATGCAATGAATGTAAACCCCTTATACATTGCTCGAGGTTCCCTCTATCACGTGAAAGACATCAGCAAGGATGTCCTTCTAGGATTGATGCATTGTCAATGGTACTTGCGCTCTTGGATATCCACTTTCTAATGTTTTGTGTTGTGGATACAAACCCTCCCATCCACCCCTAGGAGAGTTTACCAATGTTTAGATATGTCACAAATATTTGGTCTTCAAAGAGAGTATCTTCAAAATAATCTACCAATTGCAAGTCTAGTTCCATCTTGATGTAAGAACCCTAATCTTTCCAACACACACACACACATATCAAGTAGTAAATGCATCATAATATTTACACTAGAAGGCAGTTTTTCACTGTGAACTCTATGTGTTGCAATGAGGCATTTTTTGCACCGTGGCCATTGATATCATTAGACGATGCTCTAAGACCTATAAACCATACATTTTGGCCACTATAACATTAATATATGAGGGCATTTATTTGTTTGAGTTTGAAGTCAAGTTAACAAATCTAACATTGCACAACAATGCATTTAAAAAAAATAAAAATCAATGGTTTTGGACCAGCACTGGGTTGCGAGAGTTTGTTATAAAAATTTCCACCAATAAGCATTGTTTGGTCGTTGGTTTAGAGATTGAACAACACTCAAACACTTATTTTGCAATTGCTTCAAGAGTGGGGATATCAAGGTTGGCTTCCAAAGAGAGGTACATGTTGTCTCTGGTCTCCCTACAACCACAAGAATTGAGCAACTAGACATTATGGACGAGGAGTGACATATTTTGATCTTTTGCATTGTGGGAGGTGATCATAGGCTTGACAATGATCGATCAATCACGACTCTGCATGAGAGTCTTATAAATGGAAAACCCAAAACGGACATTATGGTTTTATCCTATGTATTGGATGTGCCACATGGGAATATGAGAGAGGATACAGGCTTATTCATCAATACCATTTTTTAATGCAATTTGCAATCCTTGGATTACTTTCCAAGCACCTCTTCAACATGCAATGTTGCTTATAGTCTCGTAGGTAGAAGTAAAGATTTTTAAATATTATTTATTCTGTTTTTGTTAGATATACAATTTGTGAATGTGTACAAGCACATTTATGATGGAAACTAGCAAAGACCTTCAAGGTGGTTTATACTAACATCTAATCATGTGGGTCTAACATATTTCAATGATAAAGGGTGCAATTCAATGGTTTCATGGGTTTTTTCAAGCCACAAAATCTCTTGGTGTTGCA
Organism: Larix kaempferi; assembly: GCA_027924585.1. Lineage (NCBI taxonomy): Eukaryota > Viridiplantae > Streptophyta > Pinopsida > Pinales > Pinaceae > Larix > Larix kaempferi. The sequence continues at coordinate 17,961,422 of BSBM01000931.1, read as the reverse complement.
AGATTTTTTTTCTACATGCCATAATTCTGATTTTATCTCTTCATATGTTGGAGAAGATTACAGATGGAATGGAATAAGTCATTTTTCCAAAAAAAATGATATATATGTTTAACCATTTAAATATGAATGGTAGGAAATCAAAAGTGTTCTTATTATGTCAATTGGGTTTAGCCCGAGTGGTTGAGTTATCGGATTTTTATCCGCTCCACCCAGGTTCAAGTCCCGTCAGTGACACTTGCTCTTAAGTGAGCCGTTGAGCTCTTCAGGAGCTCTATTAGCCAATTAATCGCCCTTCCTATGTCTTCGGACACCGTGGAGGTTAACATGAACGTAGTGGGGAACCAACAAAAAAAAAAAAGGTGTTATGTGAACCACGCGACGAAAGAAAAAAAAAAAAAAAAAGGTATTCTTGATTCCTCAATGTCAAAAATGTTCTTTATTCCTCAATGTCATTGAGCAAGAGTTTTCCTAGCTTAAGTGCATGTCAATTGTAATTATCTCCATCCAAAATATCCATTTTGTGGTATTGAAGATACATTCATTTTGAATTTTTAGGCAACATTTTATTATGCCTACTCTATTATGTTGTTCTCTCCAATATATTCCATTGTACTACAACAACTACAACAAATCATAAAAATGGATATGACACTTTTTCACAACTAAAACTTAATTTTCCTGCGATGTAAATATATTCATAAATGTATCTTATTATTCTCCTTACAATTAATAATTATTATATTACTACTCTCATTACAATTAATAATTATTGTAAAAGGAAAACAACCTTCCACATATGATGTAAAAAAAAAAAAATTATATTTAAAAAAAAATCAACATTAAAAACAAACTTATATTTCAATTTATTTTTTTATATTTACATAATCACTTTTATAAGACAAAACATTGTATAGATTCAAAACTTTCTCATTGTGTTGATGTCCTATATCTTTGTTATAAAGTGCAATGGCAAGAAGCAAGGAGGCCCGGATGAGTGTCCTCATTATGAAGGAAGTTGGGATGTGACAAATTACTACGTATGGATTAATAGCTTTCCCCACATGGTTTAAAGACATTATCCCAACATTCATCCATAAAATTTAGTAGATAAATCTTGAGGGGAATTCTTTGTAGTCTATATGGTGTTTTGGTGATCGATTAGGGTTGGGCCTATCTTTGGTGCTTATTGTTTGTATAGTTTCTAACTTGTGTTTTCTCTCCTAATACATAGAAGGTTGTGGACCACGACCTGGATGAGGTGGACTATGGTGAAGATGAGCTCACCAATCATCACAAATATTTCGATCATGTGAAGATTTAGTGAGACTTTGGAAGGCAGCCCAGTCTTTTAAGGAAGATGAGACTAATATAGGATTTTTTTTGGGACGTGGTTCTCTAGTGCCAAACAGTTATATCAGACATGAGGCTAAGGACACCTCAATATTTTGAGGTAAAGTTGAGGATAAGGGTCTTACTTCCTCGCATGATTGTTTTCAGGATAGGTCGATTCTACATTTACTATGCTAGGGTTTGGAGATTTTGGGAGAAAAGGAATTTGGGCCGTTTTCATTTGTGGATGTCAAAACTTTAGCTTTGAACCCTATTCAGATCAATTCTTTACCTACAAAGGAAATCCAGGTCGAGGGAAGGTCTAAGAGAAGTGAAAAATGCATTAGCTCAAGGTAGGAAAGGATCAAGATGGTGTTAGGGATTGATGTAGTAATGGATAGGATTGAGGATCTTTCGAACCAACCTTTTGTAGGCAGATTTATTGGAAAAATGGTCAAGTGCAAGATGCTAAGGTTATGGTTGGATATAGGATGGCATAAGGCATTGGGATATATCCCACAATTCCATATTTTGGTTAGGGTTTGGATTCGTTTTGAGTTTGTGTAAAAGATGTTGATTTGATTTTGGCAAAGGATTGCTTGTGGGGTCCTTCGAGTTTGATGCTTGATCACTGGAAGTCAGGGTTTGGTCCTTGCAGAGAACAAATGAACCCTCAACATATATGGGTCCTTATTATTGGACTTCTGCTAGAATATTGGAGAGAGGATATTTTGAGCACAATTAGCAGTTTGATAGGTCGTTTCATAGTGATGGAAGAGAATTATTGATCTACTCTTAAAAAAAATGCCACAGGTTCTAGTTGAAGTTAACATTAGGGATGGTATTCCGGTGGAAATCAAAATATCTAGAGACTATATGGTTCTAGTTCAAAGTCTTAGTTATTGGAAGATCCCCTTTCGTTGTTTGAAGTGTTGAGAGGTAGGTCATCTTTGGAGGGATTGTCTTCTCCAAAAACATAATTGGCATTTTAAGTGGAATATTTTGGTGAAAGAAATTCGAGTTTATTGAAATCCTAGATCCAAATATCATAGGGGTTGATGTTGTCATTCCAATTCCGACATTGGATGGTGATGCTAATGTGCGTTTGGATACTCAACAATAAGGTACCGATGGTATTTCGTTGTTAGCGAAGGCGGATTTGTGCTCGGTTTCGACTATTGGAGATGATCTCAAAGGTAAGCTTTCTTCAAATCATGACTCGAATATTTTGAAGGATGCCTATAAGGAAGTTGATCAACCTATAGGTATTCTTTAACTTCTAATTCACTATCTTAAAAAAAATAGGCTAGTCTCTTGTTTTGGCAAGGGTGCATGGTAAGGTTTGGAAAGTGGGTGGGGTTAAGTCCTCAAGTTTGGGGGATGATCCTTAGGATTACAAACCTTCTTTGAATGCTTCTGTGTTTTCTCCTTACAAATTGCACCCTATAAAACCTATCTTGGTAAATGAAGGAGGAGAGGTTTAGGGGGGGATTGCAATGAATATTACAAAACCTATTACGAATGGGAGAAAGTCACATATATCAAAAGCACAGTCGAACGCATCAAAAGAGGTGAGGGAAGGAAGATAGTTAACAATTAAGGGCGTTCTTAGAGAAAAAATAACCCATAATCATGTTCCATAATGCTCTTTCTTTCATGAAATGTAAGAGGGTTAGGGGGAGCCCTAAAAAGGTTAGCCCTCAAATGGATGTTCTCAGTATAAAATCTCGATGTTATTGTGTTCCAAGAATGATGTGATCATAGTCTAAAGATTTGGAAATCCTTTCTACTTGTTTGAAGGGGTGGGACTTATGTTATATTGATGCATGGGTTTATCGAGGTTCTCTTGACTAGTCGGAATGATTGGTTATGTGCCATTGATACTTTGTGTCTTTATGCATGTCTTGTTTTACAAGGGAATCCAAAGGATTTATACAAGGTTTTTAGGATCGTAAACCTATGTGCCCCTTTTCAAGATAGGAAATGATTATGGGGTACTTTAAGGTCAATAAGGTTTGGCAGTGGATAATGTAATTATGGGTGGATATCTTAACCCGACACTAAATTCTATAGAATTTTTGGGTGAATTTTTTAGGCCCGACTCCTTGGGATATTATTTCTTGAGGTATTTTAAAGATATTAATTTGGTGGACGTTGAGCCTAGTAAGGTGGTTCCTACTTTGAGAAATTCTAGAAGAGGTAGAGCCAGGATCTTGAAAAGATTAGACTGATTCCTTATTGCAAAAAAAAAAATTAGAGAACACCAACATAATTGGAGGGCTTTTAGACCACTTGCACCTTATGTTGCAGTTGGAAAAGATTGACCAAAAACTTCGAGCTCCATTTAAATTTAATCATTAATGGTTAAAAGAGGACAAATTCAAAGACTTAGTTCAGAAAAATTGTAAGTGGTGTGAGGCCTCCACGGGAGATTTTACAATGCTACATTATTCAAATAGCTCAATTCATGTAAGAAATTGGGTGTTGGATGGGTAAAGGATAAGTATAAAGAAAATCAAAAGGATCTAAAAGATGTGGAGGAATCTTTGATGGATCTTTTTTAAAAGAACTCTTGTAGGGTCATCTTGGAAGAAAAGTTGATGAAGATGAAAGAATTAAAAGGAAAAAATAAAGAGCTCTTAGAGCTAGAGGAGGCAAAGTGGAGGCTCAAGAGCAGAGTCATTTGGTTAGCAAAGGGTGACAATAATGTAGTTTTTCTTTCACAAATATGCAACCTATAGAAAAAGTAGTAATACTTATTAGGAATTGGAGGGTCCTCACGGGACCAAGGTTACATCTTTTAAGGACTTAGCTAATGTAGGAAATCCTTATTTTCAATCTATGTTCAAGAAAAGCGATTGGTTAAATATTGGGCAAACAATGAAGGTTGTAAGGCTCTTCCATAGGTTTTTCATTAATGATATGAATGCAAATATGGAATCTATTGTTTCAAAAGATGAATTGAAATTTGTTTTGAAGTCTTTCAAGAAGCAAAATAGTCCAGGGCCTGATGGTTGGATTGTTTAATTTTATATCGGTTTTCATGAGCTCTTGGAGGATGATCTTCTCAGTGTGATAGATAAATCAACAATTTTAGGAAAAAATTTGGTGTCCATGAATGACACATTTATAACATTGATTCCAAAGAAAAACAACCTTGCAACTTTTGAATATTTAAGGCATATTTCCCTTTGTAACCTTGTTTACAAAATTATCTCAAAGAACATATCTAATAGACTGAAAAATTCTTTATCCAGTGCCATTTAGAGGAACAATTTGGCTTTTTATTCAATTGTCGTGATGTTGTAGGGATAGTGCAGGAGGGGATCCATTCAATTAAAACCTTGAACAAATCCGCAATGGTTATAAAATTTGATCTATCGAAATCCTGCAATAAAGTTAATTGGTTGTTTTTAAGGTTGGTAATGATGCAACTAGGGTTAATCCTTCAATCAATCAACTAGATTATGGGGTGTTTAGAGTCAACCAATTTTGCACTCCTAATAAATGGTTCCATATCATGTTTCTCAAGGGCTTATAGGGGCATCGGGAAAGGATGGCCCTTGAATCCTTTCTTGTTTTTATTAGTTGATAAGGGTCTAAGTGGATTGATAATAGATGCAAAAAGAGAAGTTTTTATCAGAGGTGTAAACGTTGTTGGATATTTCAATGTTACTCACCTATTGTTTGTTGATGGCATATTACTATTTGCGAGAGGGACTATAAGGGAACAAAACTGCTACAAAATCATTCTAGATACCCCCTACAAAGCAACAGAGATGGAGATCAATATGAACAAATCCTACATCTAGTTACATGGTCTAAGTGAAGGTTTGGAAAGGCACATAGCTTAACTACTTCTTGTGAAGATTGTTCCTTTCGAAAATGGTGTTAACTATTTAGGTTTTTATTTAAAGCCAAATTCATACAAGAAAATATATTGGCTTTGGCTAATAAAAAAAATGAAGATAGAATAAACTATTGGTGTTATAGGTGGTTGTCTCAAGGGTGAAGGTTAGTTCTGGTTAAGCATGTTCTAGAAACTATACCTATCTATTGGTTATCTATTTCTAATGTTCCGAAGGGTATGCTCAATAAGACGCATATAGTGTTTCAATTATCTTTAGGTAGGCGAAAAACAAGTTGAAGGAATCCCTCTTGTCAAATGGTCAAATATTGCAAAACCAAAAGAGTCTAGAGGGTGGGGATTAAAAAACATGCATGTTTTTGGTCTAGCTTTGGAAACAAAAAGTCTCTCGAGGCTTCTAATATTTAATAATGGGTTGTGGGGAAAAGTTTTGAAGGCTAAGTGTTATGGCCCAAATGGGCACTTATCCATCCATGACGATACTTTCATGATGATGCTTGCATGAACACACTTTCATGATGACACTTGCATGAAAACTTTGTTGCTCACACAAAAGGACATTATGGATGGAAGAGCCCTAATTTGGTGCATGATGTTATGTCCTTGACTCATTTTGTGATTCCCTAGTAATTAGAAGCTCTGTAACTGGTTTTGGAGACAAAAACACCCCTAATGAGCCATGAAGAGGGACTTTTGTCCTAAGTGTTGTTATGTTGGAGGAATTGCTACTCTATATCCCTTGGTGTCCATGCCTTGTGGATTGAATTTTTTTCCCTATTCGGTTTCAAACCCTTATGCATTGGAGCTTTGGTTAGGGATTTTGGAGAAGACAAACAAGAGACCCAATAGCTTGGGGGTGGTATGGGGAATATTTACAATGTTTAATTCCATATTGCTCGGTTAACTCTTTCATTGATTTGGAAACAAATTGTTCTCAATGATCGGTTACAATCTCATGGGGAACACCAAATCGGGTAAATATTTCTTCATAAATGAATTCTATAACTGATTTTTCAATAGCCCTAAATAGAGCTTTTGCCTCTACCCACTTGGTGACATAGTCGGTACAGACTAAAATATATTTATTTTTTCGAGACATAGGTGAGATTGGACCAACAAAATCTAGACCACACTTTTCAAAAGGTTCGATCATAACTTGTGTGTGCAAGGGAATCTCATCAACTAATGTGGGTATCCCCATTCATTGACAACTATCACAACCCCTCACATATTTTGCAGCATATTTGAAAAGTGTGGGCCAATAATATCCTTGGTGTAATATTTTGTATGTTGTATGTTTATCTGAGAAATGGCCTCCACAAGTCCCATCATGACAGGATTGGAGGATATCATACATCTCATCTTCTCGCACACATTTCCTAATAATCAGATATGGACTAGTGCGGAAAATATCATTACCCACGCATGAATAATTGGCACTTTGTTGGATGATTCTTCGTTTTTCATGTGATGGCAAATTGGCTGGTACCTTTACTGTAACTAAATAGTTTGCTATGTATACAAAATATGGCACTTTAACATAAACAACAAAAATATGTTCGTCAGGAAAGGTGTCATCTACAGGAACAACATTATCATCATTATTAAGTCGAGAGAGAAAATATGCAACCATATTTTCTTTCCCTAGTTTATCAACAATGATAATGTTAAATTCTTGTAGTAAAAGAAGCCATCGAGTAACTTTGCCATTGGTTATGGGTTTGTTCATTATAAATCTAATAGCAAAGTGATCGGTATGAACAAAAACTTCATAGCCAGTAATATAATGTATGAACTTGTTAATGGCATGAACTACTGCTAAAAATTCCTTTTCAGTTACAGTATAGTTCAATTACGTTGGTGTCAAGTTCTTGCTAATAAAATAAATGGCATAGTAAAGTTTATTCTCTTTCTATCCCAAAACTCGCCCTAAGGCAGTGTCAAAAGCATTAGTATAAATGTGAAAAGGAAGGGACCATTTTGGTCCCCTAAGAACTGGTGTTGAAGATAATTATGCCTTAAGAGTTTCAAAAGTTGCCTGGCAGTGTTGATCCCAATGAAATTCAACATCTTTAGCTAACAACTTAAATAAAGGGGCTTCTATCTTTGTAAAATTTGCAATAAATCTTCGATAGTAACCCACATGTCCCAAAAAAATCCTAACTTCCCTTTGTGTATTAGGTGGAGGAATATTGGTGATGATTTCAATTTTTGCGGGATCTACTTTAATGCCCTCTGATGAAATATGGTGTCCTAAAACAATGCCTTCGGTCAATAACATCTTACACTTTTCATGACTTAAAGCAAGATTTGTTTCTTGACACCTAATCAGTAATTTTTCTAAATTATCAAGGGCTTCTTTAAAATCATTCCCATATACTGTAAAATCATCCATATAAACCTCCACACAATCATGAACAAGGTTAGCTAAAATTCCTAAAACTGCCCTTTGAAAAGTAGCAGGGGCATTGCAAAATCCAAATGGTGACAACTTGTAAGCATAGGTCCCCCATGGGCAAGTAAAATTAGTTTTGTCATGGTCTTTCGGGGCTATTCTAATCTGGTTGTACCCACTATATCCATCCATAAACGAGAAGTATTTTTTTCCAGATAAAGTGTCTAAGACTTGGTCTATAAATGGGAGTGGAAAATAATCCCTTAAATTTCCTTTATTAAGCTCTCAAAAATCCACACATATTCTCCATTTTCCTCCCTTCTTAGGAACAACTACTAAAGTAGACACCCATTTATTGTCGGAAATGAGATAAATAAAGTTTGCATCAAGCAACTTTTGTAGTTCTTCCTTTACAATATCTTTAAGGACTGGATTCATCCTTCTCTAGGGCTGCCTAATAGGCCTAATGTTTTCCTGGGTATAGATGTGATGGATACATGTATCAGGATGTATCCCTTTCATATCAGTGTAAGTCCAGGCAAATGCTCCAGATTGAGCCTGTAATACATGAACTAATTGATCTTGTTGGCCTTGACTTAAATTTGCATTAATAATCAAGGACTTCCCAAGGCTGATCTCAACAAGTATAGTAGAAGCTTCAACTTTTTCATCTATAAATAAGACTACATATGATGATATAGCTGATGGATCATATTGTTCTTGAAAATACTCAGTAAAGAAATAATCAAGTTCAGAAAAATATTGAGGAAAATCAATACTGGTAGTAGTTGAAATAAATTGGTCTAGAATGTTGTCTTCAGTTTGGTCCTCTAGTCCCCTAGATTGACTAATAGATAATAAAGGTTGTTCAATATCCTCATCTCCATAGGGATTTTCTAACCACAACATATTTTTCGTCACAGGTTGAGTTGGTGGATAGATGGTAAGGTTCTGCATAGAAATTCCATTTGATATGGTCAAAACACCTTTCCTATAACATCCTATAAAAGCGTTGGTTGTTGCCAACCAAGGTCTCCCTAAAATGACAGGGTGTTCTTTGGTTGGGTCCTTTGTTTGGAGTACCAGGAAATCCACTGGATACTCCCATGAAGCTACAGTGACAATAATATCATCTAATGCCCCCACAGTTTTAACTGCACTCCTATCAGCCAGCTCTAGAATTGTAGAAGTTGGTTGAAGAAGGTTATATAATTGTAGCATTTCTAAAGTGGTCATATACATGATATTAATGACTGTCCCTGAGTCAATTAAAGTGTTTTCAATGGGAATATCATTAATAAAAATAGTTACAACAGGATTCCCTGGATTTGCAAATTTTGTAACTAGGGGTTTATCTGATATATATCAAACAAATGACCTATAACATGTATCGTTGGTGGATCTTTTTGTTTTCGACCTGGTTTCTTCAAACATAATTCCCTTATCATCTTTGCATAAATAGCAACATCTCGAATAGCTTGCAGTAAGGGAATTCAAACGCAAACATTTCTTAATTCATTTTCAAAATCAAACCTTGGATGAACCATGGGTTTTTCTATTGAAAGCCTCTCTGGATAAGGAGGATTGTTAGAAGTTTGCGGCTAAATAATTTGTTGGGAAACCAATGTTTGAGTTATAGGTATGACATCTTTCAATTATGTGTTATCTAATAGTTCATCAGGAGTCTCCTCTTATTCAGGATTCTCTTCCTCATCAGGTTCCTCTTGAATAACAACTGCAGGACGAGTTTTATTGAGAACTTTCCCAGACCTTAACTTAATTTCCTGGATTGGAATTGAATTAATAACATAGGTTGGGGAAGTTTGCATCTCAGCATTGTGAAGAGGCTGGCGTGGTCTATTTTTAGGGTTCAGAATAGGTTGAGCAGGAAGTAATGTAGGACGGGGGGGTTTGAATTACGGTATTGTTGTGGAATCTATGGTATGGGGGTAAGCTATGGTATGGGGGTAAGTGAAGGTGGTGTAAAATCAGGAAACACTTGTTGCATGTTGGTAGATATTGAGGGTAGGTATGAGGAGTATGCATGGGTGTTGTTGGTTAAATTCCTCCATAAGCTTGTCTCCTCCAACCTTGTTGTTAAGGTTGGGTCTGAGCAGTCTAAGGCAGCCAATTTTTCCATATATGTGGGTTCCATTGTTGTTGAGGTTGTTGCATAGGATAATAGTATGCAATATTTTTCAATGTAGGATATGGATACAAATTTTGAGGTCTGTGTTTCCAATGCCTTCTAGGTGCATATGATGACTCAACTAGCTCATTATTAATTTTGTAACGAGCTTACAATTCAGGTAATAAGGGACAATTTTCTACAGGATGCTTGTCAGCACAAATAGCACAAATTGAAACATTATTAAGAGGACATTCCTTAATAGGGTGCCTCTTCCTACATTTGGGGAAAAATATATGCAATGATGCACTGTCTTCCTCCTCTTGCCTCTTTTTCATTTTTAAGGTGTCCAATTGAGAACTTAGAGTGCTTAAAATATCAGTTTTAAATTTTTCTAATAAGTTCCCTATTTCAGTTCTTGTGACACCACTAGTACCCACTATTTTATAGGTTCGAGGAAGAACATCCCTAACATTCTTCCCAGCTTTGGCTCTATTTTTGGAATACTTCCTGCATAACTTAGTGATCTCATCAAAAGGTTTATGAGATATGTCCCCTGATGCCATTAGATTAAGGATTTCTACATATTCTTCTAGGCTTCCTTTAAGGAATAGAGTTCTAACTACATCTTCTTGAAGAGTGTTAAACTTAGATTTCTATAAAACATAATTAAAACGTTCCAGAAAATCTTCCAGACTCTCATCTTCATGTTGTTGCATTTTGAAAATAGCATGATGAGAATCTTTAGGTATACAATAATCTTGGTATTTTTTAAGGAATGCATTCTTCATTTCGTCCCAAGTCCTAATACTGTACTCTCTCAATCCCATGAACCATATGAGCGCAACATCCTTAAGGGTAGCAAGGAACAACTTTAACTTATGGGCATCCTGTAAGTAGTTGTAACTCCTACAAAATATGGCAAACTCAAATAAAAATGTATCTGGATCCTTAGTGCTTTTACCATAAAAGGTGGGTAATGAAGATGGTGGTATGTTTTTCATGTTGGTATTGTGTGCAATATCTAAAATAGGGAACCCAAACGTTGTTTCAGTTTGTCCTTCCTGCTCTACCTCTTCTTCCGCATTGTGTCTTCCTTCACAGTCACCCATTGCAAGAGGGTTATTAAACAAGATGTAACATATCTTATCTTTCTTTGGAGATGGAGTAAAATCCAACGTTCTGCTCTAGATTTTGGTTGTATGGGAGGATTCCTTAAATTTTGCTCAACTGGAATTGTTGGAACTTCTAATTTGGAAACTACCAAATTTTCTGTGTTACCAAAAAGAGCATTAATTTTCTCCACATCAATAATATCTACCAAGTTAGGGTCCTCTTTGATTGGTGAAATTTTAGAAATTTGTGGTGGATCTGAAAATTGTAATGGTGGTAATTCACTTTGAGTTATTTCAATTTCCTTTAGTTGAGTTTCCAATTCAGCAGATTCTTGTTCTATAATTCCCTCAATCTACAATTCTACAGTTTTTTGTGTATTAATCCCTTATGTTTTCTTATCTGAATACCTATCCTTAGGGTTAGTAGGTGGTGGTGTTTCACTTCTAAAAATATCGGCATAATTTTTAGAATTAACCTTAATGTACCTACCTCTATTATCTCTAGGTCTCATCAAAATTAACTAACTACTGAAATAACAACAAAATTTTAACTAAGAAAGTAACCTATCAAAATGAATTAAACCAAAATCATCTAATCTACAGATGGGTTTTGAGGAACCTGTTATAAAAGATGTGCAGGTTCTTACCTCTCGTCTTACTGCCCCTTCTCCTCCAATCTGCAAAAAAACTATCCACGCGAAAGAAACAACCATCTAATTAGTAAGAAAATAAACCAAACACTATCTTACCTTTAAGCAACTTCACGGCAATGACACCAAAAATGAAAGGCAAAATATATGTAATTAATTTGACTACCTATAACATTAAATTATCATACCAAGATTGGTAAACTTGTGAGCTGCTAACACTATATGTGCAGATAAGAACTTTTACAGTTCTACCTAAAATAATAGAGGTACCATAAAGGCAGTTACATTATTGTTGCAAAGGAACTAATTTTATCCTAATTCTAATTGACAATTCTACTAAAAACTAAAGTCTCAATATGCAGGAAAGAATATTTGAAAAGAATTCCCACACAATGGGCAAGGGTGCTAGCCTAACCCTAACTAATACAAATAAATCTAAATATCAATTACCAATGGATTCTATTATCTGCAATTTTAAAATTCTATTGGATAGCATTACATGAACTAGTAAAACTTAATCAAAACCATCACACCTAACTATCAATTAACTTTCAATTAAAAAAAACTAAGGTTTGAGAAAACATCTCTAAATGAAATAAATTATGAACCTATAGACTTAACTGAAAAATCCTATCTATTCTTAGTCATCTACTCAATTCCCTTTAACACACTAAACTCTATGTCTTTTATAGTGTAATGAAATCAAAGCTATACTAGCTTGTGCAAACTAGAAGAAGTTAAATCCTAAGTACCATAAAAATCAAATACACTTGAAAAAAAAATCAGATTCATGCTTGTATAAAAATAAACATGCTCTAGCAGAAGAATGAACACACTAGTGCAAAAGTAGGCACTCCTGTATAAATACTATTGACAACAAAGCTAAGTTCTCATATAGACCTGGCTATGAAACTGTAACTTTGGATGGGTTAAAAATAATCAAAACATGCCTTCCAATTTCTTTCCTAAGATATGAATACCAAAACCTAAAGAAATTCTACATTATGTAAATAAAAATGAAAACTTCAAGAAATCTTCTCCACACTATGATACTTATTTTATCAATGAAAACTTCTAACTTAATGCCAATCAAACCCTACTTTATTCACACAAAGGCTATAGTAGCAACCTCTATTGAAAATAAAATCCTAAGAAACATATGGCTATTGATTGAAAGAAAAGGGATTTATTCTCAGGATCTATCACAATTCTTGCATGTAAAAATCTCTATAGAAAAATCCTTTAAAATTGGTGTGCGTGCACTTCCTACTATAAGTGTCTACACTATTTAGAATAAACTTCGGATTTATCAAAAGGATTGCTTCCACATGATCTTTTAAAGATTGAAAATAAAGTTACAGCGTCTTGTTTCAACATTTAAATAGAAACTTGCATGATCAATACACATTGATTTTAATCAAAAGGATTCACACTGTATCTATTCTACTTCAAATCCTTGTATTTATTGCAAAGTACCTCCAAGAAACAATAATATTCATACAATTTTTATAACAATATTCGCCTATTATATGCTTTTACATTACAAACTCCTACAAGTATCCTACAGGAATATAAATCATTTAAATATGAACAAACTGTGAATTCAGTCAAAAAGAAAATCCTAATCTATACTCACATAGGCCTGCTACACACTACTATAAACTCACAACTCAAATTATCTTCTCAGGATCACTTGCAAATTTAAATAAAATTTCATGTAAAGGCACAAGTTAGAAACTCACAACTCAAATTATCTTCTCAGGATCACTTGCAAATTTAAATAAAATTTCATGTAAAGGCACAAGTTAGATTTCCTAAGCTAATGCAATCTCTATTCGATTCTGGAAATGCGATGATAATATGCAGGACCTAATTCACGTTTGTAATGGTGAAAAATTCTATTGAATCTTCAAATGAAATTTAAAAAAAAAGTACATCAATGCATACTTTAAGAGCTATTCACAAAGGAAGAACTACGACAAGCAATCTAGGAAAACCACACTACTTTGGAAATTCTCAACCACACCATGTACAAAAGATCTTTTATAAATGCACAAAAATATGTAACTGCATTTATATATTCACACCTCAATACTGGAATAGAGTATATAAACAACCGATTTTTTACAACATAAACAAGATTAAAACTTACTGACAGTAAATACAAACACACGGCCACTGAAGGTGGGCCCCCCTTGCAACGCTGCCAAGCAAATAAACTACAAATGCAAACTTAAATGCACAACCAGTTGTATTTAGTAAATCAAAGTTTTACAACATATATGTGTCTAACTTCCTAAGTCTTTCAATATACATATATATTTATATATATCAAGGGTTCATATAGTGGGTCGACAACTCAAAGGGTCGACCCCCTAAAAATAGCGATCACCAACTAAAAGATTGTAATGTCCCCTCCCATCATACCAACGTGATGGAGAAAACCTGATGCTAAAACTGGGCAATTGGCCCCGTGCTTACTAAATTGGCATTCTCATAATATAAAAGGATGCATGCAGATGTATAAATCTAAGAAACACAGCGGAAGTAAATTCATGTTAATATCTAGCATACATTTAGCATTTTCATGACAACCATTAAATAAAGGCATTGCAGAATTATAATAGAGAGTACTTATCTTAAAACAAAGTAGTCCCTGAGCAACCAGCTATGCACCTGCAATGTTCCACCCAACCATAGGCCATTTGTGCTTATCAATCTCTTGATGCAACTGCCACCCCCGAGCTGGGCATGATTTCTACAAGGAAGCAGGGAACAACATACTCACACATGGCCAAACATACACCAAATTGAGCCAAGCCAATCTACAATTGAGTTCATCAGATTGCTAGGAAAATGGAAAGGAAGAATTGCTAAGCTAGTGAGTTCAACCACAGAGCTATGGATACCCCTACAAGATCTATCTAGCTTGGCACCCACAATGCCTACACACCCCACTCAAAGAAGTATTCCCTTCACCAATACACAGTCCCTCAGGCCATTGTGCATAAAAGAGTAGCCAACCCTCTTGATCTTCTTGAGAGGTTATTTTCCCCACTAGGTTTATCAAGCCAATTATGTCCACTACCACTCCAAATGTCTTGCTCACAGGTTCAAACCAAAACAGGGATGGATGCACATAACAGCAAAAGTATAAGTGCTGGGTAGGAAGAAACGTTTATATAGTGAGATGCCCAAAGATGGGGTTTCCCTGAGATTCAGAAAAACATGGGTAAGCATAAACGAAATGGAAAATGGGGAATAAACCCTGGAAAGGCAAAATTCGTTTTCAAAAAACGTTTATAGACAACCTAGGAGAAAAAACATCCTCCATCAAACCCCCAATTCGTGGTTCTCTTCTCCCAGCCACTGTGCTAACCAAAAACGAGTTCCCAAGTATGGGAAAATGCAGGAAAAATGGTAGAAACGTGAAGGAGAAAGCCCCAGCAAGCTCAAACTGCGTGAGAGAACAAAGGTAATAGGTGAAGAATGGCTTTGGGCACCATTTCGTGGGGGTTTTCTTGCCCAAGGAGACAAAATACAATTTCCCATTTTGATGGCTTGCCCATGCACGAAAATGGCTGCCATACCTCTTCATTCCCAAGGCATTAACTGCCTCAACCAACTCCTGAAAGAATTAAATGATTGGGTGCATAAGTCAAAATGGGTAGTTGAGGGTTTATGGGTTCCTTCATTGACATATGGATTAAATCTATTGGTTCAAGGGTTTGAATAATCCCCCCCCCCCCCTTCCTTGTAAAATCATGCCCCCATCTCTTTGTTGCATTGCATAGCTAGTTGTGGGTATTTTATTAAATTTCATATTTACATGATGTCTTCATTTACATTGTGCCTATCTAGCACAAGAACCGTAGGCATCTATTTTTAATTGCCAATACATAAAATGCTAAATCAATGGTGGGGCCTTGGCCTTGAGCTCTTCACCATGATTAAATAACAATATTTACATCATTTACAATCTTAATGCAATAGGGTCAAGATGGGGACATTACAAAGATCAACAGCTATCATTTTCACATTCATCCAGATTGAAGATCAAATTAAATAACTGGAATATGTCCTTGTTTTCAAGCATCGAATCCTTGAATGTTAACACCCTTCAGTTGAGATTAGGGCCACAATTCCTGGAGCAAATAAGGAGGATGAGCATAAACCGATAGCTCATTAACCATGAGGAGACAACAAGTCACAAAACCCATGTGCGTGATTTGATGAAGGAGGCCTCCAAATACTTGAACCATTGATTCTCTGCCCTGGTGGTGCCGGAACAAGTGCCGTATTGAGCACTAGAGAAGTGGAGCCAAACTGTGTAACAAGTAAAGATCTATGCCAAGTAGTTAAGTTTGGGAATGACTTGAAATCCATTAAAATTGAAGAAAATAACTAAAATAATAGAGAAATTACCTTGTTTAAGGCTTCATTATATGATCTTTAAAAATGTGTGAATGAAGTCAAAAGAGAGGGTTTATATATATATATATATGAATCTAGTCAAAATGCATGGTTCCCTTACATAATTGGACTTAAAATTCGATAAAAATATGGACAAAATAGGGGACCATCAAATTGGTCAGAATAGCACACAAAATCTTAAACCCAACCCTCCTCCTAATGTTGTCAGTACAGAACTCTCAAGGAAACCAACAACCTGGAGGGAAGAAAAATAAGAACAAGAAAAATGGGAATAAGTGGAATAACAATGCAAACAACAATAACAACAACACTAATGCTGGTGGGGAAAATAATGAAAAAGGTAAAACAAAATTTCCTTTCTTGTTATGCCAGGAAGATCACTTAACCTACAAATGCCTTAAGATGGAAATGGCTCAGAAGTTGTTGGCCCGATAGGAAGGATCCTCCCAACCTACTATATTAACTAATCCATTTCCTCAACATCAACAACATATGATTGTTGGTGCTCACCAAAACCTTGCAACCTCCCAAGGGGCCAACCAGAGTGCCTCCTCTCAAGGGGGCAATTCAATCCCAGGTGAAGTCTTCATGTGTTAATATGATTTTTATCTCTAGAATCGGAATAATAATTATGAATCTAATTCATTTGGATCCAAAGGTAAAGATACCTTTAACGTTGAAAATGACAATTTTTTACACATAGAGAGGCCTGCCAATGATACTATGCCTAGAATACCAAAGGGTATTCTCAAAAAGTCAACTTATAATCCTAATGTGTGTCCTGCATGGAATTATACTATAGTTGAATATTTGGGCCAGGCTCTATGTGCAATGTCTACACTCGAG
Organism: Larix kaempferi; assembly: GCA_027924585.1. Classification (NCBI taxonomy): domain Eukaryota; kingdom Viridiplantae; phylum Streptophyta; class Pinopsida; order Pinales; family Pinaceae; genus Larix; species Larix kaempferi. Next base: position 17,944,657 of record BSBM01000931.1, on the reverse strand, counting down.
GTAGTCCAGAGTTGTCCAACCCAAAGGAAGACCTTACTTTAAGCTTTAGGAGCTATAGATCATGTGGACAGTCAAGTGATCTATTTTGATTTTGAGAAATGGAAGCCTCGTTTACCTCATCATGCTACTTTTCAAATACAAGTTGTATATGGAAACACTAAGATTCATCAGACAATTGTAGATGAGGGTACCTCCACATGTGTCAAGTATCTATCATGTTGGAAGTCTTTAGGATCACCTAACGTGATTGCTCCTGTCACTGTGTTGAAAGCTTTTGACAGTCACCTTTTCCAACCTCACGGAATTATCCAAGCTTATCTTGTAGATCTAGGGGGAAAAATAGTCAACATGGATGTGGAAGTGGTCGACTCTCTGCTTGATTATAATCTATTGCTAGGGATAAGTTGGACTCAAGCAAATATGGTAGTAGTCTCTTCAATATTTCATGTCATCAAGTTTCCTCGTGAGGGAAAGATTGTAACAATTGACCAACTAGCCTTAAACAGTAATTAGTTCAACCAGTACCATGGATCCAATGTTCCTTTAGTGTCGATGTGGGGATGTATCCTTCATTAATGGGAACTTTTAATCTCCCCCCACCTGATTTACATGTTAATGCATCTTCAGTACATGCAATTTCAATAGTTTCCACAACTTCCACATATAAGGTGTCTCAATTTAGTACTTCTTACTTTAACGACCCTTGGAAGTTGCCAACCTCCAAATCTAGGTGTACTTAGATAAACCAGGCCTTATATCCCTTGTGTCCAATTGCTACTGAGAAGAATCCTATGTGTTCATGCTTACCTTCTTGGGACTTGGTCTCGACAGTTGACTAGGTGATCCATACAATGGGGGAATTGGAGCCATCTCCCCACCCTATTGATCCAACTGAATGTTCGTACATGTGCTCCATCCGAGATGATATACTTCCATCTGACGATTTTTTCCTAGAGTCTATGATATAGTTTGACATTCATTTGGATATTGACGTCCTTTCTAAAGATGATCTCCTTGGATTGGAATTAGTTGCAATCAAATCTAACCCTGATTTTCCTTTTGAGTTTGATTTCACTAACTATAGATCCTCAGACATTGGAACTTTTGAGTCTTTGGACTTTTCCATTGAGTAGCAAGACATTCCTAATGAGTTTGATTCGGATATTAGAATTTTCAATTCCCATGATGATGAGTTTGTTCCTACATACTCTATTATTTCTTTCAGCTCTGATCTTCCTCATGAGTCTAATCTTATTGATTGTAGATCCTCGGGCCTTGGCACTTTAGAGTCTTTGTTGGTAAGCTCTGCCTTGATTATGCCTATTGTTGAAAATGTTGAGGCTGAAAGTGTTTATACCAAAGTGACCTATATCAGATCTTTCTTTTTAGATTTTTGGGATGTGATTTTGGTACTGTTGTTTCTTGCAGACAGTATTCTTAGTTTTATTTATGGTTGCTTCGAGATCATTTTCTACATACTGTATGATCCGTTCAGGTATATTAGGAAACTTGCATCTAGGTTTAGGCCTCCCCTCTGTTATGATGCATTTGAAACTTTTTCCACCCGAATTCACCATAGGGTCGAACTTGTTCGATATTGGTGCTTTAGACATCTCTTTATACATTATGCACTAGTCCGACAACAGAGCCTGTCTACCATGGGTCACCCTAGTCATCACCCTTTTGCCATTTTGGTTCCCATGTAGAGTTTTTCTCATAGGCTGGGGAGACTTTTTAGTTTCACTATGACATAGAGAAGGAGCCTCATGTCTTTATTTTTGATCCACGTCGCAGTTGGCATTGTTGTCGAATGCTAACATTGACTTGTTTATGCCTCGGGTGTGCAGGTGTTGGAATGGTGTCCAAGGCAAACAACAGGGGATGAAAACCCATCCAAAGGCTTCAAATAATCCTACGCAAGTATTACCCTATCCTCGAGTTGTTTGGTGTGGCTAACACCCACGGATACAAAGGCCTCCGTTGGCACTTGTGAGTGTTTGAGCCTAGAAAGGATCTGTCTTCCTATGAGGAAAGACAAGAGTTTTACTAATCCTAAGAGTTAGTCTAAATTTGAAATAAATCTAATATAAGTCAGGCCTATTTTAAAAGGAATGATTTGTTTGTGCACGGGACAACTTGATCTGAAAATTACTAAATCTTTTCACCAATTTAACATACATGCAAAACTGGATCTTGACTCAGTAGCTCAAGATATAATCAGTTAAAGACATTCAACCAACAATAGCTTAAGAATTAAGAGCATACAAGCCTATCCTATATCTTGAATTTTAATTGACAAATTAACATTAACTTAATGCTTTCTGTGAATCATTTGCAGAAATAGATAAAATGTTTTAGATAAAGACATTCATTTAAAACATCAATTACACAGATCATGAGTTGAGAGAAATCTAAACTATAGATCAATGCAGGTTACTGATTGCAAATAATAGACAGTATTAATAAATGTGTTGAAGCAAAATCACAATCCATCAAAGACATTTGACAAATTATAACAAAAGAGGAAGCTGGAGAAAACTAACTGTGTATTAAGGCCTGCAAAACATTACATAGTCTGCAACAACAGAGCATCTCCAGTCTCTTTTGGAGATTATGTCCCCTATCCATCCCTCCACTCCTATGAAATCTAAAACCCCTTAAATAATAATTACAAAATAATTATTCAAGATCAAATCTCCCACATAGCAGGGATAATCAAAACTAAATTATCCTAAAATGGCCAAGAAAAGGCTACCTTTTGGCCCAAACATCTAACAATCCTTATACATAGGAATAATAGACCAAATTATTCAAATCCCAAATTAGGCATCATACAGTTTTAGAAAGTGTAATGTCCCTTGTTAGGAATTTTATTAAAATGGCAATTTTTCACTTTTTTCCCTAGTTTGACCTTTCACTAGTTTTGAGCTCTAGGTCCCCAAATTGCTCCAATTGCTCCCAAATATTCTGAGAAGGTATATGGATGATGTTAGAACATAAATATGTATTTCAGGGATGATTTTGTAACTTTAAAATAATTCTGCAAATCCTCTTTCAATTCTGGCCAATGTAGGTAACTTTACTAGTAATTTCTCTTTGACTAGTATTGGTCTCTAGGTCTCGAATTGACTCCAAATGCCTTCAAATATTCAAGGAAGGTGTATTAATGATATTAGGACTTGAATATGATTTTCAGGGATGATATATGTCCACCAAAATACCTCTGCAAGCTCTCTTAAGATTCTGGACCAAGTATGCAATTTTACTAGTAATTTGGGGTTCAAATCCCCCTAGGGTTAGTACTGAAAATGGCTTCCCAAATGCCTCCAAACCCACTCAAATTTTTGAACAGAGGTAGGTAATGTATTAAGGATATTACTAAGGTCTCATGTGCACCATTAATTGATTATTATATCTGTTCCAACCCTCTTCCATTCAACTACAAAAATCACCAATTCGACCCTTGGGGAAATGGCACTATTTATTCTCCCAATGCAATTAAATTGAGTAAAAATACCTCAAATGCTCAAGAACAATACATGAAACTTGTAAAATAAATCCATGGCAGTCCATTAATTACAAATGCATCAAAGAATCATCCATTTATTTGAAATCATCATCAATACATTGGTTCACAACAAGGTAGTGGGGAAATGGCATTGTTCTTCCATTAAAAATGAGATTTATACATTTCTACTTGGAATTTCGACCTGAAACTTTCTGGAGATGAAGAACAGAGTATTTAATTCATATTAAAAAATAAATTGGGCATGAGAAACTCCCCCAAAGAGTACAACAGCTCACCAAAAACGCCCTCCCTCAAGGATCAAGAATATGCCAACAAAACTGGAAATGGTTGAGAGAATGTGTTGCAATAGAAGAAACCATGAACTACCCTGTAGCTTACACCTGCAAATAAAGACTCCATTAAAGCTCCAAATGAAAGGTCTGAATGGCCTTTCCAATTACCAACTTGGATGGGAATCTTTCACCCTCAAAATTGGCTAAGGCAAGAAACTAGTCATCCACTAGCTCTCCCTCTACACAAATGCAATAGCAAATTATACAAATGATCAAAAGCTGGTTTCATTCTTTTTTATTGACATTTATAAAGTTATAATTTCCTCCATGGGTCGAATTCCTTCCAAGATACTCATGCCAACTCAAGTTGGGAAGAGATTCCAAAGAACGCCACTTGTACAACAATTCCTAGTCTCCCACTTCCACCAAATCACATGTGGAAGCATCTTAGCTGCCATAACACCCTTGAGTGCCCTCTTGGAGTCTATTTTTAGCCCTGACATGTCATATGTCAGCCTTCGGGTCTGATTTGTGTCATAGATGTCATAGCATCTTCATAATTGTTGCCATAGAGCTAGGGAATCTAGCCCAAGTGTCTCACTAGCTCCAAATTGCCTCTTCCTCTTCCGTGGGAGTTACGCTTCCTCTATATTTAGACCTCATTGACTCATGCCAAGTATTATTGACCTTATAACTCATCCCAAGAACATTAGGCTTCCCATGTATTTGAAATTGCAAGAAGAGGATGCCATGTGGCACATAAATTCTAGCTTGTGTGGGTCCCACTTCCTCCATGTGTCTTCATGATCAAATGCCACTTTGATTTTCACTTGTATATATTTATTTATCTCCTTTATTAAATATTTATGCCATCCTAATGTTCCAACATCATTTATTATTCCCATTATTCCAAATCCCAAAGCTTCCACCCCAAACCTAAGAAACTAGTAATTTTCCTCCTTGGCAATTATTTGACCTTTAGCATCAATTTGACAAACTCTAATGAATAGGGCCAATTTGCTTAGGCCATTGTGACCCAATGCCAAATTTGGGACATGACAAATCCTCCCTTCCCAATATTGCTTGTCCTCAAGCAATTTTAAACATGGGTGCTGAAGAACCTGCTTTCTGTATAATTCTTTGAAGTTGCCATTGAATTGCCCAAACTTGAATCTTTGAGTTTCCATGAAGATTTTAGAGAGGAACCACCATGCTTGCTGCTGCACTAATCTGATAAAAATCACTTTATTAAGTGGGAAATACATCTCCCATACTGTTTGTTTCCCCAAAAAATTTGAAACCAATGAGATAAAAATTATTCCAAGGTCCCATTGCTTGTATTGCACCCCAACAATGAAGAGTGCTCTCCAACCCATACCATCAAATAAGAGGATTCTAGGATCCCATTTTCTTGTATACATTCTTCCAAACAACATGAGTACAAAATATATATCATCAAAGGACATAACACCATAATTAAAATGTACATCAAGGAGATGCTTTATCAAAGAGTCATGAAAGTGCTTATACCTCAAAGCAAGTAGACCACCATTTTCCAAGTGCATACAATCTTCAATTGACCCATCAAATCTGCTCCAATGACATAGGTGAGGATCCCATGTCCTAATATGCTACTCCAAAAGGATGTGATATGCATCAAAATATTCAGCCATGTCTTCTTTCATCCAAGAAGTGAATGAAGAATATCCACTAAAATCCGAACCAAATGATGAGCAGAAAAAACAAGGAGACTTCAAAGGACTCAAAGAAGTCCCACCCATACATCCATGAATGTGAGAATAATAAAGATATATCAAAGTATGTGGCTGCCAACAAAAATGTTCTTTAATCATAAATTTATTCACCCAAGTGTTGGATGAAGTTCCTCCGACATCAAATGAACCAAGTGTTGAGCAAGAAAAACCATGAGTCTTCAAGTGACTCAAATGCATATCATAGGTGCATCCATGTAGATGTGCATCATCATAAGGTAACAAAGGATGTTGCCGAAAATGTGAATAAGAATGTGCTCCAACCATATCATCATAAAAAGTAAATCTAGGAGTTCCATACACCTCATGTGGCACCATCAAAAAGAACCCATTCACCCATTCTTCATTGAGACTAATGCTACAAAACATGGAATTGTAGGATGTAGGAGAATTAACTAACTCACCCAAATGATCAAAAAGTGCAGAATTTTCATCATGGGAAGGATCCATGTGGGTAGTATCATGCAGCTCCTTCAAAAGTGGGAAACATTTGTCATAGATTGGTTCTAATGTAGAGGAATCATGCTCTTCTTTAAAAATTGCATAACTTTCATCAAGAGACAATTCAAGTTCCTCTTCCACCACATCAAGTGTTTGGATCTCTTCAAGTTCATCTTCAAGCACATTCAAATTCCCACATTTCTCATGATCCACCATGTCATGAGAATCCTCCAAACAATCTACCATTTGACAATCTGAAACATAGGAGGAAAAATAAGTATCTTGCAACTTTTCAAGAAGTTGCTCATTTTGAATTGTGAGCTTATGAATATCTTCATTATTCTTCAAGTATGCATCATGTAACAATTCATTAAGCTCAAACAAATGGTTTCTATCAAAAAGCAAAGACATGAAATTACCTTTGATATGGCACATTGCTCTTTGAATCTTCTCCATGTCTTCAAGGAAGGATGTTTCCACCAATGAAGTAGCTCTCCAACAAGAATTTGACACCAATGCTTGAGTGTCATGGAGAATGCTAAGGGACTCTTGGATCTTATTTTCATTCATCTTTAAGGACCCTTCAAGAAAATGAGGCTCTTGCAAATGAACCTCCTCATCTTCTTCATTTTTGCTTGGACCAACTTCATGAAGCTCAAGTGGTGATGGGGAAGTTGATCTTGGTTCTTCTTCAACTGCTACAAGGTCTTCATTATCATGCTTAATGGAACTTGGGCTTGCAGCAACACTTTCAAAATTGATCTCTATGTCACCAACATAGAGGTGTGAGCACCCATCAGTAGGTACTCCTTCATAATTTAAGCATCCATCAGTAGATGCTCTTTGGTTCGTGTCTGAGCTAGAAGGTGTCTCGAAATGATCTTCCATATTTTCAATAGAATCTTCTTCATGCTCTTGTGATGTGTCTTCATTTTTCTCCTTTAAGCAAGCTGATGCATTTTGCCCCTTGTTTTCCTTAGGATCAATATCTTTGGAATCTCTTTTTGAAGAATTCCCAAAAGCTCTCCTCAAGTGGGACATAATTTCATGCACACATGTATGATACTCACTCCAAGGTTCTTTACAAGAAGGGCATAAACCTTTCTTTACTAACTCCACATCTTCATTTTTCGGCCTATTTTCAAAAACATGTTCAGCATTGTACTCAAAAGACATGGAATTTTGTGTATTTTTGCTCCAAACAAGATATTCTTGATATTTTTTATATTGTTGGGGCAAGGTTATATGTTGCTCTCCATCTTTGGAACTCACTCATAGAATTATCCTTGGTTGGTGTGACACACTCATATTCATCATATTTAAATTCATAAGAATAATCTTCATTTCTCTTGAAATTGTAAGAAGTGTTGCATGATGGCACCTCTTCCTCGTACCATTCACATTCTGCTTCATATTGCTCATAAGCATATGCATATTCCTCATAAGAATTGTACTCATAGGATTCATCATAATAGGAAGACATGGCTGCCAATTATTCTTGAATGTATGTACCTAATCCACAGGTGCCAGGACCATGCTCTGATACCACTGTAATGTCCCTTGTTAGGAATTTTATTAAAATTGCAATTTTTCACTTTTTTCCCTAGTTTGACCTTTCACTAGTTTTGAGCTCTAGGTCCCCAAATTGCTCCAATTGCTCCCAAATATTATGAGAAGGTATATGGATGATGTTAGAACATAAATATTTATTTCAGGGATTCTTTTGGACCTTTAAAATACTTCTACAAATCCTCTTTCAATTCTGGCCAATGTAGGTAACTTTACTAGTAATTTCCCTTTGACTAGTATTGGTCTCTAGGTCTCGAATTGACTCCAAATGCTTTCAAATATTCAAGGAAGGTGTATTAATGATATTAGGACTTGAATATGATGTTCAGGGATGATATATGTCCACCAAAATACCTCTGCAAACTCTCTTAATATTCTCGACCAAGTATGCAATTTTACTAGTAATTTGGGGTTCAAATCCCCCTAGGGTTAGTACTGAAAATGGCTTCCCAAATGCCTCCAAACCCACTCAAATTTCTAAAAAGAGGTAGGTAATGTCTTAAGGATGTTATTAAGGTCTCATGTGCACCATTAATTGATTATTATATCTGTTCCAACCCTCTCCCATTCAACTACAAAAATCACCAATTCGACCCTTGGGGAAATGACACTATTTCTTCTCCCAATGCAATTAAATTGAGTAAAAATACTTCAAATGCTCAAGTACAGTACATGAAACTTGTAAAATACATCCATGGCAGTCCATTAATCACAAATGCATCAGAGAATCATCCATTCATTCGAAATCATCATCAATACATTGGTTCACAACAAGGTAGTGGGGAAATGGCATTATTCTTCCATTAAAAATGAGATTTATACATTTCTACTTGGAATTTCGACCTGAAACTTTCTGGAGATGAAGAACAGAGTATTTAATTCATATTAAAAAATAAATGGGGCATGAGAAGCTCCTCCAAAGAGTACAATATCTCACCAAAAACGCCCTCCCTCAAGGATCAAGAATATGCCAACAAAACTGAAAATGGTTGAGAGAATGTGCTGCAATAGAAGAAACCATGAGCTGCCCTGTAGATTACACCTGCAAATAAAGACTCCATTAAAGCTCCAAATGAAAGTTCTAAATGGCATTTCCAATTACCAACTTGGATGGGAATCTTTCACCCTCGAAATTGGCTAAGGCAAGAAACTAGTCATCCACTAGCTCTCCCTCTACACAAATGCAATTGCAAATTCTACAAATGATCAAAAGCTGGTTTCATTCTTTTTTATTGAAATTTATAAAGTTCTAATGTCTTCCATGGGTCGAATTCCTTCCAAGAGACTCATGCCAACTCAAGTTGGGAAGAGATTCCAAAGAACACCACTTGTACAACAATTCCTAGTCTCTCACTTCCACCAAATCACATGTGGAAGCATCTTAGCTGCCCTAACACCCTTGAGCGCCCTCTTGGAATCTAGTTTTATCCCTAACATGTCATATATGTCATATGTCAGCCTTCAGGTCTGATTTGTGTCATAGGTGTCATAGCATCTTCATCATTGTTGTCATAGAGCTAGGGAATCTAGCCCAAGTGTCTCACTAGCTCCAAATTGCCTCTTCCTCTTCCATGGGAGTTACTCTTCCTCTATATTTAGACCTGATTGACTCATTCCAAGTATTATTGACCTTATAACTCATCCCAAGAACATTAGGCTTCCCATGGATTCGAAATTGCAAGAAGAGGATGCCATGTGGCACATTAATTCTAGCTTGTGTGGGTCCCACTTCCTCCATGTGTCTCCATGATCAAATGCCACTGTGATTTTCACTTGTATATATTTATTTATCTCCTTTATTAAATATTTATTCCATCTTAATGTTCCAACATCATTTATTATTCCCATTATTCCAAATCCCAAAGCTTCCACCCCAAACCTAGGAAACTAGTAATTTTTCTCCTTGACAATTATTTGACCTTTAGCATCAATTTGACAAACTCTAATGAATAGGGCCAATTTGCTTAGGCCATTGTGACCCAATGCCAAATTTGGGACATGACAGAAAGATTTCACCATATATTTTCGAGAGCATCTTGTCGTAAGCTAAGGAGGATCCAGATAGATCATGAGTTATTGATGGTAGTTGGCAAGGGAACTGTGAAATCTTCCCTAGATTCACGAGGACCAAACATATCTTCAAAGACGGAAAAATCAATTAACGGATCATCCTTGAGAGGAATTGCGGGAAACACAGCTGGCAAGTTGATGATTAATTCCCGAACAATTGTATTATCTTGAACAACACATTCTTTATCACCCTTCTTCTACTTGTTGAAAAGGAGTCGTTCATGTGTGAATTGAATCTCACCATCTTCCTCTTCAATATCTGTGTTGTCATCAGAAACATCAGAGTCAAATGGTGAAGGAATAGGTTCAAAGTATTCCTGTCAGCTACCAGTCTTACATGATTATCATATTTGATAATATATATATTTTTATAATTGAATTGATGAATATTACATAGGAATGGCCGATATTAAATATGGCCTAACGGGAATAGACATGTCTATTGATAAATAGACATGTCATTTAATAATTAATAAACAATTATCCTAATCTAATAAATAATACGTTTGTAATAACCAATTAGGTTTATTACAAGCCATCCTGCTCTGAAAAGATTCGACCACAAGTCTTCGACAAGCGTGCTACAACTTGAATTCTTGCCACGAATAATTGTGCCACGGTTTAGCAATTCTTGGAATAATTGGTCACATTTCCATTCAAATCTTATCATGCTTATGATTCTATAGATGAACGCATAACAACTAAGCGACATATATTTTGGATCTGCTAATCTGACGGTGTTCCTTTTCCCTTCTAATTTTATGTGGAACTTTCCATGTTTTGATATGGTTTTCTTATCTGGAGAGGCAAGTATTAGTAATGTACTAACTTCTTTGTCTAACAAGTTTGTCGTTAGTTGTTCCCTGGGATCCTTCCCATCTTGAGTTGAGACTATTGGTAGAATGTTCATCTTTCCATTTGTCGCGAAATCTTCTGGGTTTCGTTCTTCTACGATATCATGATTAAGGTAATATTTGACTCTTTTATTTTCATCTTTGCATTCTTCTACAACTTCAATTCTCTCATAATTGTTGTTAACATTGACTTTATTGACTTCATTGAATTCTACGACATCGTCATTTTCTTTACAATTGATATTAACATTGTGATTGTCAATATCTTATTGATCTTTCATAGCCTTGTCGTTTACTTCTTCTTTTTCATTGTCCTTGTTATCGTCTTTCTTAACAAGTCCTTGTTCTGGAGTTTCACTAAACAATTTTATAGATTTTTCAGCTGGCGTATTAATGTGTCTTACTTCCTTGTCTGACGAGCTTGTCTTCATTTGTTCTCTGGGAACCTTTTGAGATTCTAGAACATCTTGAGTTGCGACTACTGATAGAATGTTGACAACATTATTTTTACAATTAATATTGACATCATGATTGTCACTATCATCTTGATCTTTCATATCCTTGTCCTCTACAGATTTTGTTTCATCGTCTTCCTTATCATGTAGTTTTCTTTGACTGGGAATTCCAACATGGTCTCTGGTTTGTCCTTGAGTACCATTGGACATATTTATAGGTTTTTGGACTAGCGCATTAATGCAACTTACTTCCCTACCTTGTAAGAAACCGCAACAAATTTCTAGAAGACGTGCATATTTTTTACCGAGTATCGCATTTTGAGGTTTGTAGTTGGGATGTCTATTGTTATCCCTCCTAGAATCTGGTGGCTTGGATCTTTGGTGAGGAGGGATATAACGAGGCAGACAACGAGGCTTTCCTTCCTTTCTAGTTGTAGTAGCAACTTCATACTCTTCCCTACTTAAATATTTAGGAGTCATTGTAGTACCTTGTTTCGCCGTAGGGGACAAAGCAGTCTTGAGCTGTACTTGATCAATATCATTCAATGTTGCTTCATGTTTTTCCTTCCTTGAGAATTAGAATGGTGTAGCTGATTCTTCTCCCTTTAACCGATCGGTTTCATTTAATGTTTCTTCCATTATGGTCGCAGTCCCTTCTTCTGTTGTGAGTACAGTTGCAGTTCCCAGCTCTACTTGACGTGAGAAATCAGCAGTCGCAAGAGCTTCTTCCTTTCCTTTCTTCTTGCATTTCCAATACGACCATTTTCAATTTGGTGTATGTTTCCTCTTCCTTAAGCCATCTCTTTTCGATTTCGTCGAGTTTAGATTCGATACTTATTCTTGGCTTTTGGCCATACATGATTTCGCTAAATGATGGAAACATAATGACTACGACTCAAAAATATTCCAATAGGAATGTTGAATTTTTTTTTTCAAGAATTTTAAATGATAATAAGTATTATTATTAGATAAAAATAATAATATTATTATGCATAAAAACTATTATAGCTTTCAATAGTTTTTTTTGCATAATAATAATTATTTTTAATAATATTATTATTATAAAAATTTCAAATTGGATTTAATTTAGGACTAAAAGGATTATAATAATAATTTTTTTATAATAATAATATTATTATAAATAAATAAAATTGGATTGGGGATTTTAGGGAAACAATGGTGAAATTAGGGTTTTTGAAACCCTTGACGATGGTGACGAGCAAGGCGTTGGTGAGGGGGGAGGATTAATGAGGGGGTGAGCAGGTAAGGAGCGGCCAAGGGAGGAGAAGTGGGTGTGAGTGTGAGCAAGGGAGTGGAGAAGGAGGGAGGTGGCAGGAGCGTGGAGTGGAGCTGGATGGAGGAGGGTGGCGCGTGGGATGAGAGAGCGCGAGGTGGAGTTGGGGGTAGAGGGAAAACACAGAGTGCGAGGGAGACCTACACAGGGAGCTGCGTGGGAAGGTCGTGAGGGAGGGAGAAGGGTACGCGGAGTGGAGGAGGGAGAGTAGAGATGGGTTGTAGGTCACGTGGAGGAGGATGGAAGGCGGAGATGGGAGGCAAGTGGGTGGGACGCTTGAAGCAGGTGGAGGCGTGAAAGGGAGGAGAGCCATGGTTGTGGAGGGAGAGGAGGCAGGTTGGGGGAAGGATGGAGTGGATCGACGGGAGAGGAGCTGTGTGGAGGTGGTGGGAGGGGTGGAGTGGTGGTAGACGGAGCATGGAGTAGGGGTGGGGGAGGACTGCGGTAGTGGAGGGAGATGGGATTGATGGATATGGAATGTATGGAGCATGAAGAATGAGAGCGTGGAGCTGGACGCAGAATGGTGGTGGGAGCGGGAGTGTGGAGCTGTAGATGATGGCAGCTTGGACGCTTAGTGGCGCGAAGGGGGGTGTGCTGGGCGAAGGGGAGCAGGATTGGAGTGATGGAGCAAGTGCAGGGATGGGGAGCGTAGGCTGGCGAGAGGAGGGACACAGTTGGCAGATCGAGGTGTGAAGCACTGGAGAAGGCTGCAGCAGGGATTGCGTAGTGAGGGAACGTGAGGTTCAGTGAGCGTGGGCGTGGAAATGGAAGAAGGGCAGAAGGGGGTAAGGCGCGGGGGAAGGAGGAAATGGATGGGCGTTGAGGAGGTGGTTGAGGTATGGGGATGAAGTGAACTGGAGGTTACAAAAATGGATCGAGGGGGGGAGGATGGAGTGGATGCGAGGGAGCATGCAGGAGTTAGGGGGGATTTTTAGCGATGGGGAAGGGGAGCGATGTGTGGCAGCGGTGGGATGGGGCAGATGGAGTAAGAGGATAGAGATGATAAGCATTGGAGGAATGGGAGGTGTAGTATGGAGAGGATGCTGCAATAGATATGGGAGGAGATGGAAACAGAGATGTGGAGAAAACGAAATGTTGAGCAGATAGAGAGATTGAGCAAATCGACGCTCTGAACGTTGAGTATGGATGAAGGCATGGATGAAGGGAGGCGTGGAGTGGGTATGAAGTGATGAGGGATGAGATATGAGATGGGAGGAAGTGATGAGAATGGTGGAAGAGTGGTTTATGGGGTTAGAGGAGCCGAACTAGAGGAGTTGAGTGTGAGCTAGAGCTTAAAACTCTGATACCACTTGTAAAGAATCATCTTTACATTATTATCATATTTGATAATATATATATTTTAATAATTGAATTGATGAATATTACATAGGAATGGCCGATATTAAATATGGCCTAACAGGAATAGACATGTCTATTGATAAATAGACATGTCATTTAATAATTAATAAACAATTATCCTAATCTAATAAATAATACATTTGTAATAACCAATTAGGTTTATTACAATTCCACTGGCTGAGGCTCTTTCTCAACAAAATGCTTGACAGAAATACTACAATCTCTCTCCATTTTACTCACAGCATGCAATTGTTAGCAGAGATATCAAAATATCAATAAAAAATTTGCATATATCATCATAAACCAACAAATTATCCATAGCAACCCTTGTAGGAAATGAAACCACAGGATTTGACATCGATTGAGTATAACTAACTGGCATGATTGCATGTCTACGACGTGCAGGTTGCAATTATCATCTTTGAGAGCGAAATATCAGTCAATCATGCATCAATTAAAATTTGGTGTAAGATCAAATAGATTTACATAATAACACATGTGATTAATAGTCAAATCTCGGAGTTTTAATTACTAAGCACTCATTGGATTCAAAGATTTCACGTTCGATCAATCATAACGCAGACGAAAACCAGATTAACACTTGGAAACAACGACCAAAGAATGAAAAATAAAAAATTCAAATTATTCTGCCAGATGCAATCCACATGCAATCGAGGCTGTCGGATCATCATACATCAACGGTTGGGATGCAAGATGTGAGATGCCAAGTGTGTTGAGATATTGTAACTTCTAAGAATATTATATTTGTACTTTATTATTCCGGAGATGTTTCATTCCTCCGTGAAGATCTTATTGTATATCCGGAGATGTTTATTCCTCCATCGGAATGTGGTAACTTGGGTTATTAGACTTCCCTAGTGGGGGTCGGCCCTGTATGTGTTATGTGGGTCAAAGGGTTGTTAGACCACCCTAGTGGGGTCGGCCCAGTCAGTTGTAGTGAGGTGTTTAACCCAGTGGCAAAGTTGGGGCCGACCTAGTTAATATAAAGTACAAGTCGGAGATGTGTATAAATAGAGGAGGTGTGTTCCTCATTTGACACACTTCCCTCACTTGAAATATAGCTCACTTGTGAGAGAGAGGTCTGCTGTGGAGGAGGAGGAGATCATTTCTTTGGTTTGCATCTTTGTATATTGCTGGTCATCTATATTGAGGAAGCTTTGCTGGGTTTTCTACCCCATGAGGGTTTCCCAGGATAAATCTGTGTCTCTTGTGTTTATGCTGTGGTTGTTGTTTCTTCAGTGATCCTGTATATGCTATTATGGTGAAATGGAATGTAATGTTGATATTTTATGTCTTAGCATATTGAATCTTAACAAAGTGCGGGCATTAGTTATTTATAAATACATACACCCTTCCACAATCCGCAATCCGCAATGCGGGTTGCAGGTTGCGGAACATAAAACACAATGTGTGGTAAAACCACTCCCACATCTCGCAATTGCAGGTTGCGGAAAGAAAAACTTCACATGCAAACTAGAACGTCCGCAATCCGCATTTGTGGGTTGCGGAAGGATCGAAATTTTAACAAAAGATTTATTTTCCGCAATTCACAAAAACACACTAAAAATGCATAAACTTTGAGAAAGAAAAATTACTAGCTCAATTAAATCAAATCAAAGGCAGCAAAAATGAATGGCAAACAGGATGAACAACCCCGAAATGGATTAAGTTACTCATTGATGTGAAATTGGGGCTCCCATATTTTGGATAAAACATGGGATCTGTTGTGCCTACAACACGACTGCGACAAGTCATCGATGTCGATACAAATTCAACAAGTTTTGACTCGACATGACTTCGACAAACTCAGCAACTCCGACAGGTTTCAATTTCGACACAACTCCGACGAGTCTCGACTTCGACATACTACGACACACTTCGCACCTTCGACATGTTCAACAACCTCACAGTTTCACGACATCAACATACAACATCGACATGTGACCAACGACTGTCGAACTTCGACAGACTGTCTCTATGTCTTCCAGTCGACTGTAACTATTGAACTGTTGAACCGTTCTAACTTCTTATTTATAACTGAACGTAACGGCAAGGCACCCAAGCATCTCAGACTTCTATATAAGCATGTATAATATTGTAACATACATCATTCAATCTATCTGTTTGCAAGTAATAGAGAAGAACATTTCACATTCCTGCATATTGTTTGTGCATATTTGTGTTTATCTTTGTAGTGTAATCCTGCTTTGCTCATTCTGCTTCTTAATGCTTTCGCCATAATAGAGCCGACTCATTTACTTGAACTGTTGTCCCCCTCGTGCTTCCTGGACATGACCTGGATCATTGGTATCAAAGCTGAGACTCAATCAGAGCAATCAGTTTTCGTGCTTAAATTCTGTGTATGCACTTCTCTCGAAGTTACCTGACTTATTCTGGTTCAAACTCGCTCGCAATCTCAGCAATCCAAGCAGACGCTACCTCCAGAAATGACAGAAGAAACAGATGATAGACATGCAGCCGACAAGACAGCATAGCTTATTGAGCAAGATCTGGCTCGATAATGGACTGAAATGTTTGCCCAGTTCAATGAAATTCTCACGCGATTTGCTTCGACATCCGACGGATTTTCGACGAGAAATCACTCTGATAAAATCAACCCCTTCAAAGTGAAAATGAATCTGGACATACCAAATCTTGAAGGTAAGATTGACGTGGAATCCGTCGACAATTGGGTACAACAATTGGAATCCTATTACGCTATGATTCAACTCTCAGAAGTTGAAAAGATCACCATTGCATCCTTAAAGATGTCAACATCTGTACACTGCTAGTGGGAGAACCTCTCGACAAAGATAGAGAAAAGCGGAGACCCCATCGACACATGGGATAAATTCGTCGAACACATCCGAAAGGAATTTTACCCGCCTAAATACCTCGAGCAACAATATAAGAAGTGGCATCAGCTAAGGCAATGGAAAGACCAATCAGTACAGAGTTACACCGATGAGTTCTACCGACTCATGGCTAGACTTGGCATCCAAGAAGAAGAGACATTGCTTGTTCTGAAGTACGTTAGCAGATTGTCCCAGTACATTCAGCAAGAGATGGATTTTCTGACTGTCAATACTCTTGTGGATGCATTCCACTACACTAGCAAACTGGAAACCAAGCAGAAAGGGAAAACATGCTTCGTGACAAAGCCGACATCAGGACAACCACTCGACAAGAAGGCACCAGTCGGCTTCGACAAGTCGAAATCTTCTCAGCCGACATCACCAAAGCCAGACCACGGCAAGAAGCCTATCCACAAGAGGGAACGTAGCAAGCAACCGCCGACCAGAAAATGGTGCGATTACCACCACTCATCTTGGCATGATACGTCTGAATGCAAAGCTCAGAAGACATTTTTGGCGAAAGTGTCAACCTCTAACATGTTCGACAAGACGGTGGAAGAATCTGATCCAGACACAATGACACTTTTGACATCGACCACTCCAACATCCTCAACTATCATCGAGGAGTTCTACCGACTCATGGCTTGACTTGGCATCCAAGAAGAAGAGACATTGCTTATTCTGAAGTACGTTAGCAGATTATCCCAATACATTCAGCAAGAGATGGAGTTTCTTACTGCCAATACGCTTGTGGATGCATTCCACTACGCCAACAAACTGAAAACCAAGCAGAAAGGGAGAGCACGCTTCGCGACAAGCCAACATCAGGACGACCACCCGAAAAGAAGGCACTAGCCGACTTCGACAAGTCAAAATCTTCTCAGCTGACATCACCAAAGCTATACCATGGCAAGAAGGCTATCCACAAGAGGGAACGTAGCAAGCAACTGCCGACCGGAAAATGGTGCAATTACCACCACTCATCTTGGCATGATACGTCTGAATGCAAAGCTCTAAAGACATTTTTGGTGAGAGTGTCGACCTCTGACACGTTCAACAAGACGGTGGAAGAATCTGATCCAGACGCAATGACCCTTTTGATGTCGACCACTCCAACATCCTCAACTATCATCGACGAGGAGGAACGAGAACGCCTGTTCCATACATGGATATGGGTCCAGATCAACCCATTGCATCTGATTGTGGACAATGGTAGCCAGAAGAACTTTGTTTCTGAAGATATCATGAAGAAACTAGGTCTTGTTACCACTCTGCATCCTCATCCTTACAACATCGGTTGGATGAAGGATGGACAAGAACTACGGATCACTCGACAATGCAATCTCGCCTACTTCATAAATCCTTTTGAAGATGAAGTACTCTGCGATGTGTCACCACTCTCCGTAGTCGATGCCCTGTTTTGGAAACCTTACCTCTGGGATAGACATGGAAGTTATTTGTCACGGCCTGAAAAGGTGATTGTCAGAATCCGAAATCGATGGTTCAGCATACCAGAGTGTTAACCTACACCAACGGTTGCACTGATATCTTCCAAACAGACAAAGAAGCTCATCAATCATGCTTAGAAGTTTGCATTAATCATGATCAAGCTGCAACATTCTAAGAAGACTGCAGCAATGAGTCGAGTCACCGACCAATGCAGCTCCCGACAGAAGCAGCAAATCGATCATATTCTCGATGAGTACCAGAACCTCTTTCAAGCTCCCGATGGAGTACCTCAACATTGTCAGGTAAAACACTCCATTGAACTTGTTCCTGGTTCTTCTTTGCCTAATGCATATGTTTACAAAAGATCCATTCTCGAAAATGAAGAGATTCGCAGACAGATCCAAGAATTAATCGACAAAGGTCACATCCACCCCAGCTCCTCTCCTTGTGGAAGTCCAGTCATCCTAGTTCTGAAGAAAGACGAGACTTGGCGCATGTGCATCAACTACAGAGCTCTCAACAAAATTTTGGTAAAGAATCGCTACCCTCTGCCACGGATAGATGAGCTCATTGACTATCTGAAAGGTGCTAAATTATTTACTAAGCTCGACCTCAAGTCAGGATATCATCATATTCCAATCGAGCCCTCCGATGTGTGGAAAACTGCTTTCAAGACCAATGAAGGATTGTTTGAATGGTTATTCATGCCCTTCTGCTTAACCAACGCACCTGTGACCTTCATGCGACATATGGATAACCTTCTTCGACCTTTCATCGCAAATGGGTCATTGTCTATCTCGAAGATATATTGATTTTCATTCGATCATGGGAAGAACATGTCGTATATCTTTGACAAGCCCTCGACACTCTCCAGCAAGATCGGCTCTATCTGAACATGGACAAGTGATCTTTTGAGATGACCAACATCAAATATTTGGGGTATGTAATTGACTCTGCAGGCATTCACGTCGATCCAGACAAAGTACAGATCCTCAAAGATTGGCCCATTCCTAGAAGCATTCAAGAACTAAGAAATTTTCTTGGTTTGGCGAATTTTTATCGACGATTCATACTCGGCTTCAATCACATAGCCTGGCCCTTGAATCAGTTGACGAAGGGTAATGGGAAAATTGTCTTCCAATGGACAACAACACAACAAGCAGCTTTTGAACAGCTCAAACACAAGCTCTGCACTACACCAGTACTTGTGTTACCTGATTTGCATCGGCCCTTTGAGATTGAGATGGACGCATTGGACTATGCCTTGGGCACAGTGATCAGTCAGTTTGGTCACCCAGTCACTTTTCATTCTAAGACTTTTAACGACACAGTTAGAAGATACTCGACGTACGAAAAAGAACTGTATGCCATTGGAAAGGAAACGATCATTCTCACTAATCACAAGCCTCTACAGTTCGCTCTGACACAATCAAAGTTGCAGACAAACCGACAACTCAAGTGGATTAATTATCTATAGCAATTCTAGTTGGTGATTAAGTATTGAAAAGGTAAAGCTAACGCCACCGCCAATTGCCTCAGTCGACCACCCATTACTCTCATTTTAACAGTGATGAGTATGCAGGGATACGACACAACCACTTGGCCACAGTTGTATGAGGACGACAATGACTTTTCAGCAGTCTGTTGACAATTACAAACTAACAAGTCGTCGACCTCCGACTATCTCCTGAAAGACACCTTGTTATACAAGCTTGGACAGCTTTGTGTACCGACCGGTGAGCATCGACAGCAACTCATTTGGGACGCGCACTACAACAAGACTGGAGGACACGTTGGATTAGCAAAGACACTTCCTATTCTGCAGAAATATTTTTTTTCCTACACTTAAATCCGACGTCAACAAGTACATTCGATCATGCGTGGTTTGTACCATTGCTAAACCGCCTAATCTACGACAGGGATTATACACACCTCTTCCAGTTCTTAGTCGACCATGGGAATCTATTTCTATGGACTACTTGACGGGATATCCTACTACCATACATCAACATGACATGATCTTAGTATTAGTTGATAGATTTTCCAAGATGGCCATTCTCATACCGCGCAAGAAGACCACGACAGCACAACAGACTGCTCAGCTCTTCTTCACACATGTTTGGAAACACTTTGGTTTACCGACAACCATCATTTCCGACCAAGATGCCATATTCGTCAACATCTTTTGGAAGACCCTTTGGCAACAGCTAGACACGCGAATCTCATTGTCGACAACTTTCCATCCTCAGACCGACGGACAGACGGAAGTTGTGAATTGCTTGGTAGTACAACTGCTTCGCATGTACAACCACAAACATCGATGCACATGGGATGAAAGTCTTCCATACATCCAGCACAGCTACAATCGTGCTCAGCACAGCTCTGCAGGCAAGAGTCCATTTGAGATCTGTTACGGATTTCAACCCTCAGCGCCTATCAACTTGATCAACTCCTTGACACAACAGAGTGACACTTACTACAGGCAGCGAGAAGTTGATAAGGCAGTTAAGTTTAGAGATCAGATATGCGACATCTAGAAGCAAGCACAGAACATGTTGCATAGAGAAAATGAGAAAGCTAAGGCCCGACACGACAAGCATCATATTACTCATTCATTCCAAATTGGGGATAAGGTCTGGTTACATCTCCACAAGGAGCGCTTCAATGGTCCATTCAAGAAGTTAAAACCTTTGCAATATGGTCCGTACAATATTCTTCGACAGATTAGCGAAGACGCTTTCCAGCTCGACATTCCTGCATGCTTGGTTCTACATCTAATATTCAATGTGGATCTACTTCGACCATACCATGCACCCTTGTTGGAACATAACGAATTACCGACAACAGAGCTCGAAGACATCCATCCAGATGTTCAGGAGCCTCTTCCTTGCGACACCATCTTGGGACGACGAGTATGCCATACAAGGACGAACACAGTTCCCTTGTTTCAGGTTGCCAAAGCCGGCCAACTCTCATCTCAAGGAAAGTGGTACTCTGTTACTGAAATAACCGACAAGTTTCCTCACCTTCACGAGCAAACAATGGGGACCATTCTTTCTTAAGGAAGGAGTTCTGATTCACATCCCAGTTGGCATTGTTGTCTAATGCTAACATTGACTGCGACAAATCATCGATGTCAATACAAATTCGACTTGACATGACTTCGACAAACTCAACAACTCCGACAGGTTTTGATTTCGACACAACTCCAACGAGTCTCAACTTCGACATACTGCGACACACTTCGCACCTTCGACATGTTCAGCAACCTCACAGTTTCATGACCTCGACATACAACGTCGACATGCGACCAGCGATTGTCGAACTTCAACGGACTGTCTCTCCGTCTTCCAGTCGACTATAACGGTTGAACTGTTCTAACTTCTTCTTTATAACTGAACGTAACGGCAAGGCACCCAAGCGTCTCAGAATTCTATATAAGCATGTATAATATTGTAACATACATCAGTTAATCTATCTGTTTGCAAGTAATAGAGAAGAATAGTTCGCATTCCTGCATATTGTCTGTGCATATTTGTGTTTATCTGTGTAGTGTAATCCTGCTTTGCTCATTCTACTTCTTAATGCTTCCGCCATAACAAAGCCGACTCATTCAGTCAAACTATTGTCCCCCTCGTGCTTCCTAGACATGACCTAGATCACTTTCTCATATATTTCTGGCCATTCCTTATAAGGCTCGCATTTTTGTGTTTTAGTCGCATATGCATTTCCATCTATCTCGCTTGTGCTTATGAGCCTGATGTCGGCTTTCACGCTTTTAGCTTATTAGATAAGCCCTCATCTCTTATCTCATCTTTGTTAAGCCCTATATCATTGTGCCTTTGCAAATTGACACCTTTTACCCAGAGGAGACACACCCTGAGTGTCCTTATCTTGTTCATGTTTCTTGTATTATGCATAGGTTTGTTACATGCGCTTGGAACTAGTTTCACTTGTCCCTAACACTTGTTTCCTCCCAGGTTACGATCATTCTTCCATCCTTCCTTCGATCTTGTTAAGAACATAAGAAGGCTTGGAGTCTTCTTTAATATCTTTTATGACTCCCTAAACATGAAAAGATTGCCAAGCAAGCTTGTTTCTTTCACACTCTTTAAAAGATTCGAAGAATCATCCATCTGGTATAAGTTTAACCCTTTTTTGGGCCGCATGGATTACTTATGAAAAAGGAATACTCTAGTCAATTTTGGCTAGAAGAGTTCTCCCTCGTATTGTTTTATTCCTTTTTTGGGCATAGGAGACTAAATTTATGAAAAAGAATAATTATGGAGTCTTGTTTAAGTTTTTCAGTCTCCCTAAATATGAAAACATTGGTGAGCATTTACCAACTCGGGCTCGATAAAAATCAGCGGGATGGTATATAGAGTTTTTGTTTAAGTTTTTCAGACTCTTTCAAATTGAAAACACCGACGAGCACATACCGATCCAAGCTCGATATAAAATCCACGGATGAGTATCTTATCGAGCATCTTTCAATTTATTTTTTAAGCTCGTTAAAAAGGGAAGAAAATTTCGAGTAATCAGAGAATAGAGACCCTGAAGACTATATCA
Organism: Larix kaempferi; assembly: GCA_027924585.1. NCBI lineage: Eukaryota > Viridiplantae > Streptophyta > Pinopsida > Pinales > Pinaceae > Larix > Larix kaempferi. The sequence continues at coordinate 17,922,148 of BSBM01000931.1, read as the reverse complement.
AATAAGAGAGTATGTATTTTAAATGTGCTTCTAATGTGTGGAAAGGATTGGTTAAAGCTTTCACATTTTAGGAAACTTGGTTGTGTGGAAAATAGTGTGAGGAAACAAGATGAAGGTTGGTAAGGATCCCTGGATTGGCTACAATGGATTCTATAGACTATTTTATCTTCTTTTGGTAATTCTACATGATAAAATAATTACAATGTTAGAGGATGCTTCAGGGAACGTGGTTCAAGGGATCACGATCCAATGTTGGAAGTTAGCAGAGGACTTGGGATTGCAGGGTGATTAGGTTGCAGAATGGATCCAATATATAAATCAATTAAAACACAATGCAAATAGTCTAAAGGACAATGATGATTGCTTAAAGTGGTGAAAGAATAAGGCTACATGGGTGCTTACTACTAAACTTTGCTACGAAGTTAAAATAGAAGCAAACCTTAGTGATAAGAAGCAATGGTGGTGGAGAGTGGTTTGGAAACCTGAAATTCTCGTTAAAAGAAATGTTGCCTTGCTCTAGCTAATAAGATATAAACTTGGGACAATGGTTAAACAAGGAATTGGATTGGGCTTGGTTGGTGTATACTTTGCAAGAAAGCTAATGAATTTGTGGATCTTCTCTTTGTAAATTGCTCTCTTGCTAAGGTAGTTTGGAAGGAGTTTCATAAAAGTTAAAATAATCAAAATATGTGGGATAAATGATCTCTCTTGGAATGTCTTGAATATTGGATATTGGATAGATCGGTCTCAACCCATAAAGCACTTCTCTGTTTTGTTATATGGAGCTTGTGGTTAACCACAATCGTGATGATATTTGGAGGAAAGGAGGCTTAATTAGAGTGGTTAATACGTCACATCATATTTTCATATGGTGAAGGATGTAAAACTTCAAACCAAAAAATTCCCCAAAGACTTCAACAACCACGTATTAATTTCCCAAGGCCTAGGGGCTTCTTCAATGGAACCAACCAAGGTACTCCAGGTGTATGTGGGGCAAGTGATATACTCTTCCCAGATAGTGATATTTATTTTGTCTTGAAGTATAGAGTTGGTCATGGAACTAACAACATAGCATAATTTGTTTTCTCTTTGGATCTTGTTGAAAAATGTGGTTAACAAGAATGTAAACAAGGTGTAGGTACTTGGGGACTCAAAGTTATCGAGACACTAGGCTAATGAGAAAAGTCATATGACAAATTTGGCTCTATCGCCAATTATGGAAATGGTGTTGAGAAAAAAAACCCCTTTGAAGATATATTTTTTGCTCATATTTTCGAGGAATTTAATCACTAAGCAAATCAACTTTCGAAGGAAGCTCTTACTTTTCAAGATGGCACTTTATTCAAGTAGGAATTCAAGGACAATGTCTCTATGGAAGTTATATAAATGTCTATATTCTGATAAAGTAATCTTAAATGTTTTGTCTTTAGTTCATAAGTTTTATTTATGTTAGTATTGTTTATGGCAAGTAATGTGTTTGTATCTTAGGATTAGTTTTAATCTATGAAGAACTCTAGTTTGGGATGATGTTTATATATGCCATAAGACTAGGATAAAGACGACTTGGTAAATCTCGAGCTACGTCGAAAAATGAATAAATGCATATTTTAATTTCATTCAAAAAATATCAAATACAATATATATATTATATATATATGAAAAAAAAATGCATAATCACTTTTATAAGTGAATATAATGTTTACATTGAAAACTTTTTAAATTGAGACAACAATGTAACAATTGTTTAAGGTCAATTATCTGTATTGTATAAGAACCTCTGAGGTAGTCTTTCACTTTAACGACTTTTGAATCACATGAATTCAAGGTTATATGGTAATGGTCAATCCAAAAGACATTATTAATGATTTACAACATCAAAGTGACCTTGTTTGAATACTCATTTATAGAATGTAGTGGTAAAATTATTATTCTATGTTGTAGGTAGGTGACTATATGTTTTAGTTTACTCTATTATTTCATATTATACATAAAAATCAAAATAGAATGTGTTAAAGTTTCATAATGTTTTAGAAATTTTTTTATTTTTCAATTGTGTTTATTATGTTTTTTCTTAATGCCAATTGGACTATCCCTAAAGAATTGACATTTTTTATCATTGGACGGAATGTTGAAAAATGAAAAAAATGTGCTCACTAATGTATCACTTACCGATTCTTTTAAATATTTCTGGCAATAAGATGTCACGTCATTCTAACATTTGTGAGTGTCATATCATTCAGACATTTGTTAATGTCAGTAAGACATATTTATTTATACTTATACATTTTCTCGTAGATTTATTCACCATGAAGTTAGGAGAGACTCTGACATTAGGTTTTCATTCTATGCATTTACAAATATTTATGAATTTATATTACACGTTTCAAGGCAATTTTGGAGCCAAGCCAGTTGTGAGCATCCTAGCTTTCCTTTGCACAACTGCCATTTTTAGAGTTGCACCTTCTATTGATGTATTGCCACACTCGCCTACAGCCCACACAATATTTGTCATATTTAAAGTAAGTGCTATATTTAAACTCTATTGCACAAATCTTTGTTACATAAATTATATTGCAACATAGCGTGACCTCAAACTCCTGCATCAATGTCTAATGTCCAAACGATGTTCCAGATATCTTGGAATTTCTTTAAATATTTTACGATTTCTAGAGTTCTATTTTTAAAGGTATGTTTGTCCATAATGGAGATATTCTTCAACTTTTTGCAATTAAAATACAGTTAAGACAAAAATTGACTGTGTGAGAAACCATTTTACCATTGAGCTAGTAATATGTTGTCATATTTCCATGATCTAGCTACACGAAGGCCTAATGTGGTGGCTTGGCTCAATAGCATGTTTGTCACATTAAATCTCCCGGATGATCCTTCCAAAGGGGATTGGAGAGCATGCTTAAGTAATGGGAGCATTCTTTGTCAAGTCATGAACAAACTGAATATGGATTTGCAAATGTAAAAAAAATACTTTTTGTACATGTTCCTATACACAGACTAGGAGGAATTGCTTCCATTGGTAATTTGCTCCATTATATTAACGGTTTTTGGAAATTTACCCTCCATGGAGGAATCTGCAATTGAATCTATAAGATATGGCAGCGCGTGTTCATTCATTATCTTGAATATCATTGCAGTTGTTTTTGGTGTTTATCTCCTAGTCTAGGAGTTTTTGAATTTCAAGAGTTCATGTCTGAAACAAAATGGGAGAGTTTTGGTGAATGCTAAAGCAAAATGTCCCCCCAGCCAATGGTTGTTGTATGGTTTGACGTCCCTTTTTGTGAGGGTTCATGATTTGAAGAAAGTATTCATAAAATTCTGTGTGGTTGACTTTAAGTCACATTTATTGAAAAGTCGTGTCTTGGTTGTGCAAACCTCAAGGGAAGTCCCATGGGGGTTTCCCCATTTTCTCATGATTGTCTGTTTAAATAGAATGAGAATGGTTTGGATGGGGAAACCAGTGTGGTACTGTTGCTGATCCTGGGATTTTAGTAGCAGAGACCAGCTACGTTTTAGAGAGGGATGCTAAGAAAAAAATTGGAGCAGATTCAACTTATCTTACAACACATCCTTAATTGCCTACTCCTAGGGATTTTAGCAGAGAGACTAGGTAACAACAGGAAGCAAGCAAAATCCAATCAAATTCAGTCTAATCTCATGAGCACACTTCTAGCCTACCTGGTCCTGAATATTTTAAATACCTGGTCCTGAATATTTGAATTTTAGCCTTAATAGAGCTAAGTAAATTTCTGGAGCAGATTAAATCTTATCTTATGATCATACTTCCTTAGTGTAACTTCCCTTGTCTTCAATAGTTGAATTTAATAGCCTTTATGAATTGGGTATCTAAATTAAGTTGTGATATCAAAGTGCAAGTTTTACTTTCTACAGTTATTTTTTATGATTTTACGCCGGGATAACTGACTGCATTTTGCATAGTACCCTGTTTATGCAGGTTTCACTCAATGTTGTATTATTAAATTTTAATATCTATGGAGTGTGCATTTTAATTTCCATGTCGCCCTACTATATTTTGGTGCTTCTATTTTATTTCTCATAATACATTTTTTATTGTCTATTTCTTGTTTAATCTTCAGATGAGTGATGATCTTGGAATTTCAGCTTTTCCAGAGTCAGATAACATGTTCTCTTAGGTTGGCACAATAAATGGTGGAAAATATATTGTTTATGAAGGTCTGTCATCTAAGCTTTCTTTGCGTTTTCAATTGGATTATTCCTTCAAACCTCCTCGAGTGAAATTTGAGTCAGCTTGCTTCCATCCTAATGTTGACCAATATGGAAACATCTGCTTAGACATTATTTAGGTAGGTTTGTGTATTTCTTGCCATTTGCCTTGGTGGCTAGGTTTTACACCTAGTTGGGGCAAGCACCTTTAAGAACTAAGTATAAGAAATCTTAACCTTGGTGGTGATATGGTGTGCAATCTGTTACCTTTTGTAAATTGATTACTAATGAAAATTGATTACAAGATAAATGGTCCCCTGCATACAAGGTTCGAATTGTCTCATTGTCTATTTAGAGCCTTTTGGGAGGTAAATGGGAACTTTAGCTTGATCAAACTTGTAAATTTTTAATTCCCATGGTTTCTCGAGCTCATCTAGCTCATTTTTGCATAACCGAATAATGAATCTCATCTTAAAAGCCATGCAACAACAATATGGAACAATCAAGAAGGTAATGTCTATAACCCAATGTATAAAAATAAAGTATTGTGAATGTGAATTAATTTAGTGTAACTGCTCTAATTGCTTCATATAACAATCAATGTGTAGAATTCAAGAAGGCAGTGCAAAAGTAGTACAAGGATGTGGGTGGAGTAACTGGTCAATAATTTTAATTCATTTAATTTTCAAGGCTTTAAGATTATTTGCATTTGGTGCAATCAAATTGTAGTAGATGCTAATTTTACAATTTTTCACAATTTTTTCATGTATAAGAGGTACTGTTTGGAAAATCATATTATTCTTATTGCCAATAATCATGTAAATGTGAAGGAAATCTTGTAAAAGAACCACATATGCAATTCCTAAAGTTAAAGAGCTTGCATAGGTTGCAATCCCTTGAATTGCTTAAACAAAAAGGAAGATATTTAAGTTGTTAGGCATATGTGATGATTGATGGTGGTTGTTTTATATAGCATGTTGGCATGATAACAACTTTTGTTGTCTTGACTTGTTAGTCAAAAGAACTTATTATTTGATAAATGATGGTGGTTGTTTTATGCAAATGTATATGATTCTCTTTTGTTATGGCATGCTGGATAAGATCAACAACTTGTGTCTTGAGAATTATATCAGAAAGTGTTCAAGAATGCAAATTTTATTTTGTTTTATGTCTTCTTATTGGAAAAACTTGCGTTTCTGGAAAGGTGTTGATAATTGAGATTTAAAATTGACTCCTATTTCCTTGGATATTGGTATATTGAAAGGATAAAATATTTTTCAGTATAAAATTTTATCCTCAGTAGCACACAAGTATGTTTTTATAAATCGTACCACACTTTCAAAGAAAAACAACAATCATTCTCTGTGAGTGAGTTGCATTCCCTTTGTGAGTGGCACACTACATTTATTGTCTTTGTTATTATTCATTGTCCTATTAAAATGCAATCTCATCATAGGGATATTTCACTGTAATAATTACATTGCAGATATGTGATGTTGGAATGCAATCCCATTATAGGGATGTCATTGAAATCATATCACAATGTTTATGATAATCTGCATTTGTAATATCACCAAGAAATTCCCTTTGAAAGTTGTATGGTACATTTATAGTCGTTATTATTTGTTGTTCTATTGGAATGCAATCCTAACATAAGGATGTTATCCAAATGACATTTCAAACATTGTCAATTTGATGCATAGTACCATTTGTTGTATTTGTTGTTATTCGTTGTTTTGTTAAAAGGGATGCAATCCCATCATAGGTGGGAGTAATCCCATCAGACAAACGTGGGATGTTATTCAAATAACATTTGAAATAGTGACCAAATACTGAAAAAGAAATAATTACTTTTGTATAAAATATTTTAGCAAAAAGGCCGTTTGGGAGAGCATTGTGTCCTTCCACCTTGTAAAGTATCATATATTGTTTTGACAACTCCAAATGGTGAAATGGTAATGAACTTTGAAATACCATATAGTTTGAATTAGTTTAATTTCTTTACCAAAGTTTACTTTTGTTTTACTTTCTAAGCTTATTTCCTATTTTTAAGTGTTGAGAGAATAATGCCACATTTGTTGACTTTTCCTCCATAACGAGGGATTTATGGCAATCGATAAATTATAATGTAATGATAATGTTTTATTATTAAAAAAGAAACTACACAATCAAATGCATTCCATACATTACAACAGTTAAAACCAACAAGACATCAAAAACAAGTTATACAACATGACGAGAACCTGATATTGTTCTCGTTTTTTGGGGGGTCAATTTTAGTAGTTGTTTTTACCTCTGTTTCAAAAAGTGTGTGTACTGGTAGCACCAATTTTCATTTTGAGCCATTTTTTTGTGATTTTGAAACCTCTTGGTCATATGAAAACTATAATTTTTATTTACAAGGGCGTTTTTTCAAAGTTTACTAAAAGCTATACATTTAGTAGCTACTTATAATGAAAAGACATATACATTTTTGAATTTTTTTAACATTTAGAAGCTAGATAGAAAGAAAAATATCATTTTGGAAGTTTTTCTTTAAACTTTTATCTTAAATAAGTCATTTTTTGGGCAAATTTGTCAAAAAAAATGAGAAAATAAAGCCATTACAAACCATTTTTAACATATTTACAACTATTGATACCTATTATTTAAAAGAAAGAAAATAGTCGAAAGAATCATGATGAGGAAGGTGGAAATGGTGGAAAGTATGAATCGCTCCCAGAAAACACTAGCGCTAATCTGTGCCGTCGCAGGGCCTCCTAACCGTCTGACCGCTTCAGGGAAACCATTGCCCTTGCCTGAGAAGCCACCCAAGGCCCCTCATCTTCATCATGATCTGCTGCATCTAGGAGACACCAACATTGGGATGGAGAAAGAGCATCCAGTCCCCAAGACAGACTCATCCTCGACCTCTCATATTCTCGACAGGCGCTTGAGAGCGTTCAAATGCAATGAAGATGGAACCCTGGCTCGCCCTTATGCGAGTGCTCAATCCCTAGCGTAGGCGCTCAAACCAAACCTGCCACCGCCACTCATGCAAATGCAACCTCCTCGACCAGAGATCACGCAGAAGGAAGATCTTGATTTCGCTTTTCATCGAGCTCTTTCAGACCTGACCGCTCCAGTGGATCTAGCAATCTCGAGACGCGCCAAAGACACTGGGATTCCTCAAAATCCTGCATCTTTTTCGATTTTTGTAAAATCTCTAGGGGGGTCTCTCTCTGCTTGCGGGTGACCCCTCAAAACTCTGTTCTGGAGCTAAAATCCTTGATTCAACTGATAGAAGGAACCCCTGTAGGACTGCAGAGGCTTATCTTTGCAGGACGACAACTCTCAGACCACCAACAAATCCATAGCCTTGGGATCTATAAGGATGCTTGCATTTCCATAGTTGCATATTTAAGAGGTGGAAACAACAAACCCTCGGCTTCTCAGAACAAGACCTTCAAGGATGCAACACAAGCAGGGCTCTCTCATGCTCATAGTCTGGTCCAGATCCCACATCCAGTCTACATAGTGGACAAAGAAGAGGAAGTTACCACTTTGGAGATCACTCTTCCGGAAGTCAACCAAAACATTCTCCAGTTCAAGGAGCAGACCCTAATCTGCATATTCAACGAATTGTGGCCAAAAACTAATGATCTCCTCGACTGGGTAAGTTCAAACTGGCACGAAAGTGCTTAGCTTTTACTTTGCTCTAAAGGTTTTTTTTTAGTGATTTTTCCTTCTCGTGAAGACCTTCATGCAGTTACGAGCAAGGGGCCCTAGTTTTGGGGAACTTCAGGGATTTTCATAACCCCCTGGTTCCCTGAGTTTGATACTTTAACTATGGTACTTACGAAGGTGTCCATCTGGGTACGACTTCCAAACTTACCTATCCATTTCTAGACTCAATCGGTCTTCAAAGGGATTGGTAACGCTCTGGGTTGCTTCTTGTCCTCCGACGACACTCGCTCTGCACAGGGCTTCTCACCTTTGCTCGCATCTACACCACCATTGATATCAATTCAGGCCTTCCTGACAAGATCAATCTGAAAATAGGCAGCTCCATATGGATTCAAGATTTAGATTATGAAAACACAACCTTCAGGTGTCGGATTTATCGACACATGAGACACCTCCTCAATGCTTGCCCGCAAAGAAAGCCCCAGCAACAAAGGACAATGAAAGCACACAGAGCCAAAAGTTGGCAACCCGTGCAGTCCATGTTTGAAGAAGACAATCTCGATGACCAGCTTGAGAAAGATACATCCCCAGCAAAGCAGGAACATAGATCTACTCCACCTCCACCTGAGGTGCACATGCCTCTTCAAGAAGATGATAGCTCGAAAAATGACCTTCCTCAAGGGCAAAAAATATATCATGAATTTGCCTCTTTCGACTCGGATAAGGAGCCCCTCCATGACTCCATTGACACGCTGTAACTGGCCTTAGTGTCCCCAGCTTCAGGGGGATGGATTCAAGTCAAGAAAAAGCAAGGAAAAAAACGAAAGACCTGAGAATCAACCTATTTTAGGACTTTGATTTTCTTCCTTGTAATATCCTTTTCATTGCTCTCTTTCTGCTACTTTCTGCTATAACCCACCATGGGATCTAGCATCAGTCCTTACATATTCCAATTTAGCTGAGAGTTCTAAAATCTTCTTTGGTAGATAGCCACTTCTTTCCGCCTCACTTGGCCTACAGGCAGGTAGCGGAAAATAGTTTGTAACATTATTCTCCTTTATGGCAATACAAGGTTCTTCACTAGCTTACAAAAAAAAAAAACATATTTACAGCTATTTTATGTTTAAAAATGATTCAATTTAACATTATTTTCTATAAAGTGTTGATTCACATAAACTGAACAAAAAGTATACCATATATTTGTAAATAACATATTAAAAACATAATATTTACTCTCAAAATAAAATCTTAAAGTCAAAACATTACAAAAATATATTCTCCAAAATTTGTCAAGTTTGACATTTTCCTCAGAATCACGTCGCCCATTGGAGCGACGCATTGGGCGCCCAAAGAGGGCTTAGGGGAGGATCGAAGATTTTCCCCGCAGCTCAAAGGGGCTCGGCACAACAAAGTAAAAAAATCAAAATTTAAAACAAGAAATATTAAAAAACCAAAATGAGAAATCAGATTTTATTTTTTTTCGAAAAGTAAAAAAGATATAAAAATTTATAAAGTTATAAAACAAATTATAAATTTTAAGAACAACAATTTCAAAACAATTTTTTTACCCTGGATCCGGGTGCCACATCGCTTTCCAGCGAGACCGCTGAAGAGGACATGCCTTCTCCCCCCTGCACCAACTCCTAGGTTGGCCATCTCCCAAGACGCTGCATTAACTATGGATACGACCACTCCCCAGCTGTCCTTCTCGCACGCTCCAGCTCCACTTTCCCACATGGCCTGGTGGGTGGCAATAATGTCGAACCAGTTCCCTACGTCCCCTCGCCCTTGCTGGTTTCACCTCACCATAACTCACTCTCATGTGAAGTCCCTCCCTCCCAGAGGACCACTCCGGGATATGAAGAGCCATGCCCATTCTCATGCGTTCATTTCTCATCTCCGCTATTCTCTATCTGCTTCCTCTGCAAAAAGTTTGGCTCCTACGCAGACCACCTGTGAAGTATCCAACACTGCCATGAAGTGCACGCGAGGTACCTCCAGACGTGGCTCTGGCCAAGGCATAGGAAAATCAACCTCTATTGAGAAGGAGATCCCTGCAAACATTGGATACAAAGAAAATGTCTCCATGCCAGTTCGTCGCCTGGTGGACGATTGGGAGTCGAGAAATGTTGCGGAGATCCTTGCCTTCGGCAGCCCTAGTACTCAGGTGAATCACTATTTTCTTCTCAAGAATTTGATCGATACATTGGTGGAAGAGATGCTGACCAACTGGAATTTGGCAAAGATGGCCATCATGGACACCAGGTCCAATATGGCCCATTTGGATGGGATTCTAGTTGCGTTGGAAGCTAGTCTTATGGGTCGTCGTTACTCATTGTTTCCTCATCCAGCCCAGTCCATAGGTGTTGGTCCGAAGGGTCCTGCTGCAGGTTCTGGGGAAGTGACTACGACTCAAAACAAAGGTACAATCTCTTAGGCTGCTGCGCAGGCGGCTGACAGCTCATTACACGACTCTATGGGCCTCACTACTTCTAAGGATGTTCCTGCTCTTGGACACACCTCCGGTCCTAATTCCCCTGCTGTCGTCGTGGTTCAAGGATCTTCCCCTCCTGGGACTTCCTTTCCAGTTCCCTCTACAATTGTTGTGACCCAGTATAAGCGCACCCGCAAGGATGAGCCTAAAGCGATCCTCCCGCGTAAAGCCGAGCGTCTTCCCATCAAGCTCTCGGAGCAGCAGTGGACTGATGACTTCTTTGGCCCTTGCCCCATCTCTGAAGACATCCATGATTCCAAAGGAGCGGAAGCCAGTTCTTGAACAGACTTGTTCTGAGTGCAGTACTCCTGGTTTTGATGCTCTTTTTTGTTTTTTGTTATCTCTATCTAGTACATAGTCACTCTATGTCTCTGTCTTTTCTGATCGATGATTATCTAGTCTACATGTCTAGTCTTGTTTTACATAACTTTTTATGTAATATGGGCAACATGAGCAGCGCCAGAATGTTATATTCAGCCTCTCCTGATGATTGTAATCTTTTTTGTACTATAATATAATCTTTCTATGCAGCTTACAAAAACAAAATTGAAATTTTTTTAACAAAATGTAAACAATTTTTTTGAACAAAATGTAAACAATTTTTTTGAACAAAATGTAAACAATTTTCTTTTTTTAAGTAGCGGAGAGGGAGGAGGAGGGAGAGGTAGGGTTTTTTGGTTTTTTAATTTTATTTTAAAAGTTTGTAAGTGTTTTAAAATTGTCTTTTGTGAGTTTTAAAAAAAAAAATCTTTATAATTTAAAAAAAATGGTTTTTTATTTTTAGTTTTTTTAATAAACTTTTAATTTTTTTTAAATTTGATTTATTTTAAAAGTTTTTATCATTTGTGTTTTATAAAGTTAAAAAAAAAACATTTTTTTGAAGAGTTTTTTAATTTCGTTTTTTTATTATGAATATTATTATAATTTTTTTTTTTATTTTATGTAGAAAGAGTAGTGAAATAATTTCTTGAATAATTTGTGTTAAAGAGAGTGCAAGTTTTATATAGCGTTACTAAGAGATTTAATAAATACAATTTTAAATTATGACAAAGTGATATAATAATGCCATTTTTTGAAAAAGTGTGCTACCGGTAGCATTAGTTTTTAATTCAGGGTTTGACTTTAAGATTTTTGCAAACAACAATAAGTATTGTTTTGGTTAGTGCTACCAGTAGCACCACTTTTTGATTCGGGGTTGTTTTTTGTATTTTTATGCAAAAATATGAGTTTTATGGCTAGAGTTCTCGTTTTGAGTATAAAGTTCTCGTCAAGTTGTATAACATGTTCAAACAATTTCATTTTTTTTGTTGGCTTTTCCCACTCTTTAGCTATTTTTCATTTCAGTTTTTTTTTAAACCTTTGATTACTCATTCAAATTCTAGAAGGGAAGTCAATTTTGCCCATCACTTTTCTCTCACTATTGTTCCTCATCAAGTTTCTTCATGCCCCTTTACTTGGTTGCATTGGTCAAGGCCAATAAACATTTGGAAACAAATCAATATCTTTATCAAAATTGTCTATTTGTTATACTTTGTAAGCTTAATTCATGTGTAGTGTTAAAAGAATAATTCCGCATTTGTTGACTTTTCCTTCATACAACTAGGGATTTAATGGCAACTACAATGAGGATGTTCGTTACCATGGATTTGGTTGAACATGAAATTTCACAATTACATGCATTTTAAGTGATAACCAATAGATAAATCTTGGCCTTTCATTTTTTGTTAGCTTTTGATCTTAAAAGTTGCAATTATTTTGATTCCCACTTTTTCTTGGATAAATCATTTCATTTCATAAACATGAAAATTCCACAATATCAAAATTTTGACTCAATGTTCCAAAATATAACCCTAAAAAATATACATTTTAAAAAATCCCAGAAATCCATTGCTTAAACATCTTAATACATAATCTTGAAGATGAGTGTACCCTTCAGAAATGACTAAGATGGGAGTTAAAAACAAAAGAGATAACAATGATTTAGTACCTTGTCTCCCTACAAAATTACCTCCAGATGGAAATCATGGGCACTGGCTAAACATGACCTCATGTCATGGGATCAACCAATACTTCAACTTCCTTTATTAAAAATAAGCTCCCGTAGTGCAGGAATTGGTCCGGTGTCAAAAGAGAACCAAAAGTGATGGCTTTCTAAGAGACACGTCATTGTATTAGAGAAAACACATATACTAGTGGATAGGACTCACGGTAGGACAATGGACTCTCTGAGGTTTGAATCTTGATTTGAGGATATGATTTCTTCACTTTGGTCCTTTTAATGTTTGGAATTTTTGTGCCATTGGTCCTTGTGGCCAATTACTTTGGTTATAAGAAATTGGCAATTGAGGATCCAGTGCAAACTAATAAAATCCCCAGGCAGATTCCATAACAAGGTTGGTATATGTGGCCCATTTTCTCGATACTAATTAGATGCATTTTCCCGATTGGAGTTGTATCCATTGAATTGTTCTTCATCTTAACTTCAATATGGCTACATCAGTTCATTGTCTTTGTGACCCTCATTGTTACATGTGCAGAGATCACTATTGTTTTGTGCTACTTCCAATTGTGTAGTGAAGATTACAACTGGTGGTGGAAAGCTTATTTAACTATAGGCTCCTCAACATTTTACTCGTTTCTCTATGCTACATTCTATTTCTTCATCAAGTTGGGGATGACAAAGCTTGTTTCTGGAATTTTGTATTTTGGCTACATGACCTTCATTTCATAATCATTTTTTGTTTTGACTAGTACAATAGGTTTCTATGCCTGCCTATGGTCTGTGTGGACAATATAATTGTCAGTGAAGATTGACTGAGGTGGCCATTTTTCATATGGGTCCTTTAAGTTTTGGTTTAGGGGAATAATGCTTGCTCATTTTATGTAGTTTAGAGTTTTTTGGGTAACATTACAAGAGACTTTAACACTGTCAATGTGCTGGTGTGGAAGTAAACAGTAAATATGTATGTTGGTGTATGTTTCTTCTTAGATTTAATCTCCTGCTACATTTTTTTGTTGAGATATGGAAATTCAATTCCCATTGTAATTAATCATAAATATTGATGTATTTCAATTAATTCAATAACATTGCATTTTTCTTTTTTAAAATAAACAAAACTTATTAATATTTATTATTTGTTTTTGCATGAATCCACTTGGGCACAGACTATGCTGCATGGTATTTGTTTATTTCACATTATACAATTATAAAAATGAATGGTACATATTTTACATTATGTTTGAAACGTTTGAGCAATAATAACAAGTGCCTCATAGTGGTTATATCCTTGACATATTTTTTTGCAAATTGTGTAAACACCAGCCTAGATCCAAATCCTAGGCTCTATCAAGCGCCGAGTGGGATCAAATCTCTATAGGTGCAAACCTCTCCTTGAATAACTCCTTGAGTGCAATACCTGAGCCACCTAATCCTAAGCTCTAAAGTCTCTAGTTTAAGTATCATATTTACGTTTTGCTTTGTATTATTCTTTTTTGTTTATGGCCGACATAATATTTATTACTTTTTACTTTTTATTATTATTTTTTGTTTACTTTGTATTATTTTGTTACTCGACAATCTCGACAAACACTCTAAAATCTCATATTTACTTTTTACTTTGTATTAAAAGTAAAAAGTAAAGTCTCTAGTTTAAGTCTCATATGTACTTTTTACTTTGTATTATTCTTTTTTGTTTATGACCGACATAATATTTATCACCTAATCCTAAGCTCTAAAGTCTCTAGTTTAAGTCTCATATTTATTTTTTACTTTGTATTATTCTTTTTTGTTTATGGCCGACATAATATTTATTACTTTTTACTTTGTGTTATTCTTTTTTGTTTACTTTGTATTATTTTGTTACTCGACAAACTCAACACATGTTACAAGATCTCCCTCATACTGGGCTGTAGAGCGCCTCTCGGCGCAATAAATTGGAATTTGGAATTTGTGAACAAAAATTTGCAAATTGCATAAACAAAAATTGGAATTTGCTTACAAAAGCATTGTCTTTTTTTGTTTTGTTTTGTTTTCGAATAAACAAAGTAAGCGAATATCATGTAGAAATACATATGAAGTGTAGCAAAAGCATGTGGAAAATGTTTGAATGCAAAAGCTAAAATCAATGGGAACATGTGTCAATGTTAAACTATTGGCATGCAAAAGACGTGGACAAGTATGCATTTTGGTATTTCAAAGCGTCAATAGTAACAATATCAACATAGTATTCTTCAACAATGTAAATTTTCTTTGTAGCATATAACTTAAACATGGAACCATAAATTGGAGGTAAGGAACATTGTAGATGTATATAGGACCAAATTTGGGGTCGTCTTTATGCTCGGGTGGCTGGGGCGGTCGGCTGTGGTCGTCCCCACCCGGGATCGACCCCAAGACTAGTGGCATCGAGGCGCCTTCACCCACAAAGCGCATGCCAAATTATCTACTAGCGTGAAAAAAAGATAGGACCAAATTTCTATATCAAGATTTGTATCTTAATCCCGTGCATACGCATAAATACGCATGGAGTCTAGTTGTAGCATAAGACAATCGCCCAAATGTGGAATCTAAAACTGTTACCAACAGATGTTATTCTATATTATTTTAATGAAGGAGCATGTGAACAAAAGCATTAGTTTCAAAAAACTAGGCACAAATTGCAAGGAGCATATTTTTTGAATGCATCCAATAGTAAGTAAACATTTCACATGTTAACAATTTTTGAAAGGAAAATTTTGAATCTTTGAAACAGACAAAAGGTGCCCAACGTAGTTAACATTGTCATTGATGTGGACAGAGTTAAATATTACAAAGTAGTTTGCATTAACAATAATGTATATATAACAAAAAATTGAGCAACCAAAATCCCAATGGCCTATATTCAATGATGGCATTCAGGGTTGCCACTGTATACTACTATTGTCAAGGCAGATTGCAATTTCCAAAAGACATGTTGGTTTTCAACTTAAAGACATTAGAGACAAAAAAAAAACTAGATGACTTAACCAAGTCTATATTGCTAACAATTCTTGATTTATGAACTCTTTGTTTCATGGAAATACTTGCTTATCGCATCCACTGATGATTTTGAAGACATATCCATTGAAATCCTCTCCTAAGGCATCACCTTTAACCTCATGTGCAAGCCTCTTACCATAAAATACACACAGTTTATGATTGTCATCAATCTCATGCTTCTTCTGGCATTATGTGGTGGCATCTGCGATATTCAACTTCATCTTGGCTCAAAGAGGGTTACTCAAGATGGTGATGCTGCAAGCACTTGCTTCGCTCAAACGCAATGGAAAACAACTCTCGCATTAACTCTTAGTGTTAGGATATTTTAATACTCAATCCTTGTCCTACTTGCATTATTTAGCATTTGCTAACACTTAGTGATGTTATTTCCCCCCTAATGGTGTGCAGTGTCCACCTAATGTGCCTTGCATGCATGATTTTAGGACCATTAGAGGTAGTTCCCAACATTTTAGGAGCCAACTCAGTGTTCCAATTCATTTCACCTGAGTTAGCTGACTCTTGTGGGGGGGTTTATGCTCTGAATGCCACTGATTGTGTCCTCATGCGCCATTTTCTGAGTGATTTGCATGAAAAACTCACTGATGTGGCCTCCTTGGTCAGTTAACTGATTGTGTCTTCAGTTAACCGAGTTTTGGCTGAGTTTAACTAAGTTTGGGAGCTCCAGAGCACTGATATAGGTGACAATTACTATGCTAGACAGACTAAGACTCGAATTCTCCTAGGTGATTCAAATTCTCTCCATTGCAATATCATTGTTGACTATACTAATATTGTATCGTGTGACATTATTCTGTTCCTATCTGAGTTCTCATGCATGATTAATTGTCTACTCATTTTTACTGCAATTTTCACTATAATTCGTCTTTTCTGCTCATTCTTTCTCTGTGAGGTATACTCAGCTCCATGATTTGCTGTGATTTATAATTTCACATGGTATCAGAGCCAAGTGAGCGTAGGTTGAGCAATTGCTTTCAACACTGCACCAGAAGCCTCTGAATTTCCACAACAAATCATGGTGCCATTGCATTGAATTCATTGGAGAAATCCTTTGAGGTCTAGCCAGGTGTGAAGGATTCAGAAACATGTGCCTATTGTCCTAAATCAGTGCTCAATAGTATTCTATCTCCAAAATTGATATTTTTTTGCATGTCATTGAAATCTTTTCAGTGCAGTAATAGCAATAGCACCACATTATATTTGCTCCAACAGTTCTAATGGAGAATTTGAACTCTCCTCTCTCTCCCAGGATCTTGACACCCTTCAATTACCTTGATTGGAGGGATAATATGCAAATGGTATTGCACAACAAGTCATTGTACATGGTAACAATGGGAAAGGAGGTCGAACCTGAAGCAACTATTGAGAAGGCCAAGTATCTGAATAGATTGGATGAAGCATTTGGTTTCATGTGTATTCATATTTCCAAAGATATACTCTTCCACCTCAAAGGATTGAAGACTCCAAGAGAGGTTTGGTTGAAGTTGGAGACCCTCTTTGGAAAATAAGATGAGCTAAGGGGCCATATTCTGGAGAATGATTTGATTGCTCTTCAACCCAACAGTTTCGAGACCATCCATCAATTCTTTTCCAAATTCAAATCTTTGGTCATACAATGCAAGCAGTGTGGCATTGAGAAGAAGGATGAGCAGTTGGTGCTATCCATTCCGAGCAAGCTTGTTCCTGAGTTCTCCATCTTTGTTTCCACCTTCCATTCAGGGAGATTGTCAATCCCTGGTTGGAAAATGCCTTCTCTAGATGCATTCACTGAATCTCTCATCCAAGAACAAGACAAACTAATTTAGATGGGCGCATTGCAAGCCTCCAAAGATCAGGATCTTATGTCTGGAGAGTCAAAAAGTGTGAATGCCAAAGGGAAAAGAGAGGAGGCAATATGAACCCAATCAAAATGCCAAGTCTAGTCCATCGGAAGGAGCCTCCATCTCCAAGAAGGACAAGTAAAAAGGATTTGAGAAATCCAAGTGTTCCTATTGCAAGAAAGGAAACCACCCAGAGAGATCTTGCATGCAGAAGAAGATAGATCAGATGACCAAACTTCTTGAATAACACAACATTTCCCTCCCAGAAGGAGCAAGAGAGACTGATTCTGGAAGTGAGTCTGATGGTCATGAGAGATGCCATGCACTGAAGGTTGGATTTTCACAATCACAAGCCTTCCTCATAGATTTAGGAGCCTCCAACCACATGGTTGCTCCAAATAATAATTTTCTTCTCTAGATCTCAATGATGGTCTGATTATTCACATGGGAGATAATTCTCAGATCTCTGCTGAAGGGAAGGGAACAATACATCTGGAGCATGGAAAGTTAAAAAATGTTCTATTTGTGCCTTCTTTGTTAGCAAATTTGATCAGATGACTTACACAGGTTCACCGAAGAAAGTTGTCTCTGGTCTTGACACAGTTGAGATTGCAGAGATCTCTTCTGGGAAGATTATAGCGAAATGGTTTGCGAACCATGCCTCAAAGGCATATGAATTCTCTCATTTTTTGCCATACTCTCTACCTACTTCATTGGCATCTGATGAAGATCAGAGTAATATCTCTTCTGACGAAGATGAGGATCAAGGTCTTGATGTTGAGAATAAAGTTCAAGGAGATCCAGATCTAGATCCAACTCCTGCTCCCAATCCATGGCCAAGGCCGATATGGGCTCACAAAGTCCTTGTAGTTGCTGGGAACATAGTTGGGGATCTATCTGACCATAGAACCACCAGATCTCAGTATCATGCAAACCTTGCACTAAGTCATGCAGATCCACTTCTCTCAGATAGGTGCTACATGATGGTGGGGTTTGATCCACAATCCCCTAAAGAGACTTGCCATGGGGGATCTAAAACCAAGTACAAATCTCGGTTGATTGAAAAAGGGTACTAAAAGGTTCATGATTTGGACTATAATGAGCCATTTGCTCCAATAACAAGAAGGGTTCCTGAAAGACTTGTTTTGGTAAATACAACTTCGACACAGTGGGGGTTACATTAGAGGAGTAGATCAAGATCTAGATCCAGATCTAGTACCTACATTGCTATCCTACATAGGAGCAGATTGCCAATATTTTTGCAAAGGCTTTCACTCAGGAAAGTTTTTTCCTTCTCTGCTTAGTATGAAGGTTCTTTGAGTTCCCTACTGTTGTTCCTTTTTTGAGGGGGGTATTTTTCCCATGAGGTTTTCCCCCATTTCCTTGGTTCATGGACAATTCTTTTATTTTCATAATTTATTTGATTGTATGGGTGACCTTTGGTCATAGTAACCAGGGCCCAAGATGCACAAGTTTGGATTAAGGGGGGGTGTTAGGATATTTTAATACTCCATCCTTGTCCTACTTGCATTATTTACCATTTTCCAGCACTTAGTGACATTATTTGCCCCCAGTGGTGTGCATATGTCATCCAGGACTCAATAGCCACCTAATGTGCCCTACATGCATGATTTTAGGACCACTAGAGGCAGTTCCCTACATTTTAGGATCCAACTAAGTGTTCCAGTTCAATTCACTTGAGTTAGCTGATTCTTGTGGGGGGGTTTATGATCCGAATGCCATTGATTGTGGCCTCATGCACCCTTTTTTAAGTGATTTGCATGAAAAACTCACTGATGCACCTTCCTTGGTAAGTTAACTGATTATGTCTTCAATTACCTGAGTTTTGGTTGAGTTTAACTAAGTTTGGGAGCTCTAGAGCACTGATAGAGGTGACAATTACTATGCTAGAAAGACCGAGACTTGAATTCTCCTAGGTGATTCGAATTCTCACCATTGTAACATCATTTTTGACTATATTGATTATTGGATCACGTGACATTATTTTGTTCCTATCCGAGTTCTCATGCATGATTCATTGCCTGCTCATTTTTATTGCAATTTTCACTGTAATTCATCTTTTCTACTCATTCTTTCTCTTTGAGGTATACTCAGCTCCATGATCTGCTGTGATTTAGAATTTCACACTTAGAACCTTGTCCAAACCTCCACAAATCCTGCATTTATGCCCCCTTGCACCTCGTTAAACCTCTCACGCCCCTCGTCAAATCTCATCTCCGTGCATGCAAACCCGATGCAGCTCCTCCCAACCACGTGTCCTCACCCAGCTGACATCCCTTGCCTCCAAACACCCACTAGAAAACCCGAGGATTGTGTCAGCACAAGTAGACCAATCACAAACTTACTTGCTCAAATACAAATAAATGTGAAAATGGTTTTCTAATGTTCAACTCAACATGGTTGGATTTTTGGTATCCATGGGGTTTCGAATCGACGACCATTCAACGTAAGGGTGTCTTAACTCATCACCTGCCACCGATTATTCTACATCTTGCGGATTCACTTTTAAGAAAAGTTGCATAAATGATGGAATACCATTTTTTTTAATATTTTAATTTAAACATTCATAAAAAATGGAAAGTCATCTAAAAAATGCAATGCCCACTTTGGACTTGCATGATTAAATACCAATAGACCCCTTTGAAGACAAAGAGATGATAGGCTTTGAAGCCTTAGAGCATGGGAGGTTGCAACAACCCATGATAACGATAATCTAGTGTGTTTGATCTTTTATTATTAATGTAATTTGCCCCCTACTCTCACAAAACTTGTTTATAGTTCATATTTGTTGATTTGTTATTCATTGAGTGAAATTAATATATATTTAGTATTTTATTTCTCATAAGCATATAGAAGCAAGGTTTTATTATCATAGAATAGGAAAAAGGTTTTCTTGTGTGGCTTGTGTGCATGGCTATTTCAAGAGACTAACATTGGACATAAGATCACAAAAGATCCCTCTCCTCTTCTTGCCATTTAAGTTCAAAGCTTAGCACACAAAATATTATGGAAAAAAACTAAGGATATTATCTTACATAATTGACCAATCTTTTAGTGATGTTTAATTTGTAATTCCATTACAATAACTCACAAATAACAAAATGGTGACTCAAGTGGGTTTGATCTTGTGACCACCTTGATCAAATCTATAGATTAGTAAATTGTATCTTTATGACCTTGTTGACCATGTCTAACAAAGCATAACAAATATCTTCTTTTAATTATTTAAAAAGACCCACCCCCAAAGCTTCTACCCATTGAGCAAAGATCACAAAGGCGCAGGAAGAATGAGACACATGGCCAAGCTACACTTTGAACTAAGCTCAAGGGACAAAACATTCCAAGGAGAAAAACATGTTATGTACCTAAACACAACCTTTTTATGTGCATAAATACATATGTATTTATAAACTATTTTTATGTAAAGATCACATCACAATGTTGTAGTGATTCCCAATTCTTTTATTAAAAAAAAAAAACTTAAATGAATCACCATATGAAATGGTTATATATCTCAAGGGTTTAGTGATTTCGGTAAAGGGATTGTGATATGTATTTATAAATTATTTTTATGTAAAGATCATATCACAATGTTGTAGTGATTCCCAATTATTTTATTAAAAAAAAAACTTAAAGGAATCACCATATGAAATGGTTATATATCTCAATGGTTTAGTGATTTTGGTGAAGGGATTGTGGGCTGAAATCAATTTTTTTTTTTTTTTAAATGGCTTAAGAGGAAAGAGAGTATACTTTTTTATTAAAAGAAAACTTAAGAAAATCACTGTATAGAATGGTAATATATAAGTTTGACTTTGACTATGGTTTGTATCTTTGTGACTTGTGTGAGGGTTTGATTGTGGGTCAAAAACTAATTTTTAATTTAAAAAAATGGCTTGAAGTAGAATCACCATGTAAAATGGTTATATTCTTTTAAGCTTGGCTTTGACTATGGTTTGTATTTTGGTGATAACTTATGGTATGAATGATGAATTATTAATGTTTGTAATGTCAAACATTGATATGAACTAGAAATGGAGTGGGAGATATATATGGTTGAGGACTAATCAAACCAATTATGGGTAGTGGGGTGATATGTACATTGAAAGCATTAGAAATTAAAGGAGCTTAATTGCTCTTTTTGCTATTTTTTAGATAACAATAATGGCCCTTTTTATAGCACCATTGTTTTTGCTATAGAGTTGTACATTACTCTTCATTTCAAGATAGAAATTCCCCTAACAAATCAAAACCACCACTTCCTCCACTCCAATTTAATAAACATGCTTTCTATTTGTTTCACTTCTCCAACAAAACATCCATTTTAAACATGAATATAGAATAAACTTACATCTTGTAGACACACGAATAGAATTTTGGTAAACATATCTTAAAACAACCCCCTATAAATTTATAAAAATAAAAATACATATATATATTTTATTCAAAACCTTGTCAAACATATTTCACTAAAACACCTTGTATTTTTGAAACATTACTTTGCAACACCCAAAACCTTGACATACATAATTTTTAAAACATTACATTGCAACCCAATCTTCAATTGCTAGTTTAACTAGCATTAACCCATGCTTCGAGTGTGCAGAACATCTCTTTTTTGGTTTTAACGGTGATGTCTATTTTTATGGATCGACAACCGCTTTTTATCATCGCTGTGAAGTCGAGGAAGGTTTAATTCGCTTTTGTTCATGGAAGCCTATGTGCTTTTGTTCATGGGAAGCCTTTCTCCTTGGAAGGTGTCCCAAATAACTATCAGAAAGGGGAAGAATATTTGATTTCAGAGGGGGCGAAGAGGGATTAACGAAGATAGTTGCTCTGCAAGCACGGTGAGTAGGAAAATATGTCTTTATGAATATCTTTGTTGACGTTAAAGGAGAAAGCGCAGAAATATCCATGTTTCTTCTCATGGTGTATCTGGGATGCCTTCTTCACGCTCATCGTCTCTGTATTGACATTTGCTAATCGTCTCTTCATCGTTTCTGTATTGACATTTGATGTTCTTGTTTTATCATATACATTAGTGAACGAGTAACTGATAGTAATCAAAGTATCCAGGAAAACAGAAAACCCAAAACCCAAAAACATATGCATAATAGAAAATAAAGAAAATCATTAATGCTGTTATTTTTCCGGTTCATCGTATCAGATGGTAAAAACCCAAATGGTTTATTTGTGTGTTCTTGGTCTTTTTCCAGATGCTACCAACAATTTTGTCAAATTGGTCGCAGGCATGAAAACGTATTAACGAAGCCTCGTCTTGGGTTCTTGAAGTGCTAGATATAAAATAACAGAAAACTTGCAACAACAGAAGGCTTTCTGGGCACCATGGAAGAGCCACCCCCACCTGCTGTGTTACCATCATCTCAGGATTCCTCCACTGTTAGTTCGCTTAGCTTTGTCAATGCATCCCCAACTGCCCCCGTTGGTTTGGATGCTCCCACTGCTCAAATTTCTACAGTGGCAATTAACCAACCTGGCTTAACAATCCCTGCACCACCTGAAGCAGCTCCCCCAACTGCGGCATTGGTTGCCGTTTCTACTGGTACGCCTCCCGTAGTTGTGCCTTCTTTTGTCCGCCCAGCTATCGTAGCCCCTACATCGGTTATGCCCCCGCCTAGTATGCCTCTCGCAGCCTTGCCTATGCCAGTTGCTTCTGCTGTACCTGCTACTGCATCACATTTCCCCACTTCAACCCCAATTGATAATTCTATCACCTCATCCATTCCTGTTCCTCCTCCCATTGTACCCTCATCTAGTGTCCCCCCTTCAGTTAAACTTCCTGTAATTGCCCCCCTGCCATTTATTGCTCCTATTCCTGTGCCTTCCTCGCGCCCTATAGCTCCACCTTCCTTTGTGCCTCCTGCTCGTCCCTTAGGAGCTAGTGGTTCCGCCGCAATGGATGTAGACAATGCCGATGAACGAGATGAAGATGCAGACGGCAAGGGAGAAAGTCCTTCGTCAAGTCCCGACCAT
The DNA here is from genome assembly GCA_027924585.1 of Larix kaempferi. NCBI lineage: Eukaryota > Viridiplantae > Streptophyta > Pinopsida > Pinales > Pinaceae > Larix > Larix kaempferi. The sequence goes on along the minus strand of BSBM01000931.1, from coordinate 17,898,921 downwards.
CCAGAAGATCCTTCGGCAGCTGAGTATGAAATTACCGAGGAGAGCAAAAAGGTCCGAGAGAGGCAAGAACAGGCTATGCAGGAGCTTCTGCTGCGGAGGCGTGCTTATGCATTGGCAGTACCTACCAATGACTCTTCCGTGCGTGCTCGTCTTCGTCGTCTGAACGAACCTATTACCCTGTTCGGTGAGAGGGAGATGGAGAGGCGTGATCGGCTCAGAGCGCTCATGGCGAAGCTTGATGCGGAGGGACAGCTTGAGAAGCTCATGAAGGTTCAGGAAGAAGAAGAAGCAACTGCCAATGTTGATGCTGAAGAGGTTCAGGAAATGGAAGGTCCTCAGATTTATCCTTTTTATACTGAAGGCTCCCAGGAGCTGCTACAAGCTCGGACTGAAATCATGAAATTCTCACTCCCTCGGGCAGCCTCGAGGTTACAGAGGGCCAGGAGAAAGAGAGCGGATCCCGATGAGGATGAGGATGAAGAGTTGAACTGTGTGTTGCAGCAGACAGCCCAGATTACTATGGATTGTAGTGAAATTGGAGATGACCGACCTCTTTCTGGATGTGCGTTTTCTTCAGATGGAACTTTGCTAGCAACAAGGTACTGATTTCTTATGTTTTTGGTTATAATGCAGCATATATCATATTAAATATCAGTTTGTATGTACATCAAGAGTAGAGGTCATATGTAGAGTATCTACATCCTTTCTGAAAATAGCCCTTTTGGCCAAAAACTCGATAGTCAAATCTGATCTGAAAGTATCAACTTCTGCCAGATTGAACCGTTAAGGTTACATGACAATGCTGATTCCATAAGAAGGAAATGCCAGTTAATCTGATGACATCCCACGCACTTTGACCAGCCTGTCAAATCTTCCACTTGTACCTAAACAGAACTCTTTTCAATGAAGTGGAGCAACAAAAAAGACTATAGTCTGCTGTACTCCATTTTCAAAACATCCCAGCAATTTTGCAGTTCCACAATATGTGCTTTATTGTTTCTGGCTGGTGACAGATGACACAACAAACATTTGTAATGCTGGTATGATTAAGTCAGTCCTTAACTGCTAGACTATCATGAACTTTGAAGAACCAACTACCAAAGAACTACAGTCTTAAAAGAAGAGTGTACTGCCGGATGACACCTCTGAACCCATCACAGTTCGTGATCATGAACATTCCATTTCTAGTTGAGGTGATTGGCTAATGAGTGAATTGGCCTAACCTTATCATAAAATTCCTTTGATCAATAAACATAAATGGCTTCCCAGTGCCCATTAAATCATCACCAATCCGTCCAAATAGTCTCACAAGGTACTACTTGTTAAATTTTAAATGCAGATCTGATTTGATAGCAGTAACAGTCTTTTTCAAAATTTAGGAGACTTTTAGCATATATTTCTGAGATTATAAATCAGCAGTAGATAACCAGCAGTAAATAAGAAACAACCATCCACAAGAACACAATTTTAACCCTGGGGAAACCTTTTCAGGAATAAAACCCCAGCAAAGAATAATCTTCCTTAATATGAGATGACTGAAATTTACATGAGCAGATTTAGAGCAGACTTTTACAACAGATATAAATTTGCCACTGGGGCATGCATACCAAGAGATGAACCCTCTGAAGTCTGAATGCAGCCCACTGTCCAATGTTTAGGCCTGCTGTAGATGATGACAGCCCTAATCTGATGACATCAGCCCTTAACAAAACAATGGCAGCCTTGATCCTTGATAAAACTAGTGATGTCAGCCTTCAAACAAGCCGTGGCAGCCCTCTAGGGCCTGATCAGTGTAATGGGAGCCCTGCTAGGGCATTAACAGCTCCATGGCAGCCCTACTAGGGTATGTTCAGACCCTCGGCTGGCTAGTTTATACCTCGGCAGGCTTGGAACAGACTTCGGCAGTCCTTCTAGGGAAAGATCACCCCTTCGGCTGGCTGGTACAGACCCTTAGCAGCCTTCCTGGAACCCTCGGCAGCCTGTTTAGGGCTTGATCTTTCTTACAGCAGCCCTGTTAGGGCTAGATCTGTCCACGGCAGCTCTATTTAGGGCCTGAACTGTCCACGGTAGCCGTATTGGGCTTCAACATTAACCTTGACAGCCCTTCTAGGGCTAAATCAAACCCTCGACAGCCTCAGAAGAGAGAAGACAGTCCTGTAGGAGAAGACGGCAGCCTTGATTGGAAGATGACAGCCCTGTTGAGGTTAGGGCAGACCCTTGGCAGTCATGCTGAGATCCTTTGCTGATCCAAAAAACCAAAAATACAAAGCTGAGATGAAGGAGATATGAATTTCCCCCAAACAAAAATCTTGGACAGAGATGAAGAATGATTTTTGTGATGATTTTTCACTTGAGAGGGTTCCTCATTTATATCTCATCATTGAGTAATCTAAGGAGTGACTTCCATAAGTCAAGGAATCAACAAATAACATAAAATATATTAGTTAGGGTCCCTTTTAATTTCTTGTGGGCTTTCAAGTTTTTAACACTTTAAAGTTTAAACAATAATTGGGTACCTTTTAAGTTCATTGTGGGCTTTTAACCCACCCTTCTTGGGTAAGTCACCTTTAGACAAATTCCTAGCCCCTTCTCTTGGTATCTATGGTCCACACATGCCAATTCAAGTACATCATCATATATAAGGAAGTTTATTCTTTGGGTGTCTTGTTCTTCCCACTAACACCAAGGTCCCAGGCTAGTTATTCCAACAAGGGGTGGCCAGTTCCTTGAGGAGGTCCCATAGCCCAATGACCAAGGAGAGGAGTACATCACACATCACTTGCCTAGACCCGGTCTAGGGCTTCTGGTGATGACCTGGTAACTGACCAGGTGTCTCAGCCCCAGGCTGAATCTAGTTGACCAAAGTCAACAACTTGGTAACTGACCAAGTGCCTCAGTCCCAGACTGCATCATGTTCATGGTAATTGACTAGGTGCCGCAGCCCTAGGCTGAATCAAGTTGACCAATGTCAACAACTTGGTAACTGACCAAGTGCCTCAGTCCCAGATTGAATGATATTCCTGGTAACTGACCAGGTGCCTCCATTCTCCCAGAGAATGGCTCTCGATGCTGCTCAAAAATCAACACTACTGTGATTATCCTTTCCTTTTAATCTTAGCAGTAGTCCATACTGACATCTTAGTCACCCCATTTTATTATTTTTTTTCAAAAGAATTCAAAATTGTTGGAATCTCAAGTACTGGGAATCAAATTCTCCACAAATCATGTTCTTGTTTTTTTTTAAATCCCAGTTTTGTCATACATTGCGAAGTCATGGACATGTTTTTTAACAATATATGATGTTTTCACATGATTTCAGTTTGAAATTTAATTTGATACTTTTTTGGATCAAAATTTAAGTTTGAAATTTAATTTGATACTTTTTTGGATCAAAATTTAAGTTATCAAAACTATATTTGTTTTTGTTTGAAAATATCAAGTTATAACAAAATTCACATAATTCTCTTGCCGAACTTGGTGGTGAATTATATTATAGTTTTTTGCATTCGCAAACTTTTCCACAATCATTGAATTTGAACTTGCCAACCCGGTGACTGAGGTTGAAATTAATGGAGATTCCTCCACAAAGCCATCATGAAATCTTTAAGTGATTATCACTACATTAGTGGGTATGTTATGTACCTCCATGACTCTGGTTATGATATATATTATAGATACATGGTGGCTATTTAATGTAAGGATGCCCACTATGTTAGTCATTGCACCGAGAGTAGCGAGGTGCTCTGCAGCCCAGTATGGAGGAGATGTTGTCACGTAATATAACTTAATGTTATGTTACCAAAAATAGAAAGCAATTAAAAAAATTCATGTCAGCTCATAAAATAAAAAATTAAAAATTTAAAACCAAATAAAACGTAATTAAAAAAATTTACACCTCAAGAAATTGGATCCCTCTCAATGCTTGATAGATCCGGGTATAAGATGAATCTATGCTGGTTAAATAAGGGATACTAGTTTCTATGATTAGGGTTAGGTCATAGGCTTATAAATAAGGAGGGAAGCTCATGGTGGAGGGAATTCAGTATTGTATCTTGTGTCTTTGGCACAATTGGAGGTTCTACCCACGAGGTGGTTAGGACTCATTGGAGATTCGTGGGTACTCGTGAGTCTGCCCGAGTCAGCTCCCAGGACGAGTAACTGGACAAGACTCGTTGGAAACTCGGCTGAGACTCGGCTTCCTTGTCAAATTCACTCAGACTCGCTGAGATTCGCGAGATACTTGATTGGACTCACCAGGACTCGCCGAGGGCCTAAGCTACCTTACTCTGAAATTTTTGGTGGACGACATACAGCCCTTATTGGTGTAAATAACTCTATATATCACAGGAAAAACCTACATATCGAATACTGTGAACGTTGTCCGGGATTGGGATTGTTTAGCAGGATTTTCTTCCATTTTTTGGTTCAAGAGGTTACAAATTCAAAATCATGTGTGCATACACATGTCAATGATTTTCTCCGATTTATACTGCTATTGTGTATACCTATTAAATCTAATACTACTAGATGTAGAAAGCCAACCGACATTATCAGTAATCTCACTGAGGTAAAGTTATCAGGAACCTAACACTGAGGTATTATATTTAGAAGAATGAGTTGTGGAACCTAAGTCTTGCCGAGTCGACGAGTCACATGCCAGCTGAGTCTTTGCCAAGTCCGAGTTGTGCAACATTGGTTAGGAGAGCACTCCCTCTCTTGAACAGGGTGGCTAATGTAATTCTTTTTGAGGTTATTTTATTGTGCCCATGGAGCTGGTGGTATATCTGTAGAAATTTCTGTGTTCTTTAACTTCTAATGCAAAACAAAAATCTCACCTCACAAGGAGGTTTCGCTGGATGTAGTCCCTGTGAACTTCAGCCTTAGGTCTGATCTGAAATATTAGTTTACAGGAGGAAACAACGGACAGTATTTGATCACACTTCAATCCAACACACTAGGCAGACCAAGAGAATAGATTCCAAAGATATGTGAACAAGTTTTGATCCTTAGGGCACACTTTTTCAAGCATAAACCAGATCTGCAGTTCACTTTATTACAACAGAATTTACAGCAGTAAATCTGCCCTGTTATCTTCGAAATGTTTGTCAAATCACTTAACTATTTCAGCTTTGATCTGAGTATGAAGATTTCCACAGTTTTCCATATGAAGTAGATTTTCTGGAGATGAACTGTGTTGTAGTTTTGTACCCAGCGTTTTGAGTGGACACTCCAACCATCATCAGGGAAACCAGTACAAGCAGTAAGATCAAAAAGAGTGAGCCTTAGAATTGAATAAATATGAGGTGAAGGAAATAGCTGTTAGAGGATAATAATTATTTATTCCTTTAGCCGTTAAAAGATAATGAAAATTTATAATTTAAAATAGATACGAAGAATGTAAGGTCAAAATCAAAGTTTCATTCAATAAAAGATTTAATAATTTGAAAAAGGGGGAAAGGGGTGCAATTTTGGAGAACCAGAATAAGGGTTGATAAGGGCCAAAGCGATGGGATAGAGTCATAAGATAGCTAAATAAGAATAAGAAGAAGATTAAGAAGGGGTCCAGAATTAAGAAGATGAGAAAAGGGAATGAGAAGGACGGAATTCAAAAGGGAATCCCTCTATACTATAGGATTGAGATAAGACAGAGATAAAAATAAAATCTTAAAATAATGAGGGGTAAGATCAAGAAAGATATTAAATGAAACAATCATCACCAAACAAAAAGGTCGAGAAACAAACAAATCAGGAATAAGGGCATCATTATAAATATATAACAAAGAAGAAAGAGGGGAGAAAGACTAGGAGAATGAAGAAAGATAAAGGAAATTTACGGATAATCTATTGACACAAATGGTGGATGAGGGGTTTCCAAGAATGATTGAGTTTATAGCTATCCTTGCAATTAAAGTTGCGAGGGTGTTTTTCTATCTCGAGGGCATCTCTTATGATTTGATTTGAATAGTGGCGCTCGTATACTGGAATTTTAGTTTGTCAAAGCAAATGAGGCGCTTATAATTGTAGGAGTGTTCTGCAATAACTAACTTAGAGAGATGTTTGTGAATTGTTTCAGCTATGTGTTCTTTGAGATGGGTTTGGAACAATCTACCGGTTTGGTCTATCTAGGATTTGCCACAAGAACAAGGGATCTGGTAAACTCTTAGATGAGCATGGGGTTTGTTTTATGATTTATCCTTAAAGCTTCTAAATAATTATTTGAGGGTTTCATGGGTTTTGAAGAGGGTTTTAATTTTCTTTTTGTCTAGGATCATGGAGATATGGTTGGTATAAGGGTCTAGGGAGGGGAATGGGAAGAGGGGTTCTTGGGTTTCAAGTGGAGGGAAGACTGGAAGGCTCTATTGATTTGGGAGATGGAATAACCATTGGAGAGGAGAGATTTGGTAAGTTGGGTCCTTTCTTTGTCAAGAAGGTGGGGGGTAGATATCTGAATGGCTCTAGCAGCAAGTCTTTAGAACAATGAATTTTCGTGCAGGGTGGTGGTGGGATTGGGCATGGAGATATCTATCTGTGTGATCCTTTTAGTCACAAACTTGGTGGGTAAGGGATGGGCACATCCAAGAATGGGAGAGAGTTGTCGTTTGAGATTTCCATGGTGAATTGAATATGGGGGGAAATGTTTTGAATATGGGGGGAAATGTTTTTAAGGTGGTCAAAGAATGAATTAAGGGAGGATTGGCCATGAGGCTAGATGATGGAAGTGTCATCCACAAACCAAAACCAACATTTGGGCTTGAGATGAAAACTCTTGAGAGCTAAAGCCTCAAAATGTTCCATAAAAATGTTGGCTACAATTGAAGATAAGGATGATCCCATTGTCGTGCCTTCAGTTTGTTCATAGAATTGACCTTTGAACGTGAAGAAGGTGGAAGTAAGGCAGATCTGAATGAGATTTTGGGTCTCAGGATCAACCATCTTTGAAATAAGGTTAAGAGCTTTAGGAACAAGGAGTTTGGTGAATACAAAGATGACATTAAAGTTTACCATGATGTTTTAGTCATCTATATAGAAATTGTGAATCTTTTGGATGAAGTCAGAGGAATCTTGATAAAAGAAGGGATATGGCCAATAAAGGGTTGAAGTTTTCGAGCAAGAAATTTGGATAAAGCGTAAGTAGGGGCTCTTATGACACTAAAAATGGGTTTAAGAGGGTTATCTTTTTATGAATTTTGGGTTGGCCATAGATTTTAGGAGGTTTGAGGGTTACGGGGAATGAGACGCTTATTTCTAGAGGGGTCCAAGGAGGGAGAATTAATGACTTTGGTAACTAAGTTGGTGATTTAGTTTATGGGGTTTCTTGAGAGAGGTTTATAAGATGAAGAAGAGAGAAGATCAAGGACTTTGGCTTCATAGTCAGAAGTGTTCACAACTATTGTAGCATTACCTTTATTTGGTTTTAGAATGACCACATTAAGGTTATCATTAAGTTGGCGAAGAGCTTGAAATTCATCTTTAGAAAGTTTGGGTTTGGAGAGTTTTGCTTAATGGATAACTCGGGCACCATGTTGCCTGATCTCTTCGGCTTCATGAGTGGGAAGGTGGTGAGTGATAGATTCAGTGGAGCAAAGAATTTACAGCATTCCTAAAGGCTAAAATTTCTAGGGCTAAGATTTGAGAAACTTTACAGGAAGAAGGTGAAATTTTAGTTTTGCATTAATTGCTCTATTGCATGAAGTTTTGACATGGTACCAGAGCTTGCTATGGTTGATATCACTCTTGAGTAAGAAGAAGTTTATATTTTGGCTAGAGTTTACTTAGGATAGTTACTTGACCTAGTTGAGGTCGATGGTTGTGAAACCCAAGATTGCTTGGGAGAAGCATTTGTACCTAGAAAGGGTTTTGTCCACTTCATTTACTACCTATTTTTTGCACTTGAGATTTGTACAGGATTTGTAAGGTGACTCTCAGTCTCAAAGATTGTGACAAGTTGGAGGGAGCTTCAACTTTGTTCCATGGAAGTTCAGGCCTTGGATTCTTATGGAAGAGGTCAATCTTTGGGAGAATCTTGAAAAGGAGATTCCAAAACCTATCGATCCAACGCAGTTGGCTTCTCATTTGAAGAAGGAAACCGAAGTGAAGAGAATCATTCTTGATTTAGTGAAGGATCATTTCATCTCACACATAGTTGATAAGAAGACTCATAAGAAGATTTTGATGCTTTGGTTAAGCTATTTTAGAATTCTTGTGGTTCCCAACAGACACTTTTATGGAACCAACTTTCAATAGTTTGTATGAGCGAGATAGATGCTATGGTGAGCTTTTTGACCAGGATAAGTGAATTGAAGGATCAATTGGATGCCTTTGGAACTAAGGCTGAGGATTAGGACTCTAGAGGTTGTTCCAAAGGCATCTAATTGATCCTTCAATTCACTTATCTTAGTCAAAAAGCTCACCATAGCAACTAGATGATTTGGAACAACCTTTAGGGTCTTAATCCACAACTTTAGTTCCAAATCCTTTAGGGTCCTAATCCTCAGCCTTAGTTCCAAATCCTCTAGGGTCCTAATCTATCTTATTTCCAAATCCTCTTGAAATGAACCCTGAGGTTGTTCCAAGAAGCCCTAATCTAGTTAACAAGGATAAATACCTCCAAGAGGAAGGCTGGTCACCTTCCTCTAAGGCTAGGGTTTAACGGCAATATCCATCAAAACCCTAAGTTTGTCTATCTTTTCTACCTAAAACCCTAGTTGTACATTTGTAATTATTGTTTTTAAGTTTATATTTGTATTTTTCTTTTGTAATGAGGTTTTATTTATGTTTTGTACATATTAAAAACCCTAATTTCTGTCCTAACCTAACCCTAGTGACTTTCCTTTTTCCCCCTTTAGGGTTCGCTCTCTCCTTCTAGGGCTTCGCCCTCCTTTCCTATCCCTTCTTAGACCCTCGCTCTTCCTCTTCTTCACTTTGTTGCCCTCTTCCTCTTCTTCCTCCCTTCTCTTCTCCTTCCTCCTGCTCTTTTCTCCTTCCATCTTCCCTTTCCCCTCTTCCTTCTTTTTCCTCCCGTTTCTTTCCTTTATCCTCCTCCTTTCCTCCTCCACCAAGCTCGGCCAGCCTAAAAAGATGGTCGGCCTTGCCTTAAAGGACCTCGGTCCTCCTCCCCAATGCACCCCTTGACCTCGACCTTGCCTAGAAGGGCTCAGTCCCTTGGTTTGGGTCTTGTCCAAGGCTATAACAACCTAAAGACAGACTTCTCCTCTGCTGCATATAGGTCTGCAAAACAACAGACTGTCCACCTTTGGCAGTCTCCCAAATCAGCCTAACACCTACACATAAAACACGCAAAGAATTAGTTAATGATTACAAATTGCTACTGTTTTAAAGGATGGCATATTGAGGATAAAAGAAGTCTCAAGATTGCATTACATACAGTCCTGAAAAATCACATTTATTACATGCATATTGATAAAGGAAATAGAAGTGGCGTGGGATATTATTTAAAGCCTAAATCCTATTGGTCACACTCCTTCCTTATTGCATGATTAAGGCATTAAGTGAATGTCATACTGCTGCAGGGATTGTCATACAAAGCCCGAAACCTACTTATATTTGGTTGTCATAAACTGTGGTTGGGTGTTGAAGCTATATTGTTTACTTTGAAACACATTTACTACACACATTTGCACTTAACTTACTGCTGTTCAATCATCATAATAGCATTGTTATACTGCATTGACTGTGATATCACATTGCATCAGTCCTTAAACTTGTCATTGAAGGGATATTGGTCTATCATACTATTGAATGACATATGGTTACATGTTGATGTTATGGTAAATGATCTCTTATGTGCTTGGAAGTTATTGAATGTCATATAGTGTTAATTTGCATATCTTGAAATACATACATTGAGCATCTACAAACACTTTCTATGAGTAGTATGTCTTCTTCATTCGTAAAATCATATTGATTGAAGGCACTGGTCTATAACTTGGTCTTCGAGGAGACATAGCATCTTTTGTCCTTAGTGTTTGCAGAGCATCAAAGGGCTCTTTCCTTGGAGGTTACAACACTCCAAAGCAGTTGGAAGTGTGACTAAGGTGACAGTGGTCACTCTTCTAGACATTTGTTCATCGAACACTAGCCCTGCTAGTTCATCCAGTAACATTCAGATTGATTCTAGAGATGCAATTGATGGGAGTATTATAGAGTACAAAGCCAGGAATTTTGTATTCTCTTAGATAGAGGTAGTTTCCCTTGGTGATACTCTTTCTTAAGGTTTATCTTGAGATGAGGGAGCTGACCTAGTTTAGATTATTTTAGTTGTCGAAGGATTTGAGGTGCATAAGAGGGATTCTAATGTTGACAGGTTGATGATGACCTTGCATGATTCCACAAGCTTTGTATTTTAGGATCGATTTGATTTTGCATGGAGATATGATTATCTTTGTAGGTGGTCTTGGACAACTTAGGATGTGGTGTCCTTTGATGTTGTTCCGTGATGCTGATTTGAAGGATGTCGGAGGTTAGTAGTTAGCTTTTGCTCGAAGGAGATATTTCTTCATATTCATAGGTGGTCATTATTCATTGTAGGATTGAGATGTGGTGATAGCATGATTGATAGTTTTGTTGTAGATGATAGTGGTTGATTTTGGGACTGCAGTGAGCACCAATTTATAGATATCCTATTTGGTAGAGTTGCAAAGGGAGTCGACAGGTGTTGGTGTAAACACCTTCCTCGTAAAGAGGGAGTGATAGACTTTAAGGTTACTTCGTAATTGTTTACACCATCTTTAGTGGTGCTCCATGAGATTTGGGGTACATGGTGTATGACTAGGCCTTGGATGGTTAGAGATGTATTGTAGCATGAGAGATGCTTTGTGATGGATATGCATAGTTGAGATAGCTGACTCATTGGATGCTTGACAAGATCATTTGCAAATGATGTTGTCCTTCCATTCGTGTGTGCCCTTTTTTGGAGTGTGACCTTCCAACCACTAAACCCCAATTATGGGCTCTTAATCACATGCCTATTTGCCATGAATTGAGAGGGACTTGCAAAATTGTGGGACTTATATGGGTTAGGTTGCAAATTTGTGGTTTATCTACAATTTCGTGGGAGCAATCACGTCGCTGTATATTTTGAGAGGAGGATCCTCTTTACGGATCTCTCAACTGTCCATGAATTCTAAATTCTCTGGGAATTTGGGTGCATATTCCATAGTTGATGGCCAATTAAAAACGAATTTTGAAATTCTATGGTCATGAATTTTTCATTGCATATTCCATAGTCTATGTCCAATTGAAAACAAATTTTGAAATTCTCTAGTTGCGAATTAACCGAATTGTGGCTCCACCTGCGGCCTGGTAAACACGACCTAGGGTATCATTCCAGGCTTTGTCTAGGCAATTTCAATTCGTAGAAAATTGAAATTACAAAGCCTCGCTAGTGAAAGGTTGACATAGATTTAGTTCCTTTTCCTGTTTTGTTTGGGGGTTTGGGATTTTGGGTCAATGGGGGCCTTATACCCAAAGAGACCGACGAATTTTGTAACATAGAACCATTGGAGTACCTCAAAAAATGTACTTGTGAACAATTTATAGCCCCTTGGATATTGTTATGGGGCCAGACTTCTCATTTTGGACATTCCAGGTCAAAAATATGCTGCGATGGATGGATTCTCTTGAAACTAAAAGTAACAAACTCCATTCAGAGATGCATACTCTCTATACTAATATTTCCATGGTGGAAGCAAAGAATCTCTCTCTCTAGAGACAACTACATGACAACAAGGTGCAAGACACCCTCCAACTCCCAAATGACACCTTACATGTTGAAATCCTCAACCTTAAAAGTAAACAGGGTAAGATCCAATCCCAATACGCCACCTTTAAACAAGAAACTGAAACACACATCAACTCATGGGCATAGGTGGTCCGTGGGAAGGAAAGTGCTCATCCCCCTTTTGTAGCAGTTGAAGAAGTTGTACGAGCTAAACTCATCGAGGAGCGTACTAGATGGGGAATGGAATTTAACCTAAGTTGAGGGGTCTCCCCGTGCTCCATCCATCTCCAAACCCCATGGAGATTGGGACCTTGTTCCTCCAGGATACTCTTGATCTCGTTGATGTGTCCTCTAATAGAGCTTGGTTTGGCTATGACTCCACTCTTTTCCTTTGGTTCACGACTGCGTTTGATCGCCTTCATGTCCTTAGAGCCAAGGAAAAGTTGTTCTCTCATCCCGATTGCCAACAGTATCTTCCTAGATGAAGATCTCACCAAATCACAAGTTGCGGAGCTCAAATGATCCAGAGAGCTAGTTATGGTGACACCCCTCCACTTGGTTGGGAACCTCGATCCGGGGCTTCCAAATGATGGGTCCGCTTCAGGAGGCAACAGGGCGTAGGCATCTCTATCAGTTGTTTGAGTGGCAATGGATCTTTCTAGTCATCACCTAGCCTCATATATGACGCTCTTGGGTCATTGAACATCCTCTTCATTACTAAGACTCACGCGAGTCCTGTTCGGCCTCTCTCGGACATTGTAGGTTATCATTGGTTTTCAGCTTGCAGGCATTAGACGAGGAGCTTGGTGGCATCAGAGGTTCAGGTGGAGTTGCTTGTTTGATAAGGGACTTCCTTTGGACTAGGGTTTCTATGGTGGCCACATATGAGTTTGCCAGGTTTTTGTGGGTTTATGTTAGAGGCAAAGCCCCCCTCCCTCCCCAGGGACATCTACATTGCAGTTTGTTACTTCCCCAGCCTCTTTAACATTCACTATCCATAATGGCCCCGACGGGCACCCCTACATGTATTTTTACATTGGCATCATCCAATACTCAACGGTTGGGAAGGTCATCCTCCTAGGGGACTTTAACGCTCGTACCAGAGCTCTCCAAACTCCTCTTCATGACTGGTCAGAGGATGTGTTTTGAACCTGGGGGATTAATCTAGAGTTAGTGGGACTTCATCGGATGTTTGACGATGCTTTAGGGCCTAGTACAACCTATGGTCGACACCTGTTGCAATTGGGGAAATCCCAGAAGCTTTTGATCTTGAATGGGCTTTGTTATTTCCCAGACTCTCATTTTTTCACTTGTCGGCCTCATGGTGGAGGTGGGAGTATAGTTGATTATGTGCTCTCTACTCAGAACTTACTCCCCTTTATTCTTTACCTCTCCATTTACCCCATTTCCTTGGCTGACCATGCTCTTCTCTCCTCTCTTCAAATTAACACACACCCAACATCACCCCCCCTTTGGTTGGGCCCACCTCGCACTACTATCCTTTTCAACGAGGGGGATTCAGAAACATTCACTTCCCACCTTCGCCAGATGCTTCCTTTCGAGCCCCTGTTCTCCCCACTCAAGTCAACCTCTACCAAGTACTCTTGCTTGTCATCCACAATTTGGGAAGCAACCTTTAAGTCCTAACCCCCACTCCACCTGATCCACTCCCTCAATCCCTAATCCAGATCCTACCCCATGAACCAATGTATGTCGAGGAGTGCAAAGCTCTCCACCGCCAACTTCAACACGCATTCACCAATGCTCGCCCCTCATACCCCGACTTTACAGCTTCCTATTGTTGCCTCCTTCGTCGCAAAAAACGCTTCTTCATCTCTTAGAGGATACAAGACTTGTGTGCCTCTCTAATCCACTCTCCCAAAAAATTTTGGCGCACCATATTCCCTCGTTCCCTATAGCCATTTGATCTTAACCTGAGATCTATGTTTTCTCATACCTCCACTCTCTATGATGTCCCAGGGCAGCCACATATTCAGATCACGTCTCCGACACCTTCATGCTACTTATTCTCTCACCATGACATTAGAGAGGCCATTTGGGTGATGGACACTATTAAAGCAACATATGAGGAAGGTTTCCAAGCAGAGTTCTTCACGCATGATTTTCATGCTCTGGATACTCACTTGGCTGATCTCTTCAACCATGTGGTCTGTACAGGTTTTCCATCAACTTGGACACTCACACCATTCACCCGATACACAAATCAGGTCCTAGTTCAAATCCCAACAACTACAAAATGATCATGGTGGGGCACACGTTCTCAAAACTCTATGCTACAATCCTCCATATGAAGCTTTCAAGCGAGTTGGAGAGGAGACACCTGAGAGCTAGAGGGTAGGTTGGATTTCGACCCGTTCATCAGACAATTGATCACATCTGTACCCTTCGAGCCATCATTGAGGAGGCACGACATCATTCTTCGAAAGTCTACTTCTGTTTTGTAGATTTTCAAAAAGCTTTTGACTCTGTCCCTTTTCCAGAGGGTCAAAGACATCGACATCTCCGAGACCCTACTGATTGCCATCATGCATCTATACGAGTCGGCCCTTGGTCGGCTCGACACAGCTCACGGGCTGTCAGATTTCATCAGGAGTACCATTGGGGTTAAACAGGGGTGCCCCCTGTCCCCCACGTTGTTTGGGATCTATATTGACGAGTTGGAGTCCTTTCTTCATGAGCATATCCAGGATAGTGATGGGTGCCTCCTCCACTGGGTGTTCTTATATACATCTACTCTTTGCTGCTGACGTGGTCCTCCTAGCCTCATCTCTAGAGGGGTTACAAAGACAGTTGGATTCCTTAACTCTTTTTTGCGATCTTCGACAGCTGACGGTCAACCTGGGTAAAACAAGGATTATGATCTTCAATGGGATGAAGAAGTCTTCCTCATACCTTCATTTCTTCTTCAGAGGGGAGGAGATTGAGATCACCAACACCCACACATACCTAGGGGTGCAATTCTTAGGATCCTGATTCAATCTACGATAGGCCCTGTTACTGAATGAACTAGCAGGGCTATTTAGGCAACTTAATGCGAGATTTGAACCCAATGTCACCTTGGTTCAGATTCGGTCACTTCTTCGGGAAGAGTATTCCCAAGGGGAAGAACCCTCTATATGTCACCTGCAAACACCGTCTTGACCAAGCATATGTTTCTATGTGCAATATATAACAATGACCAATGCCTTTAGCAGAGTCAAAAGATGAAGAGGATATACTATTGAAGAGTTATAACAAGTGTTATTTTCAGTGTGTATGAGGACTGAAGTGAGCAACAGTAGTTTGAATATATGTTGTTTGCATGAAATTATAAGTGCATTAGCAGAACAACACAATCTAAATCAGACCTCAAACCTTTGTCCCATTTTAGCTTATAAACCATCAGTATATTTTGCCAAGTTATAACAATATGTGTTCAATGCTCAGAGATTACACTTGTACTAATAAGTCACTTTCAGGTCTGATGTATTAATGAATATCAGTATCAACAACAGCTTACTAACGTGCACATTAAGCATAAGGACCAGTGAAGCACCACTCGTGAGAGACTCGCGGGTACTCGCGAGTCTCCACGAGTAAGCGCCGACAATGCATAATCGCTCCAAACTTGGCCCAGTACTCGGCATAATAGGGAAACTTGCCTGAACTCACGGACTCGGGTCAAAATCAGGCAGACGACTCGGCCGGACTTGTGGTTGTGTTCACTGCTGGTCGTGGTCGTGTTCACTGCTGGTCGAAGTTGAGGTCGTGTCGAGGTCGTGGTCTGCTCAGTGCCAAAGTCCCGAGTCCCGACCATTGTCTATCAAGCAGCCCGTCTCCGTGTGGAGGCTCCATAATATAACTTAGTATATAGTTAAAAACATAAAACTGTATAGTGTATAGTCTGGCCTCTGTATAAAAATTTTAAAATGCAATTTTTTGTTGTTGTTTATAAATTATTATTTAAAATGCAATTTTATTTATTAATTTTTTGTTTACAAATTATTAAATCATAGCATTGTTTTAACTTTTTATTTTTTGGTTATAATTTAGAACTTATAATTATAAATAAAATTATATAATTTTAATTTTTTAACTATTTTTAAAATGCAATTTCTTTTTGGTTATAAATTATTACATTATTACATTATTACAACCACTTAAACCTGTAGGTTTAGACTCTAGAGACTTCTCATATCACTGTGACATTAGCAACCAAAGGTGTACATATCCGTTTGAAGGAAGGGGTCAGATGATAGTTTGACAGGGTCAGTTGGTGTGGATTTAGCTGTTAAAAGGCTTGGAAAACCACCTTAAAAGTTCACTATGAGTGGAGGAGACCTCCTCAAGGGAGCCCGAGGCAGTATTAAGGCTCTCTGCAAAAAGAAGCAGACTGAACTGTTTGGAGTCTGGACAGCCTTGACAGGGCTTGGCCTTGCCTGAAAGTTGACGCCCCTGGGTTTGCAGGCTGAGCAAGGCAGGCCACAGCCCTGGCTAGGCCTAAAAATTGCAAAAAAAACAACTATTTTTTTGGTTTTAAATTTTTAAAAAAGGCAGGCCGAAATTGTAGGAGGGCCGAAATTGTAGGAGGGCCGAAATTTAGGCAGGCCGAAATTGTAGGAGGGCCGAAATTTAGGCAGGCCGAAATTTAGGCAGGCCGAAATTGTAGGAGGGCCGAAATTTTAGGGAAAATAAAATTTTTTGGATTTTGATTTATTTTTGGATTTTTCTGATTTTTTAAAAATTTCTGATTTTTAGTGTTTTCAGAAATAAAAAGCAGTCCTAAAACTAACTCTAATTAACCATGAAATGCAAGTATTTACAAATGAAAATACTGAAATTTTGAATAAGATTGACAAGAAATGGGGCTTTAAGGTGCTACCTCAAACCCTAGGGCATAAGGGAAGGTGACCAGCCTCCCTCCTGAGATGTCTCTCCAAGGTTTTACAAACTAGGGCCTCCTTCAACAACATCTAGGGCTCATTAATGGGTCTAGCAAGAGCAAAACCAGAGATCCAAGGCCCAAGCCAAGGAGAACTCCTTCAATGAGGACGTCCTCCAGCATACCAAGGTGACAAAAAGGCTGAGAAGAAGCCCAAATCAGTGAAAATACAACACTAAGACTACCATTCAATCCACAGAGAGCATGATCTTTTCAACTTTTAACAAAGAGAGATCAAGATAGAAGCCCTAGATACCTCCTTGTGCATGTGTTTATCCAACAATTCTAGCATCACCTTAGCATGTGCATTGAAACCAAAGAACGCTTTCAGATTTTGCCTTAAATCAAAGAGAAGACTTCCTCAAGAGGTGCACATCACTTTCTTAGTCCATAGAGTAAGAGAAAAATGATAAACATAATGTTTTGTCCCCAAGGCTTGTGCTTTACAACTAAAGTTTGAATCGATATATATATCCATTTTAGCACAAAACTTTAAATTTGATCAAGCCTACATGTCAATTTAAAATTAAAACAAAATAATATTAAAATATTCCAACATAAGACTAAATTAGGTCATGTCACCCACACGTTGGGGACTAAGGCCTAAAACCAATATAAATTGATGAAAAACACTAAAATAAGCAATCCAAGGCCTCATAGTGATTGCAAGAGTGAGCCAAGGGCACGTTATGCCCCTACTAACCCCAGAATAATGAAAAATGTCCTTCAACACCCCCATTGCGTTAGCTTGAGGCTTGATTGATCATAAAAGCATCAAGGGGTCAATTTGGTCAAAGAGGGTCAGATTAGCTATAGAGAAGGTCCAAGTGGGGTGTGAGAGGGGTGATGGATCACAGAAAGACCTCCCTGGATGAAGTAATATCCCCCTCAAAGCAGAAAAAGGGTGGTGGTCGACCCAATGACCTACCCCTGGAAGCCCCGGACACCAACCTCAGGGTTAAGAACCCCAACAAAGGGCAGTCAATGTTAAGTTTAGATCAAATTCACAACAATAGCATAAACAGGATCACTGAAAGAAACGCAATCACAAGATAGACACAAATTTATCCTGGGAAACCCTCATGGGGTAGAAAACCCAACAAAACTTCCTCAATATAGATGATCAAAAGTACAAAGGCAAAATCCCAAAGCAAGAGCTCCTTCTCCTTTGCAGATATCTCTCTCTCTCTCTCCTATGTGCACACAATCCACAAGTGAGTGTGTGTTCAAATGAGGAACACAACATCTCTATTTATGCTTTATCTTTCACTTGACATTTTCCCTAACTAGGTCAGCCCCTAACTAATTGACCTAATGCTGACTGGGCCGACTTCTCTAGATGACTTAAACACTCCATTACAAAATGAGATAAGGGGATCTATTGCCCCGACTTACAAGAGAGGATTTACCTCAATGACTTTACATAATCAAATATATAATGACATCCCGACGGAGGAATAAAATATCTCCGAATAAAATACAAATAGAATTTTCTTTGAAGTTACAATATTTCAACAATCAACAATGCCATTAAGCCATAGTACTTCCAAGAGCAAAATCAAGGGGCCGGACCATGGCCAACCACATATAGAAATCCCACACTTGACCTTCTTAAAGTCATCCTTTGCCACATGGCCTACTGGAACGCTGTAAAATGACAAAAGCGTAACAAGCCCTTTAGCCTCAGGTCAACAAGGGCTATGGATCCTTGTCCCTCCTCGAGAGAGAGTGCTTCATACACCGTTTTTAGGACATCTTGTCCAAGATATCCCTCATGTACCCCCTTATTAGGCCCACTGTTCTTTATGGCTTTGTGATTTGGGGACCTGGATTGCTTGAGTCTGATTGGGCCTCAGCAGAGAGAGTTTAGATCCTTCTCCTCTGACGCATCATCAGATGCAAGCAGATAGTCCCTTAGCACATCATCCTAGTAGAGTTTGGAGCTTGACCCTTCCGACTTGAGATGATGTTTAGTCTGGTCTCTTATTAGCATCCCATTTGGAGCTTTGCGGACTTGGTGAAAGGTGAAGAACACATAGGAAATACTGAGAGGGGTGTCATGTCCAAAATTTGGAATTGGGTCACAATGGCTTAATCACATTGGCCATATTCATTAGAGTTGTCAAATTGATGCTAAAGGTCAAATAATTGCCAAGGAGGGAAATTACTAGTTTCCTAGGTTTGGGGTGGAAGCTTTGGGATTGTGAATAATGGGGATAATAAATGATGTTGGAACATTAGGATGGCATAAATATTTAATAAAGGAGATAAACAAATATTTACAAGTGAAAATCAAAGTGGCATTTGATCATGAAGACACATGGAGGAAGTGGGACCCACACAAGCTAGAATGTATGTGCCACATGGCATCCTCTTCTTGCAATTTCGAATCTATGGGAAGCCTGATGTTCTTGGGTTGAGTTATAAGGTCAATAATACTTGTCATGAGTCAATGAGGTCGAAATATAGAGGAAGAGTAACTCCCATGGAAGAGGAAGAGGCAATTTGGAGCTAGTGAGACACTTGGGCTAGATTCCCTAGCTCTATGACAACAGTGATGAAGATGCTATGACACCTATGACACAAATCAGACCTGAAGGTTGACATATGACATATATGACATGTCAGGGCTAAAAATAGACTCCAAGAGGGCGCTCAAGGGTGTTAGGGCAACTAAGATGCTTCTACATGTGATTTGGTGGAAGTGGGAGACTAGGAATTGTTGTACAAGGGGCGTTCTTTGGAATCTCTTCCCAACTTGAGTTGGCATGAGTCTCTTGGAAGGAATTCGACCCATGGAGGACATTAGAAGTTTATAAATGTCAATAACAAAGAAGGAAAGCAGCTTTTGATCATTTGTAGAATTTGCAATTGCATTTGTGTAGAGGGAGAGCTAGTGGATGACTAGTTTCTTGCCTTAGCCAATTTCGAGGGTGAAAGATTCCCATCCAAGTTGGTAATTGGAAAGGCCATTCATACCTTTCATTTGGAGCTTTAATGGAGTCTTTATTTGCAGGTGTAAGCTACAGGGCAGCTCATGGTTTCTTCTATTGCAGCACATTCTCTCAACCATTTCCAGTTTTGATGGCATATTCTTGATCCTTGAGGGAGGGCGTTTTTGGTGAGCTATTGTACTCTTTGGGGGAGCTTCTCATGCCCCATTTATTTTGTAATATGAATTATATACTCTGTTCTTCATCTTCAGAAAGTTTCAGGTTGAAATTCCAAGTAGAAATGTATAAATCTCATTTTTAATGGAAGAACAATGCCATTTCCCCACTACCTTGTTGTGAACCAATGTATTGATGATGATTTCGAATGAATGGATGATTCTTTGACGCATTTGTGATTAATGGACTGCCATGGATGTATTTTACAAGTTTCATGTACTGTACTTGAGCATTTGAAGTATTTTTACTCAGTTTAATTGCATTGGGAGAAGAAATAGTTGAATGGGAGAAGGTTGGAACATATATAATAATCAATTAATGGTGCACATGAGACCTTAATAACATACTACATTACCTACCTCTTTTCAGAAATTTGAGTGGGTTTGGAGGCACTTGGGAAGCCATTTTTAGTACTAACCCCAGGGAGATTTGAACCCCAAATTACTAGTAAAATTGCTCCAGAAGATTAAGAGAGTTTGCAGAGGTATTTTGGTGGCCATATATCATCCCTGAACATCATATTCAAGTCCTAATATCATTCATACACCTTCCTTGAAGATTTGAAGGCATTTGGAGTCAATTTGAGACCTAGAAACCAATACTAGTCAAAGGGAAATTACTAGTAAAGTTCCCTACATTGGCCAGAATTGAAAGAGGATTGCCAGAAGTATTTTAAATGTCCAAAAGCATCCCTGAAATACATATTTATGTTCTAACATCATCCATATACCTTCTCAAAATATTTGGGAGCAATTGGAGCAATTTGGGGACCTAGAGCTCAAAACTAGTCAAAGGTCTAACTAGGGAAAAAAGTGAAAAATTGTCATTTTAATAAAATTCCTAACAAGGGACATTACAGTGGTATCAAAGCATGGTCCTTGCACTTGTGAGTTAATATCATACATTGAAGAATAAGTTGCAGCCATGTCTTACTATTATGATGAATCCTATGAGTACAATTCTTATGAGGAATATGCAGATGCTTATGAGAAATATGAAGCAGAATGTGAATGGTACGAGGAAGAGGTGCCATCATGCAACACTTCTTACAATTTCAAGAGAAATGAAGATTATTATTATGACTTTAAATATGATGAATATGAGTGTGTCACACCAACCAAGGATAATTCTATGAGTGAGTTCCAAAGACGGAGAGCAAAATATAAAACCTTGCCCCAACAATATCAAAAATATCAAGAATATCTTGCTTCGAGCAAAAATACACAAAATGCCATGTCTTTTGAGTACTATGCTGAACATGTTTTTGAAAATAGGCCCAAAAATGAAGATGTGGAGCTAGTAAAGAAAGGTTTATGCCCTTCTTGTAAAGAACCTTGGAGTGAGTATCATACATGTGTGCATGAAATTATGTTCCACTTGAGGAGAGCTTTTGGGAATTCTTCAAAAAGAGATTCCAAAGATACTGATCCTAAGGAAAATAAGGGGCAAAATGAATCAGCTTGCTTGAAGGAGAAAAATGAAGAGACATCACAAGAGCATGAAGAAGATTCTATTGAAAATATGGAAGATCATTTCGAGACACCTTCTAGCTTAGACATGAACCAAAGAGCATTTACTGATGGATGCTTAAACTATGAAGGAGTACCTATTGATGGGTGCTCACACCTTTATGTTGGTGACATAGAGATCACTTTTGAAAGTGTTGCTGCAAGCCCAAGTTCCGTTAAGCATGATAATGAAGACCTTGTAGCAGTTGAAGAAGAACCAAGATCAACTTCCCCATCACCACTTGAGCTTCATGAAGTTGGTCCAAGCAAAAATGAAGAAGATGAGGAGGTTTATTTGCAAGAGCTTCATTTTCTTGAAGGGTCCTTCAGTCTTTTCACATTAAGATACTCATGCAATTGATCTTTACTGGTAGTTGACTTCAAATGTAACTTTTGAAGTATGTTGTAGCACTGCATGCTGTTGCCAGGCCACTGAAATGTCCATCGAAATCAGAGAAGAGGACTATGACTCTCTTGTAATTTATGCACCCTAAAATCAGAGATGATGATGCTCGAAATTTTATACTGTGGATTAACCTGCTTTTGATTCTTCAGGATTTACACATTTCAATATAATCCAATCCGGGTTCCTCCATCCAAGACCATCTTGAGTTAAAACATATTTCTTCACCTTCAACCTTAGAGCCCTCCTTTGATGATCAATAAGGTAATCGGGACAAGACAAATTTTTTAAGAAATATATAATGTCCTTATACCATTCATGCTCCTCGTCAATGTGGAGAATATAAGGCTTCTTTTCATTAACGAGATTAATTGCACCATCACTACCTTTTTAAGTTAAGAGCTGAGTGAGACCTTGTCGTTTCACAATTTTAATCGATTTGATCTCAAGATCATATTCTTAGATACGTGAAATCCAATTCCCTTGGATACCTATACCATCGGTTTGCGACAACACATCCTTTACTGCCTGGTACGACACGTATGCTTTAATCTTAGAGTATTCCACATATGTTTGGAAATGCTTTAGAGCTTTGACTAAGGCGTAGGCTTGTTTTTCAGTAGTCGTGTATTTTAATTCAGCATCTCTCAGATTTTTACTCATGAAAGCTATGGGTTGCTCATGGTTTTCATTGTTCTTTTGTAACAATACCCCAACAATAGTATCCTTAGAAGCATATGAATAGATACAAAACTCTTTGTTATAGTGAGGGCATGTTAAGATAGGCGCAATTGAGATGGCTTTCTTTAATTTGGTGAAAGATGACTCGCAAGCTTTATCCCAAACGAATTTCACATCCTTTTTTAAAAAGGCATTCAGAGGTTTAGCCAACTCCGCTAGGTTTGGAATGAATCTTTGGACAAAGTTTATCTTACCAAAGAAAGACTGAAGAGAGCTAACATTAAGAGGCAGAGGGATAACATTAATAGCTTGGACACATTCGGGGTCAATTCGGATTCCATCCTTAGATACAATGTGTCCTAAAAGTTTTCCTTCATCTATCCCAAATGTGGACTTCTTAGGGTTCAGGGATATACGAAATTTTCTACACTGATAAATTTTTTTCCTCAAATGCTTGACATGATCACTTCTTTCTTTGGAAAATACTGTCAAGTGATCTTGATATATAGCAATAATTTTTCCAATAAGGTCACTAAACACTTCATCCATGGCTCGTTGAAAGGTTGACCCAACATTTAATAGTCCAAAAGGCATTCTTATATATTCATAAGTTTCCCAAGGAGTAGTGAATGTTGTTTTTTTCTTTATCCTCAATTCTTGATTGTTTCATGAAAAACCATCCAACATGGACAACATTCCTGCCCCCGTAGCGCTTTGCAACAGGTTTTCCATATTGGGCAAAGGATAATTGTCATTCAAAAATGCTTGGTTCAGGTTTCAGAAATCTATACATATCCTTATTTCTCCGTTTTTCTTCCTAACTATTACCGGATTCAAGACCCAAGTAGTATGCCGAACTAGTCGTATGATCCCGACTGCTAACATCTTTTCAAGTTCTTTTTTGACCAAGGGGGCTAACTTAGGATTGATGTTACGTAACTTTTGTTGATAAGGCTTTGCCCCTTCCTTAAGAGGAATTGAATGTTCAATAATGGTGGGATCATCTGTTTTTAGTCATATGTCCAGGCAAACACATCCTTATATTCATGAATCAAGTTTTCATTCGCTTTTCTTTCTTTTAGGGAAGCGTTCTTTCCGATCTTAACCATCTTAGGAGCAGTTGGAGACCCTATATTTATTTCAATTACTTCATCTAAGGGCTCCGCTCTTCTTCCTTTGTATTCATCGTGCCTATTAAAGTTCTTTTCTAATGGGATCGATAACTGCATAATGTCAATGTCCTACACGTAGTTCTTTCATTTTATCATCTAGATCTACTGTGCAATTTTGGAAATTGTCTATGCAATGCAAGAATCGAATGATATGGGCATCATCTTTAGAAACTTGCCAATGGTCTTGGTTATCAGGGACATAAGGCCTAAACAAGACTTCTACTTTGCAATCTTGTTCCTTGAGATGATTTGGAACTCCAAAGATACATGTTGTTACTGACAGTGCATCAACCATACTATTTTCTTCTCTTGGAACAACTTTAATTGAGAATGCATCAAACATTTCAATAGCATCCCATGCAACATTCCTATAATCTTGAAGCCGATTGTTTTTAGCGGCAACTAACTTTTATCCTAAGAAACTACTAGATCAAAATTGCCTATTACACTTAAGTATTTAATCTTTTGATCTCTGGCAATTTCCTGTCCTAGAAGCAACGCTTCATACTCGGCTATATTGTTAGTGCAGTCAAATTCAAGGCGGAAGGAGTATATTCCTTCTTCACCCAAAGGCGAGGTCAGAACAACAATAGCTCCTACACCATGTTGAGATTTAGCCCCATCGAAATGCATTTTCCATATTTGACTAGGAGGAAAAGGATGTTGCCTAATTTCTTCCCAATAATTTGCTAAGACCATATAATTTCCAACTTCATCCGTAGGATGCATAGCTTCCTGAAAGAGATAGTTAGGGGTTTCCATATGTTCTGACATAGGTTTCTCATTTACAAGCTTGACAAAGGCATTTCCACCAATAGGGATGGTTGCATATGAAATATCCATTTGAATACTCCCTCCTAACCTAGCTGCCCACTCTCTCGATAACAACATCCCTCAAGCATCAGGTATGTCTAGGACAAGGACACTCATATTTATTTCAATCTCCGTATATACTGCTAACTTCATCTTCAAGTTCTCAATTACACCCTTGGATTCCACAGTACGAGAGTCCATGCCACAAACATTTCTAAAAGGTAGTGATGTTTTTAGTTCAAGTTGTTCCATTACTTTAAGTGGCATAACATTCACTTCAACCCCCTGAATCTAGCATGCAATTATTTATCTCCAGAGCTATATAGAAAGGTGGATGACCACTGTCATTATCAGTTACACTTTGAATCATGACAGGAGGATCATCCTTTATAGTTGGTTGCTTTGGAATCACTGTCTTGGGCTTAATCCCTAAAAACTCTATGGCTTGACTAAACAATGACGGTATCTTCAGAAGCTCATCGAGGGGAATAGGAATGTTAGGCTTAGAGATGAAGCTATTCAAATCAATTTTCAGATTACAAGGGTTTTCCATATCCTTAGCACTTGGTTTCAATCCTAACAGATTCATGATTTGAGCTTTAATGAATGAAATAACTATTAGTTCTTTCAGGGAAACCATGATTGATGACCCAAATAACTTGCCTAAGATATTCGTGTTTAAATTTCCTTGTGTTTGAGGCAACGTGCGAGGAAATTCTTTATTTGGCAAATCAATCTTGTTTCTTCGCATGCTTTCTTTGGAAACTGGAACTCTTTCGCTATTCGAACTTGATTTGACTGTTTCCCTAACAGGTGGAGGTGTTACCTTTTGAGTTCGAACACTATCTTTCAAAGCACTCTTTGGAGGAGTTTTCGGGATTTGGGAAGGGACCTTATTTGTTAGTTCATGAACAATTTTCCTCTGAACAAGAGGGCTATCCTTCATCGGCCTTTTAATAGACGAGTTGGTAAGATCTTGCTTCTATGGCATGCTTTTAGACTAGGACCTTGGTACCACCTGGTTATCTATAGACTTCTTAATGGTTTTGTGTAGACATTTTCAGACAATTGATAAAGATGTTCGTCATGTCTCCTATGCTCTTCTTGCCGATCTAAAGCCAACACAAAGATTATGCATTATCTCTATCATTTGAGTCATCATGTTCATGGTGATATTGGTTTTAGATTTGATTTCTTCGGGATAAGGCATGATGGAAGACATACTAAAACACTGCTGAAAATTAATTTTAGAATTGAATAGTTGGATTCGTTCCTCAGTAGAGTCGCGGGGTGGAGTGAATTAAATTCACAAAAGTAATTAACCGAATGATTATGTCGTAGGAGAGGTGAGATGAGTGAATTAAATTAGCAATTAGATTAATTAGGCAAATGAAAATATAACCACCAAAACAAAAACCGGATGCGATATGATATGAGATAAAGCACGGACACTCGTAGACACTGAAGGTAAGCCTCTACCTCCCCGACAACGACGCCAAAAATGTTGGCAAAGAGAACGGGAGTAGAGCCGAAGGATAAATGTTGAACCAGGGAAATCCTCTACCTCCCTGGCAACGGTGCCAAAAATGTTATCACACAACTTGTAGTTGCCCCTATTAGATGATCCTATCAAGGATGGTAGAGGAGATGGATAACTAAAGAGGTGACCTAAGAGGGCTTGATCCCCAGATGGATTGGTTGTCACGCCAACTGAGGCACTCTTCACTTTATGCTACCAAAGCCCCGGATAGCAAAGAGGAGACCCTGATCTACTCCTGACAGGAGAGATCTAACCCAATCACCAGATCAGACTCAAGAATAGAATACGTAAAGTGATGGATATAAACCCTAGATCTAAGGAATGGAGTCACTGTAGAGGCTTAAGAGAGATGCGATATCAACTTTAGATGTTTTAATTAGTGTAGTCAAACTCTTTTGATACTCGCGAGTCTTGTTGAGTCTTTCCGAGCGATAGGTGAAACGAGTACTCGCTGCAAACTCGTGGAGTGAACTCGACACTCGTTGCACTCGCTAAGAACTCGTTGCACTCGTCGGAACTCATCGCACTTGCCGGAACTCGCGGATACTCTCCCAATCAGTCGCAGATTAGACAGTTGACTGGGGAGATTTCGTTTTGGAGGGAAAGTTCGGGCTCCGGAGGGAAACCCGTGCCCTGTGCCTTTAAGAAGGCATTTCCACTGCTGCATTCACATTCCAGTTCACAGTTCAGAGTGAGTTGTGAGTCTGTGTTCAATACTAATTTGCCCTAAAATCTGAGTTATAATCTCATATGTTAATGTGCTAACTATTAGGGCTTGTTGCTTGCTCATCAGATCTATGGCTATGTTGATTTATGACAATTAAATATTGAGTTGGGGCTGCCAATATATTTTGTTATAAGGGAATCTTCCCATCAATGTATTCGCTGTTATATTGCTGCAAATACAACACTTTGCTCATGTTATGATACACCATGGATCTCTGTTGATGCAAGATTGATCATTGTCATACTAAAACCCAAACTCAATTTGATTAGTAATCATTTACTGAGGGACATCCAAGGTCACTGTTGTCAGAGCTAGGACTGTTATATACTCCAAATCTGAGATACAATGAGGATATTTGTGGAGGATTTCACTGTTAATGTAATAGGCTCTATCTTCCATACCATGCTGGTCATTATCATTACCTTTTGGCTCTGTTTTGGTATTGCAGAATTGTGATGCATACTACATTCTTTTTGGGCAGCCATTGATGCAAAATCAAATCACTTTATCTAATAGAATTGTTTTTATAACTTGTATGGATTAAAAATGTCATTATGTATGTTTTTTGTGCACAAAAGATACTATATTTTTAAATTTTAATTTTTTTCATATTTGTCGAGTCTTTGCCGAGTCTTATCCGAGTCGCCGAGTCTGCCGAGTCCCAAGCTAGCCGAGTATTTGCCGAGTCCGAGTCTGACTACACTGGTTTTAATTACAATGACTCAGAATTAATAATGGATCTAGGATATGTGTGCTAGGGTAAATGATCAAATCTAATTGCCTTGGGAAACGTGAATTAGATCTTTGAAAAATGGTCCAAGGTGATAGATTTGGATGAATTAGGGATTTCTAGCACAACTTGATAATAGAACTGACAATGTCTTAGCTCACAAGCAAAAGAGGAATCTCAAACAACTCAGAAAATTGGCTAAGTCAAGGAGGGCGCAAAGGGTGAGAGATCAATGCCTAGGGAATGAGCAGATGGAGTCCATAAAGGGTGACGCCCTAGGGAACCCACCTAGGGCTAGTCTTAAAGATGAAAATGCAGAAATGGTTCGCTGGAATTCCAAGTTATTAGACCCAGAGAATTTTTAGAATTTTCTTTAGTTAGGGTTTTAATGTAGATTTAGCTTAGACCAATGCATAAATTAATAAAATTAAAGAAATTCAATTGCAACCACTTACCTGATGCCCGTAGATGAATGCCGTATGGTGAAGACTAGCCCCAACCATATCAAATGAAGATTTTGCATACCTACGTCTGAGAAATACCCAAGGACCCAAGTGTGTCCCACCTAACCTGCACAGTCGAGGAGAAATCAATCAGTAATGCAAATAGATGAGTGATAAAACAATGAGAGATAAAATAAATAGTGAGTAAATGGTCATAGACAAATTCACTCCCTGTTA
This sequence comes from Larix kaempferi, assembly GCA_027924585.1. Lineage (NCBI taxonomy): Eukaryota > Viridiplantae > Streptophyta > Pinopsida > Pinales > Pinaceae > Larix > Larix kaempferi. The sequence continues at coordinate 17,870,815 of BSBM01000931.1, read as the reverse complement.
AAAACCCTTGATACGAGAGAGAGAAGCAAGGTGAGCTCCCTCTGTAAGTGAGCCCCTCTCCAAATCGGCATCTCTGCTGCAAATAAAAAATGGATCCACGAAATATACGAAAGGTACCACAAAGATCTAACAATGCAAGAGAAGACTAGCATTCAGTTACCACATCTCACATTCAACCATAAACACAAGAGTTTGATCACAAAAGATTTATTTATTCTCAATAATCCAGAGCCAAAAGTCCCTTGACAATGAGGGGTCTCTTCTCTTAAATAGTTTTGAGAGAGACCAAATCCATAACCACTTTTTAAATGAGTGGTTGAGATTAAAAGATAATACACTGATTATCAATGGTGGAGATCTAATCTCACACTCACTACATGGATCAACTAGATGAGGGGGGGTGAATTGCCTCTTAATGCCCGAATACATATAATAAAATGATATAACATGATAATACATAAAAAAAAGGGGTCTGGATACCCTCTTGAGCATGAAGAAGAACATCCAAGTCAAAACGTTGCCAGTCATTCACCCTTTGTTCCATTTACTAAACCATGATCACTTTAATTAATTTAATTTATCTGTTGAATATCCTCTGTAAACCATATAATATGTCGAAAACATGATCTTCCGTTGCTCGGAATAAAAATCTGAATATGCCAAAAGTTCCAAAAAATAGCAATATGGTAATTCTCATTAGTCATACCCCAAAAAAGATTTTGGTGGAAGGCATTTAAATAATTTTTCCAAAATTTAATAAAAATTGGTTCACTTCATTAAAAATTCACCCAATTGCTGCATTGAAGCAATATTTGCATTTCTAAAGCACTGGAATGATGAAACTAGCCTCCAAAGGCATCAAAAGCAACACTGAGACATATGTAATGATACTTGGCCCCAAGGCCATGCTCGTTGACCAAGTCAAGAAAGTGTTAAAACTGACCAAAAACTGATAATTGAGCCAAACTAAATGAATATTCATGCACATGGGGTGAAATATGCTCTCTTATTCATATTGTTATCCAACTATACATTAGGAACATGTCAATGGTGATATATCGATCAATCAATAGAAATAATATAACTCGTGTTCAAGTAGGATGCATGATCTTTCATGAAGCCCTTTACGTATGCTCACTTACAAACTTAACCAGGTTGTTATGATGGGTGAGGTGAATGAAACAAGGCGAGGACAAGGGGAGTTGACTTATGACTTCAACATAGTGATCTCTCCAAAAATAAGGGACAAGAGGGGATCCACAATGACATGCATAAGGTAGATAACACTATGGAATGGCAGTGTCTCACAAATGGGTAAGTTGATTGAGAAATGTCCCTTGAACCTTAACAAGTGCCCTATAACTCACATCCAAGCCTAATGCAGGCTCCATGAGGATCTTTTCTAGAACCACTGTAAATAGGTGCACAAAGAACCGTAACTCTGAGGTTCTAGGGGACACTTAGAATTAGATGTCCCTTGCTCCATCCACATCCACACCTGTAGGCTCCGTGGAAAATAATCATCGCATCAAATCATGGCCAACAACCATTTAGATATTCAATTATGTGGGTTTGCTTTATTTGGCCTATTTCACATATGGCCATTCGAATTTTACATGTGCTTCAAAGCACAACTAGCTGCAACTTTCATCTGGGGTATATAAAATTTCATTTCATTTGCATTTAACAAGATATAACTTGATATAATAATGCAGTGTGATGATGATAGGGTCACTTGCTTCAAGTTTATCTGACACCACTTTGGGCAACTAGCTAGTCTTAGCTCATGTCACAACACTAGTTGATACTCCTGGCCTAAAAGTGAAGCATGGGGTCAACTAGAGGGAATCATCCACAATTAGGACCAAACATTGGGGGTAACCGACCAGAGATGTGAAGGCTTCAGACTCCCAACTCACCTAGTCTTAGTACCCAACACCGACAGGTTCTTTCGGCCTAGAATGGTCAAGGCTTCGGTAAGTTTTGTCACACAACTCAGAGCCGAGACACAAAACAACATGGAGTCTATCATATACAAAGGTCAAAGTGGGGGAAAGTTCCTCAATCTCACAAATCAAAGGCTAAAGTCAGGGATCTAACCAAAAGATGGGAGATACTGGATGGACGAAGACAGTAAAAAGGTGATGGCATACATAGCAAAGGCAAGGCTAAGTTTGCATAAGGCAGGCAATACTGGTGAGCATGTAAAAAAGTCTTAACATTCAGGATCATACATTCACTCTCAACAATCTCATAATAGCAACACATACTATAATCACCACTACCAGTCACCATGTTAAGTTAAAGCTAATAATATCAAGAAGGGAGACAAATAATAATATCCAAATGCAACCTCTATACCTGTTCAGTCATATACTTGTCTCTGAATATAAGCATGAGGACCAACTCTGCTTGCTTATGGGTAAGGGAAAATACCAGCTAGCGGCTGTGTTGCTTTGACATAAGTGAATTATAATCTAGCAAATATCCCTCTAGGATCATGAAGAGAGCTTATAAATGACAAGGATGTACTGATAACATTGCTCCACATAGGCTAGCTGCCTCTGTATGTACTCTGTCATTGATCATCATGGAACATGAATGCTCATCTCATGTAAAGGATTGGCTCAATGGATTGGAAAAATTAGGTTTGCAATCATGGTAGCCCCTGCTACTATGGATGTGACAACAAAAGCAACTTATTTGTAAAAGTGAGGTAATAGGCAAAGCGAGTAAGAGGGGGGGGGATTCCTTACTGCATTTTTTGCTCTTTACGATGTGGACCAACCCTTGCCTGCTACGTGGCTCCTTGACTCATTTTTATGCCTTTTTTTTTCTAAAGGGCACAACTTTGGCATCCAAAGTTCGATTTTAGTGTTGTTTTTTTGGAAATTGCCTATTTTTTTGAGATCTTTGCATCCAGACCATTAGTTTTTGTTTTTGAAGCCTGCATATTCTAGTATGGCCACTCCATGTGATACTTTGCTTACCGGTTCGAACTACTTCTCATGGAAAGCCTGTATGGAGGATGTCCTACGAAGTATGGGACTTTATCAGATTACCTTAGGGAAAGAAACCAAACTTGATGATGGTGATAAGTAAATCAAATGGGCCAATAAATGTGATGAGGTTTGTGGATTAATCAGAATGTCCATTTCTAATGACTTATGATTCCACCTTCAAGGATTGATGATCTAGAAACAACTTGGAAAAAGTTGGAAACTGTGTTTGGCAAACACAATGAGATTCGAGGTCATCAGCGTGAAAATGAGTTGATTATCTTAAATCTAGGTGATTTCTCTTGCATACAAGACTATTTGTCTAAGTCCAAGACCCTTAGACTCTTACTTGATGAATGCGTCATAAAAAGGAAAGACGAGCAATGTATTTTTCTTATTCTTTCCGAGCTTGGGCTTGCCATCTCATCATCCTTGTTCTTTATGTTGATGGCCTTATTCTTATTGGTAGTGGCCATAAACTTTTAACCCATGCAAAATCAAGCCTTAAGAAGAACTTTGAAATGTCAAGACTTAGGAAATTTGCATTATTTTCTTGGCCTCCAATTCTTGCAAACCAAAGAAGGAATATTTCTTTCTTTCTTGTGACCTTCGTCGCTTTCACATTAAAGATTGTAAACGAGCCCCATCTCCCTTCCAGTCTGGAGTCAAACTTTCTGCCAATTGCACTTCACCCGAAGTAGATGTCACCTTGTATTGTCAGCTTGTTGGTAGTCTCTTATACTTGACTCATACTCGTCTTGATCTTTCCTTTGCTATTGGTCTTGTTGCTTGCTATATGCAAACACCCCATAAAAGCCATTGGAAAGTAGCAAAAAGGATACTTCAATATATTCGGGGCACAATTCAATTCGAGATTCATTATAGTTCAGTGGGGGACTCCTTTGTTGGTTGGTTTCACTAATTCAGATTGGGCTGACGATCTTGATGATCAGAAGTCTACTGCAAGTTATGCTTTTAGTCTTGGTTCCAGACTTGTCACTTGGGCTTGTAAGAAACAACAAGCTCTTGCACTTTCTTCAGTAGAAGCAAAGTATCTAGTTGCAGTTAATGCCAGTCATGAAGCTTTGTGGCTTTGACAGATCCTTTCAGAGTTTGGATTCAAGCAGTAGCATCTGACTTCCCTTTGGTGTGACAATCAAAGTGCCATCAAGCTCGCCAAAATTCCAGTTCAACATTAGCGCAACAAACACATTGAGCTACATATGCAATTTATCAGAAGCCCTGGTCATGATCGATTTCTCGAAGTGCTCTTTTGCCCTACATGGTAATGCAAAAGCAACTCCTATATCAACGCTATCAAAAATCTAATAAAGATAAGGATCCAAGTATCTAGCTAAAATTAACTATAAAGAAGGTACAAGTACAAGAGAAATACTAAAAATTGAATCTAGGTGCAGTACAAAAGAGAGGATGTCAAGGCATGCTAGAGCAATCCACTAAGGTTGAATGAAGGGATTGAGAGGTAAGATTTTCATTTTAGTTATCAATCGTTGTGAAAGGGTAGATGCATTGGTGAATGATGTCCTCAAGGGAGTGATTGGGGCTGAAGGGTTTTGATTGCACGATCTTGGCTAGAACACAAAAGTGAGGAAGCCCAATTCTCGTAACATTCAAGGTTGTGAGGAAGAAACTCTAGATGGAAGACTGGATACTTGATCAAGCCTGGAGAGTGGTGCTTTAAATGGCGGGAGCTTGACTTAGTTCCTCATAGATTTGATCCATTTACTAAATTGGTGGTGTTCGTCTTGGGTCTTGGAATGATAGTTCCTTTAGGGTGTTGAGGAGGTTGATTGACCCATTGTAGGGGGGAGAGGGGTTCGAGAGGAAAATCAAGGTCTTATTGGTTTGGAATTTGAAATGATGTGACACCTCTCTCATGGAGAGAAGAGAGTGAGGTACCTTTGGTTGGGGTAGAAAAAGAAAGTGGAGAGGGAGCTACCCATGTCCCGATAGAGATGTATTGGTCTCCCTATGATTCATAGTAGACATGACATTGAAAAATGAGATGCTTCTTTATCTTAGTCTCCTGTAAGTGGCATGTTGATGTTGTAGCGTTGGGAGGTCTCCTCATACAAGCCTGCCCCAGAAGAATAATAATAAATATTATTATTATTATGCTTGAAGCAAGACGACCCCCAACAAGTGTGCAAGTCGTCCCCAGCAGAAAAGTGAAAAGGAAAACATAAACAAGTATAAATAGAGGACGCGTCACTGATTTCCAACCAAGCAATTCGCTCTACACTCCTACACAAGTGCACAAGAGATAGAAGAACAACGAAGGCAACAGAAGAAAACTGTTTCTTCGGGTTTGCTATCTTTGGGATTATTATTGTATTTGGTTACTCTCATATTTGGATGTACTTTATATCTTGAATTGATTCTCTACATAAGAAAGGTTGGGTTTTCTTCCCTTGTGTAGAAGGGTTTCCCAGGATAAATTTCTTTGTGTCTTTGTGTTTCTGTGCATGGTTATTTCTTAGTGATCCTTATTTATTTCTGCTACAAATAAAGATTGAAATTATATTGCTATATTAAAATTCAACATGGTATCAGAGCAATACTAAAAGAAGCCATCATCGGAAACTAGGGCTTCCAGTTTTGAGCTGTTATGTCCACAAATTTGACTGAAAAGCAGGGTTCTCTAACTTTCCCTAGGAGGGCGTGTCAATCCATGGAATCAGATTTCTCAATTTTCAAACTTCAATTTTGACCTAGCTGGATTTCTGAATCAGATTCATATGCCAGTTTCAGTTTCCAGCTTGCAGTCACAATGAACAGTGTGAAAGTGGAAGATAGACTTGATGGGGCTTCCAACTTCAACTCATGGAAGTCTAGGGTACTCATCATCCTGGAGGAGAATGATCTTTTGAAATTTGTGAATGAAAAAGTATCGGAACTAGAAGAAGAAGCAGAGAAGTCTCAATGGAAGAAGAATGATGCAAGACAAGAAAGATTCTAACAGGCTTTGTAAAAGATCACTTGATACCTCAAATCTCCTAAAAGAAGACAACCAAGAAAATGTTTGATGCTTTGAAGAAATTATTTGAGAACATCAAAGGCAATAGAGCACTTACCTTAAGACAACAACTATCCAATGTCAAGATGACTAGAGTAGACTCAGTTGCATCTTACTTCATGAAGATTTTTGAGTTGAAAGATTAGTTGGGCACTACTGGGGAGATAACCGAAGACAAAGAGCTTGTCATGATGACCCTCAATGGTCTTCCCCATTCTTGGGAACCATTCATTGAGAGCATTAATGGGCAATCTAAATTGCCCAAGTTTGATCGATTATGGGTAGATTGCACTCAGGTATAACCTAGAATTGCAGCGAGAGGCAATAGGCATGGCTCTCAGCATGAAGAAAGCGAAGCCCTTGCTGCACATGCTAAAAGAGGAAGAGGAAAGGGAAGGAAGAATCAAGGTAGAAAAGGTAAAGGTGGAAGATCAGGTCCAATTCCAGAACAAAAAAAGAAGAAGGATCTTTCACATATTCAATGCTTCAAATGTGAGAGGTACGGTCACTATGCCAGATATTGCCCGTTGTTGAAGATGCCTCAACTGCTGATGTTGATGAAGAGACTCCATGTAAAAGGTCAAAGAATGCATAATGATCAAGTAGAGTTCTTCTTTCTTTCCACTCTCTCAAGTACTGCTCCTACCAACAGTGATACTTGCTTAATAGATAGTGGTGCCTCCAAACATATGATAGGTTACAAAGAGTATCTTATAGATTTGGTAGAGAAAGAATCTCATCTAGGAGTTGTACTTGGAAATGATACCAGATATACTGTGAAGGGAGCTGGGCCCACTTCCTTCCAGTTAGACTCTAGTGATCCTCTACATTTGAGTGATGTACTATTTGTACCAGGAATGAAAAGGAACCTTGTCTCTATTTCTGCCTTGGAGGACAAAGGCTATAGGGTTGCCTTCTCTGATGGAGAGGTTCTTGCATGGCATAAGAACAGTATGGATTCAGCCCATGTGATTGATGTTTGAGAGGAGGGCCTATACAGATTGACAATACAACTAGCTTAGGCACTAGTGCATGATTCTATCAGTTTAAGTGAGTTGTGGCACATAAGACTTGCTCACGTACATTATAGAGCTCTTTCATCCTTGAGGATGATGGTGACAGGACTTCCAGTACTCTGTGTAGAACACAATGGCATTTGTAGAGGTTGTGCACTTGGCAAGAATGCCAAGGGTCCATTTTTGCGCAACAACAATAGGTCCGAGGGAATCTTGGATTTAGTGTATTTTGATTTGTGTGGACCAATGACAGTTGCTTCCTTGGATGGATTTTGGTATTATGTGATCTTCATTGATGATTACTCTTGGAAGACTTGGATCTACTTCTTGAAGACCAAGGAATCTGAGGACCTACTTAGTAGGTTGCAAGAATTTAAGGTGCAGGTTGAGAATCTGTCGGGAAAAAGGATCAAGGTTCTGAGATCAGATAATGGAGGAGAGTACACCTCTTCAGCCTTCAGTGATTTCTGCAAAGAGGCAGGGATAAAGAAGGATTACATTGTTCCTTACAACCTTAACAGAACGGGGTGACAGAAAGGAAGAATAGATTGATTGTAGAGGTAGCCAAAGCTATGATTCATGACCAGAGTCTGCCTATGTTCTTATGGGCAGAAGCTTCTAGTACCGCATTGTATGTTCAAAACAAGAGTCCTCATAAGATATTGAGAAACATAACTCCAGAAGAGGCTTTCACCGGTGTGAAGCCAGAGGTTGGTCACTTGTGGATCTTTGGCTGTTTGATATACATTCATGTGCCCAAGGAAAAGAGGACAAAGCTAGAACCTTCATGTAGGAAGGGTACATTTGTGGGGTACAATGAGTCTTTGAAGGCTTACAGGATCGACATCCCATGATCAAGACAGATTGAGGTCAGCAGAGATGTCTCCTTCAAGGAGGAGGTGGTCTGCAGAAGAGCTAGAGGATCTCACATGGAGATTGACAGTGAGGAGTAGGAGGCTCCAAAGGAGATGGTATTGTCTCCCACTCCCCCTTCAATAGTTTAGAGGGAGCTAGTCTAAGTTACCAGGATTCAGATCTGGATACAGATCAGCCAGATTTTTGAAAAGCCAGGATTCAGATACGGTAAGGATACGTCAAGTACAAAAAATATAATAATATTTAAAAAAAATATAATAATTTAAAAAAAAAATAATATTTAAAAAAAATTTAAAAACATATTCAAAGTTTATAATTTGCATTGAAACAATGAAAACTGAAATGATACATCTTGACTCATAGAAAATGATACATTCAATATTTTATTATTTAAAATTTTAATGTTAAAAACTTCAAACTTCACGTCCAAGACTCTTGTCGACTGTCAAGTTTCTTGAGCCCAGCTGCCTTGTCGGTGCTAAGTACTTAGCAGTAGTGTATTTATTGTTTTGGTTAGGGAGCGAAACTTATTGCTTGAAAATAATGAACTATTCCATAAACTTGATAGTAAATGATAATGTATTTTAACTTTGGTCACGCTAAGCAGGTCAATAGAACATGCGCCGGAATTGAAATAAACAGTGACAAATACTTCACTCAAGAAAATTGCTATTACTTCAATTATAAAATATTACAAACAGATTCAGTATCCAACTAACCAAGATCATAAGTATCAAAAATCACGAGCAATACAAACATTATCCAGAAACCTACATGGCCAAAACTCCAAACCGACAGGTGTACATCATTTCTAAAGTTTGTGATTTGCTTCGATGCTTCACAGGTGCTGTCGAGTTTCCTGTCCAGTTGAAGTCTTTCGCCGGTTGCTGTTATCTCCTCTCCAGCGGACCCTGCTCTCCACTCCCGAGAGCTTTGTCGGTGCATTCGACTACTCTGTCGGTGCTGTTTACTTGGAAGTGGGGTAAGTCGGGCTGACAACCACCTTAAACCATGGGAAATAACATAAACTTTCCGCGATAGTGCTTTACAGGTGGCGGATCCGGCATTTAAAAAAATCGTGGCTTGTTTTTTTCCCCGATGGAGTTATTTTACTCGGGATCCGTATCCCAGCACGATAAGTTTTGGTGGTCGCGGGATCCGGATGACGTACGGTTCCGTCGTGGATCTTGGCGGATCCGGATCGGAACCTCAGATCTGCGGATCCCTGACCCACCCCAGCCGGATCCGGTAACATAGGAGCTAGTAGAGCCAGTTGAGCGTGTTGATCCAATAGTACCAGATGTTGTTCCTATAGATGTTGCCATAAGACGAAAGAGGCCTATATGGGCTCATCAGACTCTACAGTATGCAGAGGAGTTTGCAGCTCCCCGTGGTACTTTCAGAGAAAGTAAGAGACCTCAAAGATTCTCGAGCTATGTTGCATTGATGGGCCACATCATTGATTATGAGCCTGCCAACCACATCATTGATTATAAGCCTGCCAACTACGAGGAGGCAGCTAACCAACAGGTTTGGAAAGATGCCATGATGGAAGAATATTAGTCCATCATGAAGAATGTTGTGTAGGAGATTGTTCCGAGACATGAGGGGAAGTCAGTGGTGACTTCGAAGTGGATCTACAAGATCAAACATGCAATTGATGGGAGCATCGAGAAGCGCAAAGCAAGATTTATGGATAGAGGATTATCTCAGAAAGAGGGAGTTGATTATGATGAGACATTTGCTCCAGTTGCACGATGCATGACCATCGGGTCGATCATAGCTCTTGCTTCAGCTATGGGATGGAAGTTGCATCGGATGGATATAAAGGCTTCCTTCCTAAACAGTGTGATCGAGGAAGAGTTCTACATTGAGCAACCATAGGGTTTCGTGGTCCATGGGAAGGAGTCCCATGTGTGCAGACTGGAGAAGGCCTTGTATGGATTGAAGCAAGCACCACGAGCATGGTATGCTAGGATTGATGGATACTTGGTGAGTTTGGGATTCACCAAGAGTGAGGCAGATTCCAACCTTTACTATAAGGTTGTTGATGGTGAGCCTTTGATCCTAGTACTTTATGTTGATGATTTGTTTCTCACCGGAGCAAAGAGACTCATTGTGTGGTGTAAGAGGAAGTTAGCTTTTGAGTTCGAGATGAAGGACCTTGGTATGATGCACTATTTCTTGGGATTAGAGGTGTGGCAACGACATGATGAGATCTTTCGGAGTCAGGGGAAGTATACTATTGATATCCTAAGGAGATTTGGGATGATGTACTGCAAGTCCATGGCTACACCTATGGTGACGAATTTGAAGAAGTTGAGTGACTTTAGCTTCCGAGTCAGATTTGGTAGATCCCACCATGTATAGAAGATATTTGGTTAACACCAGACCAAATATCTGTTTTGTAGTGAGTGCCCTCAGCCAGTTCCTGAGTGAGACGAGACATACACATTGGGTTGTTGCGAAACATGTGCTGAGATACTTGCGTGGCATAGTGGGATATGGCCTGAGATATGCTTCTAGTGTTGACATGAGATTGTAGGGCTATTATGATTCTGATTGGGTAGGGAGTGTTGTAGATAGGAAGAGCACCTCCTGGTGTTGTTTCAATTTAGGGTTTGCCATGATCTCCTGGTGTTGTTTCAGTTTAGGGTTTGCCATGATCTCTTGGTGTAGTAGGAAGTAGACCTCAGTGGCATTGAGTACAAGAGAGGTTGAGTATATTGCAGTGTGTGTTGTAGTTCGGGAAGCAGTGTGGCTTCAAAAGCTCCTTGATGGATTGTTTGCTCAGATGATAGAGCCGACCCTGATTCACTGTGATAATCAAAGTTGTGTGCAACTTTAATTAAATCCAGTATTTCATGACAAGTCGAAGCATATCTAGATCTAGTACCTTTACATCCAAGACATGGTGTAGAGGGGAGCAATCCAACTCCATTATATTCCTATAGACGATCAGATTGCCGACATTTTCACCAAGCCTCTTCCCAGGGCGAAGTTTGTGTACTTCCATGATAGGCTTGGAGTGGTGAAGAATGTCTCCCTCGTTGAGAGGGAGTGTTGATGTTGTAGCATCAATGAAACATTCTCCCTGAGACAGGAAGAATGGTGTGACTCTCCTTTGAGAGGGAGAGAGAGGGAGTTGATTGTTTTGGATGATACTCCTCAATGGACTGAGTTGAGTTGCTATGAGATATTATACTTCTCAATGGATTGAGTTGAGTTGCTATGAGATATGATACTCCTCGATGGACTGAGTTGAGTTGCTATGAAATATGATACTCCTCGATGGACTGAGTTGAGTTGCTGTCAGATACTATACTCCTCGATGGACTGAGTTGAGTTGCTACACTCCTTGATGGATTGAGTTGAGTTGTTATGAGACATGACACTTCTTGATGGATTGAGTTGTGTTGATATGAGTATCTGGGTTGGTGCCCAAAAACCCTTGTGGTTTGGGAATGGCTCATCACTAGGTTGGTGCCCAACAACCCTTGGGGTGTAGCCCATGTGGTTGGGATAACTTGTCACTGGGTTGGTGCCTAGCGGCCCTTGGGTTGTAGCCCATGTGGTTGGGAGACTTATGGGTTGTATCCCATTGTCCCTTGAGGTTGTAGCCCATGCGGACATGGTGAAAGTCTCACATGAGGTTGTAGCCGTTGTGAGCCCACATGAGGCTGTAGCCCTTATGGACATCATGAGGTTGTAGCCCATGATGTGGTGATGACTCACTAGTGGTTGTAGCCCTAGTGAGCTGCTTGGGTTGTAGCCCATAGAGGACGTCATGTTGGTTGTAGCCACATGTACGTGAGAAGACCTTTCTTGTGATGAAGAGATGTTCAAGACAAGCCGTGATGCTCTGATGATATCCAGATGTGTTCTAGCATGATGATACCTCCCTAGCTAAGAGGGAGTGTTAATGTTGTAGCGTTGGGAGGTCTCCTCATACAAGTCGGGCCCAGAATAATAATAATAAATATTATTATTATTATGCTTGAAGCAAGTCGCCCCCAAACAAGTGTGCAAGTTGGACCCAGCAGAAAAGTGAAAAGGCAAACATAAACAAATATAAATAGAGGACGCCTCACTCATTTCCAACCAAGCAATTCGCTCTACACTCCTACACAAGTGAGTAAGAGAGAGAAGAAGGATGAAGGCAGCAGAAGAAGATTGTTTCTCTGGGTTTGCTATCTTTCGGGTTATTATTGTACCTGGTTACTCATATTTGGATGTACATCTTGAATTGATTCTCTACATAAGAAAGGTTGCTGGGTTTTCTTCCCTTGTGTAGAAGGGATTCCCAAGATGAAATTCTTTGTGTCTTTGTGTTTCTGTGCATGGTTATTGTTTAGTGATCCTTATTTATTTCTGTTGCAAATAAAGATTGAAATTATACTACTATATTAAAATTCAACATGGCATAACCAACAAACCCTATCCAATTGTGGATAAGGTGATTAGTCTCAACCTAAAATCAGTAGAGTCCACTCGGAAGCAACCAAGGGAGATCTTGATGGCATGCATCAATGCTTGCATGTATACGAAGGTATGATAATAAGGTAATATCTTAGCTCCATAAACTAGAAAGTGCTCGTAGTGAAAAGGCATATTTGAGCCGAGTCCCACTAGAGGTGTAATTCAAGTGACCTCGGATATATTGTCTGTAAATGTTCTCTTTGATTACCCAGTCAAGTCTTGTTTAGATGGCATGAGGTGATTTGGAGCTTCTAAAGAGTACTTGAAAGGAGGGAGATGGTTTGGTGCAGTGGCCATTAACTGGGGTAACCTGGAGCCTTTGAGAACCAACACTAAACTTTCCTTGGGGGCTTGTTGAGGCAAATGACCTTAAAAGAATAAGATGCAAGATAGGGATATTGATCCCTGCCAAAAGCCAAGATCCCAGAGATTCGTACTCTATGAAGGAAAGAGACCAGTTTGAAAATGGCCTCAAGGTGTAAATTCTTCCTAGACAATGGGTTAGGGAACAGTTTGTTTGCATTGGATGATGCCCCCAAGGAGGAGGGTTTGGGCTCTTTTGCCCTAGTCCATTTGGTTTAAAGCAAACTTGGTCCCTAGACCTCTGAACCATAAAGTACAGAGGGTTTGATGTTCATGTCCTAGAAGTGCATCTTGGATGAGATATCTTAGAAACTGTTCTTGAAACACTATCTCTCAAGAAGGACAAAGGGACCATTTTTCTTGTTGAGTCAGGGTTGGAGAGCATGTTGCACGTTGAAGCGGGGCCCTGTGAAATGAACCCTCAAATAAGTATAGGCCATAGTTATCTCAATTTCTTTCCTTGAGAAGTGGAAATGGTAATTGGAGAGAGCATTCTTTGACATTTTGAAGATCATAATGTTGATTTCACCCAGGTTGTCCGTCAACTATTGAAGATCTCCAAAGTTGGATATGTTGTCGATCTGTCTCTGCAGTCCCTTAGGTGAGGAGGCCTGGAGGATCAAGTCATCAACAAAAAGAACCAGAGAGATCAACATGTGATGTAGAAGACAACCATCTCCATCATGAATATGCTTTTTGATTAAGGCTCTGTCTCATCGATGTAAATCTTGAAGAGTCTTTGAGAGAGAGCAACCCTGTTTAATTAGAGCATGGTTATACAACTTACCTATTACTATACTAGTCTAGTGGGCTAGCTTGAGTGGTTGAGTGCTTTGAGCTTCATGCAACAGGTGTCGAGGTTGATTCCTTATGGTGGCTGCCTCTGTTGCGTGTCGTATTTGATGTTGTTGGCATGTTAAGTGCTATAATCAATGTCGACGGGTTTACATTGGTAGCATCCACAAAATGCGGGGATGTGCCTGGGGGTTTCCCTGCAAGGATTTCCTTGGAAAGAAACTTATCTATTGATATACTATAATCATTCATAGAAATCAAACTTTTCAAATGAGTTTCTAAAAGGGGAGCTTGCCATTAACAATGTTAACTCCTCTTGCACCTTCAAAACAAATTGCTAGACCTTTGGCACCATGGTCATCCTTGCTTCCTGCAATGATCTTTTGCTTGTCAGAGGAGCTGGTAAGTACTAGTGGGGGTTTAATGCTGCCTGTTATGTTCAAACGCCTGCCAAGGGCAAGATCAAAAGCACCAAAACTATATTCCCACATCCCAAAAATTACAGGATTCTAAAGTGGAAAGTTATTTCAAAAGGCTTCGTCTCCTTATCTCTTATTAGCATGGACTTGCATTGTGTGCTCTCTCTTTTACCTCAATACTGATCAACCAAGATTTTATTTTGACATTTTTGGATTTATTTTTGCTTTTGCATTTTTTGAAAAGTCATTTTGTATATTTCTGCAAGGTGTTTGGAGGTGCTGGAATATTGCCTTAGTTTGTGTTGTGTACATATATTGAACATACTGTCACCATGTTGTGAACCACACTATATGGCTTTCTTAAATGTTTTTACATGTGATATAAAAAATAGAAGAGCAGAAATCATGCAATGTTGTTGTTCACTAAGCACAAGTGAGTAAGCTTTTCTACTGTGATGGGAATTATGTCTAATTCAAAACTACCTGGAAGTCAGCTCCAGCTTGCAAGTTCAGATGGATTGAAGTTTAATAACTCAAATATTATAGTGACAGCTCTTAAAGTTTCTCCTACTGGAAGCTGCACTTTGATTGTTGAACTCGGTGGAAGAGATTTTCCTTTCCTTGTTTCCTTGGGTCACTATTTTGTTTTCTTAGTTTCTGATAATGGCTACTCGGTTCTTTATATGCATTTATATTTCTATTTCAGGTCTTATGGTAGGCATTCTTGATATTACACTGGATATATTTTAAATACCTTTCAACAAGGCAACTTTATGTAAGAATTTATAATTTTTGCTATCATAGGGTTGACTTGTGGTTTATGGTACTTGAAGTGCTTGGAGTGGTGTCACAAAATTATGGAGTGTACCAGACATAAATAAGGTTAGTACTTTAAAGGGACATACTGAACGAGTAACTGATGTGGCATTTTCTCCTACAAACTGCCATTTAGCGACTGCCTCTGCTGATCGTACTGCAATGCTATGGAATTCTGAAGGAGTTCTGATGAAAACATATGAAGGCCATTTGGATCGTCTTGCTCGTGTTGCATTTCACCCATCTGGTCTGTACCTGGGGACTGCTAGCTTTGACAAGACATGGAGATTGTGGGATGTTAACACGGGAATTGAATTGCTCTTGCAAGAAGGTCACAGCCGAAGTGTGTATGGGATTGCTTTTCATTGTGATGGTTCATTAGCTGCGACCTGTGGATTAGACGGATTGGCACGCATTTGGGATCTTCGTACGGGAAGAAGCATCCTTGCTCTAGAAGGCCATGTAAAACCAGTGAGTTGATACCATTTCTTCCCTGCAGTTGTCATAAATTATACCTACTTTGCTTGTGATTCTGCTTCTTTGTATTTCTTTTTGCTGCAGTACAATTCCCAGTCTGCTTATCATCCAAAGAATTGGATTTCCACTTTACTATTATGAAAACATATTTTTGCTTAACTTGCATTTGGTTATTCTTGTGCTTTTCAGCTGATGCACATTAGCCGCCCGTGCACTATAACAGTTACTAATGTTTGGACATTCTTTAACTTAGTGCTTCTCTTTGTTTCTTTGCTTGTAGGTCCTTGGCATAGATTTCTCGCCAAATGGTTATCACTTAGCAACTGGTAGTGAAGATCATACTTGTCGCATTTGGGACCTAAGGAAGAGGCAATCAATATATATCATACCTGCTCATGCTCACCTTCTTTCACAGGTCAAATTTGAACCTCAGGAGGGATATTTCTTGGTCACTGCTTCATATGACAGTACTGCTAAGGTATCTTTACACTTTTAAAATGCTTTTGTCTGCTTTGTAAGGGTTATCTTACATTTTACTGACTTGAATCTTACAGGATTTACATGTTCCTTTGAATGGAGTTTACTTAGAAATATTGAGCACTCTGGAGGAAATAAAGAGAAAAATGTTTGTTGAAACAATTTCATTGCCACTTCATACTTTGGTCTGCATCCTTTGGTTAAAGATTGATAAATTGAATCTTGACCTTGTTAGAATTTTGACTTACAAGCAATGATGTTAGACTTTTAATCATTTGGCATATCACATCATAATAATTGCATTCATAAGGATCATTGAAAGAAAGACATTCAACAGTAGACACAAAGATTTATCCTGGGAAAATCCTCTCACGGGAAAAACCTAGCAGGACTTCTATTATAGATTCGTCAACCAAGTACAATGTCACAGTATTAACAAGAAGCTTAGAGATATCTTACAGATAGATAGAGATACTCTACACAAACCCTAGATCAAGAGATAGATGTCCTCCAAGTCTTCTACAACCCAAAAGCAATCTTCTTCTTCCAGCTTGAGTGAACTTGCTTGTTGTGAGGGTGTGTTGCAAATGAGCCAACTTGACTTCTATTTATACAAGTGAAGTCACTTTACTTTTAACTTGGGTTACTTTACTAGGTCGGCTTGTTCTTTAACTTATTCATATTAATTCTCATATTCTTTTCTTGTCGGTTTACTCTAGATAACTTCTAATGACTTCTTGGAGTCTTCTAGAAGATTCTCTATGATCTTCTCTTCTTCTAGCAGTCCCGATCACATCCAAGCACTTCACATAGTGTGGGTAAGACTACCACCATAGTGTGGGTAAATTACCACTATAGCGTGGGTACAGTATACCATAGTCTCAATCCTTTTCTTTTCACTTCCACTTTCTTCGGTTGACTTCTTGCTAACTTTCAGAATCTTCTAGGATGACATAAGAATATCTTCTCAGGGTTTTACATGGCAAATACATGACAAATACAATAAGATAAATACAATAAGAATATCTTCCGAAGCTGCATCTTAATTCAACACTCCCTCTCAGCAAGGAAGGTATTCTTTTAACACAATCTTCAACACTGCTTCTGTTATCTTGTACTTGACCACTTGTTGACCTTTTCATGAATCTACCATCACTAGAAGTTTTGTACGAGTAATCCCTTTCGTCACATCATGCATCCAGGATCTCATCATAGCATCTCACTAGTGGGAGCAGGCAGGAGTGCACATTATGTCATACGTGACTTTCGTTTAGCTCACACAGAACTAGGCATCTAGTTCACACAAAACTAGGCAACCATCCAACTCATACAAAACTGGGCATCTAGCTCACACAGAACTAGGCAACCCTTTGGTTGGCACCACCAAGCATCCAACTCACCCAGAATATGGGCATCTAACCCCGAAGGTTAGGTGATCTAGTGCGCACACACTAGCCATCTAGCCCAAGGCTAGGAATCCTCCAACGCACTTAGGTTGGCCCTCTAGCCCGAAGGCTGGGCATCCACCAGTCCACATGACCTGGTCATCCAGTCCTGGAGACTGGGTATCCTGACCTTGTGCGAGGTCAAGCCGACTTGTGCCTTAGTCGATAACGTGCCCGTGAATGACCACCCGGTGCTACTAGACTCAATGTGCTATTGCCTCATGAAGTCGCATATGTGACACATCACTCCCTCTCACGATGGAAGTCCGTTTGGACCACTCCAATCTTGTCCCTGAAGTACTCAAACTTTACCCTTGACACAGGCTTGGTCAACACATCGGCTATTTGCTCGTCTGTTGCAACATACTGGAGCTTCAAAACTCCCTTCTGTAGCATATCACGAATGTAGTCGTACTTGATCGTGACGTGCTTGGACTTGTCATGAAACATAGGGTTCTCTGACAACTTTATGCAACTCTAGTTGACACAATAGATACAAGTCACCTCTAACTTGAGATCAAACAGACTTGCAAGCAACTTTCGAAGCCACACAACTTCGCCACTGGTTGTACATGTTGCGTTATGCTCTGCCTCGGCCGTACTGAGAGCCACACTAGTCTGCTTCCTGCTGAGCCATGACATCATAGATGACCCTAGACTGAAGCAACATCTTGAAGTGCTCTTCCTTTCAACGACACTACCGGCCCAATCTGAATCAGCATAGCTGTGCAATCTGATCTCACGATCTGAAACACATCTAAGTCCATAATCAATCGTACCTTTTAGGTACCTCATCACATGCTTTGCACTAATCAAATGAACATGTCTCGGCTCAACCATATACTGACTCAAGGTGTTCACAACAAAGCATATATCTGGTTTTGTGTTTGTTAAGTACATTACTGAACCAATCATCTGTCTATACATCATGGGATCCATCAAATCTGAAGAAGAGCTTACGGTCCATCATCCTAAATCTTTTCAGGATCTCTACAACATATTTTCCTTGAATCAGGAAAATCTCATTTGGTCTTTGCCACACATCTAATCCTAAGAATCATGCCAAGACTCTCGAACCCTGAGATATACTCTCTTCCAGTGAGGAGAGACATCTGGTATCACTCTAATCACATCCCTGAGATACTGAAGCAAACAATCCTTGCTTGGATAGAGGCTAAGTGATAATGTCTTGCAATCTGTGCTGTAGTCACTCCCTCTAAAGTGGACTTTTTTGCTCCTTTTGTAACTAAGCACTATCCTCCCTCTTCATCTTAACATCTTGTATTCTCTGCATCGTGATATCTTGTATTGCGTGACTGTGGATCTTCTGTGTATGATATCTCATCCTTTGTAAGGAACAGGTCATCTACATATAGCAACCATCTTCAAAGGTTGAAATCTGCATCAACTAACTTTCTATCCTGGCATACCTTGTCTTGGGTGCCTTTTGAGCCTGTACAAAGCCTTCTACACATGTAATTCTCTGTCGAGAGTCTCGAATCCTGGAGGTTTCTCGGTTTCTCGATATACACTTCTTCTTCGAATGCACCATTCAAGAAAGTGATCTTGACATCTATCTAGTCTAATTTCCATCACTGAAGCTATAATTGTTTTGATAGAAGTGTGTCTAGCCATTGGAGCAAACGTCTCGTCATAATTGACTCCCTCTTTTTGAGAGAAACCATGAACCTTGCTTTGTACTTCTGTATTTCTTGATTTTGCAAATCTACTTGAAGGTTATTGCTGAACAGTCATCACTTGTTCTTTGGAACAAGTCTCATCATCCTTTTCTTGTAGGTCATAGCACACGATCTTTCCTACAAGACAAATTCAGTCATATGATTAGTAACACTTCATAATCATATTGACATTTTAATGACAGATTCTTATGCATATTGACATAATTCACATAGTTATTTAACCATCTTAGCCAATACTTCAGCACAACACTCATCCATATCCCGTATACACACGGTAACTATCTAGATGCCTTCCATCTATACCAGAACATATTTGATATTATCAAGAGCGTGCACTGCTCCCAACATGCTAGCAAAGAGGTTTCATTTTAGAAAAGTAACAATGGCTCATGGAATGTTGTGCAGCACCATAGGCCACTTAGCCATCACATGCACATTAAGAGTATACTGTTCATTAATCGTAGCAATACTTGTCCCACTCTTCTTATGACAGGTTGGTCAGGCTGTCAAATCTGGTCAACTGTATAGAACTAAGTTAATTGTCTTGTCCTTTATTGTCTAGTGAGGCATAACTATCGCACTGGATATTTCTTCCCATAAGACATAGGTAAATCTTGAACATGGATCATTGCTTTCACTGCCTTCATACTTTGCTTGTTTGGTTGACTCCCTCTTGATCTCTGCTTCCTTGCAGAAATCACTATCATGGCATGATGGCATCATGATCATGTCTCATTGAACTTTTCAATAGTCTGCACCAGTATCTGTTATTGAACCTGAGCTTAATCTTCTAAGCATCATACCATCCTCATAAAGGGTCATATGCATCATCACAAGTATTTATTAGTAGCATCAAGATCATAACCATCATAAATATCATAACTTTGAACATGATCATTTTCTATACAAATGTACCTTAGCATAGTTACTTGTGTAACTTATTATAAGAGTTTATCATTGTAGTAAGTACACACACTCATTCATGTCCAACATACTTGACACGGGTTTAATAGATCATTTCTCCACACATGCATATATTGTTACATAAAATCCTTAACCTGTCAAACACATATTGTCAATGTCAGCCATAAGACAATCAAGCTAAAATGATCATATAAACCCTTGACATGAAAATGAAGAACATAGTAGTTGTACAAACCTTAATCTCAAGAACCATCATGCTAACATAATCGTATGAAGATAAACTTGCCTAGATTCCAATCATATGATATATTAAGCAGACTTCAAAACATAAGAAGACATACCTGTATCCTTTCTAGTCATATCTGTTATGCTTGCTAGTTGTACCTTTTACTAGGAGTTTGATAAGTTATCTTTTCCTTTGTCTCTTGCTAGTAAACCTGGCATTCCTCAAAGCTTTCCTTAAATCAAAAGTAAGCAATTTAGATTTAGAATATATACCTTGAATGAAGGACTGCTTGTAGGTTCCTTTGTAGGGACAAAACCCTAATTTTAAACTTCCTTTTTCCAGAACGTTGTGATGGGAGATTAATTTCTATGAGGAGAGGATTCCAAATTCATTTTCAGAATTCCCGATGTTGCATCAGAAGTCTCCAATGCTGATCAATGTCCTTGCAGGCCTACAGGGCCAGAAACCTTAAAAGTAGATTTCCTCCTCCTAATCTCCCTTTTCTTCTGCTGAGCCTGTTCCATTGTCCGGTCTTACTTCTATTGTAACTCTGAAATTTCTTCTCCTCAAGGTCTGAAATTTTTGGCTACGGTATCCTCATGTTCTCTGCCCCACCTCACAGGTTAGAGCAAGATTGGATTCACCAAGAGGAATTTATGCTAAGTTTCCCAAGGTGACCTGTTTATGGACTGGTTCAGTATAGCAAAATTGTACAGACTTCCACGTGTCACTGTTTCCACTTCGGGCTTTGAAACTCGCACCAGAGAAACTACGGCCTGTGCCCTTTTCGGAACATTTTATGAAATTCAATTTGGAGCTTCCTAGCTGGAGATATGGCATTTTTCTGTAGGTCACCTGTTTAAAATTAAATTTTGGAAGAGGCTAAAACACTGTTTTGCATGGATCATAACTCATAAAGTACAGTGAATTTGAGGCTGAAACTCGCACACAAGGTACATCAATATCTCAGCTTTGCCATGTCTGCGTTTCAGCTCCTGAACCTTTACAAAAAGCAAGTTATAGTGAAAATGGCTAGATGACTAGATTCTTCCTTCCAGGGTTTCAAGCATGAAGCATTAATCTCTGGTAGTTGCAGCTATTGCAGCTATTGCAGCTATTGCAATGAATTCTTTCAGCACGGCTCTGATACTATGTCAGAATTTTGACTTACAAGCAATTATGTTAGACTTTTAATCATTTAGCATATCACATCATAATAGTTGCATTCATAAGGATCACTGAAAGAAAGACATTCAACAGTAGACACAAAGATTTATCTTGGGAAAACCCTGTCACGGGAAAAACCCAACAGAACTTCTAGTATAGATTCGTCAACCAAGTACAATGTCACAGTATTAACAAGAAACTTGGAGATCTCTTACAGATAGATAGAGATACTCTACACAAACCCTAGATCAAGAGATAGATGCCATGGGACATTTTCCAGACCTCCCTGTTTTGGAGGGGGAACACCTTTACAAACAGGGATTTCCCCATGCAGTTCCCAAGTCCCTAGGTATGGGGAGATGCAAGGGACATGTCTGCCAGGGTTGGGGATGGCTTCCAACTTCCTGAGTAATAGATGTCAAGAGTAGTTGTGTATTTGTTAGGGCCTTGTAGTATTGTTATTACAATGCATAGTTGGTAGTTGTGTCATATTTTGCTGGATTTTTTGTCACATATGTGGAGTTTCCCTTTAGGGTCCTATGTTAGAATGGAAAGAATCATTCCTTTGTACCATGGTCATATTTACACAGTAAATTTAACACAGCTATCTCTTTGTTGTTTTTTAACATGTTATTAAGTGGCAATGTGTTGATGCTAGCATTTTGTGTTTGTCTAGTTCACAATTTTAATAATTATATGTCTTTCTTATGTTTTAGGTGTGGTCAGCACGGGACTTCAAATCCATCAAGATATTGGCAGGACATGAAGCAAAGGTTACAAGTGTGGATATTGCAGCAGGTAATTCTTTTCTGCAAGAAATACAACCTTGCTTTGAAATTATAAATTAGTCTCCATAGACCTGCTCTAAGTTACCTGGTTCGAGTTCGTGTTCGAATTCAGAGACCTTGAAATTTGACAAAAATTCGGCAATGAAAATAAAATTCATATTCTCATTTAACTGTGAACACTAAACACATGAACGTGATATGATGATAGTCATAAAATCATAGAACTAAAAATATGGCAACATGAATGATTAAACATATATTTCAAGTTTATGGGCATCACAATGAATAACAAGTTTAAGTTCTTGTTACAGTAAAATTGGAACAAGAATTTAAATTTACATCAATTGTGAATGTGCACTCAACGTTATTAGTACTAAGCCACAAAATATGACTCCTTGAGATTTACTAATGCGAGAAATTTTTGTTGTTCGATCTCATTAAACAATTTTATTTGATGCTTATTTAGGTTTTCATAACATTGATAATAATTATATTAAATCGATCATTAAACAATTTTATTTGATGCCTATTTAAGTTTTCATAACATTAATAGTAATAAATGGATTGTTGTCATTAAAGTTTCTTTGGATATAAAAAGATTGTGGCAGCTAATATAGCCAAATGGATCGTTGTCAGTAAAGTTTATTTGGATGTATATCAAAAGACGAACAAACTATTGTGCCACCTTAGATAACCAAATGGATCGTTGTCAGTAACGACTGCAAAATTACGTCAATATCCGGTCGACTTGAGATCTCATTCTACATGGATGTATTCCTCAATCACATGGTTTCAATCATACGAGGAGCAACTCCAGTCGGGTGACTGGGTTGGGCTGTGTAAATCAACCTAAGCCTGCAGGGGAACCTCCTTTGCCCAGGTTAACCAAACTCTGGAGAACTCAGCCAAAATGAGAGTTTTTAATTCAAGAATAATGCCCGATCTGCCCTATCATGATAGATATTCTGGCCTTTAGGATCATGAACTTTCCAACTCCACAATGATAGAATTGATTTGACACCATACACAGCGGAATCGGTCTCATGGATAAAAAGAGCACTTCATTTAACTGCCAAAGCCATAAGAGGCCAACAACCTGAGGTTTATATCCACGTGGGAATTGTCGCAGAAAAATCTGATTCCACCCAGTAATGGGTTTTTTCACACCTTTGTCCCATGGATCTTATACAGCTTTGTGAGGTTTATGGGAATCACATCCAGCATCACAATGAGTAACAAGTTTACAGGTGGTGGATTTTATGGTAGGGTTTACCCACCCAAACCAAAAAAGTGAATTTTATTTTTCATATTCATTCCCAAAATGTATGGGATAAAAACTGACGTTCTATGCACTCCCTTTTTCTAATCTTATTCAAACCAATATCTATTAACCTCCTAACTGTTTCTAAGGTTATATGATAGCCTATCAGATTCCAGAAGTGTTGGAATTATGGTTATCTTCACATGTAATCATTTATGGCTAAGTTAATTGTGTCACTAGGTAATGGCTTAGGAGTTGACCTAGTCAACATTATTTTACATTAGGTGACTAAAGTTGGCCCAAGCATTTATGTGGACCCCTAACCCCTTCATGGAGGGAGACACCCTACCTCATGAGTTGTGTATAATACACAGTTCATGCCTCATTTGTAATATCATTTTGCGTTCATTGGAATTTGACTCTTTAGCCTATCAGAACTAGTGTGACTCTTCCTTCTCTATCCAATATTGTTTTTTGTCTGAAACTAGGGTTTTCAGCAATTTATTGGGATGACAATGAATTTCTAGGGTTTTTTTGCCATCACCTCTATTTGGCAGTTTTTTGGAAATTCTTTGCTGATTTGTTCCCTTTTTAGGGAAGTGCTCTCCTCTTTTCACACTTTTCAGTGCACAGTCTGCGTTTTCAGAGTAACACAAGTCTGAAATTAGGGTTTTTCAGCCATGTTTCAAGACAACACAAATTTTCAGGGTCTTTTTAATGCTCTTTACCACCAATGCCCTTCTCTTTTGGTGATATTTTGGCTTTCCAGTGAATTTGAGCCTTATTTGCAAATTGGTAGGCAAGTTGCAACACACCCTTTTTTCTTTTCCGTTTCAGTGAAATTTCACTGCTATTTTTTGGAACAATGCTGTTATTATGTGCTTTTCTCCTACCTTAGGGTTTTTCCTGAAGATCCTTGCTAGTGGCATTATCATTGTAGACTAGCAAGTTCAGGATTTCTTCTCTAGGGCATACACCTTTTTTGTTTTCCATTTCAGTGAAATTTCACTGCTATTTTTTGGAACAATGCTGGTATTATGTGGTTTTCTCCTACTCTAGAATTTCTCCTGAAGATCCTTTGCTAGTGGCATTATCATTGTAGACTTGCGAGTTCAAAATTTCTTCTATAGGGCCTTTAGGGAGCTCCACCTCTCATATTTGTTTCAAAGGATTGCTTGGAAGAAGATTTTTTTGGGTTAGATAGTGCATTGGTGAGACTATTGACTAGTGGCATTTTCCCAAAGGGCTAGAGAACTAGGTTTTTGATAATCTTTATTGTAGTGTTCCAAACCCTTTCTTGGCCCCTTCAGCGAGCTCTCTTGATGTCTTAATGAAGACTTTCTTTTGCTGACTTGATGGATTGTTACCTTCACACACCTACTAATCTTTGTTGTACGAAAATTAGGTAGTACGGAATTTGACAAATTTTTGGTACAGTATGAAATTTGAATATGGTATGCTCAACTTATTATTTAACTATGTTTGATAATATACCTCATGTTTTTTCTCTGTAAACCCATAAGCCAAAACAAATACAACCCCCAAAGTCCAAAAATAATCAAACGAACATTATAAAACGAAAATATAAATTACATTGCTAGATTTTCAAGGAATGGATTTTTTCAGATTTATTGTGTTTTCTTTTGGCTGAAATTCTTCTAAAATTTGGAATAAAATGCATATTTTGGTATCTATGAGTTAATACATCTGTGTTGGGGCTGTACTGGACTTTTTTGTTTTTGTTTTTTTGTCCATACCAAATTGTCTTCAAATTTGTATTTGTATTCGAATCTTGCTACTATGGTATGTTCTACTCTTTAGCAGTGCTGTTGTAAATTCTAAGTGTTTTACTTGGTTGGATTAGGGTTTTCTGAAGTTGCCACCGTAGATCTATGACTTCAACATGATATCAGAACTAGTGTGACTCTTCCTTCTCTATACAGTATTGTTTTTTGTCTGAAACCAGGGTTTTCAGCACTTTATTGGGACGGCAACGAATTTCTAGGGTTTTTTTTGCCATCACCTTTCTTTGGCAGTTTTTTGGTCTTTTCAGCAAATTTGAGGAAATTTGTTTGCAATTAGTTCCCTTTTTAGGGCAGTGCTCTCCTCTTTTCACACTTTTCAGTGCAAATTCTGTGTTTTCAGGGTAACACAAGTCTGAAGATAAGGGTTTTTCAGCCATGTTTCAAGACAACAGAAATTTTCAGGGTCTTTTTTGTTAGTTTTTGTACCTAGGGAAGTGTTCCCCTAGTGACTTTTTCCTAAGTCACATAGAAAGGGGGAAAAGTGACCCTCACATTAAATGACTTGAGAAAAGCATTTAATGAGACTTTATAATCTTAAAGTCACTTTTTGATAAATTTAAGTGGGTGAAGGAAATTAATAATTTATAAAAAGTAAATGGAGCATTTAATTTCCACCGTTGATCTAAATCTATCTCATCCATTGGATTAAAAGAACCCTAGGGTTTGATCAAAAAGAGAAGGGAGGCATTTCATTACTCACTTTTGAGAGATTCAAGAGAAGAGAAGGTTTTTGTGAGAGAGAGGAGACCAGCATGATTTCCTAGGAGAGATTCAGCACAGAAATCGAGGAGATTTTTCCAGCATTTATTTCAGGGCACATTTCCCAAGGCTGCCGTACAGCACGGATCAGGGCACACATATCGAGGAACATTTCTGGGCACTCATCCCGAGTTGCAGCATGGTTTAAGGAGGAATTTCTGGGCACAAATCCTGAAATTTCCAGGCACACATTTCGAGGTGTTGACTGGGCACAAAACCCGAGACTGTTGCCCAGATTTTGAGGTGTAATACTGGGCACATTTCCCGATACAGTCTGCACGTGTTTCAAGAAGGTACATCATGGATTTCGAGGAGTGAATCAGCACATGAATCGAGGTACAGATTTCTGATTTGCTTCAGCACATTTTTCGAGGTGGCTTATTGCACACAAACCAAGAACCGTACAGGTGGTACAGACTGTTTTTCCAGCACAGAAACCGAGGTTCTGTTTGCACACATTTCGAGGTTGGTAGCACAAAAATCGAGATTCAGTTTGTTGCACATATTTTGAGAAAGATTCTGGGTGGTGGCGATAAGTTATTTTCATTGTAGTGCTGTTATGATATTTTTGCTGAAGAAATAAAATCTCTCTCTCTTTGACTGGTTTTCCCGTGGGGGTTTTTCTAGGGCCATTGGCTAAATTTCCGAGTCTGATATAATTTTTATGGGTGCATGTTAAATTAGTTTTCTGCCTGTTAAAGTGATTTTTCAGCGTGTTTAATTGTCTGAGAATTTTCGTAAGTAATTTCCAGCCTATGCAAAACTGGTTGGGGATGAAAACCACTGAAATGTTGACATAAACCAGCAAGCTGCAAAACTCAGAAAAATTTACATGGTATCAGAGCTTGGGGGCAGAAAACAGTAATATTTTGCAGACACAGAAATTTCGAGAACTCAGTAATTTCAGTATTTTTCTTCTGTTCGTGAACAACACTTTGTTGGGTTGACTGAAAAATGGCTACAGGACTTAGGTTGGAGGATAGGCTAGATGGGATAGGGAACTTTGTGCCATGGAAGGCTAGGATTTTGCTGATTTTAAAGGAGAATGAATTGTGGGAGGAGGTGGTTAGAAATACTACAACAAACCCCGTTCAAATTCCCGCTGCTACAGATGCAGCAGCATTATCAGCGTTCAACAAGAAGGATTGTAAGGCTAGAAGAATAATCCTTGATGAAGTTAAAGATCATATCATCCCTCACATTTCAGGCAAAGCTAGGGCACATTTGATGTAGACTGCTTTGACCAGTTTGTATGAGAGTACCAATGAGAACTAGAAGATGGTTCTCAAGGAGAAACTCAAGAGTATAAAGATGAATGGAGGAGAGGGAGCGACAGCTTACCTTATCGGGATATCTACAGTTAGAGATGAGCTAGCAGCAGTTGGGGAGGTGGTCACTGCTACTGAGCTTGTGCGTACAACAGTGAATGGGGCTTCAAAGCCCTGGGGTGCATTTGTGCAGGCTATAGTGGGCAGAGAGAACCTACCTTCTTGGGAGAGACTGTGGGATGACTTTGTGCAGGAGGAGACCAGGAGAGGTCTCGTACAGGGCAGTTCGTCACAGGGTGGGGTAGATGAGGAGAATGTGGCTTTGACAACAAAGGGGAAGAAGAAGAAGGGTCCCAAGAAGGGTGGGGCCAAGAAGCAACGACAACAATAGGGTGGGTAGAAGGACTTGAGTAAAATCAAGTGTTATGGTTGTCAGACATTTGGGCACTATGCTTCACAGTGTCCAAACAAGAAGAAGAAGAAGGGACAACAGACTGCAGCCTCAGCGGAGGTTGATGACTTTGGAGACAGATTTCAGAGGGAGTTTTCCCTGTGTGTTGGACAGATTGAGAGAGAGAGAGCCTCTTTAGTTACCAGCATTGATGTGGATTTAGAGATGGAGTATTCCTTGTTGGCAGGCCATCAAATGAGTGCTTCCACCACTGGCAATTGGTATATTGACAACGGAGCCTCGAGCCACATGATAGGTGCTCGTGAGATGTTCTCCGAGCTATCACAGACAGGTACAGATGTGGAGGTTGTACTTGGCGATGACACCATTGTTAGAGCAGTTGGTCGGGGGACCATTACATTTCAGAGGGAGTCTATGAGTCCCATGATTTTGAGGGATGTGTTGTATGTCCTTGGGCTGAAGAAAAACCTTGTATCAGTTTCCACCATTGAGGACAGGGGTCTTGGGGTATGTTTCTTGGATGGGAGAGTACAGGTATTCCCGAGGACTACAGGAGTGTCTACCTCCATGGACATTGGGGTTAGATGTGGAAGACTGTACAAGCTCTTGTTTCAGCTGTAGCACGCTCTAGCACACAACAGCAGTGAGCTATGTGAGCTTTGGCATCGGAGGATGGCCCACTTACATCACCCAGCTCTGAGATTGTTGAGGAGCATGGTTACAGGTTTACCTGAGTTCAGCACTGAGCAGAATGATGTGTGTAGGGGGTGTGCTTTGGGAAAGTACACCAAGACTGCTTTTCCAAGCAGTGACACTAGAGCAGCAAGAGTGCTTGAGCTGATCCATTCTGATATTTGTGGTCCTATGTCATCAGTCTCTTTGACTGGTTTTGAGTACTATATCATCTTCATTGATGACTACTCCAGGAAGACCTGGATCTACTTCTTGAGGAACAAGAAGTCACCCTTAGTATTGAGTGTCTTCCAAGGGTTCAAAGCCCTTGTGGAGAAGCAGACAAGGAGGAAGATTCGAAAATTGAGATCGGACAATGGGGGGTGAGTATACCTCCAAGGAGTTCGATGCTTTTTGCAGACAGGAGGGTATACAGAGATAGTTGACAGTTCCCTACACTCTTGAGCAGAATGGAGTAGCAGAGAGGAAGAACAGGTCGATTGTGGGAGCAGTGAGAGCGATGCTCCATGATTAGGAGTTACCGTTCTTTCTATGGGCAGAGGCATGCATCATTGCAGTTTATTTGCAGAACAGAAGTCCTCATCGTGCTTTGGGGAGGAAGACTCCTGAGGAGATGTACACAAGCAAGAAGCCTGAGGTGAGCCACTTTCGCATATTTGGTTCTTTGACTTACTCTCACGTCCCTTTTGAGAAGAGGACAAAGTTTGATCCCACTGCAGAGAGAGGCATCTTTGTGGGATATGACGAGACTTCGAAGGCTTATCGGCTTTATCTTCTTGGCCAGAAGAGAGTTGTAGTGAGGTGGGAAGTGAAGTTTGATGAGGAGAGAGCCTTCAGGAAGTCCAGAGAGTTAGAGCAAAGGGAGCCACCAACTCCCACACCTCAGTTGACACAGGCTTCTTCGATACATGTTTTAGGTCCACAGGTTTCCGGAGTGACTGGATCACAGAGTACAGACACAACTCCTACAGGTTCAGTGGTTCAGGTGATAGGTACTTCAAGGATAGGTTCAGGTTCTGGTTCTCTGGTTACAGGTTCTTCAGGGACTGGTTCATCAGTCACTGGTCCTCGGGGTGTTAGACCTTCTGCTTCTGGGAGTTCTTCAGATGAGGATAGACTAGTATGGGAGGAGCCTTCAAGGAAGAGGAAGCCTAAATGAATTCAAGACACCTTGAAGGAAGCAGAGGCATTTGGTAGACCCCAGGAGGAGATCAGGACAGTAGTGATGCCAGATAGGTTGGGTATGGCTCTAGTTGTGAGTCTTTGTGACTCTGAGCCTTCCACATTTAAGGAGGCTTCTCAGCATCAGGTATGGAGAGATGCCATGATGGAAGAGTACCATTCCATCATGAAGAATGATGCTTGGGAGATAGTGCTGAGACCAGAGGGGAAGTCATTTGTGACTTCCAAGTGGCTTTACAAGATAAAGCATGCTGTAGATGGCAGTGTGTAGAAGTACAAGGCTCGGTTTGTGGCTCGAGGGTTTTCATAGGTTGAGGGAGTTGGCTATGATGAGACTTTTGCGCCAGTTGCTCGGTATTCTTCCATCAGAGCAGTGATATCTATAGCAGCAGAGATGGGTTGGAAGATCCACCAGATGGATGTGAAGACCGCATTTCTCAATGGTCTTCTGCAGGAGGAGGTGTACTTAGAGAAGCCACATGGATTCGAGATTCATGGGAGAGATTCTCATGTGTGCAGGTTGAGGAAAGCCTTCTATGGACTGAAGCAAGCTCCTAGAGCTTGGTACTCCAGGATCGCTACGTACTTGACATCGATGGGTTTTCAGAAGAGTGAGGCTGATCCCAACCTATACTACCTTGTGGTTGGTGGAGATCCTCTCATTCTTTTGTTATATGTTGATGACCTATTTATCACAGGGGATGAGCGTCTCATTGCACATTGCAAGAGAGACCTTGCTGCAGAGTACGAGATGACTGACATTGGGTTGATGCATTATTATCTGGGGATGGAGGTTTGGCAGGAGCCTGGACATATTTTCCTAGGATAGGGGAAGTATGCAGTTGATATTTTGAAGAGATTTCGGATGGAGGATTGTAGGCTGATGTCTACACCTATGATCACCAACTAGAAGCAAATTCATGCTTCTGAGGGTAAGTTGGTGGATCCTACACTTTACCATCAGCTCATTGGATCGTTGATGTATCTAGTCAACACCAGGCCAGACTTGTGTTTTGCGGTGAACACTCTTAGCCAGTTCATGGTGGAGCCTAGGAGTGTACATTGGACTGCCACAAAACATGTGCTGAGATACCTAGCAGGTATAGTGGACTATGGTTTGGACTATAGGGGTTCGGGTGGAGTTAGTTTGGTTGGTTTCACAGATTCAGACTGGGCAGGTAGTGTGAGGGATCGAAAGAGCACTTCTGGTTGTTGTTTCAGTTTGGACTCGGCAGCAGTGTCGTGGTTTAGTCGGAAACAGAAGTTCGTTGCATTGAGTTCCGCCGAGGTTGAGTATATGGCTGCCAGTCAGGCTACTTGCGAAGCACTGTGGCTTCGTAAGATGTTGGTAGATTTATTTGATCAGGAGCTTAGACCTACGGTGATCTATTGTGACAATAAGAGTTGCATTCAGCTCTCTGAGAATCCAGTGTTGCATGACAGGTCAAAGCACATTGAGATCGGGTACCATTTCATCCGTGATTACGTCCAAAGAGGAGCAGTTGAGTTGCAGTATATTTCCATTGATGAGCAGGTAGCAGATATCTTGACGAAATCTTTGGGGAGGGGCAAGTTTGTCTACATTAGAGACAAGTTGGGAGTGGTGCGAAACACCTTCCTCGGTAAGAGGGAGTGTTAGTTTTTGTACCTAGGGAAGTGTTCCCCTAGTGACTTTTGCCTAAGTCACTTAGAAAGGGGAAAAAAATGATTGTCACATTAAATGACTTGAGAAAAGCATTTAATGAGACTTTATAAACTTAAAGTCACTTTTTGATAAATTTAAGTGGGTGAGGGAAATTAATAATTTATGAAAAGTAAATGGAGCATTTAATTTCCACCGTTGATCTAAATCTATCTCATCCATTGGATTAAAAGAACCCTAGGGTTTGATCAAAAAGAGAAGGGAGGCATTTCATTACTCACTTTTGAGAGATTCAAGAGAAGAGAAGGTTTTTTTTGAGAGAGAGGAGAACAACATGATTTCCTAGGAGAGATTCAACACAGAAATCAAGGGGATTTTTCCAGCATTTATTTCAAAGCACATTTCCCAAGGTTGCCGTACAACACGGATAAGGCACACATATCGAGGAACATTTCTGGGCACTCATCCCGAGTTGCGGCACGATTTTCAAGGAGGAATTTCAAGGCACAAATCCTGAAATTTCCAGGCACACATTTAGAGGTGTTGACTAGGCACAAAACTCGAGACTATTGCACAGATTTCGAGGTGTAATACTGGGCACATTTCTCGATACAGTCTGCACATGTTTCAAGAAGGTACATCACAGATTTCGAGGAGTGAATTAGCACAGAAATTGAGGTACATATTTTTGATTTACTTCAGCACGTTTTTCGAGGTGGCTTACTGCACACAAACCAAGAACCGTACAGGTGGTACGGACTATGTTTTTCCAGCACAGAAATTGAGGTTCTGTTTGCACACATTTCGAGGCTGGTAGCACAAAAATCGAGATTCAGTTTGTTGCACATATTTCGAGAAAGATTCTGGGTGGTGGAGATAAGTTATATTTTCATTGTAGTGCTGTTATGATATTTTTGTTGAAGAAATAAAATCTCTCTTTGACTGGATTTCCCCGTGGGGGTTTTTCCAGGGCCATTGGCTAAATTTATGAGTCTGATATAATTTTTATGGGTGCAGGTTAAATTAGTTTTCTGCCTGTTAAAGTGATTTTTCAGCGTGTTTAATTGTCTGAGAATTTTCATAAGTAATTTCCAGCCTCTGCAAAACCAGCTGGGGATGAAAACCACTGAAATGTTGACATAAACCAGCAAGCTGCAAAACTCAGAAAAATTTACATTTTTTAATGCTCTTTACTGCAACGCCCTTCTCTTTTGGTGATTTTTTGGCTTTCCAGTAAATTTGAGCGTATTTTTGCATTGGTGCTATTGTAAGGCAACACCCTTTTTTCTTTTCCATTTCAGTGAAAATTCACTGCTATTTTTTGGAACAATACTGGTATTTTGTTATTTTCTCCTACTTTAGGGTTTTTCTTGAAGATCCTTGCTAGTGGCAATATCATTGTAGACTCACAAGTTCAAAATTTCTTCTTTAGGGCCTGCATCCTTTTTTCTTTTCCAGTTCAGTGAAATCTCACTGCTATTTTTTGGAATAATTCTGGTATTATGTGGTTTTCTCCTACTTTAGGTTTTTTTTTGAAGATCATTGCTTGTGGTGTTATCATTGTAGACTCGTGAGTTCAAAATTTCTTCTTTAGGGCCTTTAGGGCGCTCCACTTCTCATATTTTTTTGGAGGATTGCTTGGTAGTAGAATTTTTTGGGTTAGATACTGGATCTGAGAGACTATTGACTAGTGGCATTTGCCCTGAGGGATACAAAACTGGGGTTTTTGATTTATTGTAGCGTTCCAAACCCTTTCTTGGCCCCTTTAGCGGGCTCTCTTGATGTCTTAACGAAGACTTTCTTTTGCTGACTTGATGGATTGTTTCCTTGACACACTTATTGGCCTTTGTTGTACAAAATTTAAGTAGTACGAAATTTATCAAAATTTTGGTATAGTATGAATACAGTGTTACACGGGGACCCAATGTCACCTCGGTCATCGTTCTAACTTCTTCGGAAGCCAATAACCTCCAAGGAGAAGTGTCCTTGTGACAACCTGTAGAACACTAAGACAACCGCGAAACAATAATTTCTATGCAATTTGTAGTTAGACCAGTGCCTAGATGGAGTCAAGATGAAGACAAGTTAAGAAATTATCCAATCAATGCCAAAATTAGGCAAAGCATACGACCACCAATCTTACCCAATCACTCAATGAAAATATAAGGTTAATTCAATGTCATTAGGTATGTCAAATAGATATGCAAAAATGGTAAGTAGGTAAGATAAAAATATGTAAGCATAGATCATTCATCAACATGTATCATCCACTAATTGCAAAAAGACATTTGTTGCGTTCAATATAGCATGTAGATATGTATTTGTTAAGCAAGTTTCAACTGCACATTGCACCATACTAGCAATCAGCATTACCCATTAACGTAGCCCAAAATATCATCACTATTTAGTATTTAGGTTGTCACTTGAGTATAGAATCAATGTAAGGATATTAGCTATGATATAGTCAAAAAATATGCAATGTGTAATCAATCATATAACTACTACAGAAGTAGGGTCAATGTCATATATCCAAATTAGTTTTAGCAGGCAATTATGGAGTATGCAAAAGAATATCACCAATGACCAATAACCAGCATTTACCATGCAAAGATCAACTGAGTACTAACCCAAATATAACTCAGATAGGCCAAAAGGTGGGTTGTTTAGGGTTTAGTTAGGTCTATGTTAGGGCTTTTTAACATAGAAAATCAGACTTTAAATTTAGGTTCTTTACTACTAAAATTTAGGTTTTTCTATTTTTAAAATTAAACTAACTCTGATAATAAAAACAAAAAGACTAATCTATAATATTTACAACATAAAAAACTATGTTAACAATAATATTTACAAACATACACAACTCAAAAATTAGGTTTAAATGGATGAAGCAACTTAGGGTTTCAAGAGAATGTTATCTACCCAACCCTAGGGCATTAATGAGAGGAGCTACCCTCCTTCAGATGGTAATTGGCAAATTTGGCAACTAGGGATGATCTCAGCAATCTTTAGGATTCATTGAGGAGACCTAGCTTGTGCAAAACTTGAAGACCTAAAGCTCAAGCTTGAATGCAATGGTGAGCAAAGACAAAAATGAAACATTAATCAAGACAAAATGAAGCAACAGTGGCTTCCATTCAACCCTAACAAGCATCACTTTCATACAATTTGATAGAGAGACATCAAACAAAAAATATGGATACCTCTATGTGCATGTGTTTAGCAAACAACTCTAGCCTCACCTTAGCATTTAGCATGAACAATAGAAAAACTTCCAAGAAATGCTTCAAACTTACAAAATAACCTTCCTCAAGGAGTGCGCATCTCTTCAAAGAGCCCTAGTTAAGGAAAATAGTAGACATAATGATTTTATCCCAAAAGTTGATGTCTAAAAATGAAGTGAGGAAAAGTTATTTATACTTTTCACCTTCACTTTTACAAAAATAATTAAAATCTAGGCCGACATGCCTTTTTAAAATGTCAATTTGAAATTATAAATGTTAACTTAAAATTAAAACAAAAATAATATAAAATAATGGTAAGAGTGGGTAAATTGGGGTGTTTTCCCCAGATTTGACCCAAACATGAGCAAAATGGCTGAACAAGGTCACATCGGATTGAACTGAAGGCCAGACTGTGTAAGGGGGGATCATCATGCCCCAACTAACTCCAACAGTGATAAAAATCCCTCAATGCCCCCCCTTATCAAGCATTACAGTCTGCCAGGGAGGATGATGTCATCCTCTGGAGGAGGACCTAGAGAGAGGGCGCTAGTGAACTGGAGGGCCAGGAGGGTGTTGGAGGTGCTTTGAAGAATAAGTATGTGCCTTAGTGCTGAAGAAATTATTGCTGTAGTGATAAAACAAGGTCGGGGTCATGTGACCCAGTGATCCAGCCCTGAAAGCCCCGAACACCAACCTCATGGTTTCAAACCCTTTCATGAGGCAGTTAGAGATGCCACTAAGCCATAGTACTTCCAAAGGAGAAACCAGAGGGTCTGGCCATAACCCCTACCTCAGAATAAGTTGGTTAACACCCCTCCTGGTCAGAAAAAAGACACCTTCTCCCTGTGGCACCTCTGCAGGTGCGCTGGTGCTGGTACCATTGTAACACTCCCCACGCCCCAGGGGCTTGGGTGCTCCTGAAGAAATGTTTCCCTTCTTCCCCAAAATTCTGAAACTCTTTGAAACGCATTGGGATCATGCCCCTCTTCTGAAGCTCGCACCGGTGATGGGGGATTCCTAGGCGCGCCTTCTCGAAAAAAGGGGGTGCCTAGACGCCCCGTACGATTTTCTCATTTTACTTAGAAAAAAGAAATCAAGTAAAAAAAAAAGAAAAAAAAACTAACCTACTTTACCCTCTCTTTTTACCTTTTCTCATTTTGTTGAGCCGCATTTGTTGAGCCATCGTTGCTGTGAGTTGGAGAAGAGCTCGCGAGTTGGAGAAAAGCTCGCCGCTGTGACTTGGAGAAGAGCCGCTGCAGCTGTGACTTGGAGAAGAGCCACTGTTGATGTGTTGGAGGGCTGTTGTGGAGGAGTGTCGTGTGTCATGATGTTGAAAAGGAAAACTACTTATATCTTACAGAGTTTCAACCAGTGTAGTCAGACTCGGACTCGGGAAATACTCGACTGGCTTGGGACTCGGTAGACTCGACAAAGACTCGACAAATATGAAAAAAATTAAAAAATGTGGTAACTTTTAAGCCAAGGTGGTAGCCTACAGGCCTGTAGGCCACGATAGTAGCCTCCATAGGCTGCCAACAGGCCCAACACCCAAACATAAAAGAAAATACATAAAAATTAAAAACAAGATTACAAATAAAATAAAAAACAAGATTACAAATAAAATTAAAAACAAGATTACAAATAAAATTAAAAAAAACTTAATTAAAAATTTTAAACAAAACTTAATTTAAAAGTTAAAAACATGACTTAATTAAAAATTAAAAAAACGTAAATACTAAATATTTAAAGTTTAAAACTTTAAACTTTAAAAAATATTATTTTAAATTAAAATTAAAAAATTAAAAATATATTAATTTTTTTTATATTTGTTTTTCATTGTTATGTATCTCGGGGCTCGATTGGGCCTTTTGACAACCTGTGGAGGCTGGCTATAGGCCATGATGGCCATTTAGGCGACCTCCACAAGCTGCCAAAAGACCCGATAGGGACGCGGCCACTTGATACATAAAAGTAGAAAAAACTATAAAAATTATACAATAAACATTTAAAGTTTAAACAAATTGTATTACAAAAAAAAAAAACATTCACCAACTTGGCAGCTTGGCCGGTCGATGGCGTCGGTCTTCGACTCTTTACAACTCCAATCCAACTCTCGTCTCCACTTTAGTCGCAGTCGCACTCCCCACAGTCAATGTGAGTGGAAAAGTAGGTTAATGGCGTTCTTAAAGAGATACCCACTGCGCATTCCCGCCTAAAACAAGCATACGTGGAACAGGGTGGGGCTTTTCGGCTGGTGACATGGACTCGGCGAGTCCGGCTAGTGTCGGTGAGTGTCTGCGAGTGTGTCGAGTCGCGAGTCTGGGCAGCGAGTGCCTGGTGAGTAACCGACTCAGCTATCATTTGGGCAAACTCGGCTAGACTTGCGAGTCTCTGCCGACTATGTCTACACTGGTTTCAACCATTGTTTGTGAAATGATATTCCTAGTAGCATTGTGCAACAAAGTGTGCTCTTTCTTGCTCTGTTATGGAAATCTAAGAAAGGGAACCAGTGCAACAAAGTGTGCTCTTTCTTGCTCTGTTATGAAAATCTAAAGAAAGGTAACCTGCTTGCAACACTTCTTTAACTAAAAAGTTCTTAATTTACTATTGATGTTTCAATCTCTATTTTAGACTTGGTATTTACTATTTTAGTATTTTACTATTTAGTATTTTAGCATGCAATAATTGTTAGAGTTTGTACTTTAATTCAATATTATCTAGGATCTTTAACTGAAAGAATAACAAGCACAACAAAACACAATAGACACAATAGTTTTCCTCGGGGAAACCATAAAGGAGAAAACCCCGCAACTTCCTCAAAGATAGATTTGTCACTAATACAATATCAAGCCAAAAATGGAAAACCCAAAATATGTCTTCTGCAGCTCTCTCTCTTTCTCCTCCAATGAACTTGTCTTCTCTCCCTTGGTATGCAAACTTGTGTGAGTAAGTAGTGTGTCCAAATGAGAGAGCAAGGCTCTCTATTTATACTTTACTTTTGACTTGACCTTTTACCTAACTAGGTCGGCCTCACTAAAACTGAATGGGCCGACTTCTCTAGGGAGACTCAATAACCCTTTTACATTTGACTCTAGGGGATCTATTGCCCTGACTTACAATGGAGGTTTTACCTCAATGACTTTGTATGACCAAACATAATAATGACTTTCCCGAACGGAGGAAAAACATCTCCGTCGGAGGTACAAATAAAATACAATAATAATATCAATATAAAATACAAGTGAATATCTTCGGAAGTTACATTTACATAAACACTCCCTCTTAACTAGGAAGGTATTCTCTTGTCACAGTCATCATCACCCTGGACACAATTCTGGACAACGTCATTGCTGGAACATCATCATCGACACTGGATCATCATTGTCGCTGCTGCAACAATCTTCATACCGTTGATCATTGATTAGTGACATCTCTCGAATCTATCCGTAATAGGAAGTTCTACAAAGCCAACCCTTTTTCATGCTGGATGTAGGCCTAGCCCTCATGTAGGTCTTCATCATCTCCGCGAGCAAGCCATCAAGTAGGTACAGCCCAGGACCAGTCATGACATTGCCTAATCCAGGTGGATATCGGTGGCCACCCACCTTTCCAACTGGCTCAAAACAGTTTTCTGGCAATTTTGGTAATTTACTATTTTTAGCAGTTTTTTCAGGTCCTGAACTTCCGGGGCGTGTTCAGGCCCTAAACGACCTTTTTTGGCGATGTGGGGGGCTAAATGGTTGTGTTTGGCATGCATTTGGCCCCATTTGAAAGTTGTAAATCTCGGATAGACCTTTCCAACGGGTTATCGAGCGCCCCAAACGGAGATCGTATGCAAAAGTTGTGACCCCGGGAAGTTGACTGTTCAACTAACCACCTTGGGGCCGTAAACTTTATGATGGTTCATCTTCTAGGGTTAGGTTTTTGGATGTTTGGGATTTTTTCCCTCATGCTTATGATAAATAGGCCGTTTGGGCCTCTCTTTGTATTCATCTTCTTGTGAAAGAGCGCAGTTGTCACATCTCTTCTCAGAGATAAGCCGCCACCATTCTAGCAAGCTTGTTTTCCACTGCATTTTACAGTTTTAGCTTATTCCCTTATGAATAGAAAACCAGTTTTACTGTATCTCTGTTATTTTGTGTTAAGCATCTGAGAATAATCTGTATTCATTTCGTTCTGCTCATAAAATTCGTATCAGTGGTATCAGAGTGGTCTGCTCCTTGTCGTCTTAATGCATGTCCCCAATGAGGTCAGGGTACAAAGAATTGGGTCTCGAGCTTGTTTCTCTTGAGGACAAATGCTCTCGCACGCCCAAGTGACCTCTTATGGCAAGAGAAAAGAAAGATGATGGGACAAGAGATCCTTTCAAAATGTTGCTTGAGGAAGCCCTCATGCAACAGAGGAACGAGATGATGGATAGTTTCGTGCAAATCCTTCGGCGGCTAGCAACAAGCGATGCATCTTCCTTGAGCGGAGGCGACGCCCCCTTCAAGGTACAAATCAACTTCGATATTCCTATATTTGAAGGTCAGATAGACACAGATGCTGTAGATAAGTGGTTGAATCTACTAGAAGGGTATTTTTCTATCCATAACTTTTTGAATAGAGAAAAGATTACTTTTGCGCTCCTCAAAGCCGTTCCCCATGTCAAAGATTGGTGGGAAACTTTCTGCGAGCAAAATGACACAGAGGAAGCCTCATTATTTTCAGTCACGGCCACTTGGGAATCCTTCAGGGATGCTATTAAGGAACAATACTACCCTGTTGGAAGTTATGACGACTTGTATACCAAATGGACCACACTGCGACAAGAAAGAGACCAAGCAGTGCCAGAGTTGATAAATACCTTCCATACCTTGCGTACCAAGCTGGTTATCAAAGATTTAGAGCGACATTTGGTGCTTAAGTATCGTGGTGGTCTGCATAGATACATCCAGACAGAAATGGAATTTATGGACATCTCTTCCTTGGGCGCGGCCTATCGATATGCTATCAAAATTGAGCAGAAGCTCAAACAAAAGACGCGGCAATTTGGGCCTGGGAACCCCTCACAGCAAAAGACAGGAAAGGGCGGCCCCAACCCACAGAATAAAGGATAGAGCAAAGATGGATAGTATCAGGACAACCAGTCCAAGCCGCAAACAAAGGACACTGGAAAGACAAAGAAAGATACCGGGAAGTGGTGCGACTTCCATAAGAGCCCTTGGCATAACACTGCTGACTACCGCTCAAAGCAGTCGCTGGTGGCCGAAGTGAAAGCAACTGAATCAGATGCGGATTCTTACTTTGAGTCCGAACCAGAAAGGGGAAGACGGATCATCGACGTGGAACCTACTGCCACCATTGCTACCACCAAGCTCCAGCCTGATGATCCAGACGAGCCAGAAGAAGGAGAACGCCTCTTCCATTCACAGATGTGGGTAAAAGGCACCCCGCTGCACTTCATCGTTGATAGCGGTAGCCATAAGAACCTCATCTTAGCAGAGGTCGTCAAGCGCTTGGCTCTGTCGACAACGCCGCACCCACAACCCTACACCATTGGATGGCTCCGCAAAGGAAGCGATCTCCGCGTCAGCCAACAGTGTCGACTGTCGTACGACATCAAGCCCTTCAAGGACGAGGTATTGTGTGATGTTGCTGCTCTCGAAGTTTCAGATGTTCTTTTGGGCCAACCTTATTTATGGAAACGCCATGCTGTCTATGAGTCCAGGCCTCGTAGTGTTATTATTTCTTTGAACAGGAAATTGTACAGGATACCCGAGGTAGTCCCTTCTAGCGCTATTTCCTTGATCTCTGCCAAGCAATGCAGGAAGGTCATCTCTCAGACCGGGAAATTTGTCTTCTTCGTGATTCGCTCTCAGAGTGAGAGAAAGATTGCAACCACATCCAGGGCCTCCGCGATCTATCTCTCCACACAATAGAATCAAGTGGAGAAGGTGGTGGAAGAATACTCAAATATCTTCTCCTCTCCTACCGGGGTACCTTTGCACTGCTAGGTCAAGCATCCCATCGAGCTGACCCCAGGCGCACCGCTACCCAATGGGCCAGTCTATCGCTGCTCTCTGTTGGAAAATGAGGAGATCAAGAGGCAGATCCAAGAATTGCTCCACAAGGGGCACATTCGTCCCAGCTCATCACCTTGTGGGAGCCCAATCGTGTTGGTGCAGAAGAAAGATGGGACCTGGCGACTTTGCATTGATTACCGGGACCTGAATAAAATCACAGTCCGTAATCGATACCCGATTCCCCGAATCGACGACCTCCTTGATCAGCTCACGGGGGCCAAATACTTCAGTAAGATTGATTTGAAGTTTGGCTACCACTAGGTCCCAATAGAACAAACAGATGTATGGAAGACTGCCTTCAAGTCTAAAGAAGGTCTTTTTGAATGGCTGGTCATGTCCTTTGGTTTGACAAATGCTCTAGCAACTTTTATGAGGATGATGGATGATATCCTACGACCTTTCACCAATAATTTTGTAGTGGTGTATTTGGATGACATCCTCATCTACAACAAGACTTGGGCGGAACACTTGCAACATATTCAACAGGTTCTGCATACCCTGCTGCAACACAAACTATATGCAAACTTGGAAAAATGCTCCTTCGGCATGGACAGGGTCCATTACTTAGGCTACATCGTTGATTGACATGGTGTGCATGTGGATCCCGCCAAGATCCAGGTCATCCGTGACTGGCCTGCCCAGACCACACTCACTGAACTTCGGAGCTTCTTGGGCCTCGCCAATTTCTATCGCCAGTTCGTGCTGGGATTCTCTCATATCGCATGGGCTCTCAGCCAAGTAACCAAAGGGTGGCGGTAAGGCAAAATTTGTGTGGGGCTTGTCCCAACAACAAGCCTTCGATGACTTGAAGAAGCGTTTGTGCTCATCGCCGGTACTCTCATTACCGGACCTGCAACATCCCTTTGAGATCGAGACAGATGCTTCAGATTATGCTGTGGGCGCCGTTCTCACTCAACACGGCCACCCCGTGGCATATCATAGTGAGATAGTATCAGATGCCGTCCGTAAGTACCCTACTTACGACAAAGAAATGTACTCCATTGTGCAAGCTTGTCGCCAGTGGAGACATTACATTCTTGGGAAGGAGATTGTCATCCACACTGATCACAAGCCACTACAGTTCATGCAGACCCAAGGAAAGTTGCAGAATGACTGTCATTAGAAGTGGTTAACATACTTACAACAGTTCCACCTCAACATCAAATATAAAACAGGGAGTACCAATCGATTTGCTGATTGCCTCAGTCGACCTCCAGTCGCGGCACTCACCACGGTGCTAGACTCTTGCGGCCTCGAGACCTCTATTTGGCCCCACCTCTACGAGATAGACCCTGACTTCCCCACCACCTACCAAATGTTGGGCACCAACTTAGTGGTCGCTAATTTCCATCTTCAGGACAGGTTGTTGTGTCGTCAGGGCCATTTCTGCATTCCATCAAGCGAGCGCGTGAAGCTGATTTGGGAAGCTCACTATAGTCAGGTGGCAGGACACTTTGGCGTCGAAAAGACAGTGGCAGTGCTGCAGAAACATTTCTACTGGCCGAAACTTCGACACGATGTCGACAAGTATATCAGGTCCTGCACCGCTTGCGCTATTGCCAAACCGACCACTAAGAAACAGGGCTTGTACACCCCTCTGCCTACTCCTGACAGGCCGTGGGAATCCATCTCAATGGACTACATGTCGGGCCTCTCGTCCACCAAAAGGGGAAACGACTGTGTTTTTGTGGTTGTTGATCGCTTTTCCAAGATGGCGATTCTAGCCGCCTGCAAGAAGAACATCATAGCAGAAGCCATTGCCAAGCTCTTCTTTGAATGAGTATGGGTACAGTTTGGGATCCCAGAGACCATTATCTCAGACTGTGACAGTCGGTTCCTCAGCTCATTCTGGTTGAGCCTCTGGTTACTGCTGGATACCAAGATCACCAAATCCACTGCCTTCCACCCCCAGACAGACGGCCAAACCGAGGTCGTCAACCGGATGGTCATACATATCCTGCACATGTACAATTCAACACACCCCCGCACATGGGATGAGAGTCTTCCCTATGTCCAACATAGCTACAACTGAGCCCTGCATAACTCAATTGGCCACAGCCCCTTTCAGGTGGGGTTGGGATTCCAACCATTGGGCCCCATGGATGTTGCACTTCCCCCGACGACCACCTCGACCGACTCGTCCCAAGAAGCTGACAAAGACACCCAATTCATTGAACGGATCCAACATATCCGTCAACAGGTTTAAGATATTCTACAGAAGTCTAATGCCAAGTACAAGCAATGCCATGATCAACATCGGGTGCC
Source organism: Larix kaempferi (assembly GCA_027924585.1). Classification (NCBI taxonomy): domain Eukaryota; kingdom Viridiplantae; phylum Streptophyta; class Pinopsida; order Pinales; family Pinaceae; genus Larix; species Larix kaempferi. The sequence continues at coordinate 17,828,238 of BSBM01000931.1, read as the reverse complement.
ACATAAGTTTCAGGTGGGCGACAAAGTTTGGTTGCATTTGTAGAAAGAATGCCTTACAAGGCCCCATCGGAAGCTTCGCCCACTCCATTATGGGCCATACACCATCACCAAGGCAGTGGGTGACAATACTTTTGAGCTCAACATTCCCCCCTTCCTTGGTCTGCATCCAGTCTTCAATGTGGCTCTCCTTCGGCCATATTTCCCACCATTATTAGACACCTCAAATATAGTAGAGCAGTTGACACCAACAGAGCTCAACCCTGACTGCCTGCAACAGGCATCCAGTGATCATATTGCGGACACACAGATCAAGGGCACTTGACATCAAAGGATCCAGCTTTATCGAGTTGTCAAAGCAGGGCAGCTCCTGCACCAAGGCAAGTGGCTCACCCGAGGCCAAATTCAGTAGAAATTTCCTCATTTGATGGGGGAACTCAACGCAATGGAGACCATTGCTTCCTAAGGAGGGAGGATTGATCCAGGTGGATATCGGTGGCCACCCACCTTTTCAACTGGCTCAAAACAGTTTTTTGGCAATTTTGGTAATTTACTATTTTTAGTAGTTTTATCGGGTCCTGAACTTCTGGGGCTGTTTTGAGGCCCTAAACGACCTTTTTTTGGCGATTTGGGGGGCCAAATTGTTGCTTTTGGCATGCATTTGGCCCCAGTCGAAAGTTGTAAATCTCGGATAGACCTTTCCAATGGGCTACCGAGCGCCCCAAACGGAGATCGTATGCAAAAGTTATGACCCCGAGAAGTTGACTGTTCAACTAACCACCTTGGGGCCCCAAACTTTATGACGGTTCATCTTCTAGGGTTAGGTTTTTGGATGTTTGGGATTCTTTCCCTCATGCTTATGATAAATAGGCCCTTTGGCCCTCTCTTTGTATTCATCTTCTTGTGAATGAGCGCAACCGTCACATCTCTTCTCAGAGATAAACCGCCACCATTCTAGCAAGCATGTTTTCCGCTGCATTTTATAGTTTTAGCTTATTCCCTTATTGAATAGCAAACCAATTTTACTGCATCTCTGTTATTTTGTGTTAAGCATCTGATAATAATCTGTATTCACTTCGTTCTGCCCATAAAATCCGGATCATTGCCACAGCAATCACCTGCGTCTCCTAGTATCGCCTCATCGTATCAAGATCATCTCATCATCACACGGAGCACAACCCAGATGCACATCTCATGTCCAACAGACCACCTGCGTCTCCCACCCATTGGGTACATCCTAGGAGCACCCCAGGTGCATTACATCTCTCAACGATCAGCCCCCGACTACCAGCATGGGAGGACAATCAGGAGCACCCCAGGTGCATTACGTCCCAAGGACCACCTATGCCTTCCACCATGCGAGATCCTGCCTAGGTGCACACACAATGTCTTATGATCGGTGGACCTCTCAGTGTCTCCAGTATGGCATGACAATCAGGAGCACCCCAGGTGCATTACGTCCCAAGGACCACCTACGCCTACCGCCATACGAGAACCAACCCTTACATCTACCAACATGGGAGAATAGTCAGGAGCATCCCAGATGCATTACGTCCCAAGGACCACTTACGTTTACCACCATGCGAGAATGGCTCTAGTGCATTTGCGTCGTCCGGTCTCATCACTCCCTCTTGGGAGGAACCTCGATCCGGAGAACACCAAGCTTCTCTCTGAAGTACTCGAACTTCACTCTGGCTAACGACTTGGTCAACATGTCGGCTATCTGCTCGTCTGTCGCCATGTATTGGAGCTTCATTGCTCCTCTCTGCACCATATCCTTGATATAGTGGTACTTGATCTCAATGTGCTTTGTGTTGAAATACTAAGAGGGGGGTGAATCAGTATTTGCCAATCATAAATCTTTTTAATCAAGAGCAAGTTGCTAATCACCAATCATAGCAGCATATCATTAACATTCATGAAAAATAACAAGATGCACAGTACACAATATTTTTTACGTGGAAACCCAAGTCCTGGGGGTAAAACCACGGAAGCCTTTTATGATAAAATTTGACCCAGCAACAACTGGGGTTACAAATTTAATACAACTTCTCTAGCTACAATTGGAAGGGGCTACAACCCCTAGGCTTCGTCAGCTGCAACTGACGAGCTGCTACAACAGCTCAGCTCACAAACTTGTGAGCCATAGCACCACCCTACCACCCTGAAGAAGAATCATACAGATCCTATGGACCTGTTTTACATATGCCAAAGTTGCACTGTTTCTCAACCATCTACCTGTGTCATCAACTTGTATTTATCTGTACTGCCAACTTGTGTATCTATCTACCAATCAATCTGTACATGAGCTGCTTATCACCTCTACATAGCCTGCTCATAAATCTGTACACAACATGCTTATACTTTTGTACATATTCTGCTCATCACCTGTACATAACCTGCTTGTACATAACTTGCTTAATACTATGTGCATAAGCTGCTCATATATCTGTTCACATCTTGTTCAAGGAACACTTTTCTTTGGCTAGCATTACAAGGTTAGTATCTTTAACATGCACAAAGCCGAGACTTCCTAACAAGAGGACTAAACAAAGGTAGATTAGAACAATTAACTACAACACTCCTAAACAGTTTGTCAAATAAGCATATACTGGGATTGGTCAAGTTGTCAACAGAATCAAAAGCATGCTAGCACAATCATACAAGATATAGGCTCAAAGATATACAGTTAATACCATGCCAACACAGGGTTATTTACAAGCTTACTTTTACAGGTTCTAATTATGACATCAAGTTGATGCACTCATGAATAACTGACTGCTGTGTATAGGAAACATAAGAGTTGTTCTATGTACAGTAACTGTAAAAATCATCCACTTATCAACCTTATCCTGTAATTAATAGCAAGGGGAGATCTTACTTGAAATTGAAGGCTGTAGCATCTTACTGAAGAATGTTCAGTTTGTCATGCAGCAGATACAGAATTCGTGAACCATGACCCAGAGTTTGTGAAAGAGGTCACAAAATTCTGAAGGTCTATGAAATTTTGAAGGAGGCAGACCACAGAATGTTGACTGTGAACCAATTTTGTAAATTCTAGCAGCAGCTGAATATGCCCTTTTAGCTGTCTTAAATTCTGTCCTAACAAACACAAAATTCCAAGATGATGACTATATCCAAAAGGAGTTTAGCTTGAATTGACCAACAAAGTTTTCAGACAGAAATCAGTGCACTCCTCATATTTTTGAATTTGGTTGAGTTCTATTTATATCCTTTTGCATGAGTCGTTGAGGGTGAGAAATTTGAGGCCAACCGACCTCCCCCTTTTTTTTGTATATTTAATTATTAAAAAATTTGCTGAGCCGACTTGTAATTTGTATTAAGTTTAAGTTTTTTTATATCTTAAAAACAGTGCTCTTAAAACTGAGCCGACTTGTGGAGGATTAAAATAATTTCAAATAATTTTTATTCCTCAAAATTTGTTTCATTTAATAATTAAAATGATTGTCTCCTAAACCTGGGCGACCTTGCTCATTACTTAAATATTAAACCACTTTTTCTCAATCCTTTAAATAAGGAATTTTAAAAGTAAGTTTTACTATTAAAATATTTAAAGTACTTTTTCTTTGTCCCCCTTTAAAATTTAATTTAGGATTTTAAGATCTTTTATTACATAATTTTTAAAATTCTTTTAGTGTATTTTATTAACTATTAAAAACATGTTATATGAAATTTTATTTTTTAATAAACCTTTTTAACAATCATTTAATTAATGCTTTATTAATTATTTAATTATTAAATTCTTTTTAATTTCAAATTTAATTTTAATTAAAAAAAACTTTTATTAAATTAAAAAACTTTTGATTTAATAATTTTTATTAATCTTTAATTAGGGCTTAAGCTTAAGTTTAAGTTTAGACTTAGTTTTTAAGACTTGTAGTTTAGGGATGTTAGGGCTAGGGTGACAAAAGGCTTGGATACTAAAGTTACGACCACTTCAAAAAATAAGGATATCATCAACACAACGAACTCAAGAGGGACCAAGAAAAGACTTAGGGGTACTCAACAAAGTCAATGGGTAACCAGGGCTTTTGCCAATGCCCATAGGCCTCCAAGGGCTTCAAGCTTGGGCTTGGACAAAGTCAAAGGTCTCCTCTTGACACAGACATCCACAAATCAAACACTAACCCTCAGGGGCTCCACAAGGGGCACCAAGACTCAACTGTTGGCATCAATGACCAGGCACTGTTGGCATCAATGACAACTTAATCAACACTTTGACTTGTCATGGAACATCGGGTTCTCGGACAACTTCACGCAACTCTGGTTGTCACGGAAGATACAAGTCGCCTCTAACTGGAGATCAAACAAATTAGAAAGTAGCTTCCTAAGCCATACTACCTCACAACTAGCCGAACAAGTTGCAACATACTCTGTTTTGGCTATACTCAGTGGCATGCATGACTGCTTCCTGCTAAACCAGGAGATCATACCGGATCCCATACTGAAGCAGCATCTTGAAGTGCTCTTCCTATCCGCGACACTGCCTGCCTAATCCGAATCAACATAACCCTGCAGGTAAATCTTTTGATTCGCCTCATGCTTGAGCCCATAGTCAATTGTACCCTTCAGGTACCTTAATACATTCTTTGCAGCAATCAGGTGAACATGTCTCGGATCCGTCATGAACTAGCTCAGGGTGTTCTCAACAAAGCGTATGTTTGGTCTCGTGTTCGTCAAATACATCAACGAACCAATCATCTGACGGTATGTCGTGGCATCAACTTACTCTGATGAAGCATCACACAGTAGCTTCAAGTTTGATGCCATGGGTGTGGCCATTGCCTTGCAGTCCATCATTCCAAACCTCTTCAGGATATCCACTGCATACTATCCTTGTCTAAGGAAGATTCCATCCACACTCTTCCACACCTCCATGCCTAAGAAATAATGCATCATCCCCGGGTCCTTCATCTCGAACTTTGCGGAAAGCCTCCTCTTCACATCTGCAATGAGCTTATCCTCACCTATCAGAAACAGGTCATCTACGTATAGCAAAAGTATCATTGGACTTCCGACTTCAACCTTGAAGTAAAGGTTGGAATCCGCTTTACTCTTTGTAAAGCCTAAGCTCATCAGGAAACTGTCCATCCTGCCGTACCACGTCCTTGGTGCCTGCTTTAGTCCATACAAGGATTTCTTCAACTTGCACACATGAGTCTGCCTGTCACGTGTCTCAAATCCTAGTGGCTGCTCCACGCACACTTTCCTCTTCTACTACACCATTCAAGAATGTTGTCTTGACGTGCATCTGGTGTACCTTCCATTTCATTACTGTAGCCAATGCCAGTATAGATCTGATGGAAGTGTATCTTGCTATGGGTGCAAATGTCTCCTCGTAGTCTATGCCTTCCTTCTGGGAGAAGCCACGTGCCACAAATCTTGCCTTGTTTTTTCAATGCTATCATCTGTAGCATGCTTGATCTTGTAGATCCACTTCGAAGTCACAATAGACTTCCCTTCTGGTCTCCAAACTATCTCCCAGACATCATTCTTCATAATCGACTGGTACTCCTCGATCATGGCATCCTTCCATTCTTTCTTCTCTGCTGCTTCCTCATAGTTGGAGGGTTCTTTATCAATGATGTCACACAGTAGGGCCACATAGCTGGAGTATGGTCTAGGTCTCTTGCTTTCTCTATGCATCCCATCTGGAGCGCCATACTTCTCTACATCTTGTATTGCCTCTCATGCCCATGCTGGTCTTCTCTTGTGGGAGTTCTTCTCACATGGTGGATCTATAGGTTCTTGTGGTTCTACCATGTCGTGGTCTTCATGATCTTCTTGAATTGTCATAGCTGAATCATCGTCACAAGTTTCTCACGATCTTTCCTACAAGTCAATTTAGTTACGTGATTAGAAACATTTCATAATTTTCGTAACAAATTCTTATGCATAGTTCACACAGTCATGCAACTATCTTAGCCAGTGCTTCAACACAACATTCATCCATATCCCGTATTCATACAGTATCTTTCTAGATGCCTTCCATCTCTACCAGAACATTATTAAGAGCGTGCACTACTCCCAACATGTCAGCAAAGAGGTTTCATTCTAGATAAGTAGCAATGGAATGTTGTACAGTACCATAGGCCACTTACCCGTTACTTGCATATTAGTAGTATTCTGTTCATTAATGCAACTTTTCTAACATGCATAATACACATCTTAATTCTAGGAACATAAGTATGTACACGACTAAACAATATTATTTAAGTAATTAGATTTACAAGAAATGACAATTCATATACTTATCTTTGTTTGGTTGTTGGGTGGACTACCTCATGATCTTTGCTTCCTTGCAGGAACTCCTGGAGTCTCTGACCGTGTGCTCCCTCTTCATTGTCTGATTCTGAGGTCTTGTGCCTTATGATCGGAAATGTTGAGCAAGTATTCTACACATGCCCTTTATATCCTAACCAATGCTGAAATGGATGAGAGGATTCCATAGAGCATCGATCTTTATTTGTTTTCCAGAATCCAACTCTGTAGTAGCTTCTCCTACTGAATGTCATCTCTAGCTTTCACCTTATGAGATGGAACCTTCTGAATGAACCCTCGTAACTGGTTACCTTCATTACAATACATATTCTTCATCACTTGAAGAATATTCTCTTTCTTCTTCTCTGGTTCTTTTCCTTGCTGGTTCATCATCTTCAACGGTATGCGCATGATGTCTCTTCTTGTTTGTCTTCTTGGAGAAACCTTTGTTTCTGGGACAATTTTTAGAGTAGTGTCCCTTTTCATCACATGTATAACATCTAATATTGGATAGATCTCTTCTGGGTCTCCTTTGTCTTTCGTGATGGTAGTTCTCCCTCTTATTGTGATGGTGGTCCTCCCTCTTGTTGTGATTCCTTCTAGTGTGAACTGTGAGAGTGTGATCATCATTTGCTCCCATATTCTCTTCTCGTGCCACAAGTCGAGCTTCTTCTTGTGTACATTCTTCCCATAATTTGCTGAATGTGTTCAACTTCTTCCTGGCACATATCCCTTGAATGAATGACTCCCATGATCTTGGGAGACCATTCAAGGTGGTCATAATGATCTCTCCTTCTTCTACCTTTTCTTCAACTGCTTCAAGTTGTTCCTTGATCTGCAATACCCTTGTGAAATAGGATTGCATGGTCTCTGAGTTTAGGGTCTTTATGTTCTTGAGTGTTAAATTTTGAGCATTAATTCACAATACTCTAGGATCTTTACTGAGAGAATAACATGTACAGTATATCAATGCATATCAATCATAGCAAGCATGTCAATCATCATAAGAAGCAAAAGCATGAGAGACAATAGACACAGAGTTTCCATGGGGAAAACCCTAAGGTGAAAAACCCCACAACTTCCTCAGAGATAGATAGAGCAATAGCTCAACCAAAGGACAACCAAATACACAGAGATAGACTCCTCCTAGCAGCTGAACCTCCTCCTCACAAGTGCGCCACTTTCCGAGTGAAGGAAGAATGAGTTTCTGAGTGATCCAAATAGAGATCTCCTGATCTCTATTTATACTTGTCTTGTTTGCCCAATAACCTTATGGGGCCGACTTGTCTAGCTAGGTACATCAACCATATATTACATAAATCAGGGCCGATCCCACACATGGTGGTCTAATAACCCATCGGCAAGTTAACACACTTGCGACACTTGTCAATACACATGATGACACTTCCGTATAGAGGAATGACACATCTCTATAGGAGTAGAATAATATATATAAATGAAATACATGGATGAAATACATTCCAAAGTTACATATACATCAACACTCCCTCTTAACTAGGAAGGTATTTCTCGACATAGATATGCTAGCACAAGTCTTCTTCTCTGGATCATCATCATCGATGCATCGTCCTCGAATCATCGTCATCATCACTGCTACTGCTATCTCAAACAATCTCTGAATCTACTCGTCATAGGAAGTTCTACAGAGCCAGTCCTTTTTCATACTGGATGTAGGCCCACCACCTGTAAGTCCTCATCATTGGCCATACTGTGGAATCCTCGGGAATTATTACGTGCGTCACAAAACCTGGTGGTAGCATCCCTGGCTGTTACGAGCACACAACTCTACCTGTCGGATCTCCCAGGAGCACATTACATGTGATCTCACCACAAAACCTGGCTGAAGCATCTCAGGCTATTACGAGCACACAGCTCTACCCGTCTGATCTCCCAGGAGCACATTACATGTGGTCCACCACAAAACCTAGCTGAAGCATCTGAGGCCTTTTTCATCTTGTCCAGATCTCCCAGGAGCATATTACATGTGGTCATGGCAAAACCTCGCGAGAGCCTCCCAGGATGTTATGGGTACACAACTCCGACCTGTAGGATCTCCCAGGGCCCAAATTACATGCCATAGGACAAAACCTCGAAAGAGCATCCCAGGATGTTACGGGTACACAACTCCGACCTGAAGAATCTCCCAGGGCACAAATTGCATGTCCTCCCAGAGCAATGTCTCGAAAGAGCATCCCAGGCTGTTACGGGTACACAACTCCAACCTATATGATCTCCCAGACATGCTCATCTGCACAACCTGATCCACGACCACAAAGTATCATCCTGATACTCACCATACATCATCCTGATGTACACATGATCATCCTGATCATCATCACTGCATCGTCCTGATGTATGTCATCTGGAGCAACATCCTAAAGCTCATCATCCATGATCATCCTGATCATACAATGCATCTACCTGATGCATACCAAGTATCTACCTGATACATATCATCATACATGATCCACCTGATCATACAATGTATCCACCTGATACATACATATATACATGATCCACACAATGTATCCACCTGATATATATCAACATACATGATCCACCTGATCATACACAGTATCCACCTGCTACATATACAGATACATGGTCCAAGCATCCAACATGATGCATATATACATAAATGATCCAACTGATCATATCCAGCATCCAACATGATGCGTACATATATAAATGATCCAACTGATCATACAGAGCAAAAACTAGAACATCATCCTGATGCTCATCATCCAGCGCTTACATCCACAACCATGTGAAGGATCCCCCTTCCACCATACTAGGAATGGCTACAACAAATGTCTCCATCACTTCTTCCTTGAAGTGTCGTCGATTTGAAGAATACCAAGCTTCTCTCGGAAGTACTCGAACTTCACTCTGGCTAGTGGCTTCGTCAACACATCTGCAATCTGCTCGTCCGTTGCAACATACGGGAGCTTCACTGCTCCTCTTTGCACCATATCCCTGATATAGTGATATTTGATCTCTATGTGTTTCGACCTGTCGTGGAACACCGGGTTCTCAGACAACTTCACACAACTCTGGTTGTCACAGAAGATATCAGTAGCCTCCAACGGTAGATCAAATAGCTCAGATAGTAGCTTCCTCAGCCAGACTGCCTCACAACTAGCCGAACAAGCTGCAACATACTCTGCTTCGGCTGTACTCAGTGCTACGCAGGATTGCTTCCTGCTAAACCAAGAGATCACACATAATCCCATACTGAAGCAACACCCAGAAGTTCTCTTCCTATGTGCAGCACTGCCTGCCCAATTTGAATCAACATAACCTTGTAGGTTAAACTTTTGATTCGCATCATACTTGAGCCCATAATCAACTGTACCCTTCAGGTACCTCAGAATATGCTTTACAACAACTAGGTGAACACTCCTCGCATCCGTCAAGAACTGGCTCAATGTGTTCACCGCAAAGCAAATATCGGGTCTCGTGTTCGTCAGGTACATCAAGGACCCAATCATCTGACGATACATAGAGACAACAACCAGCTCAGATGAAGCATCACAAAGAAGCTTTAGGTTCGATGCCATAGGTGTGGCCATGGCCTTGCCATCCATCATCCCGAACCTCTTCAGGATCTTTACTGCACACTTCCCTTGTCCAAGGAAGATTCCATTTGTACTCTGCCACACCTCTATGCCTAGAAAATAGTGCATCATCCCCAAGTCCTTCATCTCGAACTCGGCAGCAAGCTTCCGCTGTGTGTCGGCAATCAATCTATCCTCACCTATTACAAATAGGTCATCCACATACAATAGTAGTATCACTGGATTGCCTTCCTCAACCTTGTAGTAAAGGTTGGAATCCGCTTTACTCTTGGTAAAGCCCAAACTGGATAGAAAGTTGTCTATCCTACCATACCAAGTTCTGCATATATGACTTCCCGTCATGTGTCTCGAAACCAAGTGGCTGCTCTACATACACTTCTTCTTCAACTACACCATCCAAGAAAGCTGTCTTGAAATCCATCTGGTGTATCTTCCCTTTCATCACTGCAGCCAGAGCAAGTACGGATCTAATGGAAGTGTATCTGGCTACAGGAGCAAAAGTCTCTATGCTAGCACCTGCAGCATGCTTGATCTTGTAGATGCTCTTGGAAGTCACTACAGACTCCCTTTCAGGTCTTGGGACTGCATCCCAAACATCATTCTTCATGATCGACGGATCATGGCATTCTTTCATTACTTTATCCCAGATCCTGGGAACTTCAATATCTTCACTAGATATCTTTGTTGCTGGAACAAATGTTGTAGTCCTTCTTTTGTAGGTGAAGGTATACGATCTTTCCTACAAGACAAGTTAAATTGCATGATTAGAAACATCTCATAGTTTCATAACAAAATCTTACACATAAAAATATATGTGATACAGTCATGCAATTATTTTAGCCAATGCTTCAATGCAACATTCATCCATATCCTGTAACTTTCTAGATGCCTTCCAATCTCTACCAGAACATTGTAAAGAGTTTGCACTACTCCCAACATGTCAGCAAAGAGGTTTCATTCTCGATAAGTAGCAATGGAATGTTGTACAGTGCCATAGGCCTACTTACCCATCAAATGCATATTAGTAGTATACTGTTCATTAATGCAATCATTCTAATATGCATAATACACATCCTAAGTCTAGGAACATAAGCATAGACATCATTGAACAACATTATTTAAACAAACAAGTATGCAAAAAATGACAATTAAAATACTCATCTTTGTTTGTTGGGTGGATTCCCTCTGAGTCTTTGCTTCCTTGCAGGAGCTGTTGGAGTCCTAATCTGAAGTAGCTTCTTCTACACCTTTCTGTTGTGGAATGTAGAGAGATGGTCAACTCCCTCTGAATATCTGCATCCTTGCAGAAACCACTGGAGTGTGCTCCCTTTTGATCTTTGCTTCCTAGATTATCTGTTCTTGAACTTATATTCATTCTCGATTCCTATGCATGCTTATTAGTATCATCATTGTGTTATCGTCGAGGTCTCATAAAACATTCATTAGTATAATCTTAATATTATCAAAACACAATAATCTCAAGCATGTATAGTCAGGATCATTTCAAACAGAAATAATAAGCATTCTTATGGTTAGTCATAAACATAATATACCTAAACCCGTGATTACTCAAACCTATGACTCTTCTGGTTAGGCATATCATCAATTAAGGTAAGAAACATAATATGCATAAGCCCTAGATTACTCAAGCTTGTAACTTCAAGAGTAATCATTATCAATCATACAAAAGTATACGATATATATAACAAAAACATACCTGGTCATCATATTTGCTAGTTATGTCTAGCAATGTGTTCTTGTTCTCTTCAATGACCTGCATAACTCATTAGTTAACCTTTGCAAAAATAAATTATACATACCTCTATGTGATCCATGACTATGGATGAATCTTTGTCTTCATAGTATGTTCAGGTTGTCCCTTTAATTTGTACAATCTTCCCTCTTGCTCTCCAATCACCACTGCATCATCAATAGTTTTACCCTTTGGCCACATTAGGACTTGGCCATCTACAAATGCAACCCTCATGCCTTTTGCATTCAATGCAGGTATGGAAAGTAGGTTCTTCTTGAGCCCAGGTACATAAAGGACTTCTTTCATCTTCAAAGATTTTCCAGAATCTAGGTTGTAGGAGGCTTCACCACTTCCTTTGATGGGGTATTGATAGTCATCCCCAAGTTTCACTTTATGGGTTGATTCATGTTCAGATAGATTTACAAAAGATTCTTTAAACCTAGTCATGTGTTTGGAAGCCCCACTGTCAATAAGCCAATCATTACAACCATGAGAGATAGTACCTGTGAGAGCAGAGATTAGAACATACTCTTCTTCACTTGATGAGTTATCATCATCACTTTCTACTCTAGCCTTCTTCTTGGGAGGTTAATCATCCTCGGTAGCATGAGCATGATACCTTCTTTTGCTGCCCTTCTTCTTCTTGTTGAAGTTGTTGTTGTCCTTCTTGTTCTTGGGACAATTTATGGCAATATGTCCCTTTTCATTACAGGTGAAGCATATTCTCTTTTCTTTATGGTGATGTGAAGATTTCTTGAAGTGAGATGGCTCTCTCTTGGACTTCCCTTTCTTGGTGTGAGCTTGATCTTCATTCCCCATCTTTTCTTCTCGTGCCACAAGCCTTGCTTCTTCTTGTGAGCATTCTTCTCGCAGTCTGTTGAAGGATACCAACTTCTTTTTTGCACAGATTCCTTGAATAAAGGAGTCCCATGACCTGGGTAGGCCATTCAGAGTGGTCATGACAACTTCACCATTCTCCACCATTTCATCCACTGCTTCTAGTTGTTCCTTAATCTGAGAAACCCTAGAAAAATAAGATTGAATGGATTCTCCATTCTGAAGTTTTACCCCTTTCAATTGGTTTTGCAGAGTCATCTTTCGATTTATGTTCTTCCCTTCAAATAGCTTGGATAGTGAATCAAACATCTCTTTGGGTGTCTTCAAAGATGACACATGGGGGATGAGATGGTCCTTGATACAATCAACAATGATTCTCTTTGCCTTGACCAAGTTCTTCTTATGCAATATCTTCGCCTCTTTATCCTCTGGGATAGGGATGTCTTCTTTTACATATGAGTCCAACTCATTCTCTTCCAGGATTAACCCAATCCTATACTTCCAGGCTCAGAAGTTATCAACCCCTTCAAGCTTATCCTCAAGCTTGGTGTGGTGAGACATTTTAAAGAGTACTTCAAATGGAAATAGAGAAGATTTAGGTCTTACCACTTGACTTGCTGAAAACTGGAAGATTGCATGGGAAGATTGCATCCAAGAGGAGGCTAGGGTAGCCAATAGAGAAGCTCTACTTAAAGAAGATGATCAAGCCGTAGCCACACATACCAAGAGATGAAGAAGTCAACATAACTTCAAGAAGGAAAGCCACAAGGAGTCTCAACCTCCCAAGAAGTTCCAAAGGACAAGAGGAAGCAATTCAAGAAGGAACTAATCCAACTTTCAATGTTACTATTGTGATAAGATGAGACATATTGCCAGAGATTGTCCATTGAAGAAAGAAGAATACAAGAAGAGGAACAATAACAAAAGACATCATGCACACCTAGCCGAAGACGATGAAGAAGATTCAGAAGATGAAGAACCTCCCAGGAAGCAAGCAAAGGAAGAAGTCGAAGAATATGTCTTGTGATAGTGGTGCTTCAAAGCACATGATAGGTCAGAAAAAGACTCTCCAGTTTAGAAGTGAAGGACTTACCTCAGAAAGGATCATAGGAGAAGCAAAATACAAGCTTGATGATGGAGTAGAGTTCACCATCAGACATTCCAGTAATACCTGCAAGGAGTCTAGGATTAAAAGAGATCCTACCAAACAATCAAAGATAAGTATTTGAATTGTCATTTCTATCACATTGTTTAAATGATAGTATCGAGTTGTATACACATTTATTTAGGATGTGTGTTAGGATGTTTGCAGTGTCATGCATGTGATGGGTAAGTAGCCTATGGTGCTATATAACATTCCATTGCTACTTATTTAGAGTGAAACCTCTCTGCTGACATATTGGGAGTAGTGCACATTCTTAATAATGTCCTGGTAGAGATGGAAGACATCTAGAAAGTTACCATATGAATATTGGATATGGATGAATGTTGTAGCATTGGCTAAGATAGTGTAACTTATGTTTTTATGCATATATTTGGAAACTATGAGATGTTTCTAACCATGCTATTGAATTTGACTTGTAGGAAGTATCGTACAACGATCACCTGCAAATGAAGAATGATGAGACTTGTTCCATAGAACAAGTGACAATGGTTCAACTATAAAAGACTTATGAAATCAATTAGAGGAAGTCGGCTATGACGAGATGCCAGACTCATGGCATGATCAAGATCTTCCAATGCATCTATGGGCTGAAGCAACAAGGACGACAATTTATGTACAAAATAGATTATTCCATAGTGCCCTTGGATTCAAGACTCCAGAAGAAATGTTCACAGGAAAGAAGACTGAAGTAAGCCACCTCAAGATATTTGGTTGCCTAGTATATGTTCACATACCAAAAGAAAAGAGAACCAAGTTGGACCCTTTCAGAAAGAAGGGAATATTTGTTGGATACTGTGAAGTCTCCAAAGCTTTCAGAATATACATTCCAGTATTCTATCACATGGAAATTAGTAGAGATGTAACATTTGACGAAGAAACAGCTCTCAAGAGATCCAGAAAGTGCCAGCATGAAGAAGTATATGAAGAAGATGTACCTCCCAGGAATGTAGAAGCTACACCCTCCCTTGAAGATGAAACACCAGAAGACCATGATATGCTAGAACCTCAAGAACCTCCCACTATGAATATGTCACGAAAGAGAAACCCTGCTTGGGCAAGAGAAATTATACAAGAAGCAAAGAAGTATGGAGCTCCAGAAGGCTCCACGAGCAAGCAAGAAGCCAAAGCCATTTTCCAGTTATGTGGCTTTGATGTGTGATCTTGTAGATCAAGAACCTACCAGTTATGAAGAAGATATACAGAAGAAAGAATGGGTAGAAGCAATGACGGAAGAATACCAATCAATAATGAAGAATGGTGTTTGGGATATAGTTCCCAAACCAGAAGGAAAAAGTGTGGTATATTCCAAGTGGATCTACAAGATAAAGCATGCAGTTGATGGAATTATCGAGAAATACAAGGCAAGGTTTGTGGCTAGAGGATTCTCTCAGAAAGAGGGAATTGATTATGAAGAGACATTTGTGCCAGTAGCAAGGTACACTTCCATTAGAATGATCATGGCACTTGCATCCATGATGAAGTGGAGTTTACACTAGATGGATGTGAAGACAACTTTCCTGAATGGTGTGATTGAGGAAGAAGTGTGTACATAGAACAACCATAGGGATTTGAAGTTGAAGACAGACAGACTCACGTATACAAGTTGAAGGATTTGTATGGATTGAAGCAAACTCCTAGAGCCTGGTACGGAAGGATAGATAGCTTTTTGATGGGCTTGGGATTTACCAAAAGTAAAGCTGACCCTAACCTTTACTTTAAGGTTATGGATGATGAACCTGCCATATTATTGCTGTATGTGGATGATTTATTTTTGATAGGAAATGAGAAACAAATTATGGAGTGCAAGAAGAAGCTCGTTGAAGAATTTGAGATGAAAGACCTTGGATTGATGCACTATTTTCTAGGTTTGGAAGTATGGCAGAGTCTAGAAGGAATCTTTCTCAATCGGGGAAAGTATGCTGTGGAAATCCTAAAAAGATTTGATATGTTGGAATGTAAAGCCATGGCCACACCCATGGATACCAACCTGAAGTTGTTAGCTGATGAATCATCAGAGTTAGTGGATGTGACTCTGTACAGATAGATTATTGGGTCGTTGATGTATCTGACGAATACGAGGCCAGATATATGCTTTGGTGTGAACACCCTGAGTCAGTATCTAATTGAGCCTAGACGTGTTCACCTGGTAGCTGCAAAGCATGTGATGAGGTACCTGGAAGGTACGATAGACTTTGGTCTATACTATGTTGGAGATCATGACTACAGATTGTATGGTTATACAGATGCAGATTGGGCTGGAAGTGTCTCAGATAGGAAGAGCACCTCAGGTGGATGTTATTGTCTAGGATCTGTTGCTGCTTGGTTTCACACCCGGGAAAATGCGGCAGAAGTCTTCAAGCCGCTAGTGTGGCCTTGCGGGCAAGCCAGAGTCAAGTGTTGTCACCTGAAACTCGACTCCTCCGTCTAGGCTTACTCCTAGCAAAGCCAAGGGGGTGTACCCTAAAAAGTGAAAATAAACTAAGGTGTCTTATCTATGAAAAGCAAAACAACCTATTCTAGGAGTTAGAAATATTTTTGTAAACCAAGGTTCAATGCAGCATATATATATATAAAGCAAATATCGTTCATCATCATTGTCATAAGCAAACATCCATCATCATCATCATCATTTTAAAACACCATCATCATTGAAATATAACAATATAGACCAGTGTTGATAAATGGAGTCACAAAAGTGCTAGAACTGAAAAGACAATGTTGTGCGATTGTTCTTGGTTTATTTTATCATTTAATGTGGTAATGATCTTTTTATTAAAGTCTGGGGGATTTCCGATATACACAAAGGTACAGGGAATGTCCGGAATTCAGCTGTGTGGTTTCTCACTCAGACATGTGGGCTGGATCGGAGTCCCAAGGAGGTGTTCAGATGCTATACCAACGAGGGAAAGCCTAACGGTTTCCAGGAGGTCGCTATCCAGTGTTATCCCACGCCCTTTGAGAAATTTTCCCACAACAGAAGAATATTTGTTTGTGTCGGATTTTCACAAGTAGGTGGTTTATTTGGGTGTGTTAAAACCTATTACTAGTCACTCATCCCTTTCTAATGTGTGCCAACATGTTTAGACTATACTGCAAAGGCCACAAAGCATACGGGGAAGAGCCTTGGAAATTAAAAAAAAATTAGAACCAGTATTTTACCTTTTTTAAAGCCCCAGGAGTTTCTTTTCGGGTCAGTACTCGGGCAAGCCCTTGTCCTGAAACCTTACTTTGGGAAAGCAAGGGGGTGTTTTGAATTTGTAAAAAAAAAGGAAATTGTAAAAAAAATGTGAAAAATCTAAGTCCTGAGTGAACTTGTGGCCCACCAATGGAATGGACCAATAAGGTAAATTTTAATCCTAGTTTGATTTTATTAAATGTGGAAAATGAAATCTAAACTAAAAAAAATGCAAACCACGAAAATTGAGTTGACAAATTTTTCTCCCTGGGGGGATGGGGTGTGGGTGCTTGGTTAGCCCACTTGCTCTCGTTTAATATGCTTTTACAATACAATAGAAGTGCCCCAGTCTGTTTATGACTTAGTGGCTTACAAAAATTGGAGAGAAAAAAGTATTTGGTTTTATAAAAATTTAAGTCTTGGTACTCCAGATGGCCTGGATCTTTGATTTTTGGCCAGCATCTCCTCCTATCTGCTTATCATTTGCTGCAAACCAGCAAGCAAACATTAGTAAAAGATGCCCAAAAACACTTTAAGAGTGTATTTGGGACACCTACCTAAAACCCAAAAAAATTCTAAGTTAAAAACCAAGTAAAATTGCAAAAAATTAACTAAGTGAGACAAGCTGTGAGGCTTGTCTCCTTAGGATTTTTGCAAACTCAGTGAGTTGCAAATTATTAGCTCTTATATATCAGCCAAATAAAACTTTAAAGCAGATCTAAACACTACCTTTTAAACTTTTCAAGATTTAACAATTTTTTGCAAGTTTGGAAAAGTAAAATGATAGATAGATGAAAGATCTAATCTATTAAAGATGTGAACTTTGTAAATGGAATAGATCAGATTTTTTAGAGTAATATATTAGAATATAAACTTTGAAATGCAAACCACTATCACTCTATACTTGTAATCCGTGACCAAAGTAAAAGTATAAAGTAGAAGAGAAAGAGATATGGAGAGTTTTATCAATTTATCAATTTTTTTCCTTGAAGAAGCCTCAGATCCTTCTTAGTGGTGAGCTGGAGGACTGTATCTGCATAAAAAGTTAGAGAAGTAGAAGAAACAAACAAGATCTCCCACCTATCTACTTGAAGCAATATGCAAAACACATCAACTTGCAACATAGAGATCAAATCTAGAAAAACACATGTGAGAAATCAAAGAAAATGTTCATAAACAAATGACACATTTAAATTAGATCTCTACACATGCATAGATAAAAGACTAAATAATAAACAAATTGTTCAATCTCCCTTATAAACCAATAATGATCCTTCCCAAAGCTAGATTTGATTACAAAGAGAAACAAATAGCATCAATACAGGTACCTCAGTTTAGATCAATACATTCATCTACTCATAAGAAGCCCAACACCATGATTGACCTCCAAAGTCTTCTTTATTCATTAAGCAAAATGACAAGTAGAAAAATCGAATTACAATGCTAGCTCTAACTCCCAAACTCCAACTAAGTACAACTTAGTTGGCAACAGGATCCGCCATGATCTCATGGTTTAGTAGGAAGCAGTCCAATGTTGCTCTCAACACAGTTGAAGCAGAGTATATAGCAGCTTGTTCTGCTAGTTGTGAAGCCACATGGCTTCGAAAGCTGATGTCAGGTCTATTTGATCTAGAGTTGGATACCACGGTGATTATATGTGACAACCTGAGTTGTATAAAGATGACGGAGAACCTAGTGTTCCATGACAAGTCAAAGCACATAGAAATCTGGTATTTTTACATATAGGATATGGTACAGAAGGGAGTTATAAAGCTCTTGTATGTGAGCACTGATGAGCAAGTTGCTGATGTGTTGACTAAGCCTCTGTCTCAAGTGAAGTTTGAGTACTTCCGTGACAAGATTGGTGTGGTTTGAAAGGACCTTCTTCGAAAGGGGGAGCAGTAATGATGATGTTGCAGTGGGATTGTATCATCCTTGGACATTAGTCCTAAAGTGATCCACAGACTCTTGTCTCCGTGATGTAGTTGCAGTGATGATGATGTTGTAGTGGGATTGTATCATCCCTGGACATCAGTCTTAAAAGTGATCCGCAAACTTTTGTCTCTGTGATGTGGTGGGATTGCATCTTCCCTGGACATTAGTCCCAAAGTGATCTATAGACTTTTGTCTTCGAGAACGTGGTTGGGATTGCATCTTCCCTGGACATTAGTCCTAAAGTGATCCGTAGATTTTTGTCTTTGAGAATGTGGTTGGGATTGCATCTTCCCTGGACATTAGTCCTAAAGTGATCCGGAGACTTTTGTCTTTGAGAATGTGGTTGGGATTGCATCTTCCCTGGACATTAGTCCTCAAGTGATCCGAAGACTTTTGTCTTCGAGAATGTGGGTGGGATTGTATCATCCCTGGACATTAGTTCTAAATGGATCCACAGACTTTTGTCTTCGAGGGTGTGGATAGGATTGCATCATCCTTGGACTTATGTCCTAAAGTGAGAGGGATTGATCATCCCGTAACTGGATCATGTGTGTTGCAGGTTATGTTGCTGCAGATGATGTTGTTGCTCATCAAAAGATCAAGATGATGTTGTTGCTGATTGAAAGATCAAGATGATGTTGTAGCTGATCGAAAGATCAAGTGTTGCTGTAGACGATCGAGCAATCGAGTGCTGCAGAAGATGAAGATCAAAGATGAAGAGTCAGTGCTGTAGAAGATGATGCTCCAGTACTGAAGATGTTGAAGATGTTCCAGTTGCTGATATCGTTGAAGAAAACTTCCAATGATTTATAGATGTATCACCTTGATGTTGTTGATGATGCTCTCTCTCTCCTTGCTCCTTCAGTTGATGATGCTCTCTCTCTCCTTGCTCCTTCAATTGATGTTGCTGTTGTCAGTAGAATACCCTTCTCGTTAAGGGGGAGTGTTCAAATATTGTACCTTCGAAGAATATTCTATTGTATTTTATTATTGTAATTTATTCAAAGATGTTTTATTCCTTCGCCAGGATGTTATTATTGTATTCGATTATGTAAAGTCATTGAGGTAAATCCTCCCTTGTAAGTCGGGGCAATAGATCCCCTTAGAGTCAAATGTAATGGGGTATTTAAGTCACCTAGAGGAGTCGGCCCAGTCATCATTAGGTTAAGTTGTTGGGGTCGACCTAGTTAGGGAAAAAGTCAAGTGGAAGATAAAGTATAAATAGGAGTGATGTGCTCCTCATTTAGACACACACACTCACTTGTGTAATTCGCATAGGAGAGAGAGAGAGAGAGATATTTGCAAGGAGAAGGAGCACTTGTTTGGGGTTTTGTCTTTGTACTTTTGATCATCTATATTGAGGAAGTTTTGCTAGGTTTTCTTGCCCTAGAGGGTTTCCCAGGATAAATCTTTGTCTATCTTGTGATTGTGTTTCTTTCAGTGATCTTGTATATGCTATTGTTGTGAAATTGAATTGAATACTAATGTTATCTATCTTAGCATATTGAATCTTAACAATTTTGACACGTATTTCGAGAAGAAATACAGAGATAAGTACTGCTGTTGTAATTTTGAATTTTTTTGCTTGAAATAATAAATCTCTCTTGAATAGGTTTTTTGTGAAATAAATGGCAGAAATAAACCACAAAAAAATTTGAGACTTGGGAAAGAAGGGAGAACATGTATTTTTGAAGAAAACAGGTTCTTGGATAGTGTGGGGTTATGGCCATTGGACTTAGAATAGAAGATAGGTTGGATGGGGCTTTAAATTTTAGCCCATGGAAGGCTAGAATAGTGTTGATATTGGAAGAAAATGAACTATGGGGGATAGTGAATAGTACCACAACTAATCCAGTAACAATACCGACCGATGCTACATATAAGGCTTCTTTTCTCAAGAAGGATGTAAAAGCGAGAAGGATCATACTTGATGCCGTGAAGGATCATGTGATCCCTCACATTATAGGAAAAGACCATGCATTTCAGATGTGGACCGCCTTAACTAATCTTTACCAAAGTTCAAACAAAAACAAAAAGATGGTATTGAGAGAGAAGTTGAAAGGCATTCGCATGAACAAGGGTGAAAGGATGGCTTCATACCTTACTAGGATCACACAGGTTAGAGATGAACTCAGAGTTGTTGGGGAGGTTGTATAGGGCAGTGAGTTGGTGTGGACAACATTTAATGGTGTAGCAAAGCCATGGGGTATATTTGTGGAGTCCGTAGTTGCTCGTGAGCATATCCCTTCCTGGGAATTGTCTTTGGGATGACTTCATTCAGGAGGAGACGAGGGTATGCATAGGGTAGTTCGTCTCATAGTAGGGAGGATTAAGAGAATGTGACAGTGGCAGTGAAGGGAAAGAAAAAGAACTTCAAGAAGGGCCCTAAGGGTGGGGCCAAGCAACAGAGTGGCGAGCAAAAGAAAGATATGAACAAAGTCAAGTGTTTTGCTTGCCAGAAGTTTGGATACTATGTTGGACCATGTTCGAACAAGAAGAAGAAGAAACAAGAGATGACAAAAACAACAGACATGATGAGTTTGCTACACGATTTGAGGGAGAGTTTTCTCTCTATGCTGGTTGTATAGAGAGAACATCTATCACCAGCAGTGATGTGGAGGATCAAACACAGTATTCGTTATTGGTTGGTCATTCCTTCAGTGCTTCCACCACTCCTTCCACTTGGTATATTGACAGTCGGGCTTCGAGCCATATGACAGGTGTTTGAGATATGTTCACCGAGATGATTGAGACTGGCTTGAGCCTAGAGGTAGTGTTGGGTGATGATACTGTTGTGAGAGCAGTTGGGCGTGGGACTATCAACCATTAGAGGGAGTCCATGCAGCCCATGACATTGAGGGATGTCTTGTACGTCCTCGGGCTGAAGAAGAACCTTGTTTCAGTTTCCACTATTGAGGACAGGGGCTTTGGAGTGTATGTCCTAAATGGGAAAGTGTATGTTTTTCCCAGAGTAGCAGGACCATCTACTTCATATGCCATTGGAGTTAGATGTGGGAAACTGTACAAGCTTCTCTTCCAGCCTCATCATGCATTGGCCCACAGTAGCAGTAGCAGTAGCAGTGAGTTGTGTGAGTTGTGGCACAGGAGGATGGCCCACCTTCATCATTCAGCTTTGAGATTGTTGAGAGAGATGGCTACAAGTTTACCACAGTTCATCATAGAGCATAGTGGTGTGTGGGGAGGGTGTGCTTTGGGAAAGTACACCAAGACTGCTTTTTCAAGTAGTGATAGCAGATTGGGAGGAGTATTGGATTTGATACATTCTGATTTATGTGGACCCATGTCTTTTGCTTCATGGATAGGTTTTGAGTATTATATCAGTTTCATTGATGATTACTCCAGGAAGACCTGGATCTACCTCCTGAAAAATAAGAAGTCCGAGGAAGTCTTGAAGACGTTCCAAGAGTTCAAAGCTCTTGTGGAGAACCAAATAGGGAGGAGGAATCGGGTTCTCGAGTTAGACAATGGGGGTGAGTATACCTCCAAGGAGTTTGATGAGTTTTGCAGACAAGAGGGGATCAAGAGGTAGTTGATCGTTCCATATACTCTACAACAAAATGGAGTTGCAACTAGAGCCGTGTTGCATGATTAGAGTCTTCCTTTCTTTCTATGGGATGAGGCTTGTAGTTGTAGTACTGCTATTTATGTGTAGAACAAGAGTCCATACCGTACCTTGGGGTGTAAAACTCCTGAGGAGATGTTCACTGGGAGGAAGCTTGAGATAGGCCACTTCCGTATATTTGGATGCCTTACATATTCTCATGTCCCTTCTGAGAAAAGGACGAAGTTAGAGCCCATTGCGGAGAAAGGCATCTTTGTTGGCTATGATGAGATTTTGAAGGCTTTCCGCATATACCTTCCTGCATAGAGGAAAGTTTTGGTGAGGAGGGAGGTGAGATTTTAGGAGGAGTGGGCATTCAGGAAGTCTTGTGAGTCAGAGATGGTGGAGCAGCAGGTTATTACTGCATAGGTGACAGCATCTCAGAGTTCATCTGTCATGGTGTAGGGTCACAGGTTTCAGCTGTGATTGGTCCACAGGTTTCAGGATCTTCAGGTTCAGGTCCTCAATCTATAGAGACTTTTGGTACAGGGACAGGTTCTCGGGTCACAGGTTTCACCTTCATGTGATTCGGGTTCACTTGGTTTTGGCTCACCAGGCACAGGATCTCAGACCATAGGTACTTCTTTAGGCAGACACCAACAAACCCAATTGTAGTTCCTGCTTCTACTGATGCACAAGCATTAACATCTTTCAACAAGAAGGACTGTAAGGCTAGAAGGATCATTCTAGATGTAGTTAACGACCATATTATACCACATATTTCAGGTAAAGACCGTGCATTTAAAATGTGGGCTGCTTTAACCAGTTTATACCATAGTACTAATGAGAACCAGAAGATGGTCTTAAGAGAGAAGCTGAAAAGTATAAAGATGAACAAAGCAGAGGTTCCTGCTTCTACCGATGCACAGGCATTAGCAGCTTTCAACAAGAAGGATTGTAAGGTTAGAAGGATCATTCTAGATGCAGTTAAAGACCATATTATACCACATATTTCAGGTACAGATCGTGCATTTAAAATGTGGGCTACTTTAACCAGTTTAAACTAGAGTAGTAATGAGAACCGGAAGATGGTCTTAAGAGAGAAGCTGAAAAGTATAAAGATGAACAGAGCAGAGGGAGTGACATCCTACCTTACTAGGATATCTCAGTTCAGAGATGAGCTTGCAGTAGTTGGAGAGGTAGTTTCAACCACTGAGCTAGTGCGGATAGCAGTGAATGGTGTTGACCAAGCCATGGGTTGTTTTTGTGGAGGCTATAGTTGGCAGGGAAAACATACCTTCCTGGGATAGACCATGGGATGACTTTTTATAGGAGGAGACTAGGAGAGGTTTTGTGCAGGGCAACTCTTCACAGAGTAGGGAGGATGAGGAAAACGTGGCTTTGACTGCAAACGGAAAGAAGAAATCCAAGAAGGCCCCCAAGAAGGGTGGGGCTAAGTAGCAGCAGCAACAGGGTGGACATAAGAAGGACTTAAGCAAAGTCAAGTGCTTTGTTTGTCAGGGATTTGGGCACTATGCTTCACAGTGTCCAAAGAAGAAGAAGAAGCAACAAACAACAACCTCAACAGAGATTGATGATTTTGGAGAGAGATTTCAGAGAGAGTTTTCTCTTTGTGCTGGACATGTTGAGAGAGAGAGGGCCTCTATTATCACCAACATTGATTTAGATATCGAGAGGGAGCATTAATCACTTACACCCACTTTTCCTAAGTTTCGAGTGATTATTAATCACTTAAATAAAAATTCTCTCGAAAATGATTAAAGAGAAATAAAAAAATAAAGGTATGGAGAAAATCAAAATTCTTAATTTTGAGGAATTTTGTCCAAATAAAGGTCTAGTTAAGTTGGAAATCACTATTGGAGTCCAAATCAATCAAGATCCAGCTGATTCCAATCAAATTTTGGCAAGGGCGAGTTCATCTCCAAGTGGAAATGCGCCCCCTCTCTTTAGATGGGCGACTTTGTTGAAGTGGCTCATTTTGGTTGGTTGTGGGAGTTTCCAAGGAGGGAGGGGGGCCCCTCTTGTGAGGTGGCAGCCACCTCACCTCATCAAGCCCTAATAAAGGCTTGAGTCAAGGCCATGATAACTCCCCCATTCTAGAGATGCGCCCTCTTTAAGCCCCAGATCTAGAATTTGTCCCCCTCTCTCTATATTCTATTTAAGCAAGGCTTTGCACCATGTTTTGGGTGGATGATGGAACCTTTGCCCCTGTACTCAGTATTGTAATATTCTTGAATAAAATTTGAAGACTTTGGAGGTCCATGTGGTGCAAATTGTCTGCTATTGTGCATGTTGTGCTTTTACTGAGGTGATATTATGCTTGTTACTTTTCTGCTACCAGTCCATGGAGCAAGCATTTGTAGTCTTTAACTTGCTTGTTTATGCTTTATTATTAGAGATCTAGGAGTAGCAGATAGTAGTTAGTTATACGTATGCTCTTGTAATCTCTTTTTTATAAATCATACTAGATTTGATCTTGCTTGTGCAAGGTTTTGTGGTTGTGCAGGTCACCTATCTGAAGGAGGAAGTTGAGCTCAATTGCATCCTATTCTGCCTTAAGAACCTTTTTGGATCTAATGGTTTGTTTTCCGCAGGCACCTCTTTGTCTCTATACAGTTCAAGCTTGGGCTTGAGTTTTTTCCTTCCATCTCTCAAACTCAAATAATCTTGGTCACTTTGTTTCTTTCATGCTTACTAAGTAGATCTGATCTAAAAGTCTCATCATATATCTTTCTTATTTTGCATACATTAGCTAGATCTAGAAGCATATAGATTCTTATCGTAAGCTTAGATCTAGCTTTGTTTTATTAGTACTTATGCTCATAATTCTTCCAAGTGTTTTCTAAGTACTAAGTAGTTAGAATTTTTATGTTTTATTTGATTAGTTCATCACATTTTGAATAAAGTAGCTTGCTGCTTTTTATTTTTTGATGAGTAGGTAATTAGAAACTATGGAAAATTTTCGAGGATTTGAGTCTTTACAAAGTGTTGGGTTCCAGCGTTTTGCATCTTTAGCCTTTTCCTTGCTTTGTAAACCTCCTTGATCCTATTTTAAAGGATCAAAGGTGCTTAGTCTTTAAATCATTGTAATAAAGGAAGTAGGTGGACTACCCAATGCCCACAAAACCCCCACTCCCCCCTGGGGGAGTTTGTAGCAGTCTTGTGGTTTGGAATCTCTTTAGCTTAGTTTTCTTTTGATGACTTGTTAGATTATAGTAGCTTTAACTTTCATAAGTAGATCTAGTTTACTTTTGTTTCTTTCCATTTCATTTTTTCAAAACAAATACTAACCCAACATCGCTTTCCTGAAGTACCGCAAGGACAAAGAGATTCTTTGTTGTAGTAATTAGTCTCATCTTTACTTTTTTGTTTACAATTTTGTACAAATTTACTTTTTTTACAATCACATTAATCGGCAATTGATTTCCTGAAGTACCATGCCGCGCAAGGGCTTGCTTGATACATCGGCATGCGGAAAAGAGATTCGTGCCGCTAACAATTTATTTGCAATCTATTCACAATCTCAAAATTGGAATAAACAATTCGCTCCTTCCGTGTATGCTCTTGCCCATTGCAGGTTCTCCCTGAGCTTTGGGATAACCAAAAGTGGGAGTGTGCATTCAACAAGCTTTCACATCTAATTAAAAATTCACCATTAATAAAAGTAACCTCCCTCAAACATAACGGAAATCCGACGTTGATTCAAAGTTGCTTTGTTGTGGGCAAATTTTGCTAAGGAAGCGGGAACAACTAGAAAGTGACCGTGGGGCCCTGTCAGGCTACACCCTCGTTTGGTGTAAATGTTGGACATCTCCCCGTGACTCCATCTAGCGCACATCCTTGAGCGGAACCACATAAAGTAAAATCTGGACATATTCCCAAGTACCTCACATATATCGGGAATCCCCTTTTCCCCTGATTTAGTCATCCTAAATAATCCTAAAACTGACCAAGTACACTGCAAAACATTTACAATTTCAGCAGCACATTATTTGGTGACTACATTTTGGCACTGGTTATTTTGCAACTATACTATTTTGTTCAAATCATTAATGTTGTGAATGTTGTTTTATCTTTATGCTGTTGAACTTAATCATTTTATATTGCAGTATCTTGTTTAGTATTTGTGTCATCTTTAACTCCTAAAAAACAACCCCATCCGAACTAATAAACAATTAACTTAAAGAGCCTTAGCAACTTTTTCTCGTAGGGTCCACTCCCCTTGGCTTCGTTAGGAGTCAGCCTAAACGGAGGATTCAGGATCAGGTGACAGCACCTGACTGGAGACTTGCCCCCAAGGACACACCGAATGGCTTGAAGATTTTTGCCACATTACCTAGGTGTGCTTCCGCCCGCGAATTGGTTGCTACCAAATAAAGAACCCCCAAAATAGCAGTCTTCTACAACTCTGCAGTCTTCTCTCCCTCTTGCGCACTTGATTAGCAGTCTTGAGCGAATTGGTTGCTTGTCCAAATGAGGAGGGCGCCATCTTTATTTATACTGGTTTTCTGTCTGACTTTTTCACTGGGGCCAACTTGTCAATTCTGCCTGGGCCGACTTTTCATTTGGGTGACTGGGCTGACTTTCCTGGGGCAGTTTTACCCTGTGTTTCCTGTGGAGCTGACTTAGCTAGTGAGGATACCTCACGTAGCTACAAACATCAACATTAGGAGGTCTCCCACTTGCTGACTTGCTGTGATAATTGTTTGTGTGTATATTTAGTCCTTCAGGTTTTCGAACTCTTATATTGTTCTGTGCTATTTTTAAAAAAACTTTAGGGTACTATTGAACATGGATAATGTACATCTCTTTATTGGGAGTGTGTTTGAGTTATTAATCGATGCTGCAAGCATGGTTTTCATGGTGGAAGCATCTCTACTGAGGTACCAAGTATTGGATCCCAGTATTCAGATTTACATGTGCGAATAATTCATTGATTTTTAATTTTTAATTATATTAACCTGTTTCTTCACATTAATTAAACTCTCGTGATAAGTAGGTTTCACTTATTTATTTTAGAAGACAGCCATGGTTCTAAGACACCATTCTTCTGTAACTCTTCTCAAATTGGATTGGAGATGTAAGGCAACCGCTCTCATTTTTCTGCTTAAGAATATTCAGTGTCTTCCAGTATCTTAGTGAACTGCTTTCACTGTTTAGTCTGCAATGTTTTAATAAGTCTTTTTGTTTTTTGTTTTTCTATCTTCTTATTTGAATGGTTTCTCTAGTATTCTTTTCTAAACTGAATTGAAATATTTTTCTACTGGAACTAGTTTGGTTCATTTGGAAAAAGTGTACCTTTTGCCTCAGCAATGCGTAAGTTTATGTGATAAACTAACGGCTAGATTTGACTGTAGATTAACATGTACGGGCCTTGCATGCACATTATATATTGTTATTCTGTTTGTTACATTTCTTCTAAGTTTTAAATGTTGGAAGTGTCTTTTCCTTTATGTTTTTCCATTACCAATTATTTTGCTCGCAAACTTATGATTCACTAACTGATTGTCTGGCTTGACAGATGGGCAATACATTGCCACTGTGTCACATGATCGTACCATAAAACTTTGGTCCAGCAAAAACAATGGCAATACTAATGATATGAATATTGGTTGACATTATTATAGGTAATGCTGTTAGCCTTGATTGCACATTTTGTATTGTTATTCCGTTTGTTAACTTGATTTTTAATTTTAAACCTGGTAAGCATCTATTCTTTGATGTATTGTCATTGCCGATAATTTGCTTGCAAACACATGAATCACTAACTGTTTGTCTTGCTTGACAGATGGGCGATTTATTTCCACCATGTAAAAATGATCGTTCTATAAAACTTTGGTCCAGCAAAAGCATTAGCAAGGCTAATGATATGCAGATTCGTTGACATCATGATGGGTAGTGCTATTATGTTGTCTTTCTGTGTGTGATGCGAGTGAAATTTGTTGCCGTCTTTCTGTGTGTGATGCGAGTGAAATTTGTTGCCGTCTTCGCAGTATTCAAAACAAAACATTGATGCAAATGTTGCTGTCCAACGTTTGCAATGCTTAAATGAGAACATAATTTTTGCTGAGATATCCATGACATATATATGATGAGCGTGCAGTCAGGCTTCACTTTCAGTCTTTGCTTCTGCTACTCAGTTCATAAAATTTTGTAAAGGGAAAGGACAACACATGACTGGGCAGGATCTTAAAATATGACGCAGAACGTTTCTTAATGAATGCCTCCTGTATTTTATACAAATTGTGTGCAACAGCAAAGATGCAAATTCACTGAACGAATGGGTTTAAGGAATTTTTTTAAGGATATATACTGGGTTTAAGGAAATTTTTTAAGGATCCATACTTATCTCATCATACTTATCTCAAAGTGTAGAAAAGTGTAGAAACCTTGGTGAATCATGGAAAAATTTAGTATGTAAATTTTTCCGTGTCTTAAGCACTATTGAATACCTAAAATATGGAAAATTCAATTTTGACCCTACTTAGTGGGATAGGGATTCATGATTGGCCCAAAAATGGCCCTTACAAGCCCATAGCTCTGTTTTTCCACCCTATAAAACAACAAAAATAATGAAAACACATAATGATAAATTCATATCAACATGTGAGTTCAAATTGTCACCTTTTGAGATAATGTTTCCACATATGTAACACAAAAATAATGAAAACATATAATGATAAATTCATATCAACATGTGAGTTCAAATTGTCACCTTTTGAGATAATGTTTCCACATATGTAACACATGTATGATTGGTACTGTTGCAACTTGTTTTCACACATAAGTGACAAAATCCTAATCCACTAATGCTACAACAACAACTTCGGATTATAAATGCCACTGTCACCGATAATGAATATTCTCTCGTTTTAGGCTTGTTCAAGGCCAAAGGTTGCTTCCCTAAAGGTTCTTGGATTTAAAGTTTGTGAGAGCAAAAGGGAAAGATCTTAAGATTTAAACTTGTTTTGAAAGGGAAAGATCTTAAGATTTAAACTTGTTTTGAGATAGATGTGTGTTTTGTATTAAGTTAAATCCCATTCAAATGCTTACTCCATAAAAATGTGCAACCGAACTAATAAAATAAACATCTTTAAAAAATGAATAAGGTTTATTTATAAAGAAAGAACATCCATGGACATTAAGTGAAATAAATTTATGAACTTTAAACTACCAACAAAACACAATGTTATAGCATCTAGATTTAAATTTAAATATTGGCTTATGGTCAAAATCCATTACACAAATAAAATTATCCAATGGTGTCAAGTTATACTTATTACTTTATGAAATTGTTATTGAATGAGACCCTTTTGGAGAGAGTGAAATCTCTAAAAAAAAAATGTGTCATTCAATTTATAAAGTATCCAATTAAGTTGCAGTGATTAAATCACTTCAACAAAAATGGCTTAGATTTTTAGTGAAATTTTATCTCACAAACTTATGTTTAATTAGTTAAGTGTATTGCCATATGATTCATGAGCAATATACGTATAAGAATGATGTGATGCAAATAAAATCAGCATAAATCCATCTTACAAAAGATCCACCAAGTGTCGAGATGGATCGAATCTCTCTACTGCAAACTCTTCTTCAACATTTGCACTCTTCAAACCAAGTGTGATGCAATGTTTATGATTTTAATTAATATAATTTGTGTACTTTTATATATAGGCTTTTTAAATGTTTCAAGTCTAATTTGAGTTGACATGTTATTTTTTATATTATTATTTTATTATTATAAATGACACATGTCAACTCCACGATGAACACGGAAGGAGCTAGACATCCCCATACTGGTCTGTAGAATGCGCCTCTTCACCACAACGAGAGGGATCCAATATCTCGAGTTGCAAACTCTTCTTCAACATTTGCACTTTTCAAATCAAGTATGTAATGCAATGATTATGGCTTTAATTAATCTAATTTGTGTACTTTTATATATTTGGCTTTCAAAATGTTTTTAATCTAATTTGAGTTGACATGTTATTTTTTATAAAGAACATTTGTCAACTCCACTATGAATACGGAAGGAGTTACACATCCCCCTATTGAGTTGTAGAATGCACAGAATGTGCCTCTTCGGCACAATTAGTGAATCATTTGCACATATTTAATAATTTCCAGAATGCTAGTGACTAAAAGATTATGAAACATGCATTCAATAAGCAACATGAATTAAAAAAATTGTGTAATTGCTTAAAATAATGTTGTGAGATATAACCGTTAAGTTATTCATGCGATTAACACTATGATAAAAGCTGTCTGCTCAACAATATTATAGGATGACATGATAATCATAAAAAAATCAGAAGTCAAAATTTTTAGTGAACCAACAATTTAATGAAATTATTACTGAAATCTAAAATTATTTGTGACACAAAAATATCCAGAATTATTTTGTTGTTATCTTAATGATTTTTAAGCAAAAAACATGGAAAAGATCATGAAAATTTAGATGTTCAATCAGAAAATTTTCTCAAAAAAATATAAAAGCATGAAATATAAATTTCTAGATGTTAGATCATCACAAAATTAATGTTCAGAATTGCTTATTTTGTAGAAATAAAATTCCAGAATTGAAATTTCTAATATATGTGACATTGAATCAGTTAAAACATTGTCAAAAATCAGGTTTAAATGCTTCGAAATTATCCTAGTGTGTTCTAGCAAATAAAATCCTTATTAAAGACAAATTCAGATGTGACAAAAAGTTACAGAAAGCAGAGAGCAACCAACAACTTAATTTTTTTTTTTTTACAGTAACGGCTAAGAGCTTTGTGTTAAAAAAAGGACTTACAAAAAGTTTAGGAAGACTGTACCCAACAAAAAGAGGGCTGTAGGCACCTCATACCCAATCTTTGAAGTTCATACATAGCTGATATTTTTGCATACATAGAAAATAAACAGACTTTCATAACTGCCGATTACATAAAAAAGACATAATATAAGAAACAACAGAGATTCTTCATGGGTAAGCTAGAACAGAGATCACATGGCGTTGGGATGGTGAGCCTTGACCTTGCTTCCTTCTTCCATGCCAAGGATTGCAGCTGGACTATTGCTCTTGCTGGTTCTGATGCAGTTCACTTTAGCTTCCACTATCCTTAGACGACTGTGCATAGACCTAATTTTGCCAATCAAACCTTCATAGTAATCCTTCATCTTGTTGCTATTGTTTCTGAGGTCAGAATTTGAAATCTGGACGAAGGTGGCAAGGTGGGAGAGGGCCTTCTTCATATCCCCGTTTTCCCCTCTCAGCCAGCCAACCTGGGATTCAATATCTTGCAAGTGAGAGAGCACGCCAGGAGAGGGACTACTAGGCCCAATGGGAGAGTCCAGATTCACAACTCCATCAATTTCCCCCGCCTGAGTTCAAAGTTTGTCGTTACCCGTGTCCTCTGAGCTACCACGTGCTTTTTGCAGAGAGCCACCCTGAATATGACAGGTACCAGCGTCGACAGGGCACCATTTCTTTCCAAAGTCCTGCTCGGAGCCAAAATGAACGCCATTCGCAGTGGTCCTGTAGTTCTGCCCCTGACTGGCATCCAGCGAGGACCAATTCCTACCTGTCTCAACAGTTTTTGGATGCCCACACCGAACATGCTTTGCCTGAATACTGTGCGGCCCTTGAACCTCATTTCCACCATTTTCGTGACCCTGCATCACCTCCAGGGCAGAGAGGTATCTCTTTAGCGCAACATCTCCCGAATTCAGTTGAATGTTGGTCCTGTAGCGACGACATTTTAGTGCCGGGAGGCAAAGGCTACCATCGTTCCCACATTCCATGCTGCAATGAGAAAACATGGAGCGTCAA
Source organism: Larix kaempferi (assembly GCA_027924585.1). NCBI lineage: Eukaryota > Viridiplantae > Streptophyta > Pinopsida > Pinales > Pinaceae > Larix > Larix kaempferi. The sequence goes on along the minus strand of BSBM01000931.1, from coordinate 17,796,095 downwards.
ATAATGCAGAGAGGGTAAGGTTGAGTGAGGACGGGGCCATCACCCTGCTCCTTGAAATAGATGCTGCCCTATCACCTGCCCGCATTGAAGTCTCACATGCAGGACAGGTGGAGTCAGGCTGGGAGCGCCGTCGAGAGTGCCATAGGGATTCGTGAGTAGATCCCAGGTAGATATGGACGCAAACACGGAGAATGTTTGACTTCGTTGTGGCCCAATGAAACATAAGGTGGAATTTAAGAATGCTTGATGATCTAGGGTGACTCATGAGACTATGGAACCCATTCATTTGCAAAGTGTTGTCCATTTCTAACCACAAGACCGCGGTTTAACCCAACTTCGGTATTTGCCATGGAGTTAGCATGTTGATTGTTGTTTCTCAGGATGTGATAGAGGGAGATAGATCTTAGGTATTTAATCTTGAGGAAGAAGTGGAAGTGGTACTTGGAGGAGGGTTTACGGATGTTTTTGGCTAAGGCCCTTGCTTCTTTAATCATCAGGAGAGAGTCACCAATAGCTATTAGGTCCTGAACATTATTTTTCTTAGCTATATCAATCCCTTTGATCAGGGAAAGCCACTCCGCATCGTTGTTCGTCTGCCTTCCAATCCCCCATGCGTAGTCAGTCAGTTTGTTTCCTTCAGAGTCTAGAAGAACTCCCCCCATACCTGCCAACCCAGAACTTAAAAAAATTAAAATTAACCATAGAAAATTTAAAGAATATTTATTTAACACCTAAACTAAATCTAGAAAACTTAGAAATACTTTTGGGAATTTGGTTTTATTTTTTTTGGAATTTTAAACTCCTTTGATCATTGTTTGTATGTGCTTGAAAACAACCCTTGCAAAACATGCCTAATTCCTATAGAAGCAATTGATTATAACTCATTAGAAATATCAAGGAAGGGTAGTTTTGCATATACCTTCAGTCAATCTATCTATCTCATATCCTGGTCAATGCCACCTATTAAGTACCCCTCCTACAATGTCTAATACCTCAAACACGCAACATGAAAAACATATGATAAACTATGGAGCACCACTTCTCTTCTAAGAACGAGACAAATTAATTTGACAATGATAAAATAAAATAAGCTATTTCAATTAATATCTTCAAGTTGAATTCATGTGAAGTCACTAAGAGAACAAGTGCCAAAGGAAAATAGATGATGGTATTATACTTCAAGACCAACATCAACAAATGATAAGTGAGGAGTGAGTTTATTTTATAGGAAACTGACTCAACTAGCTTCACAACAAATAAATAAAAAAACGTTTAAAACCTTAGATTTAACATAGGGAATCATCAAGATATGGTAAAAAATGATATAATGATGTCAACCCCTAACAAATTTCTCAATGAGATGGGCACACCAACTATACATGGTAAAACAATAGCTAAACAATCCTAAATGGTCCCAAGAAGAGAGGGTACTCCTCAAAACCATGTGTGGAAAACCATCAACTATGAAATAAAACCACAATACTACTCCAAAAGTGAGGGTGCTCCCCAAGAATATGTCCACAAACCAACTAAGCACAACAACTTACCCAAATACCTATGGTGCCTCAAGGGAAATGATGAAATCCTCAACATACAAGCTCGAAAACCAAGGGCATGTAATAGCAGAAGTGCTGTATGACATACATATTCTGTAATTGAATGGATAATGTATTTATTGAAAATGAATTATAAGATAATACAATACCTTCATGACGGTTTACCTATATAGGCATTGACTCGTCATGAAGGTGAACAAGTATGTCTCTTGAACTTCCATTAATTATTAATTATATTCGTTAATTGTTATTTACTTATATTCTTTATTATTCTTTATTATATAATATGAGTTTTGATTTATATTTGTTACATTGCCACTCCCTTAAGGTGTTGATGAAATTGTCATTGATGCCAACATGGACTTGCAATGGCCCCACAGGTTGTCATTGATGCCACCAAGTCCCACTTGCAGTGCGTTGGACCCCTTACAAAGTGGGTTTGAGCCTTGGACCCCTTACAGAGTGGGTTTGTGCCTTGAAGCACCTTTTACCCAGTTGACAAGGTCCTTGAACCCACAAGATTGGATCTTGGAGCCACCACCTTGTTGACAATGCTGAAGACCCTGCTGATGATGCTGAAGACCCTCGAGATTGTGCTGAAGCCCTTGTGAACGACGAAGAAGCCCTTGATGGGTTGAAGAAGCATTAATGACCCATTATGTGTTCATTAATGCTTTGACGGGGTCATGGTACCCTAGGAGAAGGTTTGACAACCCCACAGGTGATGTGATGATGGATCTTGACCCTTGGAGGTCCTCTTATGTGGTTGAGGTGGTTGAAGAAGTCCATGAAGCCTCTTGCTTGATGAAGAATCCCTTGAAGAAGTCCTTGGACCCACACTAGGTGATCATGTTATTGTTGAAGCTTGATGGTCAAGAAATCCTTGGAACCCTTCACCCATGGGCCCTTGATACCCTTGTGGGAGCATGATTCCTTTGACAAAACACTTAATGATAAAAGCTTTGAAGTCTTGTTTGAGAAGCCCTTACAAGTGTCCTCACATCCTTGCATGTGATGGAGCTTGGCATATACACTCTTTGTGATGATATGCATCCTTGAATATTCCTTGTGGTCATGAATGTACTTATGAAGGTAACTTGAGCCCATTGCTTGTGCCTGACAACTCGTGAAGCCAATACATGTTGATGTTGTCCTTGATGGAGGTTGAAGCCCAATGCATTTGGATGAAGACATGGAAAAACACACCTTGAAGCTCTTGAATAAAATAAGCTTTGCCTAATGGAGTTCATGGAACCTATGATGTAAAATTTAAATCTTTGATAATCATTGTGTTTTTGAAGAGGTTTCCAACATAGTAAGGTTGTGTTGATGACAATATTCCCCCACAAGCAAAAAGATGAAGCCTAAAAGCATCCCTATTTCCTTTGCTAATGGAGATTTGAATTATATATTTTGTAATTTGAAATTCACTTGAGGAAAGTCAGCCCAGCTGTCATAAAACTAATGAAAAGGCTGTTTAAAATATATATTTTTATATAGCAAGTTGGCTCAACAAAAATCAACGTTGAACCTATATAAATACACCTTCAAACCTCATTTAAACTTGAAAAACACAGCTCTGATTTTCGACCAGCTCTGGGGAATTTCGGGTACACAATCTGAGGCAAATTTTGACAGTCTGAGGCGGCGAATTTTGATAGTCTGAGGCAATGAATTTTAGGAGAAAAAAACTTGTTTGAAGGATTGTTTTTCCCTAAGAAAATATCATCTTCCTAAGGAGAGAAACAAGGCACCAACATCAACATACTAATCTTGTTTTTGGGGCTTAAAAATCACCTCTTCAATCAGTTCTTTGGGGCAGCAGCAACAGTGGGACAATGATACTTTTTGGAGCATAACTAAATGCACTTTGATGTGCTTAACAAGCTCTAATTGACTAAGAAAACTCAGCCTGCTAAGAAGTGGGTTTAGATAAGATGAATTGGATATAGCTCTGAGATTTTCAGGTGAAGAGAATCCACTGTAGCATCCGCAGTGGTATTGTGAAGATTTTAAAGTTTTCTTGGCTTTTGAATTTCGGGTGAAGAATGGACTGTGATAGCCACAAGTCAGATTTCAGTAATTTTTTTTTTTCGGTGTTCCTCTCTTTTTGGTTTTAGGGTCTCTCTCTCAGCATCTACACAGTCCAAGTTCTTTTCAATAGCATACATCCACAGTCAACATAAATTCGGGCTAGCCACAGTGAGCATGCATCTTGGGTTACCTTGGCTGACAATGTTTAAGGTTGATTTTTGGTCTAAACTCAAGTCACTTACAACTAGGTTATCTTAAGCAATCCAAATTTGTGTACAGTCTTGAAGCTATCCAAAGTTTGCGCAATTGATCCATTAATGATGACATCTGAAGACAATTGAGTTGTTGTGAAAATATAACTAGTATCCAGTGCTATGATGGTGTTGAATTGACTTAGCTTGACAAGCTGTGGTTGACAAGAAGTCTGCTTTGACTGAGTATTTGAAAGTTGGTTGAATCTGCAACCTAAATAACTATAAGTGCTGAAGTTGTCCTGATATGGTTTGAAAAATAGGATTGACAATGGTCAAGTGATAGAGATAAGTTGATTTTGTTTGAAGTCTTCTACAGTAGACTAACACAGCCCTGGTGTGGAGTCTAAAAGTTGTTATATGCACAGCTTATGAAAGGTAAGATCACTGCATATTATGGTGATGCATAATGATGCATACTTGATGCTTACCTTATGATGATGATGATGTTGCATACCTTGTACACTATTGATGATGCCTTGTACACTATGATGATGCTTTGATGATGCATACCCGATGATAAGTGAGAGCAGTAGTAACTATGATATACATGAGTAGATGACCAGCAGTGTTGAGCAAATTGACAAGCAAAGAGTGATGAGTAGAGATTGACCAGCAGTATGGATGAACATAAGTGAATGAGCAGAGGTTGATGAGCAGTTGGATGCAGCAGATGATTGATTGATCATGAAAGTATTGCAAGCAGTGTCTTGCTAGTACTCTTGAGGATTGGATTCTTCAACCCTTTCTCAGTTGGAGTTGAGAAGACCAGGATGGGTCCTGTTATAAGAGTTGGTGCTCTTCTTATCAGTTTGTGCTGATTGTAATCGCGAAGATTGTAGTATTCCGTTGTACATCATATGAAAATATAAATAAAGTTTACTATACAAATACTGTCTTGTGATGTGTTTGATTCTATGTTGATAACATGCTTATGATTCATTGTTGGTTAGTGAATGAATGCTTATGTAATGATGATGTACTTAGTAGCATGATGCATTGATGAACTTTGCTTGATTGATAGAAGTGTAAAAAGGAGTTAAACTGCTTACACACTAATTCACCCCCCTCTCAGTGTGACCATCGTGTCCAACATAAGGCATGCTTTGTCCTCAAAGCATAATAAATTGGGTTCTCGCTGTTTGACCATGCTTCTATGGTGGTGCCATATTTGACTTTCTCTACCTTTAGGAGTTTGCTGGAGATTCCAATTTGAGAGTTTGCAAGATTCCTTTACAGTTTGTGCATCGTATCTTGAAGTGTTTTGAGTTGGGTTTTTAACATAGGCTCTTGTTGCTTCTTGGATGTAAACATGTTTTGTTGTTCCATGTTTTCCGGAGCTTCTTCCCTCCTTCCTTGTTGATTCACTTATTTTTCCTTGAGGATCGAACCTTCATTTCCATATAATTTATAATGTTTACCATGAAGGTGGAATTCCATGTACTGTTCTTTGAGATTGGTGGAATAATTGCCCAACTGCATCAACCATTCCACACCTAGCACCATGTCCATCCCATCAAGTGGTAGTGCATAAAATATCGATTTGATTTCTAGGTCTTGTATTTGAACATACATTTTATAACATCTTCCCTTGTTGATAATGTGATGTCCATCCGCGACCTTAATAGTGAGATCCCTTGTGGGGTACGCAAAAAGGTTTAACTCTTTAGCTACATTTATTTCTACATAGTTATGCGTGCTACTAGAATCTACAAGGATTGTTAGTTCCTTGTTTTTAACAATCCCCATAAACTTTAGTGTCTTGGGCTATGAGTTTTTGGTCTTAATTGTAGACAAAATCATCGTTTTTTCTGCCTCTTTTCTTGGAACCTTCACCCCATTAATATTCCTACGATGAGGAGGGATATATTTCATAGTTACTTGTTTTATTTTTTTGGGCATCTTCTCCTTGTGGCAATTTATCATCACTATTATTCGATCATGTGCATGAAATTGATGACAGTGATACTTTTTGCGATGATTCGTCACTATCCGAATCTGAATTGTAGGCTACAACATTTTCATTTTCTAGATTTGCGATTTCTACTTGTTTCCCATTCTCTATTTGATAGTAGTGTAATGATGCATTTTCACATCTATGCCCTGGAGTCCAATGTCTCCCACATTTACGATAGGGTTGTCCTTTTTGGATTTTTCTGAATGGTCATATTTGTTGTTATCTCTTGACGTGCTATAATTGGATGATTTTGTCATAATAGTAGCCCCATGTTGAGTATTGATCTTTCTTTCGATTATTTTCGCCATGATTTTGGCCTCCACCAAATTCCTTGGTCTTGAAAGTTTTGATTCGTTAATGGATAATGACCTTCAAACTTGAAATATATAGTCTTAGCAATTGATCATCCGTAAGGTCAAGGAATCTTATAGCTAGGAATTCCCATTCATGGGTATCTTCATTCACTGTCCCTGTTTGTTACAAGTGAGTGAACCTTGTAAAAGTGTTGTCTTCTTCATCATTGTGAAATCGCTTAAGGAAGTCTTCTGTGAACATTTGCCAATTTATGGAAAACCCATTGGTTTTCTTAGACCACCATGTAAACCATTAATACACATCACCTTCTAAATATAAGGATGCCATTGATATTTTTTCTAGTTCATTAGTAGCTAGGTTCATAGCTAGGACCCATTCCATTTTATTGACCCATGCGATAACTTTCCAATTGTCTTGTTATGATGGTACCAACACCAACGTACCTGCAGAGGTTCCCCAGAGAGAGGGTGTCTTTTTTTTGACAAAGAGGGGTGTTTATCCAACTCATTCTGAGGTAGGGGCATGGCCATACCCTCTGTTTTATCCTTTGGAAGTGTTATGTCTTTGTGGCATCATTGACTGCCTCACGAAAGGGTTTGAAACTCTGAGGTTGGTGCCTGGGGCTTCCAGGGGTGGATCACTGGGTCACATGACCTCAACCCTATTTCAGCACTCCAGCGACAGTTGTTTTAGCACTGAGACACGCTCTTATATTCTAGAGTACCTCCAACACCCTCCTGGTCCTCCAGTTCAGCAGCGCCCTCCCTCTGGGTACTCCTTCAGAGGATGATGCCATCCTCCCGGGCAGACTGTTTTCTTGTTGAAAAGGGGGGTGTTGAGAGTTTTCATCACTGTTGGGGTTAGTTGGGGCATGACGACCCCCCCTGCACAGTCTGGCCTTCAGTTTCATCAAAATTGGCCTTCTTTAGCATATTTTAGAACCTAGGGGAAAAATACCCCAAGTAGCCTACTATAGGCCATCTCGAGATTATTTTATATTATTTTTGTTATATTTTTAAGTTGACATTTTAAAATATTAAATTGACCTTATTTTGTGTAAAAGTGAGTGTGAGATAATATAAATTCAATCTCCTCACTTCATTTTCATCATCAACTTTTGAGATAAATCATTATGTATGCTATTTCCCTAACTAGGGCTCTTTGAAGGGATGCACTCTCATTATGTCTGCTATTTCCATTACTAAGGCGAGGCTAGAGTTGTTTTCTTAACACATACACTTGGAGGTATCTATACTTTTGGTTTGATGTCTCTAGGTCAATTTGTATGAAAGTGATGCTTGTTAGGGTTGAATGGAATCCATTGTTGCTTCATTTTGTCTTGATTTGCATTTCATTTTTGTCATTGATCATCATTGCATTCAAGCTTGAGCTTTAGGTCTTCAAGTCTTACTTAAGCTAGGCTTCCTCTACGAATCCTAGATATTGTGGAGGTGAGCCCTAGTTTGCTAAGCTTGCCAAGTACCATCTCAAGGAGGGTTGCTCCTCTCATTGATGCCCTAGGTTTGGTGAATAGTTGTCTTTTGAAACCTTAGGTTGCTCTCTCTACCTTTTAACCTAAAATATGCGTTTTGTACATTTGTAATTATTATTTAGGGTTAAAATTTTGCATTTCCATTGTAGAATTAGGGTTAGAATTAGGTCTACAATTTTATGATAAAAACCCTAAAAATTTAAAAATTATTTTTTGAATTTTTTGGCTTCCCTAAAATTTCGGCCCTTCCTCCTATAATTTCGGCCCGCCGTATTTGTCCCTAAAAACCCTAGGGCGAAATTTTAGCAGCCCTAAAAATCCCAAAATGATCAAAAAATCCCTAAAAAGCCCTAATTTCTGAGTTTTGTTTGTCTTGTAAATATTATGTTAAATTATTTGATTTTCTGAGTTAGTAGTTCGTTAAATTAGTGTTAAAACTAATCCTAAAAACTCCTAAATCTGTGTTTTAAGTCCTATTTGACTGCATAAAATCCAGTTGCTTCCCTCGCTGCTCCTTTCTCCACCTCAGCCTTTGCATGCTCCACCCATCGATGGCCACTTACCTTCCCATTGCTCCCTTCGCTACTCCCCCTTCCAAGATCTCTCCCTTCCTACCATCGAACCCGTTCTCCACTTCCCATCATTCTTCCTCGCTGCCCTACCTATCCCTCTTTCTCCATCACCGAACCTTCCTTCACCCTTTACACAGTTCTTCCCTATGGGTAGCCCTTGTGTGCCCTAATCCTTGCCCTAATACGTGTAACACACACTCAGAAACATAACAAAGGTAAATTTCAGTTTTAAAATTAATAACAAGGCTCATTCAAGGAATATAAATCGTCATAACTAAACATGTTATATGCTGTTACATTTTACATACATGCCTGTCAGTGACATTTGATTTAAGTTATTATGGCATTTGTGTGCTCTCCTATGGTTAAAGGTGATTATAGGAAAGTGATATAGGATGCAAACTTGTCTAACTGTGGTCACTTTTCAGATCTGAAGTTGCATTAAATTATATTATTGTTGGCATCTTAAATTACTGTGTTGGATTGACATTTATTGGGAGATGTTAGAGCTGGTATACATACTAAAACATAGTACTGGTTAATGGTGAATTAGACTAATACCTCATTGTTAACGATGATCTGATTTTCTGTGGTTATCCACTGTGTAAACTCAAAACACAGATTTCTATTACAGATTGGTAAGCCTAATCAGTTTAATGAACATATTTTGGATACTACATTTGATACATATTGATTGATGAATGACACCTATTAAATGATATTAGTCTACATTGCTGACGCATATTTGCACTGGTGGACAGTCTCTTGCATTCCATTTATGATTGGCTATAATTGCATCCAAATACATAATATTGACAACAATCACTAAACACTTGGTTATTGGTTGAAGTAGGTTGGCAATATAGTCTTTTGATCCAATATTGATTATTACATTACATGTGCACATGTTTTTATATTTCATTGAATGATCTAAGTGTATTATTAATATTGATTCTCATCATATATTTTGCACTCACTAGCATTGATCATAATATTATTGACTCCATTTTGGCACTAGTCTAACCATAATATTGCATAGAATACAGTTGGTTGGTTGTTCTAGTGTTTTACAAGATTCCATAAGGATACTTTTCCTTGAAGGTTTCGACTTCCGAAGAAGTTAGAATGGTGACCGAGGTGACATTGGGTCACTTTTCTTATATGTGCTTACTGGGAATTAGCCTTGCTAATTTTCTCGGTAACAATTTTGGCATTGTTGTCGGGGACGTTTCATAAATCAAAGAGGTTTATCCGGAGTCATTGATATCATGGAAAAATGACATTTGGTAAGAAGAATGAGGTGAGTCTTTGATTGGTATTTTGAAAATATTGTTGAGGATTAATCTTACATATCTTACCTGGCGACTCCACTCATTAAAGCGACTCCACTGGTCGATTCCGAACTCAGTCCCGATCATCTCAGGTACACCCTTGTTTTTGGTTCTTTGTGAGATTTGTTAAGCTAACTTTGCAGGTCTCTCGTGACGGCTCCTACTGAAGAAAAATAACATAAGTACTCTACAAAGACAAGGAAATTGGGTGACATGGCTTATTCTTGTAAAGAAGATGTTCCATTTGAATTTAAGTATCATTATTATCCTACAGATGCAAAAAATGAGATAGCTTTTGCTCCTCTTGATTTGTCAAAATTTCCTAGGCATTCTGATGAGCTACCAGATATTTTTTGGCACCCATTCAATTGTAGTCATGGTAAGGCTTGGGACCATGTTCAATGGTTTATGACGATGGCTGAATAAAATCGCTTCAAAAAGGAAGAAAGCCTTTACATGTGAACATTTATTCATCACCTGGGAGGAAATCCTCTTGCTTGGTTCGTGGGCTTAGAAAAACAACAAAATCATTGTTCACAGAATTGATATAAGCCTTCTGTAGCTATTGGGATCTTGAGCACCATGATAGATGGATGCCTTATGTTGAAGATGCAAGGAACATGTTTGGTAAATAAATCCATGAAGACCAATTCTCAGAAGTTTTACTTGAAGCAACTATTGTTCAGGACTAGGAAAATGAAGTAATTACAGAAGATGGAGAACAAGAGGCCTCAGTTGAAGAAATTGAAGAATGTATAGAAATGGTAAGTGCTCCATATCCTTAAGTTATAGTTTCTTATGATATGTTGGCTCTCTTGGAAGAAAGTTATAGGTATGCGAAAAACAATGATTATTGGAAGTTCATTGGCCCACCAATGTACAATTCTTCAAGGCCCTGCAGCATTATAATAGACCGTCCCTCGAGAATATATATGGATGAAGAAGCATGCTCTGCCTTCAATGAAGAATGGATCAATCATTTTTCTTTGCTAAAATATGCAATGGTGCAAAATGTGGTGCTTGTTGACGATGCTCATGTGCAAAATTTCTCCAGTGTCTCTCAGTTCATGGTATTCCCCAATAAACTACATTCTACAAGAATTGTTCAACCCTTTTTTCCTAGTATTAGTAAGTGGTCAACGATGTTTTCCAATAAATGCAATACAAGTATGTGGACAGGTATGATTTTCTTTTCATATTATCATGATTTATATTGTTTATATTTTCATTTGAAATATGAAGGATTGAATTATGTAGTTGGAAATTTAAGAGTAATAAAAATCATTAGGAATACTAACACGATAATTATAAAGAAGAGCAATATGCATGTATTTCCAAGGGATTGTCCAAATAGGTTACAACTGATATGTGAAGATTCACAAGGTCCACCTCCACAAATGTTTTTTCAAATGGACAATCCAACAATATTCAAGCAAGATTTTTCCTCAATGCCAATATATCGTTAAGCTGGTCCATACATTAGTTTGGTGGAAGCTTGGGTAAATGGTGCTTGTAAAAGACATTTATCTCCATGTCAACAGTATTTCAGCTCCTAGATTCCCGTAGCCACCCAATCCTCATATTTCATGGTGAATACCTTGGTATGTATTTGTTTTGTGATCGATTAGGTTTTATCATGGAATTTAGCCAAAGACAAACGTAAGAAAACATTTATGAATTAATTACTCAAATGGTTACATTGGTGGTATGATTTTACCTAGTCCTTTATGCTTCTTATGTTTAGCATAGGTAGAATTAGTTAGGAATATATTTTTACCATGCATTTCATTTGACGTTCTTCATGTTGTCATAGGTTAGTCGTTTTTTTTTGCATTTATTGAGCTTTATTTGGCGAGCAAGGCAGGACGGAAGTGTCCGCCTCTGGGTATTTTGATGTCCTGGATCATTTGATATGTGTGTAGGTCTACAGGTATCCAGATGATTATTGGATTCTTGAGCACCCTCAGGAGGAGTACTCATCCCACAATTGGAGCCAATGTTACGATGGTACCAGCACCAACGTACCTGTAGAGGTTCCCTAGGGAGAGGGTGTCTTTTTTTTGACTAGGAGGGGTGTTTATTCAGGTCATTCTAAGTTAGGGGCATGGCTAGACCCTCTGGTTTCTCCTTTGGAAGTGCTATGGATTTGTGGCATCGCTGACTGCCTCACGAAAGGGTTTGAAACCTTGAGGTTGGTGTCCGGGGCTTCCAGGGGTGGATCATTGGGTCACATGAACTCGACCCTGTTTCAACACTCCAGTGGCAGTTGTTTTAGGACTGAGACACGCTCTTATATTCCAGAGTACCTCCAGCACCCTCCTGGTCCTCCAGTTCAAGAGTGTCCTCCCTCTGGGCCCTCCTTCAGAGGATGAAGCCATCCTCCTGGGCAGATTGTTTCCTTGATAAAAATGGGGGGCGTTGAGGGTTTTCATCATTGTTGGGGTTAGTTGGGGCATGAAAACCCCCCTGCACAGTCTGGCCTTCAGTTTCGTCAAAATTGGCCTTGTGAAGCATATTTTTGCACCTAGGGGGAAAAATACCCCAGGTAGCCTACTATAGGCCATCTTTAGATTATTTTATATTATTTTTGTTATATATATTTAAGTTGAAATTTTTAAATATTAAATTGACCTTATTTTGTGTAGAAGTGAGTGTGAGATCATATAAAATTATCCTCACTTCATTTTCATCATCAACTTTTGGGATAAATCATTATGTCTGCTATTTTCCCTAACAAGGGCTCTTTGAAGGGATGCACTCTCCTTAATGAAGGTTATTTTGCAAGTTTGAAGCTTTTCTTGGAAGTTTTACTATTTTTCATGCCATTGCTAAGGTGAGGCTAGATTTTTTTTCTTAACACTTGCACTTGGAGGTATCTATACTTTTGGTCTGATGTCTCTAGGCCAATTTGTATGAAAGTGATGTTTGTTAGGGTTGAATGGAAACCATTGTTGCTTCATTTTGTCTTGATTGCATTTCATTTTTGTCATTCATCATCATTGCATTCAAGCTTGAGATTTAGGTCTTCAAGTCTTTCTTAAGCTAGGATTCCTCTACGAATCCTAGAGATTGTGGAGGTGAGCCCTAGTTTGCTAAGCTTGCCAAGTACCATCTCAAGGAGGGTTGCTCCTCTCATTGATGCCCTAGGTTTGGTGAATAATTGTCTTTTGAAACCCTACGTTTCTCTCTCTACTTTTTAACCTAAAATATGAGTTTTGTAAATTTGTAATTATTATTTAGGGTTAAAATTTTGCATTTCCATGGTAGAATTAGGGTTAGAATTAGGTCTGCAATTTTATGATAAAAACCCTACAAATTTTAAAATTATTTTTTTTGCATTTTTTGGCCTCCGTAAAATTTCGGCCCTTCCTCCTATAATTTCGGCCTGTCATATTTGTCCCTAAAAACCCTAGGGAGAAATTTTAGGAGCCCTAAAAATCCCAAAATTATCAAAAACTCCCTAAAACATCCTTAATTTCTGAGTTTTGTTTGTCTTGTAAATATTATGTTAAATTATTTGATTTCCTGAGTTAGTAGTTTGTTAAAATAGTGTTAAAATGAATCCTAAAAAATCCTAAATCTGTGTTTTAAGTCATATTTGACTGCATAAAACCTAGCTGCTACCCTCGCTGCTCCTTTCTCCACCCGAGCCTTTGCATGCTCCTCCCATCCACGACCACTTACCTTCCCATTGCTCCCTTTGCCGCTCCGCTTCCAAGCTCTCTCCTCTCTTCCTACCATCGAACCCCTTCTCCACTTCCCATCATTCTTCCTCACTGCCCTACCTATCCCTCTTTCTCCATCACCGAACCTTCCTTTACCCTTTACACAGGTCTTCCCCGTGGGAAACCCTTGTGTGCCCTAATACATGTAACACACACTTAGAAATATAACAACAGTAAATTTCAGTTTTAAAATTAATAACAAGGCTCATTCAAGGAATATAAATCGTCACAACTAAACATGTTATATGTTGTTATATTTTACATACATGCTTGTCAATGACATTTGATTTAAGTTATTTTGACATTTGTGTGCTCTCCTGTGGTTAAAGGTGATTATAGGAAAGTGATATAGGCTATAAACTTGTCTAACTGTGGTCACTTTTCAGATTTGAAGTTGCATTAAATTAGATTATTCTTGGCATCTTAAATGATTGTGTTGGATTGACATTTATTGGGAGATGTTAGAGCTAGTATACATATTGAACCATAGTATTGGTTAATGGTGAATTAGACTAATACCTAATTGTTAACACTGATCTGATTTTTTGTGGTTATCCACTGTGTAAAATCAAAACGCATATTTATATTACAGATTGGTAAAACTAATCAGTTTAATGAACATATTTTGGATACTACATTTGATACATATTTTTTGATGAATGGCACCTATTAAATGATATTAGTCTACATTGTTGGCGCATATTTGCACTAGTGGACAGTCTCTTGCATTCCATTTATAATTGGCTATAATTGCATCCAAGTACATAATATTGACAACAATCACTAAACACTTGGTTATTGGTTGAAGTAGGTTGGCAATATAGTCTTTTGATCCAATATTGATTATTACATTACACATGGACATGTTTTTATACTTAATTGACTGATCTAAGTGGATTATTAATATTGGTTCTCATCTGTTGGATACTACATTTGATACATATTGTTTGATGAATGACACCTATTAAATGATATTAGTCTACCTTGCTGGCGCATATTTGCACTGGTGGACAGTCTCTTGCATTCCATTTATGATTGGCTATAATTGCATTCAAGTACATAATATTGACAACAATCAGTAAACACTTGGTTATTGGTTGAAGTAGGTTGGCAATATAGTCTTTTGATCCAATATTGATTATTACATTACATGTGCACATGTTTTTATATTTCATTGAATTATCTAAGTGGATTATTAATATTGATTCTCATCATATCTTTTGCATTCACTAGCATTGATCATAATATTATTGACTCCATTTTGGAACCGGTCTAACCATAAGATTGCATAGAATATAGTTGGTTGGTTGTTCTAGTGTTTTACAAGATTTCATAAGGATGCTTCTCCCTGGAGGTTTCGAATTTCGAATAAGTTAGAACGGTGACCGAGGTGACATTGGGTCACTTTTCTTATATGTGATTACTAGGAATTAGCCCTGCTAATTTTCTCGGTAACACGTCTAATCCATCGTACTTAGGGAGCTCAATCTTGATCTTATTCCAGTGACCTGCATTATCTTGGTGTCTCCGATAACCCGCATTTTGGTCTTTAGGGATTAGTAGTGGTTTTCTATTTACTAATGGTTGTGTTGATAACATGTATACCCTTTCTGTTATGTTAACGAGTCTTTTTGTGTGATCATAAATTATGCTTGTTACTTATTCCTTGTCCTCGATCCTTTTTCTTGATTCCTCTAACCAACGATATTTAGATTGTTCTTCTACCTTGTTAATTCTATCATGAAAGAATTATTCATGGCCTCAATTAATTTATCCAATTTGTCGCTTAGTTCCTTTAGTCCATCTGCTAATTCTTTTTGACCATCTGCCAAATATTTTTGACCTTTCTCAATGTTATCGAGACAATGTCTTACGCCACTGACTTAATCTCTATATCGGTTTAAATCGGCATGCAATTCATCGTTGTTGACAACCTTGGAATTTGCCTTCTTTGTGGACCCCACTTTTTTGTTCTTCCCTTATAATTTTGACTTATAAGTCAAAAATTAAATAAAAAGAATTCAAAAGTGATTTTTTTTTTCAATTTTTTGAAAAGATTTTAAAAACTTTACTTTAAAAACTTATATATATATATATATATTTTTGCATAAAAAGAGGGAGTTGAACCCTTTTTAAAACCCAACAAATTTTTTATTTTTTAAAAATCTTACTGGTTAGTTAATTAAAAGAAATCGATGTAAATGGTGTGCCTACCAGTACAAAAGAGTCACGTCCAATAGTCGTTTTGTATGGAGCTACTTCCATCTAGACTTATTCCCAAACTCATCCTTCATTTTCTCGTACTGAAAATTGGATTTTCCATCTCTAGTTTGGTACCATTTGCCATATCTCTTGTTTTTCTCAAAGGTATTCATTTTATTTCTTTTGTAATATTTGTACCTTTCTGGATGTCTATGTTTCAAGAATTTGAATTTTTTTCTTTTCTTTCTATACCTTTCTTCTTGATTTTTGAATTCTTTCTTATGCATTTTTTCCCTTGGATATCCAATTTTAGGCATGCCAAACTGAGAGAAGATTCCTCCTGTGCCCAGTAGGAAGTCTCTTGATGCCTTTGAAACAATTCTTCTAGTGCAAATATCTGCAATACAACCATGAACAATATCATGGAATTCTCCCCATGAGTAATCTTCTAGGGTATCAATATTCAATGCACTAGTAAATAATTTCTGAAAGTTTCTAGGAAGTACATATATGCATTTTTATTTCGAGACCTCTTTATCACTATCCTGCACGTCCTGACATCTAACCACCCAATCTCTATGGAATTGTTCATAGTCTCTGAGACTTCTACATTTCATGTTTAAGAGTAGTTGAGTGTTTTTGGCCTTATGGTTTTCCAGTGTTCCTCCCCAATATCTTAGAATCTTAGCAGTTAGATTCCCTATGAAGTTTGGATCATATTTTCCATCTACTTCAAGCTTGGATGCTTCCCAAGCATTCCATTTTTCATTAGTTATGGATCTTTCCCACCATTTTTGCAGTGCTCCAATGAACCCTGCAACAATCATCTTGCAGGCACTTGTGGCATCTTTTCCATTTTCTACATATTCTCTGTAGGCCACATACATTCTGTGAATCATTTGTTCAATCTGGTGAGTGTTGGCTCCATTCACATTCCTTGCATGTATTTGTAGTGCCAGTCCTTTCAGGGATGCACTATTTCAATTGAGTTGCCGGTGCAATTCTTTTCTATCTCCCTTAGTTTCTATAAAGGGTGCAACAACTACAGGTTCTTCTTTTTATTCTTCTCTTCTTAGAAGGATAGGTTTCAAAGGGAGGAAAGAAGTGACTGTGTAAGTTTCTCCACCTTTGACTAACTCCCATTTATGGCCTTCTGGAGGCTTCTGTGAGGGCTCAAGTTGTTCTTCTAAGGAATTTACTTGCAGGCTCTCTAAATTAGATTCCAATTTATTTATTCTGTACCATTCATAGAATGATATCCATTTATTTTCTTCTTTCATATGGTCTTTCCATTTTTTTGCTAACTTTGTCTTCTGTTTCATGGAATGGGATTCTCTGAATTCTTTAGAATCTTCGTGTGTGAAGAAATCCCAATTTATCATATTTTTCATGAAATCATCCTTCAGATCATAAGGAGAATATCCTTGGTATCTATCCAAAAATATCTCGATCTCTTTTAGAGTGGGTTTATAGATACCTTCTGGAAGGGTAGTTAACAGTCTTGAAGACGCTAATGAGGTCTTTTGTTTAAGACTTTGGAATCTTTTACTCTCTCTAGCTTCATTCTTTAGAAACTTTTGAGTTTCTATTTCTTGTAGAGAAGGAGGGTTGTATCCTAGTACAGATTTGTCTCTAGGATGTCTTTGCGAAGATAGAATGCAATCTATCTTGTGAGTTTGTTTCTTCCATTTTTCTGGAAAATCAATGCTTCTGATCATATTACAGTTGGGAAACTGTACATCATCTGGGGCTTTGCAACTATCATAAGTAGTTGCTGAATCACATGCTGGATGTTGACAGATTCTGTATTTTCTTGGTAGATTCGAGAAGGATTCAGGGGCTCTACCATATTGAAAGAAGATGACAAAAAAGGGTTGGTGGATGGTTTGGTGAATCCACCACACTGGATGATTTTAATCCAATCAATATGAGGGGAAATTAAAGAATGACAAGAGGGACACTGAAGAGAGGATGTAACACCTCTGTCGAACCAATTATGTACATCCATATGAAGGCAAGTAGAAGAGGTGTTTGCTGGCTGATCACGAGAAGGGATAAGGTGAACTTGATTATCAGAAGTGATAGATCTGCGAAGAGGTGCAGGTTTCATGGCAAGAGAGTCGAGGGATTGATATTGGAAATACCAATCATCTGGGAGACCAACATATTCATAAGAAAATCCATAACTTTCGGCATTAGAAATACCTATTGTGACTCAACCTTTAAGAACATGATGTTTTAGTTTGGGGTTTGCATTATTAGATAGCATGAAGGTGGTTTGGATGATAATTGATAAATATTTTGAATCATCCACCATATGAAGGCCTTGAACCCCAATCAAATTTTTCCAAGCATCCTTAAGATGCTGATCTGCTAAACCCATAGCATAATCATGAATGACAGTTCCATATTGTGTTCCTGCTTGCAGGTTGCCTGTGATAGTTCCTATTCTGGCATGAACATAAGAAATATGTCTTGTATCGAAGAGTTCTACTGTACATGGAGTATTTATTCCTCTGTGAAAAAGAGGATCTAATCCAATTCTGATTCCGAAAAAATGAATATAGCTATATATTAATCTTCAGATTGTAGGCTGCAGAGTGTTTTCAAAGTTTGATCTAAAGAGTGGTTTTTGGAAAGTAGAAGTCGATCCTGCAGATTAGTTCAAAAATGCATTTGTAGTGCCTCATGGACACTATGAATGGACTGTGATGCACTTTGGCCTCAAGAATGCACCATCACAGTTTCAAAATATAATGGAGGACATATTCAAACCATTTATGGACTGGTTAATTGTATATATTGACGACATTATCATCTTCTCTAAGACTTTAGAATAACATCATAAACATGTAAAAGTATTTTTGAAGATAGTTCATGATAATGGTCTGATTTTTTCTGCAAATAAATTGAGGATTTATTAGGATTCAATTTATTTTCTTGGACATAATATTGAGAAAGGTCTGATAAAAGTCCAAGAACATGCTATTGAATTTGCAGATAGGTTCCTTGATGTAATTAAAGACAAGACGCAGTTGCACAGATTTCTTGGATGTTTAAATTATTTGTCACCTTATTACAAGAATCTTGCTAGTGACAGGAAAATATTAAATCAAAGATTAACCAAAGAGCCAAGCCCATGGAAGGATGAACATATTGAAGTTGTCCAGAGAATTAAAATCAAGGTAAAAATATTTCCTATTCTGCACGCCATAGATGATGATATCCCAAAGATAATTGAAACAAATGCTTCAAACCTTGGATGGGGAGGAATCCAAAAATAGTTGAGGCAAACAAAATGGAAGAAAGATGAAGAGATAGTTCAATTTTCCTCTGGAACCTGGAACAAAGCCGAGTAGAACTATGCCACAATTGGAAAAGAAATCTTACCTACTCTTACCTGTATTGAAAAGTTTCATATTCATCTCTTAAATCATGATTTTACTATAAGAATAGACTGTTCCAGTCTTCCCTTTGTTTTAAACAACACAATCAAGAATGCAATAGCCAAAGGAAAGTTTGCTAGATGGAAATCTTTGTTTTCTTGTTACAATTATTTAGTCGAGCATATTTCTGGTAATACGAACTGCATTCCTGATTTCCTAACAAGAGAATACCTATCACAGAAATATGATATTAATTTTGATCAAGCGAGCGTGAAGCAGAATCAAGCGAGCCTGAAAAATTACCAAGCGAGCCTGAAACAAGTGAGCCTGAAAAGCAATCAAGCGAGCGAGAGCAAGTGGGACCATAACCCATAGGTCAACATGATAATCTCAGCATGGGTAGATGGAGCGCACAAAACCTATAGTATCTGGGATAATATGGTATGGGAAAATTATACTCAAGTATGGAAGCCAAGTTCAGAACTAAGATATATAAAGGTATTGGATGAAGACCTACAAGGATCTGATGTATTTATCAGATTAGTACCTGAAGTTAGAAGGATTCCCATGGGATAAAGTATAGTGCCTGATATGATCTACAACAAATCCTTGAGAAAAGATGTAGATGCGAGTAATTGGATGACTCATCATTACCATGATTTAAGTCTGATATGGTCCGAAATTTTGTCCTTGAAACTAATATTACAGTTGGATCATCAATACTATTGCATCAATCAGATGAGATATCTGAAAGCATGGTCAAATCTTGATTCCATCCTAAGATTCCCATCAACTACTCAGACCTATGAAAAATATAAAAAATTGTGGTGGGAATTTCTCTGAAAAGAGAATGAGACAAGGACCTAATATACTTTGCTAAAATTTGGACTTCAACGAACTCAAATATTTGAAGATCCTCTATTATTTGGACTTGATTGGATGGAAGAATGGTGACATACATTTGGAATCAATCTGACTTCCCTAGAACCAACTGTCATCCATAATCTGAAGCAAGATGTCGGAGAGCCTCTTGATCGAGTAAAATATATTGTACAAACAAGAATCACTGAAAGGTAGATCTTAGAGTACTATATCCAAAACAAAGAGAAATGGTTCGTCAAGACAAGAATTGTAGTTCACATGCATAAGAACCGATGATTTGTCCTAAGGTCGCTTTATTCCAAAGTTTGGGGGACACGGTCTAATTTCTGTGAACTTTATGGTCCACCTCATTCATATGAGCAATAATATTGTACTTTTGATTCTATTTTGGATATGAATGGGGCTTGTCCATTCAAATATGTCATAATAAAGATACCTCGTAATAATTCGAGAGTGGGCCTGTCCTTTCATGATCTTGTCTGATCGACAAATATCTCTAAGGACTATTCCTTCATACAATTCAGATAACTTCTTCGAATTTTGATGTGGTTTGACCCATGTCGTATGATTGAATATTCAGAAAAGAGATTTGGGTACCATTTTAAGTCCGATCCCAAGGATTGATTTCATGTGAAGCTTTTCCTTTTCAGATTCCTTAGGTTTCTCCTAGTTGCTATCGATGATTCTCCTCTCAAGCTATAAATGAAGAGAGGCGGAAGTCATTTGGAATTCTCATTTTGGATAGAGTTAGTGTGAGAGTTCAAGCAAGTCGTATGCTCTGCAAGTGGTCTTCGTGGTATCAGATTGCATGAAAAATATTCTCAAAGTTTCTATAATTAAGTCTCGAGTCTGTTAGGAAGAAACGAGACATATGATCTATGATTGGCCCTAGTGGTATTAGATCACATCATAAATATAAATTTTTCTAAGTCTTTATATTTTGAGTCTGTAATATTTGGAGGAAGTATGCTCTATCTCTTGGCCTCGAGCTAAAAGAAGACACCAGAAAACTCCCAGTATCAGTGATCTGTAATCTTTCTTGATTATTGAAAAACACTCTATTTGAACTCTATATCTGCTGATTGAGATATCTATTATACAATTAATACCCCCATGGTTCTCGAGTAATTGTCCAAAGGAAACTAAATTTGGGTGCAGCGCTGGTGGCTTAAAATCCTCGTGAAGGAAGGTGGCCATGGAGAGGTGCATTTTAGTCGTGAAGGACTATTAGTGTTTGTGTGGGAGACAGATAAGAAACCAATTGACAGGTATGTAACATAAATTGTTCAGAAATTATTTTGCATCGAAGTTGTTTTGTGTGATCCTTTATAATGCTAAATCTACGGAACGACTAGTGGTACAAATGGAATTGCTGATCAATACAGGAGGTGACTACACAAAAATGATGGTACGGTATGGATGGATGAAAAGGAGGGTAGAATGTATGGCATAGTTGTGTATGGATGGACAACGTATGGTATGGACCACAACACATTGAAATCAGATGTTGTATGGAAATGGGATCACTATTGTATAAAAATCACTATACGGACTGTTAACCCACCAGATTTGTTAATTGCTTGCGGTGACCAAGTATTTCGATCTAATACCAATGTAACAATAGAAGTGTTGTATGATAGAAATATTCTGTAATTGAATGGATAAAGTATTTATTGAAAATGAATGATAAGATGATACAATACCTTCATGATAGTTTACCTATATAGGCATTGAATGGTCACGAAGGTGAACGTGTACGTCTCCTGGACTTTCGTTAATTACTAATTATATTCATTAATTGTTATTTACTTATATGATTTATTATTATTATTATTATTTTATATTAGTCTTTATTTATATTTTTTACAGAACGCCTCCCAAAACCACAAACAACAACCATTAGCTGACATCCAAAACCATGGGAAGGTCTCTAACTACCACACATGGTCCAAAACAGGAGCTCCAATGATCCACTGAAATAGTATCCATGCCACATGTGTGAAGTAAATAATGCCTTCAAGTGTAGTGCTCCACCATAATATGCCTAATAATCATCAGTAATGGTCAAATACCAAAGTATGTATGTAAATAAACCTCTTTAATGAAATACCAATTAACAAAACATCAAACTTAGGTAATGTTAGTCTAACATGATAATAATACATAAGATATACATTACAAATACAATTCTACTAATAAATGATTGATTAATAATGTCTACCTGTCCAGCCTAACATTGGTGTAACCCTTAGAACCCCTTTACATGTGAAACTTCTAAATAAACATGCAGAGATTAATTTACCTAAGTTAAGTGGAATGTATATGGAGTGAATTACGTACACATGTGAAAAAGGGTGTGGAATAAGTATCATAACTGTTAGTTTTTCAGAAATTTCAATCTGATCTAGGATCTTAACTGAGAGAATAACATGTATAGCATATCTACAGCATATCAACCACGAACACAATAATGCAAGCACACAAGAGACACATAGTTTCACTGGGGAAAACCAAGAAGGTGAAAAACCCCTCAACTTCCTCAGAGATAGATAGAGAAATGATACAACCCATGTACAAGAGATATTCCTCCTAGTAGTAGCTTCTCCTCCTCCACTAGTGTGCCACTCTCTAATGAGTGTGTGAGTGAGAAGTGAATGATCAAATAGAGTGCCTCCCACACTCTATTTATACTTGACTTGAATTGCTTAATAACCTTTACTAGGTCGGCCTTAATTTAACCAAATAACATAATGCTGACAGGGATGACCCCCAATAGGGTGGTCTAATAACCCTTTAACGCATAGGAATTATACAGGGCCGACCCCAACAAGGTAGTCTAATAGCCCATCAAGTATAAGTTACAACACTTACAATATAAATGACGACACTTCCGTATAGAGGAATAATAACATCTCTATAGGAATACAAGCACTTCCGTATAGAGGAATAATAACATATCTATAGGAATACAATATACATATATGAAATACATTCCGAAGTTACAAATACATCAACACTCCCTCTTAACTAGGAAGGTATTTCTCGACACAGGTCTTCTAGCACAAGTCTTCTTCTCTGGATCATTGTCATTGGATCATCATCATCGAGTCATCGTCATTGTCACTGCTGCTACTATCTCAATCAATCTCCAATCTACTCGTCATAGGAAGTTCTACAGAGCCAGTCTTTTTTCATACTAGATGTAGGCCCACCACCTACAGGTCTTCATCATCACTGGCCATACTGTGGAATCCTCAGGACTTATTATGTGCGTCAACAAAACCTCGAAAGAGTATCCCAGGATCCTTTATGTGCCTAAGCATGACCGACAAGATCTCTCAGGGTGCTATTACATGTTGACTGTCACAAAACCTTAAAAGAGTGTCTTGACTAGAAAGAACTCTAAAGAGCATCCGAGGCCTTTTACGCTACTAGCACAACCTGTTTGGATCTCCAGGACGTATTACATGTGACCCCCACCACAAAACCTTAAAAGAGTGTCTTGACTAGCAAGAAATCTAAAGAGCATCCGAGGCCTTTTACATGACTAGCACAACCTGTCCGGATCTCCAGGGCATATTATATGTGGTCATGGAAAAACCTCGAAAGAGCATCATAGGACTGATTACAAGCACACAGCTCAACCTATCAGATCTCCCAGGGCGCTATTATATGCCATAGGACAAAACCTCGAAAGAGTGTTTGCCAGATATCCCAGGACGCTGTTATATGCCATAGGAAAAACCTCGAAAGAGTATCTGCAAACCTCCTAGGGCGCTATTATATGTCCTCCCAAGAAAAACCTTGAAAGATCATTTTCCAAATATCCCAGGGCGATATTATATGCCATAGGAAAAACCTCGAAAGAGTATCTGCAAATCTCCCAGGGCGCTATTATATGCTTATCTGCACAGCCTGTCCACGACCATAGAGTATCAACCTGATACTCACCATACATCACCCTAATGTACATCATCACATGATCATCCTGATCATCATCATAGCATCATCCTGATGCATATCATCTAGAGCAACATCCTGAATCTCATCATCCATGATCATCCTGATCATCATCATAGCATCATCCTGATGCATATCATCTGGAGAAACATCCTAAAGCTCATCATCCATGGTCATCTTGATCATACAATGCATCCACCTGATGCATACACAGTATCTACCTGATACATATCATCATACATGATCTACCTGATCATACAATGTATCCACCTGATACATATCATCATACATGATCTACCTGATCATACAATGTATCCACCTGATACATGCACAAATACATGATCCAACTGATCATATCAAACATACAACATGATGCATATACATATACATATACATGATCCAACTGATCATATCCAACATCCAACATGATGCATCTACATATACATGATCCAACTGATCATATCCAACATCCAACATGATGCATATACATGTACATGATCCAACTGATCATATCCAACATCCAACATGATACATATACAAAGTAGTAACTGGAGCATTGTCCTGATGCTCATCATCCAATGCTTATATCCACAGCCATGGGAAGGATCCTCCTCTCACCATGCTTGGAATGGCTCCAGCAAATGTGTCCATCACTTCTTCCTCGAAGTGTCGTCAATCTGAAGAACACCAAGCCTCTCTCTGAAGTATTCAAACTTCACTCTGGCTAGTGGTTTCCTCAACACATATGCAACCTGCTCATCCATCGCAACATACAGGAGCTTCACTGCTCCTCTCTGCACCATATCCTTGATATAGTGATATTTGATCTCAATGTGCTTCGACCTGTCATGGAACACTGGGTTCTCAAAAAGCTTCACACAACTTTGGTTGTCACAAAAGATACCAGTAGCATCTAACGGGAGATCAAATAAATTTGACAATAGCTTCCTTAGCCATACTACCTCACAACTAGCCGAACAAGCTACGACATACTTTGCTTCAACTGTACTCAGTGCTACACAGGACTGCTTCCTGCTAAATCAAGATATCACACCTGATCCCATACTCAAGCAACACCCTGAAGTGCTCTTCCTATCTGCAGCACTGCCTGCCCAGTCCGAATCAACATAACCCTGCAGGTTAAACTTTTGATTCACATCATACTTGAGCCCATAATCAATTGTACCCTTCAAGTACCTCAGAATATGCTTTACAACAACTAGGTGAGCACCTCTGGTATCCATAAGGAACTGGCTCAATGTGTTCACCGTAAAGAAAATATCTGGTCTCGTGTTCATTAGGCACATCAAGGACCCAATCATATGATGATACACAGTGACATCAACCGGATCAGATGAAGCATCACACAGAAGCTTCAGGTTTGATGCCATAGGTGTGGCCATGGCCTTGCAGTCCATCATCCTGAACCTCTTCAGGACCTCTACTGCATAATTCCCTTGTCCAAGGAATATTCCATTTGCACTCTGCCACACCTCCATGCCTAGAAAATAGTGCACCATCCCCAAGTCCTTCATCTCGAACTCGGTAGCAAGCTTCCTCTTCGTGTTGGAAATCAATCTATCCTCACCTATAGCCAACAGGTCATCTACATACAAAAGTAGTATCATTGGATTGCCTTCCTCAACCTTGTAGTAAAGGTTGGAATCTGCTTAACTCTTGGTAAAGCCCAAACTAGATAGAAAGATATCTATCCTACCATACCAAGTCCTAGGAGCTTGCTTCAATCCATACAAGGCTTTCTTCAATCTGCACACATATGACCCCCTGTCATGTGTCTCAAAACTGAGTGGCTTCTCCACATACACTTCCTATTCAACTACACCATTCAAGAAAGCTGTCTTGACATCCATTTGGTGTATCTTCCATTTCATCACTACAGCTAGAGCAAGTATTGATCTGATGGAAGTGTTCCTGGCTACAGGTGAAAAATTCTCTTCATAGTCAATCCCTCTTTCTGGGAGAAGCCACGAGCTACAAACCTCGCTTTGTATTTATCCATGCTACCATCTGCAGCATGCTTGATCTTATAGATCCACTTGGAAGTCACAACAGACTTCCCTTTAGGTCTTGGGACCACATCCCAAACATTATTCTTCATGATCGACTGGTATTCCTTGATCATGGAATTCTTCCATTACTACATCTCGAATCCTGGGATCTTCAGATTCTTCAATAGATAGTTTTCTTTGAATTTCGTTTGCTAGAACAAATGTTGTAGTCCTTCTTTTGTAGGTGATTGTACACGATCTTTCCTACAAGTCAAATTCAATTGCATGATTAGAAACTTCTCATAGTTTACAGAACAAAGTCTTATACATAAAGGCATATGTTATATAGTAATGCAATTATCTTTGCCAATGCTTCAATAAAACATTTATCCATATCCCGTAACTTTCTAGATGCCTTCCAATCTCTACTAGAACATTGTTAAGAGTGTGCACAACTCCCAACATGTCAGCAAAGAGGTTTCATTCTAGATAAGTAGCAATGGAATGTTGTGCAGTGCCATAGGCCACTTACCCATTACATGCATATTAGTAGTATACTGTTCATTAATGGAATTATTTTAATATGCATAATACACACCCTAAGTCTAGGAACATAAGCATATAAATCATTGAGCAATATTATTTAAACAAACAAGTATGCAAGAAATGACAATTCAAATACTTATCTTTGTTTTGTTGTAGGGTGGACTCCCTCTCAATATTTGCTTCCTTGTAGGAACTACTGGAGTGTGCTCCCTCTTGATCTGTGCTTCCTGGATTACCTGTCTTTGAAGTTATATCCATCCTGGATCACTATGCATACTTACTAGTATCATCATTGTGTTATCCTCGAGATCTCATACATAATCATACATTCATTAGTATAATCTTAATACTATCAAAACACAATAATCTTAAACATGTATGGTCAAGATCATTTCATACACAGATAATTTATCACAATTCTTTTACTTATGCATATTCCTATTTGATCATAGGATTTTTCTGGTTAGTCATATCATCAATCAAAGTAATAAGTATAATATGCCTAAACCCATGATTACTAACTTCAATGAATAATCATTATCAATCATGCCATGTATACTTATATAAGAGATCCTAACACAAGGTAGGATTCTAACTTGATATAGGAAAAACATACTTGGATTAGCATGCTAGCTAGTTATGTCTAACATACCCGCATAACGTCTTCTTGTTCTCTTCAATGACTTGTGCTAGTAACCTGCTGTTGGATTATCATATGCTGACCTAGAGGGTTTTCAATAAAGACCCAGGTTCTTCGTGGTTTCCCCTTGACCAACAAAACCCCTTCGCACTGACCCTTTCGGAAACAACTTGCGAGCAGGTTGAGGTCTCACCCGAGGTGTATCTATGGGGTACTGTAGAATCAGGTTTCCACAGTAGGTGATGAATTGTTTAGTCCGACATACTGCGCAGCGTGACACGGGATGTGTGCTGCGGGGCAAGACTATGCAGTGATAGAAGACACCGCGTTCCGCACCTCTGAGTTCTACTTCCTCGGAATTTCTTTGTGACTACGGTCGATGCAGTTCACATGTAATGTCCCCATTCTTGACCCTTATGATATTTGGGTCTATAATGTAAATATTGTATGCATATTTTGTATGATTCCTAGCATGGAGCTCAAGGCCAAGGCCCCACTAGTGAATGCTCGATCTTGAAGAGGAAAGTATATTGGTATTAATTAACCCATGTGCTAGTGAGCCATGGGAATTGTAAATATGCATTTTAATATAAATGCCCACAACTAGCTATGCAATGCAACAAGAGATGGGGGCATGATATTGAAAGGAATTGGGAGGGAAATATTCAAACCCCTGAGCCAATCAAGTCAAGCCAAGTGTCAATGAGAGAACCCATGAACCATCAACTACCCATGTTGACTTTGGTGCCCAATCATTCATTTCTCCCAAGAGGTGGGTGAAGAAGTTAATGCCTTGGGGATTGGGGAGGTATGGTTGTCCAAAATTCGAGTATGGGAAAGCCACCCTCATGGAAAAACGTGTTTTTCCTTCTTGGGCAAGAAAACACCCACGAATTGCCTTCCCAAGCCATTATTCATGACCAGACTTCACTCTCTCATGTTTTTAGCTTGCTGGGCGTTTTTGTTGAAGCCTGCTGGGCGTTGTACTTTGAAGCTTGCTAGGTGTTTGGGAGCTTGCTGGGCATTTTTGGGAGTTTGCTGGGCATTTTTGGTTTGCTGGGCGTTTTTGTCTTGTTGGATGTTTTTATTTGAATCCTGCTGGGCGTTTTGGCTTGTTGGGGTTTTATCCTCCACGTTTTTACCATTTCCTGCATTTTTCCATGCCTGCAAACTCGTTTTGGTTAGCACAGTGGCTGGGAGAAGAGATCCACGAAGTGGGGGTTTAATGGAGGTCATTTTTGCTCATGGGTTGTCCCCAAACATTTTCTGAAAACAAAATTTGCCTTTCTAGGGTTGTTTTCCCATTCCTCATTTCGTTTTTGGGTTGCCCACGTTTTCCCTTCATACCCAATACTTGAGATTTTGCTGTTATGTGTACCCATGCCCAGTTTATGAGTTTCTCTGTGTTGGAGATTGTTGGGGTTGAAATGGGTTTCCATTGGTTTGGCTTGAACTTGAGTGGAAGCATCCACAATTGAAGAGGGTTCAGATTTAGCATGATAAACCCAACAGTGGTCTGGCTTGGCTTAGATCCAAATGATTATTTGGATGTTTGGCTGTGTATGAGCTTAAAATTCTCTTTTCCTTGTAGATATCATGCCTAGCTCGGGGGTGGCCTTCGGACGGACTCAGTATATGCTGTCAAAGAGCCTACGGTTGCGTGGAATGTTGCAGCGACATAGTTAGTTGCTTGGGGCAATTGCGAAAGGAAGATAAGTGTACTATGTCTCTGTATTTTACTTCTGCAATGTCTAATTTGAAGTTATATTGATATGCTGTATGCATATAAAATGTGTGTGGATGATTTGTTTATTTCCGCTGTGCATATTCAATTGAGTTGCATCTGCACACAATGGATTTTAATTCCTAAGGAATTGAATGGGTTGAGTTTTTTAGGAACAACCCCATAGATTGGTAGCATATTCCCTTCCAGGATTTAGGTCCGCATGAGGGGATCTTACATTTTGGTATCAGAGCCCATGGTTACAACACTGAGGCTGTTGGGCCAACATCCACACAACATATTAGAAAAATATGATTTTTGTGTGTGTTGTGCATGGGGTATGTTGTTGTGTCTTGGTTGCTAATTGTTGTGCATATGAGATAATGCATCATGTGCTTGAGACCGCGAGTAATTATGACTCCTTGTCCCTTGAATGTCCATGATGCTTTGAATGCATGAAATTGAATGTTGGGCATGGCTAGCATGAGTTTTCCTTGCCCATGCTTGTTGGATGCTTTAAGATTGATTGTGAATCCATTGGTTGGATTGTTGAATTTGAAATGAAGAGAAAATCCATTTTCAGAGATGCAAGTTCTTGGCATTCTTTTACTGTTTTTATGCAGTTTGATCTGTAGTAACTCACCTCTGTAAAGAAACGAAGGGCACATTCTAGAAAAATTTCTAACTGTCTGTGAAAATTTGCAATTTTTCTAAGTAATTTTGAGTTCTGTTAACAGCTCTGTTGGCGATTTTAGCATTAAGTTTTGCGCGCGCGATGGTAGAATTAATGCTAATTTTTGCGCCATGGGTGCGGTGGCAGAGTTAAGCATAACTCTGCGTGCGCGGTGCCAAAATGATCATAAATGCTGTGCTGAAAGGGTAAAGTTTGCGCCATGCACGGTGCGCGGCGGCAAACTTGGCAATAAGGCCCACAAGAGAGTTAAGGGAAAAGTTTGCGCCATGCGCGGTGCGTGGTGGCAAAATTGGCAATAAGGCCCACGGCAAAGTTAAGGGTAAAATTTGCGCCATGCGCGGCGGAAAAATTAAGGTTAAGTTTTGTGCGCGGCGGCGACAATTTTAACTTTAAAATCTGCGATGCACGCGGCGAAATTAATGTTAAAAATTGTGAAGGGCGGCGAAAAAAAGGCCAGGATGGGTGAAACTGGCGCAGAAGATAGGGCTAAAACATGCGCTACGACGACAATTTTAGAGTTAGATACAACGCCAAGGGCAGAAATGTTAAGGATAAAACCTGCGCTGCGATGGGGAAGTTAAGGTTAAATCCAGCACTGGTCGCAGAAGTTGAGCCGCGACCAGTGATGGGAGGAGCGAAAAAAAAATGATTGATTTTTGGGTAGAAGGAGCAGTCGGGCTTAGAACAGGATGATTCCTGTGGGGCTCGGAGGCCATCAGCGAAGGCCATGAAAGAACCAGAGAGGGTCCTGAACCCAGTATGCTCCAAATTGACAGAAAATGGAGAATAGTGACTTTTGTAAGACGGTGTCCTAAGGCTTGACGGAAGGCCGGTTTGAGCTGAAATTGGTATGGTGCGGCCATGAAGCAGACATAGTGTTAATTTTGGAATCCAGAATCTGGGAGCCAAACTCCAAAGGATGTGGAGTCGGGGTGAGCAAGAAGGCCAAAAAGCACTATTCCGGGCCACTTTTTCGGGATTTTGAAAAGCTTGTGGACAGTGAAAGTGACCCTAGATGTTGGAATTAAAATTTTTACTAAACTAGACATTTCATCTTCTCATTAATACGGACAGTTTCTGTTAGATGAAGATTTTCCAGAAATGCATAGTTTGGGAGATAGCCATTTTTGGCCAAATTTTGAGATTTTGGGGAAAAAGTGGAAAGTGAGAAGTAGCCAAACCCCGAATTTTATAGAAGTTGACTGGTGCATCGGAACAGGGATCTGAGGGTTGTTGAATGTTCCTCATTATATGGACTACCTTCTCCTGGTAGATAAGTTTTCATGATTCTTCCTAAATTTGCATCTACAAGCAGTTGAAGTTCGCCTTTCAGAATAAATTGCGGCCGTGTAAAAGTGCCGAATTTCGGGCAAAATTTGGGCAAAGTTTGCAATTTTGGAAGAATGTAAATTCCATGTCCTGGGTCGAAATGGAGCACGAGGATAGGCATTGGAAATCTTATCCAAAGGAGAACATGGATGCGTGACCAGAATTTGAATGGGGTCCACATGTATCATAGATATTTGGTGCAGAAGAGTGCCAGCGACTGTTTTGACAAAAACAAAATTTTGTTGTCAATATGGGAAATTTCTACAATTGCATGACTGGAAGGAAATCAAACCAACTATGATATGGAAGAGGGATTCCATGTTACTATGAGGGATTGAAAAGGGAGAATTCCTTAACCCCTGTTTTTATATCGTATTTATAATTATAAAAATTGTCATGCATATAAACTATGGCATAGGAATGTGAAAATGTAAGAGATTACATAAACGCATATGCACTAGATGGCACATTAACAAACATTGCATAGTGCATGTGAAAATGTTTGTGCATGGATAGGATATTGAATATTGGTGAAATAGTGAAGTTTTACATAAGCAATGAGCCACTTAAGACAATGATTGTGGTTGCTAATCATTAGTTGTGTTCACATTGGTTATAGGACCAAGGGCAACTTAAGCATGGCTAAAGACGAGGATGATGTTGTTGCATATGACCAACAACCGTATGAGGAAGGGATGGTGCAACAAATATATGATCATGAGGTTGGCAAAAGGACTGTGTAGCCTTGGTAAGAGGCCAACTGATCAGGTGACATCAAGTGATGTTAATATCAGCCATGCAGGTAATGGTTATTAGTGCATAAATTGCATGAATGTTGAAAGCGGATTTGGTAAGATCCCTTCAACTATGTTTGAATTATGTTGAACTCATAGTACTCATAACTTAATGCAAGGTAGCATTGAGGAAATGTGCATTAAAATATTATGCACAATCTTGTGGTTATGCATTGAGTGAATGCACATTAAAAGAATATGTGAGTGTTGTAAATGTGCATGCATAGGTATAGGTGCACATGATGAGATGCATTGTGAGAATGCATGATTGTGATGTATGTTTCATTGCAATTAGATAATAGATGGAATGGTGAACTATTATCAATCTTAAGAGTAAGAGAATAATTGCATAAAATGAAGAAATCGAACCATGCAACTCTAGTATGGTAATGATTCACATGAAGTGAATGATTTTGGTAATATTATCAATGCCATTGACTGATTAGAGAAATCAGATTTGAATTCTATTGTTAAATGCTGCTAACTATTTTTCTATTCAATAAATGTGCCAGGAAGACACATTGCAAGAAGACCAGGAGTGATGGCCTGCAAAAGCCAAACTAGATGAGAAAGACCCCATGCTTTGGAAATGGGTTTCGGGTGAAACGCCATTGATAATGTCTTAGCCAAACCGCATGTCGGTAAACCATGAGAGTGAGATGGTAAAGCTATGCCAAGAAGGCATGTGATACACATCTGCAAAATGAATGAGTATTTTGTGACCCTAGACAAGAACATGCATGTTTAAATTATTAGGGTTAATAAGCAGAGCATGCTCTATCTTATTTATATAATTGCAGACTGCTTGAGTATGATTAGGGCCTACATGGCGCACATCGGAAAGGGGGTGCACACCTTTTCTGGTGATGGGTCATGATAGGGTTTTCAATATTGACTACACCCTAAGGGAATGGATGCATTCCTGGTGTTTCAATACTTGATAGTGAATGATATGGAATATGGTTAAAGAAATTGAACAACAATATTGATGAGCTTGCTTATCCTTCTTGTGTTGCTAGCCTATACAGATACAGATTGATACTGCACATTAAGAGGCAAAGTAAAGAAGGGTACGCAAAAGGACTGTATAGGAATTGGCAACCTTTTTATACTCACACGAAATATTACCAGAAGGGATGGACAGGCCCGAAGAGCTGTGTAATAAGAAGGGGTATCATCCTTGTGTGAGTGGGGTCATGTTAACCTGCCGTCAAGAAAGTCACCTATAAAGTTCCAAAGAGGAACCACCGATTTGCATAATAGAAGGAGTGGTGTCCTTGTATGAATGAAGAGTTGATGTGTGTGTGAAGGGTTATGATGCAAGAAGGCGTGGTGACATTGGTGAAGGCATAAAATCTCTATTGGGTCAGCAGTGGGAGGGCGGGCGCCGAGGACTGACTGAAAACCTTGAGATGCCTATGGCTCCATAGTAGAGCCTTGACCTATAATGGTCAGGTGGCGCAGTTTCCTTCCATTGGTCGATGACCCAGACAAATGTGCTGGCTCGACAATGGAGAGGGCCAACCAGGTATGAGATTGGTTGGGCACCACCAAATGCTTGGTAAATCTAGACGATGGGGAGGTGTACTGGTTAAACATTAACTACATCAAAGTCCATAGGCGATCCCAAGGCTTGCAAAGCGAAGCAGGATCCTGTGGACCAGAGGGGAAACACACAATATAGATAAGTATTCGTTTTCATTTATATCTTGTTTGGAATAATGAAGATTTCAGGTATAAATATTTTAACAACTAAGCTGATACACTATTGTTTCTTTGTTGGAAACCTTGGTCATTGCAGGAAGCCAATACCCTGAAAGACTATAAATTGCTGGTAAATCCAGAGAGTGAATGATTGGGTGCTATGAAATTATTGATAAATCCAAGGAGTAATTGGATGGGCATTAATCACTTAATATTGTGAAAACAACATGCATGCTGGCCCAATACCCCTTAAACAATTGATAAAACCAGTCAACGTACTGGCCTGGCATTTCCTATTCGAATGATTGTGGAGTAGCCTACATGCTAGCCCAAAATTCATAATTGTGGTCACAGGAAATCCAAGGCTCGTAAGGCAAAGAAGGATCTCGTGGAATAAAGTGAAGACATCCAATACAGATAAGTATTCGGTTACCTTGCAGCTTCTTGCTTATAAATATACGTGTGTATATAATTTGGTTTTGATTTCCTAAACTCTTGTTTAGAGATAAACCTTATGAAATAAACTAAACATGTGAATTGATTCAATGTTTGAGTGTAGGTATTGTTGGAAGCAAGGACCAGGAAGGCATCATAAGGATGCATATGGACATATGACCGTCCTAAAGAGCTCGATATGAGCAGTAAGAAAAGATGGTGCTAGTGAACATGAGTGGGTCCTAGCAACCAGAGGTTCTGTAAGTAGAATGGGAAGAGGCACCGAAATTGAAAAGCTTTAGATAGACCTTAAACACTAAGTGTCATAGCCAATAAGGGCAATTCAAGCATTCACATTAAAGTGAAAGAGACTAAGGAGCATGAAACCACAGTGATGGCATAACTCCGTAATAAAACAAGACTAAGAGGGAGAAAACTCTTACTCTTCTCTTTCATTTTTTGATGCATTTATAAAAAAAATAATCGTTGAATGCATGTCATGACTAGAAGAAGAATGTGTTTATTTGCTTGAATTAAAATTTTGAATGCTAAAATAGTTATTTCACTGTGAAAGGATGAACATGAAAGAGATCATGTGTATGTTGGGAAAGCATGAAAATTTGGAAGTCGCATGAGTGAAGCATGGGCGTTCCATG
Source organism: Larix kaempferi (assembly GCA_027924585.1). Lineage (NCBI taxonomy): Eukaryota > Viridiplantae > Streptophyta > Pinopsida > Pinales > Pinaceae > Larix > Larix kaempferi. The sequence goes on along the minus strand of BSBM01000931.1, from coordinate 17,761,902 downwards.
TCAATTGGGAAATAATTGACTAATTTTAATGTTTATATTATGCTTGTCCTAACAAGGAGTTTCCATGATAAATTTCACAGGTGAGAAATTGAAACAATTGGTTGTAGCCGACACAAGCAAGTGTTTCTATTGATAGTAAGTAAAGTGTGGTCAACTGTTCACATTGACCATGGCAGTAGACCAAGGGCTATTAGAGTTGGCTGAAATTCTTCTTCAAACATTTGCAAAAGACCCAAGAAAATCTTGGAGAGATGCTCAAGCTACAAAGGCAACAGAATGAGATGAACCACAAGGTTTTGCAGGACTGTACTCGTCTGCAAAAAGAGGTAAAAAGCATTCTGGGAGCAATCAGTAAGGGAAAGGAAAGTAGAACCATGAAGAAGCATTCATCCAATCGACTCATTAAGAAACCTTCCAGGTGGGAAGACTCAAAGGAATTTGAGAAGGAAAAGGTAAAGCAACCAATGAAATGTTGGGGATGTGGAGGTAATCATTGCCTCCGTGACTTCCCAACAATGGAGCATCAAGAGGGTAGCTGCCATAAAGTTTCCAGACTCGTAGATCAGCGGGAAGGTAAAGAAAGGAAAGGGATTGTTTTGGAACAATGCCCTCATGCAGAGCTAGGAGGTCCCAGCCAGCAGGAACTGTTTGTGAAGGCCAAAGGACTTGGTCCTGAAAACCCAAGTAAAGGGTGAGATGCAGGACAAACCTGCCATATTTTTGTGAATTTTGGACATGTATATAATGTGTATGTATTCCTAGGTATTGGAACACAAAGGACGGTGTTATTCCAAGGGGATGGGAATGTAATGTCCCCACTATTGACCCTTCTGATATTTGGGGCTATAATGTAAATATTGTATGCATATTTTGTATGATTCCTAGCGTGGAGCTCAAGGCCAAGGCCCCGCTAGTGAATGCTCGATCTTGAAGAGGAAAGTATGTTGGTATTAATTAACCCATGTGCTAGTGAGCCATGGGAATTGTAAATATGCATTTTAATATAAATGCCCACAACTAGCTATGCAATGCAACAAGAGATGGGGGCATGATATTGCAAGGAATTGGGAGGAAAATATTCAAACCCTTGAGCCAATCAAGTCAAGCCAAGTGTCAATGAGAGAACCCATGAACCATTAAATACCCATGTTGACTTTGGTGCCCAATCATTCATTTCTCCCAAGAGGTGGGTGAAGAAGTTAATGCCTTGGGGATTGGGGAGGTATGGCTATCCAAAATTTGAGTATGGGCAAGCCACCCTCATGGAAAAACGTGTGTTTCCTTCTTGGGAAAGAAAGCACCCATGAATTGCCTTCCTAAGCCATTATTCATGACTAGACTTCACTCTCTCATGTTTTTATCTTGCTGGGCATTTTTGTTGAAGCCTGCTGGGCATTTTTGGCTTGCTGGGCGTTTTACTTTGAAGCTTGCTGGGCGTTTTTGGGATTTTGCTGGGCGTTTTGGCTTGTTGGGCATTTTTATTTGAATCCTACTGGGCGTTTTGGCTTGCTGGGGTTTTATCCTCCACATTTTTACCATTTCCTGCATTTTTCCATGCCTGCAAACTCGTTTTGGTTAGCACAGTGGTTGGGAGAAGAGATCCACGAAGTGGGGGTTTAATGTAGGTCGTTTTTGCTCCTGGGTTGTCCCCAAATGTTTTCTGAAAACGAAATTTGCCTTTCCAGGGTTGTTTTCCCATTCCTCATTTCATTTTTGGGTTGCCCACATTTTCCCTTCATACCCAATACTTGAAATTTTGCTGTTATGTGTACCCATGCACAGTTTATGAGTTTTTGTGTGTAGGATATTATTGGGGTTGAAATGGGTTTCCATTGGTTTGGCTTGAACTTGAGTGGAAGCATCCACAATTGAAGAGGGTTCAGATTTATCCTGATAAACCCAACAGTGGTCTGGCTTGGCTTAGATCCAAATGATTATTTGGCTGTTTGGCTGTGTATGAGCTTAAAATTCCCTTTTCCTTGTAGATATCATGCCCAGCTCGGTGGTGGCCTTCGGATGGACTCAGCATATGCTGTCGAAGAGCCTACTGTTGGGTGGAACGTTGCAACGACATAGTTAGTTGCTTGGGGCAATTGCGAAAGGAAGATAAGTGTACTATGTCTCTGTATTTTACTTCTGCAATGTCTAATTTGATGTTATATTGATATGTTGTATGCATATAAAATGTGTGTGGATGATTTGTTTATTTCCGCTGTGCATATTCAATTGAGTTGCATATGCACATAATGGATTTTAATTCCTAGTAATTGAATGGGTTGAGTCTTTTAGGAATAGCCCCATAGATTGGTAGCATATTCCCTTCCAGGATTTAGGTCCGCGAGAGTGGATCTTACATCACACTAAGTGTAGCTAGGGTTTTCACCCTAGCTTGTGCAAATGAGCACCTACTAAGGAGAATGGACTCCTTAGTAGCAGTTCAATAAAAAGTAAATTAAAGTAATATAACAATACGAATTCTAAACTAGCATGAGCATTAATAATCATAACAAAACATGGAAATATGGTGAAGATCTTTCTTTTTTGTATTAAAATTTTACCTCAGGTGTAGAGGTTGGTGAAGTTCTTGCAATAGTCCAAGAGGGTTGCTCCAAACTCCAGCTTTGCTCCTTTCTCTTTCTCCAAAGGGTTGGAAATGGGACAAAAGGGGCACTCAAAGGTGAAAGTAGCTTAAGGGTGAGCTAGGGTTTCAAGAGTGATTTTGGAAGAGTAAGGGTGTATTTGACTGTGGATATGAAATGAGGGGCCTCCATCACCTATTTATAGGTTTTTAGTGGTGGAGTGATGGCCCATGGTTTTGGGAACCATATGGTTTAGGTCAGCTGTATAGGGTTTTTTCCTCTTTTTTCCCTCTTTTCCCTCTTTTTTTATATTTTTTATTCCCCTTTTAGAGGGTTTTTTGCTATTTTGGAGGAATTTTGGATTATTTTGAGGGAAAAAGGGGTTTTTTGGCCTTTTGGAGGCTTTTTTAATGGTTTTGTGGCCTTTTGGAGGCTTTTTTAATGGGATTTCAAGGTTCTGGAGGTAAATATGGTAGGAAATATGGACAAATGAGTCATGTAATGGGGTAGATGAGGTAGTGAGCACTTTTTGGGTATTAACAGATTGCCCCCTGATGTGTGAGGGTAGGAGCTCATCGTATGGCCGATAGACATCATAAGTCTTTTATGGTTTTCTGTAACCGCTATCTTTGCGTTAAATGCTCAAACGGTTGTTGGAAACAGTCATATAACGACTATTTTTCTCACAGCCAGTGTAACGACTATTTTTGTGAGAGCTGCGCCGAGCTGCACAAAAGGCCATCTCTGATCCTGCGTAGTTACTTCGGAGTGTCGATGTTTCAATTGCACGACTCCCTTTTTTTTTTGTTTGCAGCTTTAGCAGTGCTGCGTGGGACATACATTGTCCTACTTATCGTACATGTACAGAATCCTTTTCATTTCCAGTGTCCAATTTCAATTGTACTTGACACTTAGAAATTTCTCCCTCTATTTATCATTCAGGATTCTGCGAAGCAGGACTATCCTGGTACAGCTTTAGTCTGCTCCTATTTATCAAACTTGGTAAAGTATCGCTAGCTAAGGTGGCTAACTGGACTGCACCAGTGTTAGTAACATGTATCACAGTATATGGACCAAGCCAATGCATCTTAAATTTACTAGGAAACTTCATAAATTTTCTATTATACAAGAAAAATAGGTCACCTACCTGAAAGGACTTGTTCTTTATATGGCGATCATGCCATACTTTCTCGTGGTCTTTTTGTACTTGTTGGTGAAATCCTGCGATGAAGCGATCTTCCTCCAATCCAACCAATTTTAGCAATCTTTCTTCTAGTGCTGCGTGATCTGCCATCCCTGTAAATGCAACGATTCTCAAGCTGGGGACAATATACTCCATTGGCATTATAGCCTCCTGTCCATAAGCCAACCGAAAAGGTGTGCGTCCTTTCAATTTCTTGCAAGTGGTCTTGTATGCCCATAACATAGATGAGATGCGCAGATCCTAGTCATCTCTATTCACATTGCAGATCTTAGTGAGCGCATTCTCGAGTATTTTATTGAAAGCCTCAACAGTGCCATTTGCCTATGGATGATATGGGGTGCTGCACTGATGATGGATGTAGAATTCATCTATGAGAGCTTCGATAGTTCTATTCAAAAAGTGAGTGCCTTGATCGCTCATCAAAATCTTCAGGCATCCAAATCATGAAAGTATATCTTCAAAAATGAACTGCGCAGCAGTACCAGCGTTGCAGTCCTTTACTGGTTTTGCTTCTGCCCATCTGGTGAGGTAATCAGTAGTAGTAATGATGTACCTCGCACTAGTTATTTTCCCTGGTGGGTTTATGGGACCCACGAAATCAATGGCCCACTTTTCAAATGCTTGTAAGTTCAACTGTGGATTCAGCGGCATTTCATCTCTATGCGAAGGTTTTCCTGTTCTCTGACAGACATCGCATTTTCGACAGTTTTCGTTAGAGTCTTTATGGATCGTAGGCCACCATAGCCCTGCGCATAGTATCTTCTGCGCGGTAGCCCTTCCTGCATAGTGGCCTCCTACGATCCCTGAATGCGCATCTACTAATATGAATGGTTTCTCATGGTTTAGTACGCATCTACGCAGGACTTCATCCGGTCTGAGTTTGTATTGTTGACCTGCAATAATAGTGAAGTCTGCGGCACGCACTACTAGTTGCTTCTTCTGCTGGATGGAAAAGGCTTGAGGTGCTAATCCTGTTGTTAAGAAATCAATAATACCATGATAATAATCATCAGCAACCTGTATAGCAAATAACTACGCATCAGGAAGACTGTCTTCAATGTTTGTCGACTCTTCTCCTGACTCAATCCTAGAGAGGTGATCAGGTCCCAAGTTCATGTTGATGTATATGTAACTTCGGAATGTATTTCATATATGTATATTGTACTCCTATAGAGATGGTATTATTCCTCTATACGGAAGTGTTTGTATTCCTATAGAGATGTTATTATTCCTCTATACGGAAGTGTCGTCATTTATATTGTAAGTGTCGTAACTTATACTTGATGGGTTATTAGACCACCTTGTTGGGGTTGGCCCTGTATAAGTCATGTGGGTCGAAGGGTTATTAGACCACCCTAGTGAGGGTCATCCATGTGGGTCAAAGGGTTATTAGACCACCCTATTGGGTGTCATCCCATTCAGCATTGTGTCATGTGGTTAAGTTGAGGCCGACCTAGTAAAGGTTATTAGGAAAGTCAAGTCAAGTATAAATAGAGTGCGGGAGGCACTCTATTTCATCATTCTATTCTCTCTCACACTCTCGGGAGAGTGGCACACTTGTGGAGGAGGAGAATCTGCTGCTAGGAGATGTCTATCTCTTATTCTTGGGTTGTATCATTTCTCTATCTATCTCTGAGGAAGTTATTGGGGTTTTTCACCTTTATGGTTTTCCCCAAGTAAACTTTGCGTCTCTTGTGTGCTTGCATTATTGTGTCCATGATTAATATGCTGTAGATATGCTGTACATGTTGTTCTCTCAGTTAAGATCCTAGATCATATTGAAGTAAATTCTGAAAAATTAACATGGTATCAGAGCTAGCCTGAAAGAAGGCATGGTATGGCATGTATGACACTTGTTGCAATTGCGAAGCTAGGGCTTGATATAGAAAAAACCATTCATCGTAGAAATTTCGCTATAAATAAATTTTGGCAAGGTTTTAGGGTTTGAAAATCATACAGGGCTAAGCTAAGATCCCCATGTACCTTGTTTCCAAAGGAAAACCTCTAATTCGTTGTACTTTGTGATTTATGATCTGTACAATATAGGGTTTCTGTCTCTTCCAGATATTAGTAAAAAACAGGTGACCTTGGGAAAAAAGTCCTAACTTGGGATAAGAAGTTCCAAATGAAATTTCGTAAAAAGTGATAGGTACTGCACGGACTTAAATTTCTTAGGTAAATGTTTCAAAGGCCGAAACTGAACTAGTGACACGCGACACATCATACAAGTTTGCTCTCCTGTTTTATCCCATAAACAGGTCACGTTGCGACGATTGGCATAACTCCCTCTCAGAGAATCCATTTGAGGTCATATCTATGAGATTGGAAATATGATAGGTTGGGATATCATAGGAAAATTTTTCAGACCCTGTGGATCGAAAAGTTAGGAGTTACACTAGAAACATTCAGGTACATATTTCTGTCAAAACAAAATTATTTTTGAACACCTTCATTCATGGCTTCCGAAATTTAGGGTTTCGGAGAAAGTTGGAATTTTTGTAATTAGAGACTACGGATGAATGATACTCATAAAAATTTAAATTTAGAGACCAAGATTAGAATTTTTGGTTGGGTAGAAGGCCGGGTTTGATCAGACCCTAGTTCGGGATTTTGATCGGAAAAGTGGAAAATTAGGGCTTCTGCAAAAATGTAAATTTTTGAAATCTGTGACCACGGCTGGAAGCTCCTCAGAAAAATAGAAGCTTAGAGATTTGGATCGAAGCTTTTGATTGGGTAGAAGGGTGGGCTTTATCAAACCCTAGTTCGAGGTCATGTCCAGTGAATCCAGAAGTTTCAAAGGCAAATTTGAGGGGTGAAACTTTGTAGTTTTCAAATTATGAGTAGACCAGCATGATCAGCTCATCAAGGCGCATATTTATATCCTTTTGAAAGTTTGAAATTCAAAGTTTGAATTTTTAGGGTTTCTCTGACAAACCCTAATCCAGCTCTAGATCCAGTTCCTGCAAATCAAGTGGATTGGGTTAATCGTAGAAGAGAATGGATTGGTCACCTGCATAAGTGAAGAAGTTTCTGTTTCAGAGGGAGATGAGGCTAAGGCCTTACATAAGAAGATTACAAGCAATCTCTATAGGTATGACTTATCCAGGTATGTTTTGAGATTTGTTCATGATTAAGTTTATGGTATGTTTGTCTTCATATTATTATGATCAGTACAATCTTGATTAAATCTAGACTTGTTGTATCACTTTAATAAAATTATGGATGCATGATAGAAGATATTCATTGATTAGGGTATTGACACTTATGATTGTACTAATGCATTATGGTGTTGTATGAGGTTTATGTTGTCCGCTAACATGAAAGGTACACCAAGAAAGACAAATCATGTTCTAGTTCAAGAACATATGATCATGGTGACATGAAGACAAAGATTCATCCATTGTCATGGATCACTTAGAAGATCTATTTACAAGGTATGTATAACTTGGTTCTATAATGGTTAACCTATGAGATATGCAGGTTACTAGCACAAGTCATTGAAGAGAACAAGAAGACATCATGTGGGTATGTTAGACATAACTAGCTAACATACTAATCCAAGTATGTTTTTCCTATATCAAGTTAGAATCCTACCTTGTGATAGGATCTCTTATATAAGTATACATGGCATGATTGATAATGATTATTTATAGGTTTGAGTAATCACGGGTTTAGGCATATTATGTTTCTTACATTAATTTATGATATGACTAAACAATAAGAGTCCGTGAATACTAATGCTTATTATTTCTGTTTGAAATGATCATGACTATACATGTTTAAGATTATTGTGTTTTGATAGTATTAAGATTATACTAATGAATGTGTGATTATGTATGAGACCTCGAGGATAACACAATGATGATACTAATAAGCATGCATAGTGATGGATATAACTTCAAGGACAGGTAATCTAGGAAGCAAAGATCAAGAAGAGCACACTCCAGTTGTTCCTGCAAGGAAGCAAATATCAAGAGGGAGCACACTCTAGTTGTTCCTACAAGGAAGCAAAGATCAAGAGGAAGCACACTCCAGTTGTTTCCTGCAAGGAAGCAAAGATCAAGAAGGAGCACACTTTAGTAGTTTTTGCAAGGATGCAGATATTCAGAGGGAGTCGATCACTTCTCACAATCCACATCAGAATGGAGTTGCAGAAAAGAAGCAAAGACTGAGAGGGAGTTAACTCAACAAACAAACAAAGATAAGTATTTGACTTATCATTCCTTGCATATTTTACTGTTTAAATAATACTATTCAATAATATATATACTCATGTTCCTAGAATTAGTTTATGTATTATGCATATTAGAATAGTTGCATTGATGAACAGTATACTACGAATATACATGGGTAAGTGGCCTATGGAACTGTACAACATTCCATTGCTACTTATCTAGAATGAAACCGCTTTGTTGACATGTTGGGAGTTGTGCACACTCTTAACAATGTTCTGGTAGAGATTGGAAGGCATCTAGAAAGTTACAGATATGGATAAATGTTGTATTGAAGCATTGGCTAAGATAATTGCATGACTGTATGACATATTTCTTTATGTGTAAGAATTTGTTCTGAAAACTATGAGATTTTTTCTAATCATGCAATTTAACTTGTTGTGTAGGAAAGATCGTATACCATCACCTACAAAATAAGGACTACAACATTTGTTCAGCAACAAAGTTATCTATTGAAAATATTGAAGATATTGAAGTTCCCAGGATCTGGGAAGAATGCCATGATCGAGGAGTACTAGTTGATCATGAAGATGTTTGGGATGCAGTCCCAAGACCTGAAGGGGAGTCTGTAGTGACTTCTAAATGGATCTAGAATATCAAGCATGTTGCAGATGGTAACATTGAGAAATACAAAACTAGGTTTGTAGCTCGTGGCTTCTCCTAGAAAGAAGGGATTGATTATGAAGAGACCTTTGCTCCTGTGGCTAGGTACACTTCCATTAGATCAGTACTTTCTCTGGCTGCATTGATGAAATGGAAGATACGCCAGATGGATGTCAAGAATTCTTTCTTGAATGGTGTAGTTGAAGAGGAAGTGTATGTGGAGCAGCCACTCAGGTTTGAGACACATGATAGAGGAACTCATGTGTGCAAACTGAAGAAATCCCTGTACGGTTTGAAACAGGCACCCAGGACCTACTATGGCAGGATAGATGGCTTCCTATCTAGTTTGGGATTTACTAAGAGTAAAGCGGATTCCAACCTTTACTACAAGGTTGAGGAAGGAAATCCTGTGATTCTACTATTATATGTGGATGACCTGTTTGTAACAGGTGAGGATCGGTTGATTGCCGATATGAAGAGGAAGTTTGCTGCTGAGTTCGAGATGAAGGACTTGGGTATGATGCACTAATTTCTTGGTATGGAGGTGTGGCAGAGTGCAGATGGAATCTTCCTTGGACAAGGGAAGTATGCAATAGATATCCTAAAGAGGTTCGGGATGATGGACTGCAAGGCCATGGCCACACCTATGGCATTGAACTTAAAGCTTCTATGTGATGCTTCATTTGAGCCGGTCGATGCTACGATGTATCATCAGATGATTGGGTCCTTGATGTACCTGACGAATACAAGGCCAAAAATTTTCTTTGCGATGAACACCTTGAGCCAGTATCTGACAGATCCGAGACATGTTCACCTGATAGCTGCAAAGCATGTTCTGAGGTACCTGAGGTAGCTGATAGATAGATTATCCAATGCTGATAATCTATGCTCATCTACAATAGTTGCAGTATGTTCTTGGATGAAAGTGTAAATGTTAGCAGAACCATCATACACGAGAATAGGACTTACCTCCTTTCCGATCCAGTGCAGTGATTTCGTAACCTGCGCACACCTTCTCGTTGATACTTCATGCATGTGGCTTTGCCAATTTTCCAGTCCTATCTCTGAGTCAGAGACACAAGAGCTGTCACATCTCCAGCTGAGTGTACCATCCATAGTTGGATTAATGGAATCTTCTTGGTTCGCGTTGATCTGGTATAGTCTGTCCATGTCTTGAGCCTTGGATTCCTCCTCAATCGACTCACTGTATCTGTCCCCATCTTTAGGATCCAATGGTGTGATGAAACTAAGATGCTTTCCTTCAAATATCATCTTCTTTGTATTTAGGTTTATGATAGCCAGTTTATCCATGGCCCAGTCAATTCCTAACAGTGCAGGAAAAGGATGACTATCGTCCACAATCTCGATAACTTCAAAGTCTGCATGACTCTGGACTCCATCGATGTCAACCACCACATTAGCTAACCAACCAAAAGGTATGAATTTATCTTGGTTAGCCATTCTCAATTGGATAGGTGACCATAACAACTTTGTTTGACCCATCTGCTGCCATGTCTGCTTAGTCAAGACATTCACTTCAGATCCCAGATCAAGAATGACTTCATCCATTTCAAAATCTCCTATCTGTGTGGTAAGCCTCATTTCTCGGCCTGTTCTTTTATGCTTCCTTATGTGATGTACGACGCTATCAGAAGTTTCTGTCCCTTCTGTGGTTCATATTGGTTTATGAGCTTCTGTAGCTCTGCTATGGCATTTTCACTTTTTAGTAGCTTCATGCAGCTTCGCAGGAACTGCGCAACGAAAGTGCTGACATTCGTTGCAGTACTTATTTTGTCATAAGCAGCTGGCATGTCTTCAACATGTGGTTTTTCACTGCGCAACGGGATCCTCGTTGAATTAGTTTCCAATTCTGTGAAGGTATCCCGCGCGTCGATAAAGACCTCCTTGTTCTTTCATAGGTCAAGAGCAGGTATTTTTACTAGAGCTTTTCTTATCCATACTATCTCAAGAGGGGTCTGCTTTGTGTGAGCCTCCCCTGACGTTGAAGCTTCTGCTCCCCGATCGCAGCCTGTCTTAGTGCCACTACGCATGACCACGTTGATGCTCGGGTCCATTGGTCTATTCTCTGCTGCGATCCACTGGATGTTTGGAGTTGGTGCCTCCGTCCATCTTCTTTTCTGCATTTCCACCTCTAGCAATGGGAAATCTTCAATAACATGCTCAAATGATTTATAGTAGTTGCATGTAGTGCATGGGTTGACAAAATCTCTAGACACATGACCTGGATGGACACAATTATAACAAATGACTGGGCCGCAGCCTCTTCCATGCGCCGGGCCAGCATTTCTTCCTCTGTCATGGTATCCACCACCACTGCCTCTGTATCCTCCTTGATCATATTGCACATTTTCTTGTTTGGGTTGGTTTTCTTCTTGTATGCAGTACAAGCCAGCGCCTCTCATTTCATCCATATCTCATTTTCTTTCGTTCATTAGCTCATATGCGTGGCAGTTGGATTCATCATGTCCAACTAATTTATAGAAAGTGCAGTATAAATTTTTGGGTGTTTTCACATATTCTGTATGAGATAACAGTCTTCAGGTCTGTGTCCTGTAGTTCTACAAATTTCACACCATGGGGCCTGATTTTGATTTATCGAGTTGGGCGCACCACTGTTAAGATAGTCACGGAATAAAGGGCAATGCTCGCGGTCATGGCCTTCTCCTTTACAACCTGTACACCAAACCCCATGCCTAGGTTCATACCTTTTTTCTTTTCCATTCTTCATGCTTTGCGGTTCTAGTGTCAAGGTGGTCAGTTGGTTCTAGATCTGAGACATCCCAGAACTAGTCTCACCAATCGGTGAAGCCTCTAGCTTCATTGCGATCTCCAAGGCCTCTGCCTGCGACACAACCTTATGCTGCATCAATGGTAATCTAATGTGGGGCAACAACGAAGCAATAAACCATTCCTTGTGCTGTTCTAGAGCTATAACAAAGCTCACTTGGTCCAATAAGGTCTTGAACTTTTGATCAAACTCCCAGACCATTTCAGTCGGTCTCTGCTTTATTTCTTTCAACTCGGTTATACACTGAGATTCAGATTTGGGTTTCTTAAACTCTGCCATAAGCGCAACTTTAATTTCTGCGAGGGTTATCGGCTGTGTCTGAGAGTACTTCATAAACCAATGTAAAGCTCTATCTCTGAGGGTGGTAATGAGCTGAACTCTCTTCACAGCATCATCCTGGATTTATCTTACACTCCATACGTCTTCGCAAAGAAACCAATGTTGGTCAGGGTCTTCTAGACCAGTTCCTTTAAATATCAGTAGCTTCATATCAATGTTTTCCATTGTCCTATTAGTAGGAGCACCCGGATTTGTGCACAGCTGTTGTGATGAGCTCTGCGCAGTGAAAGTAAATGGGAATATCGGAGTAGATGTACTCGGCTGTGTATCCTAAGGGGTGGGCTGTGAGATAAGGGAGGTGCAGTCTCTGCAATCGATGGATTCTGAGGGGTGAGTGGTGGCATGGATTCGTTGTTAAGGTCACAAGGAATCTCAGTATCTATGTGGAGTCCAGTGCCTCCAAGATTCTTATTAAATTTATATCTCTTCCCACTTCTAAGATTATGGGTGTCTTCGTTAGAGTCACTATATATACTGTTTACCATGACAGACTTGAAAATATTATTGCATTCTTAAAACACCTTTCTCAGCAAATAACATCTTAATGTATAGAATGAGATTGTTTAAGTACTTACCTTGGAATCTGTCGAAAAGGTATGCTTCTGCTTGGTTGTAGGATTTGAGTGTGTCTACAGCAAATTCTGTTACGAAGCCTTCTAGCATGTGATCGACCCATAATTCAACTACGTGCGTCAATGGGATGTCTATTGCTTTGAGCTGCGTTATGAGCTCTGGAGTCCACTCTGTAGGAACTCCTCCTTGAAAACAGATTTTCTTCTCTATGAGCCGCGAGATCCACTCATGCAGCTTGTCTGGAAATGATGCCCAGAAAATATCGTGAATATATTTCCATAGATATCTACTCAACCACTGTTCATCAGATAGATGCGGGTGTCTATTCTCTTGCCTTGCAAAGTCTCTTATGGTCTTGTAACACCAATCCTGGATCTCTGTCTTTTCAGGATGCCAATTGTCGGAGCCTTCCGAGAACTAATGTTCTTCGTCACACATTACAGCTGTAACTCATCATGGATTCTAGCGCGGAAACAGAACCATTTGTTTGCTTATCATATGCTGACCCAGAGGGTTTTCAATAAAGACCTAGGTTCTTCATGGTTTCCCCTTGACCAAAAAAACCCCTTCGCACCGGCCCTTTTAGCAACAACCTACGAGCAAGTTGAGGTCTCACCCAAGGTGTATCTATGGGGTACTATAGAAGCAGGTTTCCACAGTAGGTGATGAATTGTTTAGTCTGAGGTACTGAACAACGTGACATGGGATGTGCGATGCAGGGAAAGACTGCGCGGCGATAGATGACACCGCGGTCTGCACCTCTGAATTCTACTTCCTCGAAATTTCTTTGTGACTGCGGCCGATGCAGTTCACACTAAGACTTGAAATACTTGCAGTCAACTAGAGTACTAAAGTTATTAACACTCAATCATTCATTCATTCACTTAGGGTGTTCGCTGCTCAAGCATGTGCCGCGGAGATAGTCCAACTACCATGCATTCTCCCTACTACGTAATGTGAAAGTGCTTAAACAATATCTAACACTTGGCCAAATAACTGATTCATTACTGCTTCATAAGTAGAGGCCAAACATTCACCATTCATTTATTCATGCAGAACTTAACATATTATTTCCATATTCTCCTGATGGCAAATACATATAAAAGTCCTATCATAATGGTATGCAAGGGAAAATTCAGACATTCTTTCACAGAAAGCAGATAAATGCACAATACACAATGCAATCACACTACACAGTATTTAATGTGGTTCACTCCCCCGGGTGGGAAACTACGTCCACAAGAACTGTTGTTATATATATATTTTGGGAAGCGCACAACAGTTCTTAGTCTGCACGCTCAGTTGTAGAGTCTCTTCTCTCTCATATAGGTCTCTGCGTACTTAGATGCAGAGCCTTTACGATATCTTTACTCAGAAAATATTTTACAATGCTCAGTACTAACTTCTAACCCTTTCCCATACAAAAATGCCTCCTTTTATAGATCATGCCCGTAGGTCATGTATTTACAATGCTAAATGTTGAAACCCTTAGGGTTTCCAAAACTGCTACAGTTTCTCTAAACCAAACTGTTGGCCTTTGGTAGCGAGTGCTCCCTTGTGGAGGTCCTCCATGCCTTCATCTTGTCGCTATCGGCCTTTCTGTTGTGTGCATTCCAACAAGTCACTTTCCTCAATCCGCTCTTCCTCTAACGGCCTCGTACAGCTGGCTCAGCTCCCAGTCACTTTCATCAAGTCGTTCCTCCTCTAATGACCTCATACACCTGGCCACCGCTCGACCTCCCTAGAGCATCTTTTCAAAAACTAGACTGTCGACGGTCTAACAGGTACCCGTTCCCGTCCTCCGTCCATCACTCTGCTTTGCTGGATCCACGTGGACTGGTCACTTCATAGCACTGCTTCCTCGCAGCACTGATCTTTGTAGCACCCTTCGAAGTACTACCAAAATTTGGTTGCTGCGCACAACTTCGCAGCATCCCCAACACTTGCACAAAATTGTATTTTTGTTGAGCTGCGCTCAGCTCCGCATCTAAAACTCCTTTTGTTATCAAAATTTTCCCCAGCTTGGGCCAGGCCCAACACCTGCATATCTTATAGATTAACCATTATAGATCCAAGTTATACATACCTTGTAAGTAGATCTTCTATGTGATCCATGACAATGGATGAATCTTTGTCTTCATGTCACCATGGTCATATGTTCTTGAACTAGAACATGATTTGTCTTTCTTGATGTACCTTTCATGTTAGCGGACAACATCAACCTCATACAACACCACAATGCATTAGTACAATCATAAGTGTCAAAACCCTAATCAATGAATATCTTCTATCATGCATTCATATTTTTATTAAGGTGATATGCCAAGTCTAAAATTAATCAAGATTGTACTAATATTAATGAAGACAAACATAAACTTAATCATGAACATATTTCGAAACATACCCGTAAGTCATACCTGTCGAGTTTGCTTGTAATCTTCTTATGTAAGGCCTTATCCTAATCTCCCTTTGAAACCGAAACTTTTTTACTTATGCAGGTGACCAATCCATTCTCTTCTAGGATTAACCCAATCCATTTGATTTGCATAAACTGTATCTGGAGCTGGATTAGGGTTTGTCAAGGAAACCCTAAAAATTAAAACTTTGAATTTCAAACTTATGAAAGGATAGAAAGATGCGCCTTGATGAGCTGATCAACCTCGTATACTTAGAATTTGAAAACCACAAAGTTTCACCCCTCAAATTGGCTTTTCAATCTTTCGGATTCACTAGGGAGGACCCTGAATTAGGGTTTGAGTATCCCGGAGCTTCACCCAACCAAAAAGTTTGATCCAGAGCTCTAAACCTCGATTTTTCCAAGGAGATTCCAGTTATGGTCACAGATTTAAAAAATTCCCATTTTTGCAGAAGCCCTAATTTTTCACCTTTCCGATCAAAGTCCCGAACTAGGGTTTGATCAAGCTCGACCTTCTGCCCAACCAAAAAATTCGATCTTGGTCTCTAAATTTTGATTTTGATGAGGAGCATCCAGCCGTGGTCTCCGATCACAAAAATTCCAACTTTCTCCGAAACCCTAAATTCCCGTAGCCATGAATGAAGGTGCTCAAAATCCAATTCTGTTTTGATAGAAATATGCACCTGATTGTTTCTGGTGTAACTTATAAATTTTGGATCTACAGGGTCTGAAACTTATGCCTCTGGTAGTTTGACCTGTTAAATTTCCAATCCGATAGGGATGACCTCAAATGGATTCTCTAGAGAGAGTTATGCCAAGTGTCGCAATGTGACCTGTTTATGGGATAAAACAAGAGAGCTAACTTGTACGGAGTGCCACGTGTCACTGGTTCAATTTCGGCCTTTGAAAATTGGACCTGTGAAAGTACAGTTTGTTCCCTACCTGCCAATTTTTACGAAATTTCATTTGGAGCTTCCTAGCCCAAGTTGTGACCTTTTTTCCTAGGTCACCTGTTTATGACTTGTTAAATTTTCAGAATTTACTTCAATCTGATCTAGGATCTTAACTGAGAGAACAACATGTACAGCATATCTACAACATATTAATCATGGACACAATAATGCAAGCACACAAGAGACATAGAGTTTACTTGGGGAAAACCATAAAGGTGAAAAACCCCAATAACTTCCTCAAAGATAGATAGAGCAATGATACAACCAGAATACAAGAGATAGTCTTCTCCTAGCAGCAAAGCCTCCTTCTCCATAAGTGCACCACTCTCCAAAGTGTGAGTGAGTGAATAGAATGATGAAATAGAGATCTCCCGATCTCTATTTATACTAGACTTGACTTTCCTAATAACCTTTACTAGGTCGGCCTTAACTTAACCACATAACACAATGCTGACTGGGCCGACACCCAATAGGGTGGTCTAATAACTCTTTGACCCACATGGCCGACCCCCAGTAGGGTGGTCTAATAACCATTCGAACCACATGACTTATACAGGGCTGACCCCGACAAGGTGGTCTAATAACCCATCAAGTATAAGTTATGACACTTATAATATAAATGATGACACTTCTGTATAGAGGAATAATAACATCTCTATAGGAATACAATATACATATATGTGAAATACATTCCGAAGTTACATATACATCAACCCTCGCTCTTAACTAGGAAGGTATTTCTGGACATAGGTCTTCTAGCACAAGTCTTATTCTCTGGATCACCATCAGCGAATCATCATCCTCGAATCATTGTCATCATCACTGCTGCTGCTATCTCAATCAATCTGTGAATCTACTCGTCATAGGAAGTTCTACAGAGCCAATCCTTTTTCATACTAGATGTAGTCCCACCACCTGCAAGTCTTCATCATCTGTGCGAACGGTCTGATAAAGGTGGCATCTCAGGACTAATTTTATGTGTGGATGCAATACCGGAAAGAGTATTCGAGGAACATTTATGTGCCTAAGCACGACTGGCAAGATCTCCGAGGACTGATTACATGCATCTCCTCCACAATACCTTTAAAGAGCATCCCAGGAACATTTATGTGCCGCAGCACGACCGACAAGATCTCTAAAGAGCATCCCAGGACTTATTACGAGCACACATCTCAACCTCTAAGATCTCCAGGACTGATTACATGTGGATAGACAAAACCTTTAAAGAGCATCCCAGGAACATTTATGTGCTGCAGCACGATCGACAAGATCTCTAAAGAGCATCCTAGGACTAATTATGAGCACACAGCTTAACCTCTCGGTTCTCTAGGACTGATAACATGTCTCCATAGTAATACCTCATCCCAGGACTGATTACGAGCACACAGCTTAACCTCTCGGTTCTCCAGCACTGATAACATGTCTCCGTAGTAATACCTCATCCCAGGACTGATTACGAGCACACAACTCAACCTATCAGATATCTGAGGACTGATTACATACTACATAGCAATATTGGAAAGAGTATCCCAGGAACATTTATGTGCCGCAGCACGATCGACAAGATCTCCCAGGATTGATTACATGCTATTTGCACAACCTGCCACATATCATCTCTGACCTCCAAGTATCAACTTGATACTCATGATCCAATGGATCATCATTGCACAAAGCATCATCCTAATGCTCATGATCACACTGATCATCATCACTGTACCATCCTGATACATATCATGTCAAGCAACACCCTGAAGCTCGTCATCATGATCATCTTGATCATGCAATGCATCCACTTGATGCATACCAAGTATCTACCTGATACATATCATCATACATGATCCACCTGATCATACAGTGTATCCACCTGATACAAATACAAATACATGATACATATCAACATACATGATCTACCTGATCATACAATGTATCCACCTGATACATATACAGATACATGGTCCAAGCATCCAACATGATGCATATACAAAATACATACAAATGATCCAATTGATCATATCCAGCATCAAACATGATGCATACATATACATATACATATAAATGATCCAACTGATCATATCCAATATCCAACATGATGCGTACATATACATATAGAGCAGTAACTAGAGCATCGTCTTGATTCTCATCATCCATGATCCTCTTGATCATCATAGCATCGTCTTCTTCAGATCATCTCATTGTCCATGAAGCATAGCCCAGATGCACATCATCCGGTACTTACACCACTGACATGGGAGAACACATCTACCACCATTCGGGGAAGGCTCCGACCCTTACTTTTTCACCATGGGAGAACACATCTACCACCATGTGAAAAATGGCTTCAGCCCTTACATCTACACCATGGGAGAACACATCTACCACCATGTGAGAATGGCTCAGCAATTACATCACGACCATGGGAGAACACATCAACCATGTCAGAAAAGCTCATGTGCATCTGCATCTTCTGTACTCGTCACTTCCCTTTGGAATGAACCTCGATCTGAAGTGCACCAAGCCTCTCTCTGAAGTACTCAAACTGCACTCTGGCCAATGGCTTGGTCTATACATATGCAACCTGCTCATCCGTTGCAACATACTCTGCTTCGGCTGTACTCAGTGCTACGCAGGACTGCTTCCTGCTAAACCAAGAGATCACACCTGATCCCATACTGAAGCAGCACCCAGAAGTGCTCTTCCTATCTGTAGCACTGCCTTCCCAATCTGAATCAACATAACCCTGGAGGTTAAACTTTTGATTCATATCATACTTGAGCCCATAATCAACTGTACCCTTTACGTACCTCAGAATATGCTTTACAACAACTAGGTGAACATCTCTCGGATATGTCAGGAACTGGCTCAATGTGTTCACCGCAAAGCAAATATCTAGTCTCGTGTTCGTCAGGTACATCAAGGACCCAATCATTTGACGATACACAGTGACATCAACCGGTTCAGATGAAGCATCACACAGAAGCTTCAGGTTCGATGCCATAGCCTCGCAGTCCATCATCCCAAAACTCTTCATGATCTCTACTGCATACTTCCCTTGTCCAAGGAAGATTCCATCTACACTCTGCCACAGCTCCATACCAAGAAAGTAGTGCATCATACCCAAGTTCTTCATCTCTAAATCGGTAGCAAGCTTCCGCTGCGTGTCGGCAATCAATCTATCCTCACCTTTAACAAACAGGTCATCCACATACAAAAGTAGTATCACTGGATTGCCTTCCTCAACCTTTTAGTAAAGGTTGGAATCCACTTTACTCTTGGTAAAGCCCAAATTGGATAGAAAGCTGTCTACCATACCAAGTTCTGCACATATATGACTCCCTGTCATGTGTCTCTGAACCAAGTGGCTTCTCCTCATACACTTCTTCTTCAACTACACCATTCAAGAAGGCTGTCTTGAAATCCATCTGGTGTATCTTCCACTTCATCACTGCAGCCAGAGCAAGTACGGATCTAATGGAAGTGTATCTGGCTACAGGAGCAAAAGTCTCTATGCTACCACCTGCAGCATGCTTGATCTTGTAGATCCTCTTGGGAGTCACTACAGACTCCCCTTCAGGTCTTGGGACTGCATCCCAAACATCTTCATGATCGACTGGTACTCCTCGATCATGGCATTCTTCCCAGATCCTGGGAACTTCAATATCTTCAATATTTTCAATAGATAACTTTGTTGCTTGAACAAATGTTGTAGTCCTTCTTTTGTAGGTGATGGTATACGATCTTTCCTACACAACAAGTAAAATTGCATGATTAGAAAATATCTCATAGTTTTCAGAACAAATTCTTACACATAAAGAAATATGTCATACAGTCATGCAATTATTTTAGCCAATGCTTCAATACAACATTTATCCATATCCTGTAACTTTCTAGATGCCTTCCAATCTCTACCAGAACATTGTTAAGAGTGTGCACAACTCCTAACATGTCAGCAAAGAGGTTTCATTCTAGATAAGTAGAAATGGAATGCTGTACAATGCCATAGGCCACTTACCCATGTATATTAGTAGTATATTGTTCATCAATGCAACTATTCTAATATGCATAATACACAACCTAATTCTAGGAACATAAGCATATACATCATTGAATAACATTATGTAAGAAATGAAAATTCAAATACTTATCTTTGTTTGGTTGCTGGGTGGACTCCCTTTGAATCTTTGCAACTCCATTCTGATGTGGAATGTGAGAAGTGGTCAACTCCCTCTGAATATCTGCATCCTTGCAGAAACTACTGAAGTGCGCTCCTTTGCTTTCTTGCAGGAACAATTGGAGTGTGCTCCCTCTTGATCTTTGCTTCCTGGATTACCTGTCCTTGAACTTATATCCATCCTTAACCACTATGCATGCTTATTAGTATCATCATTGTGTTATCCTTGAGGTCTCTTACATAATCACACATTCATTAGTATAATCTTAATACTATCAAAACACAATAATCTTAAACATGTATAGTCATGATCATTCACAGATAATAAACATTAGTATTCAATGTTTTAGGGAAGTCTTCTTTTACTCATGCATATTCTTATTTGATCATAGGATTCTTCTGATTAGTTAAATAATCAATGCATAAACCCGTGATTACTCAAACCTATACCTTCATGATTCTTCTGGTTAGTCATATCATCAATTATGGAAAGAAATATAATATGCATACAACCATGACTATTCAAACCGATGACTTCATAAATAATCATTATCAACAACACAACAATATAAGATCCTAACACAAGGTAGGATTCTAGCTTGATATAGGAAAAACATACCTGGATTAGCATGTTAGCTAGTTATGTCTAACATACCCGCATAATGTCTTCTAGTTCTCTTTAGTGACTTGTGCTAGTAACCTGCATGTCTCATAAGTTAACCATTGTAGAACCAAGTTATACATACCTCGAAAGTAGATCTTCTATGTGATCCATGACAATGGATGAATCTTTGTCTTCATGTCACCATGAGCATATGTTCTTGAAGTAGAACATGATTTGACTTTCTTGGTGTACCTTGTGTGTTAGCAGACAACATAAACCTCATACAACACCATAATGCATTAGTACAATCATACGTATCAACACCCTATTCAATGAATATCTTCTATCGTGCATTCATAATTTTATTAAGGTGATACGACAAGTCTAGATTTAATCAAGATTGTACTAACCGTAATAATATGAAGACAAATATACCATAACCTTAATCATGAACAAATATCGAAACATACCTAGATAAGTCATACCTGTCGATATTGCTTGTAATCTTCTTATGTAAGGCCTTAGCCTCATCTCCCTCTGAAACAGGAACTTCTTCACTTATGCAGGTGACCAATCCATCTTCTTCTAGGATTAACCCAATCCACTTGATTTGCAAGAACTGGATCTGGAGCTAGATTAGGGTTTGTCAGAGAAACCCCAAAAATTCAAACTTTGAATTTCAAACTTCCGAAAGGATAGAAATATGCGCCTTGATGAGCTGATCAAGATGGTATGTTCAGAATTTGAAAACTGCAAAGTTTCACTCCTCAATTTTGCCTTTGAAACTTTCGAATTCACTTGATGTGACCCTGAATTGGGGTTTGATGAAGCCCACTCTTCTGCCCAATCAAAAGGTTTGATCCAAAGCTCTAAGCTTCTATTTTTATGAGGAGCTTCCAGCCGTGGTCACAGATTTAAAAAATTCCCATTTTTGCAGAAGCCCTAATTTTCCACTTTTCTGATCAAAGTGTCGAACTAGGGTCTGATCAAGCTCGGCCTTCTGCCCAACCAAAAATTATGATATTGGTCTCTAAATTTCTATTTTGATGAGTATCATTCAGCCGTGGTCTCCAATTACAAAAATTCCAACTTTATACGAAACCCTAAATTCTGGAAGCCATGAATGAAGGTGCTAAAAAATAATTCTGTTTTGACAGAAATATGTACCTGATTGTTCCTAGTGTAACTCCTAATTTTTTGATCCAAAGGGTCTGAAAAATGTTCTTGAGATATCCTGACCTGTCATCGTTCCATCTTGACAGGTCTGACCTCAATTGGATTCTCTGAGAGAGAGTTATGCCAAGTGTCGCAACGTGACCTGTTTATGAGATAAAACAGGAGAGCGAACTTGTACGGCATGCCACGTGTCACTGGTTCAACTTCGGCCTCTGAAATTTTTTCCTGAGATAGTATAGTCTATGTACTACCTATAAATTTTTAAAAAATTTCATTTGGAGCTTCCTATCCCAAGTTATGTCCTTTTTTGCAAGGTCACCTGTGTTTGACTCAGATCTGGAAGAGGCCGAAACCCTATATTGTACAAATCATAAATCACAAAGTACAACGAATTAGAGGTTTTCCTTTGGACACAAGGTACATGGGGATTGGATCTTTGACCTGTAAACGTTTCAGATCTGAAAACTTCTCCAAAATAGATTTATAGAGAAAGTTCTACGATGACTTGTTTTTGCTATATCAAGCCCTAGCATCGTAAGTGCAACAAGTGTCATACATGCCATAACATGCCTTCTTTCAGGCTAGCTCTGATACCATGTTAAATTTTCAGAATTTACTTCAATCTGATCTAGGATCTTAATTGAGAGAACAACATGTACAACATATCTAGAGCATATTAATCATGGACACAATAATGCAAGCACACAAGAGACACAGAGTTTACTTGGGGAAAACCATAAAGGTGAAAAACCCCAATAACTTCCTCAGAGATAGATAGAGCAATGATACAACCAGAATACAAGAGATAGTCTTCTCCTAGTAGCAGAGCCTCCTCCTCCACAAGTGTGCCACTCTCCAAAGTGTGAGTGAGTGAATAGAATGATGAAATAGAGATCTCCCGATCTCTATTTATACTAGACTTGACTTGCCTAATAACCTTTACTAGGTCAGCCTTAACTTAACCACATAACACAATGCTGACTGGGCCGACACTTAATAGGGTGGTCTAATAACCCTTTGAACCATATGGACGACCCCCACTAGGGTGGTCTAATAACCCTTTGACCCACATGACGTATACAGGGCCGACCCCAACAAGGTGGTCTAATAACCCATCAAATATAAGTTACGGCACTTACAATATAAATGACGACACTTCTGGATAGAGGAATAATAACATCTCTATAGGAATACAATATACATATATGTGAAATACATTCCGAAGTTACATATACATCAACATGACTCAGATCTGAAAGAGGTAGAAACCCTATATTGTACAGATCATAAATCTGAAATTACAACTAATTAGAGGATCTCCTTCAGACACAAGGTACATGGGGATCGTATCTTCGACCTGTAATATTTTCAGATCCTGAAAATTTGCCAAAATTTATTTATAGCGAAAGTGCTATGATGATTGGTTTTTTCTATATCAAGCCCTAGCTTCCAATTTGTCGCAAGTGCAACAAGTCTCATAAATGCCATATCATGCCTTCCTTTAGGCTAGCTTTGATACCATGTTAGTTTTTCATAAATTTCAATTTGATTTAGGATCTTAACTGAGAGAATAACATGTACAGCATATCTACAGCATATCAACCATGGACACAATAATGAAAGCACACAAGAGACACAAAGTTTCACCGGGGAAAACGAAGAAGGTGAAAAACCCCGCAACTTCATCAGAGATAGATAGGAAATGATACAACCCAAGTACAAGAGATAGTCCTCCTAGCAGCAGCTTCTCCTCCTCCACTAGTGCGCCACTCTCTAATGAGTGTGTGAATGAGAAGTGAATGATCAAATAGAGTGCCTCTTGCACTCTATTTATACTTGATTTTATTTGCCTAATAACCCTTACTAGGTTGGCCTTAACTTAACCACATAACCTAATGCTGACAGGGCCGACCCCCAATAAGGTGGTCTAATAACCCTTTAACCCACATGACTTATACAGGGCCAACCCCAACAAGGTGGTCTAATAGCCCATCAAGTATAAGTTACGACACTTACAATATAAATGACGCCACTTCCGTATAGAGGAATAATAACATCTCTATAGGAATACAATATGCATATATGAAATACAATCCGAAGTTACAAATACATCAACAATAACAAGATATGACTGCCAGGTTTTATCTTTAGCTTTTAAGAGTTAATATTTCTTTGAGTTTTGTGACTATGAAGTGCTGTCATGGGTCATCCATCCCTGTCCCTTCATATTGCGATCCCTTATTTATTTTTTCTTTATTTCTTTGACATTGATATCTTTTTTATTTTCACTTTTTGCTTAGCCCTTTCATTAGCTTAGTCCTTTTTTTCTTTAGACAACCCAGGACAAGGGAACCTAGATATTTTATTTTCCATGATATTTTTCTTTACATTTGATTCATCAACAACTTCCTTTTTGAGAGTACAATACTATTTTCACTTTGACTTGAGTAATTCATACATTTGAATAGTTGTGAGACCATATTTCATTACTAATAATATATCATTCACAATGGGTGAGTTGGCTTAGTGGAATGAAATTGGCTGGGTAATATATTATGGAATGAATGAAATCATATGACTCAGTTCATTAAGGTAGATATTAACATTGTAATAACAAACTTGTTATATAAGAAGATAAATACCAAGTTTAGATTAAATACATGTGATAGTTTAAATATGTGAGTCACTATGAAAACATATAAGTAATATCTCATGCTAACATACCATTATGCAAGAAAACATGCTAAGTAAAGATGAATGTTAGAGATATCACAACACTAGGGGGTGATGTTCTTTCTCTGGCTAGGCATATCAAGGACCATAGACCATTTGGTGTTGCCGAAGGAATCTTTGACCATTGATCTATGGTGCAAACAAAGATCTCATCTAGGGGAAAATTGATCAAAATTCACCCCTTATTGAAAGAGGGGTAACACGTGCTATCTTTGTTTAATGCATGGGATAAGTTTTCCAATGGTCCTTTAGTTTATTCAACTAATACATTATAACCCCTAAATTATTTATGTGGAAACTCCCTATCCTTTCAGGGGATGTGTTGATCCAATGATAAAATATTTATTGGTATTGACAAATTACAAGGTCAAAGTGAAATGAACAAAGTTAATTTCTCGAACATGAATATAGTTCATTTATTGAATATCCAATTTAAGGACAATGACCTATAATCCATATATATTTGTGTAATTAATAAGATTTATGATTACATTGCCATGGGATGATATATTTATATGCATTGATTTATCACCCTAGTTAAATGATTATGTCCTTTCATTAAGTCATGTCATTTAATTATTATTATTCTTATTAATTGATGCTTATTTATATATATTTACATATGTTATGTTTACTTTCCCTTTAGAAATGTCATGAAGAGGAAAATGACTAACTTGATTTCCTCACACATTAGTGATTTTAGGAAAGGGGAGAAGGAGCATTGACCCTTTCTCATACTTTTACGATTTAAATGAGGAGAAGGAGAATTGACCCTTTCCTGCAATTTTGTAATTAGAGTGATGAGAAGGAGAAGGAGCATTGGCCCTTTATCACATTCTTGTAATTAGAGTGATGAGGAGAATAATCATTGGCCCTTTCTTACACTTTTGTAATTAGAGAGATGATGAGAAGGACAAGGAGCATTGGTGCTTTCTTACACTTTTGTAATTAGGGTGATGAGGATAAAGAAGAGAACTGGCCATTTCTCACACTTCTTCTATTCGTAAGAGGAGGAGAAGGAGAATGGGATATTTCTTATAGTTGTTGTAATTAGAGTGGTGAGAAGAAGGAGGAGCACTAACCCTTTCTCACACTTCTTCCATCCAAAAGAGGAGAAGAAGCAAAACATGGCCTTTCTTTAGAATTTTTTAATTAGAGTAACGAGGAGAAGGAGAAGAGCACTTGAAATTTATCACACAAGGAGCATGGGACCTTTCTCAAACTTTTGTAATCTTAGTGACAAGGAGAAGGAGCAATGACACTTTCTTACGCTTTAGTAATTTTTGAGAGAGAGAATGAGCATATATATTTCTCATACTATATTAATTGTTGGGGGGAGGAGAAGCAACATTTTCCCTTTCTTGCACTTTTTTAATTTAAGTGACGAGGAGAAGGAGAAGGAGAGATGTCGTTTTCTTACATTTATATAATTTGAGTGTGGAGAAGATGGAGCACATACCATTTCTCACACTTTTGTAATTTGAGTGAGGTGGAGAAGGAGCACTAGCCCTTTCTCATACTTTATTAATAATTGGGAGGAAGAGAAGGAGCAACCCTTTTTATCATTTAATAATTTTTTAGAAGATAATGAGAATTGATTCTTTCTCATATATTTTTAATTAGAGTGATGGGGAGGAGTGGCTTCATTTTTTAACAATTTAGTAATTTCATGAAAGAGGAGAAGGATCATCAACCCTTTCTCACACTTCTATCATTTAATAGAGGAGGAGAACGAGTACTAACCTTTTCTCACACATTTTTAGTTAGAGTTATGAGGAGAAGAAAAATGAGCACTAGACCTTTATAACACTTTTTCCATTTTAAAGAGGAGGAGAAGGAGCATGGGCCCTTTCTCACACTTTTGTAATTTGAGTGAGGAGGAGAATGATGAGGAGAAGGAGAAGAAACACTAGTGCTTTCTCACACTTCTGCCATTCCAAAGTGGAAGAGAAGAATCATGGGTATTTTTTGACACTTTTGTAATTTGAGTGAGCAGGAGAAATGACATTGGCCCTATATCAAACTTTAGTAATATCTAGAGGAAGAGGAGGAGCACTAGCCCTTTCTCATACTTTAGTAATTTTGGGATGAGAAGAAGAAGCAAATAATATTTCTCACACTTTTGTAATTAGAGTGATGAGGAGAAGAAGATGACTTAACCTTTTTTTCACACTTTTGTCATTCAATTAAGGAGAATATTGACCACAAGCCCTATATCACACTTATGCAATTTTATTAAGTAGGAGGAGAATTGGTCCTTTCTCACATTTTATTAATATTTTGGAGGAAGAGAAGGAACATGAAACCTTTCTCATACTATACTAATTTTTGGGAAGAGGAGAACTAACCCTTTCTCATACTTTTTTAATTATGTTGATGAGGAGAATGAGAATGAGCACTGGCCCTTTCTCACACTTTTGTCATTCCAGTGAGGAGGAAAAGGAACATTGATCCTTTCTCAAACTTTTTTCATTCCAGTGAGGAGGAAAAGGAACACTGATCCTTTCCCATAATTTTAGTGAGAGCAAGGAGCACTAGTCATTTCTCACACTTTATTAATATTTGGGGGGAAGAGGAGAACAAGCCCTTCACACACTTTAGTAATTTTTGGGAGGGAAAGGAGAACTAGTCCTTTCTCACACTTTTGTAATTAGAGTGACGGGGAGAAAGAGAATGAGCATTGGCCCATTATCACACTATTTTCATCGAAGTGAGGAGGAAAATGAACGCTAACTCTTTCGAATGCTTTTGTAGATTGAGTGAGTTGGATAAGGAGCATTATCCCTTTCTCACAATTTAGTCATTTCCAGGAGGAAGAGAAAGATCAATAGCCTTTTTTATTACTTTTTAAAACTAAGTGAGGAGGAGAAGGAGCTTCAATCATTTCTCATACTTAGTAAATTGAGATATGGGAAGAAGGATCACTAGCCCTTTATCGCATTTTTTCATTTGAATGAAGATGGATATGATAACTGGTCCTTTCTCACACTTTCATAATAGAATGAGGATGAGAAGTGGATTTATATTTTGATATGTTAGTGATTTTACTAATGTGGAGAAGGAACACCCACCCTTTCTCACATTTTTGTCATTTAAGTGAGGAGTAGGATTGTTGTCCCTTTCTCACACCTTTTAAATTGGAGTGACCAGTTGAAGGAGAATGAAAAATAGCACTTTTTGTTATTTTTTTGAACAAAAATATGTAATTTACCAACTAGGGCTGATGATACACTAAATCAATCTCCTACCAAACTCAGTTTAAAACAATGGATGCAGGGAGCTAGTTTTACTAGAGGTAGGAAAAATCAAGTTCTATGGATAGGAGGAGGATTATTTTAGCTGATTATACCTTTTCAAAATGAGCTGGGAACATTGATGTCTCAAAATAATCCTGGCTGAAATCTACTCCAATGCTCCTAGGCACCCCCAACATATGCAAACTAGTAGTTCAACTATACAAGAGCTGGAAGCTATGGGTGAAGGATTCTGAATCAGGGAGGATAATAAAAATAAAATATTAGTCAATATACAATCATGGTTCTCTCCATAAATTTTGAGGAGGTTGTGAGAAATACGCACAAAGATAGAAGCAAAATGAACTTCCAGGATTGCACAACTAGTCAATTTCAGGGACTCCCAAACAGTCAATGAAGGATCACTAAATTATGATGTCAGGAATGGATTGATTAATTTAAAATATTAAATAACATAGGAAACATAAATCAAATCATTTTTATCAATACTCATTCATTTATTAAAGAGAATCTAGAAACTAGTGAATTTTCTATGCAAATCTAGAAAGGGTGTAGAAAACTCATAATATTTTAGACTTCTGCAGTATTAAACTTGATGACTGATATGATAGGATCATAATGACTGTAATTAAATTATATGGAAGCCAATAGGCTTCCCATAACATCACAAGAAACTTCCTCCTCTCTACACAACAATCTAGCACTAGAAATCATTATGAAGCTTGAAGATTCGAATCATAGAATTCATGGAACTTCTTCTGATATTCAAACCAGAATTGGATCAACTACAGGAACTGCAATAAAATCATTGATAATGGATTAATTCCACCATCCTCTCACAGGAAGCAAGGGAAAATCACACAGCTTGGACTAGGGGCACATCTCCCAAGTCTCCGAGGCACAATTGGTCTCAAATAAAAAATAAAAGTGACCAAAGATATGAAGGGGGTGCGCACTCCTTTATTTATAGATGGAGGATGAATTGAGGAGAAATTATCCTTGACTAATGCACTATAATGAGTGGATAAGGAAAGCTATATTTCCTTCCTTTTTCCCTTTTGCTTTGCTTTCCTCCTTTTTCCTTTTCTGCTTTGCTTTCTTCTTTCTGATTTAGTTTTTTCTTCTTTTTCTTCTTTTTCTGACTTATCCTGCTTTCTTGTTTTGTGCTGCTTTCTACTTTATGCCTATTTTCCTGATATTTTGCTACTTTTCTAATTTGCACCATCTTTCTTTCCTTTTTCCATATTTTCTAGATTTGGATGCTTTCTTCTAATATTCTTTTGCAAGTCATCTCCAAAGTCAACCTCATCCACTAAGGCGCACTTATGGAGCATCATCCTCTTTTATTTATGATAAAAATTATTTAATGGATGAAAAATAATTATTTCAAGTGCATAATAAACTATAGGAAAAAATAATTCACACTCCTAATTAATTAAACGCTTGGAATTCAAAATTAACCCCATAGTAAATGAAGTTGTCTCCTCAACCCAAGTGATTGGTTGGGTTAGGACTTTTATACAATGATCACTGTTGAGAGGAAATGATAGTCCTCCCCACCCAATATTGCTTGTACTCATGCAATTTCAAACTGGGATGCTGCAAGATGTGTTCTCCTTCCCAAGTAGCATCCTCACTAGGAACTCCCTCCCATTGCACCAAAAATTCCTTAATGATTCTTATCCTTAGATTCTTCTCTTGGACCTCCAAAATATTCTTAGGAGTCTGCACCAAATTTCCTTCATCATCAAGGGGTGGCAATTATTGTGAAACCTTGACTTGCTGCCCTATTTTCTTCTTCAAACAGGACACATGGAAAACATTGTGATTCTGGCTGCCTAGAGGCAACTCTAGCTCATAAGCCACTTCCCCGATCCTCTTTAGGACTTGGTAGGGACCATAGAACATTGGATAAAACTTCTCAGCCCCCTTAGAATTAAATGAGGACTATCTATAGGGCTGCAACCTCAAATAAACCAGATCTCCTACTTGGAATGATTGCTCAATTTTATGCTTGCCCGCATGCACCTTTTCCCTGTTCTGTGCTACCCACAAGTTGTATTTGAGAGTTTTGAGTATATATTGACTATATTGGAGCCAATCCTTTGCCTTCTGTGTCTTACAATCACCAAATATCAGATCAACAAAAGTGAGTGCATCATATCCATATAAAGTTTTGAAGGGAGACACACCAATCGAGATATGAAAAGTATTATTGTAACAAAAATCTCCCAAATGGAGCCAAGTAGTCCATGAATTTTTCTAGATTGTAACACAGTTTCTTAAGTACCCTTACAGCCATTGGTTCACTCTTCCTATTTTTCCATCAGTCTGTGGATTTTAGATGGTACTCATGTCCAAACCTGTCCCCACTAACTTGAACAACTCTTGCCAAAAAATGCTAGTGAACTTGCTATCTCTGTCACTGATGATGGACTTGGGTATGCCATGAAGTTTGAATACTTCTTTCATGAAAATTTCAACCACTTGTCTAGATGCAATGTTAGTTCCGACAACAAATAAATGTGCATATATATTCAATCTATCAACCACAACAAAAATAATTTCTTTACCTTGGTGATTTGGAAGCCCCATGATGAAATCCATTGACACACTTTCCCATTTTTGTTCAGGAATAGGAAGTGGTTGTAAGAGTAATGATGGATGAGTATGCTCTAATTTATTTTGCTGACATGCCACACATGATCTAACATACTCCATTACCTCCTTCTTCAAACCTTTCCAAGTGAACCTTTTGTTCACTTTCTTGTAAGTCTTCACAAACCGTGGATGACCTGCTAGAGGCACATTATGGGCAGCCTCACAGATCTTCTTTAATGTGGATTCTGGGACTAAAAATATCATATCCTTATAATAGATAATATCATTGAGAATATTCCAAGCATAATCATGGATTAGTCGATCAAACAAATCACAAGCAAACTGATTCTCTGTGTACTCTACTCCAAGCTGTACTTTCCAATCATCATGAAATTTGAGCAAAGAAAATGTTGGTTTTCTAGAAAGAGCATCAGCTACAATGATCATCTTACCGTTTTTGTATTTAGTATCAAAGTCAATTGCTTGGACCTTTCTTACCCATTTCTATTGCCTATCATTAGGCTCTCTTTGGGTCAAGAAGTGTCTCAAACTGTTGTGGTCAGTATTGATAATGAACATACCACATACCAAATACTGTCTGAACTTGACTAGCGCATGCATGATGAAAAGCATCTATTTTCCATAGATTGAATATAATATTTTATGGGGCTGTAAATTTATGCTCTCAAAGGCCAAAGGGTGCTTGTTTTGCATCAAGACTTCTCCAATACCATTCCCTGAAGCATCACACTCAAGAAAAAAAGGTTGAGAAAAATCTAGAAGTGCAAGAACATGACAACTCCTCATTACCTCCTTCATTCTATTGAATTCTTGCTTAGATTCTTCTGACCAATGAAAATCTCCTTTCTTAGTAAGGTTTGTCAAATGAGATGCCAACTTGGAAAATACTTTGACAAACTTCCTGTAGTAAGTGCATAACCCAATAAAAACTCTTAATTCAGTGAGATTTTCAGGACTTGGCCAATCTAAAATAGCTTCGATCTTCTCCATGTGAACCTTAACTCCTCCTTTCCCAATCACATGACCAAGATACATAATCTCAGTCATTCCAAAATAACACTTGGATAATTTTGCATAGAAAGTTTGACCTGCCAATATTGTTAGTACAATATCCAAATGATGCAAATGCTCCTCTCAAGTTCTACTATAGATCAAAATATCATTAAAGAAAACAAGTACAAACTTACGGAGCTTCCTGCTAAACACTCTGTTCATGCAAGATTGAAAAGTTGTAGGTGCATTGGTTAGGACAAAAGGCATAACCAGAAACTCAAAGTGCCCATGGTGACACCAGAAGGATGTCTTCTGGATATCTTCTTCCCACATGTTGATTTGATGGTAACCATATTGATGATCAATCTTTGAAAAGTACTTGGCCCCATGGAGCTCATCCATAAGCTCATCAATCCTTGGAATAGGATATCTATTCTTGATAGTCTTCTTGTTGAGATCTCTGTAGTCTATGCACTTTCGCATGGTCCCATCTTTATTATTCACAAGGACTATAGATGAGGCAAAAGGACTTGAAATCGGTCTAATGAATCCCAAGTCAAGTAGTTCCTTGATGGTTCACTCTATCTCATCCTTGAATCTTTTGTATGCTTGTATGGGTGTACTTTGATAGGTGAGGTGCCTATATCCAACTCAATTCTATGCTCCACTCCTCGATCAGGTGGCCAACCATGAGTAAGGTCCCCAAACACCTTCTTATGCTTTTGGATCAACTTATGAATGTCTTCTGGATATTAGGATACTTCCAATGAGGTACCCTTTGTGGTGATTAGGCATTCTGCAGCCCATTCAATGTCTCCATGCCTTAGTATGGATCTCATACTGTGTGCACTTACCAATTTCTTTGGGTAGGTGTTGATCCCTCTCAAGACTACCTCCTTTCCATATTCTCCCTTGAAGATCATCTCAAGAATTTGGTAGTCTATGAATTCTTCCCAATGGAATAAAACCATTGTACTCCCAAAACCATGTTAGTATTGGCCACATCCACAACATAAAAGCTATCCGTAATGGTATGTTCTCCTATAGAAATATGCAATTTAGGAATCCATCTACAACAATTCATAGAATGATTACCTGGAATGATAAGAATGAAGCCTCCAAATTTTCCAGTAGGTAGTTTCCTCCTTTCAACTAGAGTTGAATCAATGAAGTTATGTGTTGCTCCTCCATCCCCTAACATAGTGATTGATTTCCCTTGAACCACTCCTTTGAATATGAGTGTATGGAAGCGAGGAACTCCTTATAGTATTTCAATATTGCTCACCTCAGGGGTAGGTCCTTCTTCTACAGCCTCATAGGCCACTTTTGCATCTACTAAGGCCTCTTCTTCTTCCTCCTCAACTTCGCTCTCTGAGTAAAATTCAATGCAATGCACTTTTCCTTTAGCACATCTATGTCCTGGAACCCATGGCTCTTGGTAGGTGAAACACAAATTTCTTCTTCTCAATTCATCTCGATCTTTGGAATAGTTATCCTTCCTGAAGTTTCCAAAAGGAATTTTCATGGGTGGCCTTTGATTCTTGAACTGAGTAGGACCAACAGTCCTAGGAGGAAATCTAGTCCTTGGAATAGAGTCTTGCAAATAGTTGGTTCTACTTAGTGCATCTTGCAAGGTAGAGGGTCTATAAGCTCATCAAACCTTTCAAAGGTTCTGATAACCCTTCAATGAACAACATTATCAATCTAGATTATGAGATATTAGATACCATCACAACTAGTTTTTGGAACTCATAGATGTAGGCTTCAGGACTTCCAGTCTACTTCACAAGTGCTAGTTCCCTAAAGGAGATCTCAGGATCTCTTCTTTCAAATCATTCAACCAATATTCTTGTGAACTCGATTCATAAGTGGTCACTTGATCTTACCCAAGTGTTTTTAGGCCATGAAACCACTAATCATTTGCTTCACCATCTAAGTGTAGAGTAGCCATCTTGATGGTATCTCTCTTAGCCATTGGATTCAAATGAAAATATGTATCAAGCTTATGAATCCAAGATTTAGCAATGCATTTCTGTGAACCATCAAAGTAAGGTAAATAAATCTTACCAACATCATTTCTTAGCTCATAGTTCTAATTTTGCAGCAGGAAGCCTCCTCTTGGGCTGGTCTTGTACTGTAGATCACATAAGTCTTTGAATGGTAAATCACTTATGCACTCTTCATTCAATGTAAGGTACTCAACATATTTATCCTCCCATGAAGCAAGACCTCCATTTCGAACCTTAGGTTCCTCTTTTTGTTCTTTAGTAAAATTGGGCATAGTATGCCTGGAGTGAGCTTGAGATTCCATCTTGAATTCATCAGGGTGATTGTGAGGCCTAGTTCTTGAGAAAATATGGCCACTACTGATGTTCCTTTCACCATGCGGGGTACCATTGCTGCTCCCCTCTCCATTCTTGCTTCCTAGTTGTTGAGCTAAAAACTCTCTGGTCTCTTTCCCAGATTGAACAAAATTGTGAGATATGTCTTGAAAACCTTTCATCATTCTTTGAAAAAAGAGTTTGAACTTATATTTGTCTTCATTTTGAGACATGTCTGACTCTCCTTGTAGTTTCCCTTCAATATAATTTATTTCTTCTCCGCCTTCTTCTTTTGACAAATGATCCTTAGAATCTAAGTATATTCTTGGAAGCATAGAAAGAATTTAAGACAAGGTTCAGGGGACCATGCTCTGATACCACTATAATGTACCAACTAGGGATGATGATACACTAACTCAATCTCCTACCAAAATTAGTTTAAAACAATGGATGTAGGGAGCTAGTTTTACTAGAGGTAGGAAAAATCAAGTTCTATGGATAGGAGGAGGATGATGTTAGATGATAATACATTTTAAAAAAGCATTGGGACCATTTATTTTTAAAAATAATCCAGGCTAATATCTACTCCAATGCTCCTGGGAACCCCAACATATGCAAACTAGTTCTTCAACTATACAAGGACTGGAAGCTATGGGTGAAGGATTCTAACTCAGGGAGGCTAATCAAAATAAAATATAAGTAAATATACATTCATGTTTCTCTCCATAAATTTTTAGGCGTTTATGAGAAATAATCACAAAGATACAAGCAAAATGACCTTCCAGGATTGCACAACTAGTCAATTTTAGGAACTCCCGAACAATCAATGAAGGCTCATGAAATTATGATATAAGGAATGGATTGATTCATTTAAAATATTAAATAACATCAGAAACATAAATCAACTCATTTGGATCAATACTCATTCATTTATTAAAGACAATTTGGAAACTAGTCAAATTTTATGCAAATCTAGAAGGGGTGTAGAAAACTCAGAATATTTCAGACTTACGAACATTAAAATTTATGGCTGATATCAGAGGATAATAATTACTGTATTTAAATCATATGGAATCCAATAGGATTCTCAGAATAACACAAGAACCTTCCTCCTCTCTACACAACAATCTAGCACTGGAAATCAACAGGAATCTTGAAGATTTGAATCACATAATTCATGGCACTTATTCTGATAATCAAACCAGACTTGTACCATATAAAGGAACTTCAATAAATTAATTTATATTGGTTGAATTCCATCATTCTCTCATAGGAAGTAGGGGCACATCACCCAGCTTGGACTAGGGTCACATCTCCCAAGTCTCTGAGGCACAATTGCTCTCAAACCGAAAAAAGATGTGAATGGGGTGTGCACTCCTTTATTTATAGATGGAGTATGACTTGAGGAGAATCCTTGACTAATGCACCCTAATGAGTGGATAAGGAAATCTAGCTCTCCTTTCTTTTTGCCTTTCTTTCCTCCTTTTTCATTTTCTGCTTTGCTTTCTACTTTAGTTTTTTATGCCTTTTCTGGATTTTCTGAATTACCCTACTTTTATGGACTTTCCTGCTTTTCTGATTTGATATTGCTTTCTTCTTTTGTGCTGCTTTCTGCTGCTTTTCCTGAGATCTTGCTGCTTTTTTTTATTTTCACCATCTTTCTTTCCTTTTTCTTGATTTTGTAGATTTGGATGTTTTCTTCTAATATTCTTCTACAAGTCATCTCCAAATTCCACCTCATCCAATAAGGAGCACTTGTGCAGAATTATCCTCTTTAATTTATGATAAAAAATATTTAATGGATGAAAATGAATTATTTCAAGTGCATAATAAACTATAGGAAAAAATAATTCACATTCCTAATTAATTAAATGCCTGGAATTCAAAATTCACCCCATAGTAAATGAAGTTGTCTCCTCAACCCAAGGGATTGGTTGGGTTAGGAATTTGATCCAATGATCACTGTTGAGAGGACATGGCAAAATATAACTTGTCCTTTGGAAACAATTCTACATGCACCATTGAAAGAAGATTTTTCTCATATGATTTATACTTCAATTGTTTTAGCCGTGGAACTATTTCACAAGGTCTGTTGCTCCTAGATTTGGAGATAATAATTTTTGTATCATTTCATTAACCATGTTGACTATCACATGTCATGGTTTCTCTTCCTTCTGCACACCCATATTGTTAGCACCTGTTTTTCACAACATGGATATGGAGGTGAAATGAAGGGAAATACCAAATTTTTTTTTTGATAAAAAACCAGGGAATA
Organism: Larix kaempferi; assembly: GCA_027924585.1. Classification (NCBI taxonomy): domain Eukaryota; kingdom Viridiplantae; phylum Streptophyta; class Pinopsida; order Pinales; family Pinaceae; genus Larix; species Larix kaempferi. The sequence goes on along the minus strand of BSBM01000931.1, from coordinate 17,726,048 downwards.
CCCTTGATTTCCATAGCCAGGTGCTAAAGATATAAGAAAATGGAGATGGAGGTGCTAGGAAAGGGAAAAATGGGGAAGAAACGCATTAAAACGTGACCAAATTAACCCAAATAACCCAAAGTCTATAGTCCGAAGGAAATTAGCAACCGCGCTAGTTTCCACCGTTGGATGGCGCGGGAGTAAGATCAACAACCCACATTGATGGTCGTGTAACTAAGATGCACGGGGAATAGTCATAAGGGTGGTCATGATGGTTGATGCCGACGGATAGGTGGTAGCAGGAGGAGACATCGCGAGGAGGATGGGAGGTAAGAGGTATTGTCTCAATGAGCATGCGATACCGCCAAAACATAAAGGCGGATCTCTGGCCACATGGACGGCTCAGAGGAGCAGAGTAAAATCCTACGATCAAGGTTAGGGGCCCCACCATGACAAGTGCAATATGAAAAAGTGAACGATGTAGAGGGGTCTTGGGAAGATCAATGATCCACGACGTCCCTCTCACCGGGAAGTTGCAGGCCAGTTAGACAGGAAGGTGGTAGCAAGAGACAAACCAGTTTGCCAGATGTCACCACCAAAAGCGGTCTCGTGGGGATGAGTAGTAAGACAAAAACCGGTTTAGGGGCATGCGATCCCACTCTATCAGGGTACGATTCTTAGCGACCGACAAGGGAGAATGGGACACGTGAAATGATCCAATGGAAGAGATGGAAAAGGGGTCAAATCAGTGGTTAAAGAGAAGGTTGGATCTGATGGTAGAGATCGGCACTTAAAAGACCAACGACCGAGATTGGCGGGTGGCTGACAAAGGATCCCAGAGGATAAGTGAGTGGGATTACATATATAACCGTCGACGGGTAAAATTGACATTTTTATTTTTCTAAGACCTGTCGGGGGTGGAAGCCTCCATACATGGGAGAGATGTAGAAAGCGATAGGCGAGGCCATTCCCGTGGCCTCTCAGGATGTCTGAGTAATACAGGAGGGGTCGCATGTCCAAGCTCGATCTGTTTGCGGCAAGGAGGTAGGTTGAAGGTCGGTTTTCGTAGAGGTTAAGGTTGAATGGGCCCGGGGCCTAGGATTTGAAGGTGCCTGGTTCAGAGATTCAACGTTCTGTACCCTTGAGTTTTTTTCAGTAGCAGCTCACCCTTTGTCGCGACTGTCAAAGATATGTTTGTCTCGGAACCAGAGGGTTTTTTGGGGGATCTGTCGTCACTACTCAGAGAGAGGTTTTTTCCCGCAGATGCCTCCATAGCGTCAGTGGGTCAAAAAGGGCCGGCTTCCAGAATTGGGGAAGGGAATAGAATTGCAAGGCTGGAATCTCTACTGGCGCAGACCATGGTGCTAGTAGATAGGGTAGATTACGATCTTGGTCGGTGATAGAGAGGAAGAAGCCGGAGCCACTGGTTATAAAGTTGCGGGCTGGAGGAAGGTCACTTGTATGGAATGATGGGCGACCCAAGTAGTTTCAAGAATGAGGTGACTCACATCTTTCGGCATGTGGGGAAGACGTGACTTTAAGTGTTGTGACGTAGACATGGACAGAGGGGCGAACCGCTTAAAGGCATCTTTCTGCCACCCCGAATGATTATCGATGCAATGGAGGGCACCTCAGAGTTACCACCTGCTGTGTCGTCTATCTAGATATCTTTTTCGAGCGTTTTTTAAGTTAGCTCAGGCCTAGGGCATCATTGTTTCTTGATTGAGGAGTCTGATTAGGTTATCATGGTGACTGTGGCCACACATAGCTATTGTCCTCATCACCACAATTATGGATATGGTTGTTCGTCCGCTGTACGAGATTGGTATATAGAAGGGATGGTAAACTTGACAGCTTGGGAAATATTTTGGGTAGGATTGGATCATGGAGAAGGAGCAGGAATCCGGGGTGGTTTTCATGCCAGAGTAGGCATGGTCTAAGGTGGAGGAAGAGCATGCTCCTTCATCTCCTATGGCTTTCGACCACGAGGAATCCATCTCTAGTAGTTGCGATGAGTGTTAAATTTTTAGAATTTACTTCAATCTGATCTAGGATCTTAATTGAGAGAACAACATGTACAGCAAATCTACAACATATCAATCATGGACACAATAATGCAAGCACACAAGAGACACAGAGTTTACTTGGGGAAAACCATAAAGGTGAAAAACCCCAATAACTTCCTCAGAGATAGATAGAGCAATGATACAGCCAGAATACAAGAGATAGTCTTCTCCTAGCAGCAGAGCCTCCTCCTTATAAGTGCGCCACTCTCCCGAGAGTGTGAGAGAGAATAGAATGTGTAAAATGAGAGAGACACACTTTCTATTTATACACTAACTTGACTTGACCTTTACTCAACTAGGTCGGCCTCAACTTAACCACTTAACATAATGTTGACTAGGCCAACCCCCACTAGGGTGGTCTAATAACCCTTTGACCCACATGGCCGACCCCAAATAGGGTGTTCTAATAACCCTTTGACCCACATGACTTATACAGGGCCGACCCCAACAAGGTGGTCTAATAACCCATCAAGTATAAGTTACGACACTTACAATATAAATGACGACACTTCCGTATAGAGGAATAATAACATCTCTATAGGAATACAACCACTTCCGTATAGAAGAATAATAACATCTCTATAGGAATACAACCACTTCCATATAGAGGAATAATAACATTTCTATAGGAATACAATATACATATATGTGAAATACATTCCGAAGTCATATATACATCAACACTCCCTCTTAACTAGGAAGGTATTTCTCGACACAGGTCTTCTAGCACAAGTCTTCTTCTCTGGATCATCGTCACTGGATAATCGTCATCGCCACTGCTATTGCTATCTCAATCAATCTCTGAATCTACTCGTCATAGGAAGTTCTACTGAGCCAGTCCTTTTTCATACTGGATGTAGGCCCACCACCGGCAGGTCTTCATCATCACTGGCCATACTGTGGAATCCCCAGGACTTATTACGTGTGTCACAAAACCTGGCTGCAACATCCCAGGCTATTACGAGCACACAGCTCTACCTGTCAGATCTCCCAGGGTCACATTACATGTGACCCATCACAAAACCTAGCTAAAGCATCCCAGGCTGTTACAAGCACACATCTCTACCTGTCGGATCTCCCAGGAGCACATTACATGTGATCTCACCACAAAACCTGGCTGAAGCATCCCAGGCTATTACGAGCACACAGCTATACCTGTCGGATCTCCCAGGAGCACATTACATGTGGTCCACCACAAAAACTGGCTGAAGCATCTAAGGCCTTTTTCATCTTGTCCAGATCTCCCAGGAGAAAATTACATGTGGTCATGGCAAAACCTGGCTGAAGCATCTGAGGCCTTTTTCATCCTGTCCAGATCTCCCAGGAGCAAATAACATGCCACAGGACAAAACCTCGCAAGAGAATCTCAGGATGTTACGGGTACACAACTCCGACCTAAAGATATCCCAGGGCACAAATTACATGTCCTCCTAGAGGAATGTCTTGAAAGAGCATCCCAGGCTGTTACGGGTACACAACTCTGACCTATAGGATCTCCCAGACATGCTCATCTGCACAACCTGATGCACGGCCACAAAGTATCATCCTGATACTCACCATACATCATCCTGATGTACACATGATCATCCTGATCATCATCACTGCATCGTCCTGATGCATGTCATTTGGAGAAGCTCATCATCCACGATCATCTTGATCATACAATGCATCCACCTGATGCATACCAAGTATCTACCTGATACATATCATCATATACAATGTATGTACCTGATACATACATAGATACATGATCCACACAATGTATCCATCAACATACATGATCTACCTGATCATACCTGATACATATACAGATACATGGTCCAAGCATCCAACATGATGCATATACAAAACATATACAAATGATCCTACTGATCATATCCAGCATCCAACATGATGCGTACATACATATACATATAAATGATCCAACTGATCATATCCAGCATCCAACATGATGCGTACATACATATACATATAAATGATCAAACTGATAATATCCAGCATCCTCCTGATGCATATACAGAGCAGTAACTGGAGCATCATCCTAATGCTCATCATCCAGCGCTTACATCCACAGCCATGTGAAGGATCCTCCTTCCAACATGCTTGGAATGGCTTCTACAAATGTGTCCATCACTTCTTCCTCGAAGTGTCATCAATCTGAAGAACACCAAGCCTCTCCCTGAAGTACTCGAACTTCACCCTGGCTAGTGGCTTCACCAGCACATCTGCAATCTGCTTGTCCATCGCAATGTATAGGAGCTTCACAGCTCCTCTCTACACCATATCCCTGATATAGTGATATTTGATCTCTATATGTTTTGAATTGTCATGAAACACTGGGTTCTCGGACAACTTCACACAACTCTGGTTATCACAAAAGATACCAGTAGCATCCAACGGGAGATCAAATAACTAAGACAGTAGCTTCCGAAGCCATACTGCCTCACAACTAGCTGAACAGGCTGCAACATACTTTGCCTCAGCTATACTCAGTGCTACGCAGGACTGCTTCCTGATGAACCAAGAGATCACACCTGATCCCACACTGAAGCAACATCCAGATGTGCTCTTCCTATCTGCAGCACTGCCATCCCAATCTAAATCAACGTAATCCTATAGGTTAAACTTTTGATTCGCTTCATAATTGAGCCCATAATCCATTGTACCCTTCAGGTACCTCAGAACATGCTTTACAGCAACCAGATGAAAACTCCTCGGATCTGTCAGGAACTGACTCAATGTGTTCATAGCAAAGCAAATATTTGGTCTCGTGTTCATCAAGTACATCAAGGACCCAATCATCTGACGATACATAGAGACATCAACTGGCTCAGATGAAGCATCACATAGAAGCTTCATATTCGATGCCATAGGTGTGGCCATGACCTTGCAATCCATCATCACGAATCTCTTCAGGATATCTACTGTGTACTTCCCTTGACCAAGGAAGATCCCACCTGCACTCTGCCACACCTCCATACCTAGGAAATCATGCATCATTCCCAAATATTTCATATCAAACTCGACAACAAGCTTCCTCTTAGTATCTGCAATCAATTTGTCATCTCCTATTACAAATAAGTCATCCACATACAGGAGTAGAATAATAGGATTCCCTTCCTCAACCTTGTACTAAAGGTTGGAATCCGCTTTACTCTTGGTAAAGCCCAAACCGGATAGAAAGCTGTATATCCTACCAAGTTCTACACACATTTATGACTACACCATTCAAGAAAGCTGTCTTGAAATCCATTTGGTGTATCTTCTATTTCATCACTTTTATGTTTCTCTATGCTGCCATTTGCAGCATGCTTGATCTGATAGTTCCATTTGGAAGTCACAACAGACTTCCCTTCAGCTCTTGGGACCGCATCCCAAACATCTTTCTTCATGATCGACAGATCATGGCATTCTTCCCGTATCTTGGGAACTTCAATATATTCAATAGATAATTTTGTTGCTTGAACAAATGTTGTAGTCCTTCTTTTGTAGGTGAAGGTATACGGTCTTTCCTACAAAACAAGTTAAATTGCATGATTAGAAACATCTCATAATTTTCAGACAAATTCTTACACATAAAGAAATATGTCACATAGTCATGCAATTATCTTAGCCAATGCATCAATACAACATTTATCCATGTTCCATAACTTTCTAGATGCCTTCCAGTCCCTACTAGAACATTGTTAAGAGTGTGCACAACTCCCAACATGTCAGCAAAGAGGTTTCATTCTAGATAAGTAGCAATGGAATGTTGTACAGTCCCATAGGCCACTTACCCATCATATGCATATTAGTAGTATCTTGTTCATTAATGCAAATATGCAAAATGCATATCCTAAGTCTAGGAACATAAGAATATCTATCATTGAACAATTTTATTTAAACAAACAAATATGTAAGAAGTGGTAATTAAAATACTTATCTTTGTTTGTTTTTTGGGTGGACTCCCTCTGAGTCTTTGCTTTCTTGTAGGAGCTGCTGAAGTAGCTTCTTCTACACCTTTCTGTTGTGGAATGAAGAAAGATGGTCAACTCCCTCTGAATATCTGCATCCTTGCAGGAGCTGCTGGAGTGTGCTCCCTCTTGATCTTTGCTTCTTGGATTACCTGTTCTTGAACTTATATTCATCCTTGGTCCCTATGCATGCTTATTAGTATCATCATTGTGTTATCCTTGAGGTTTCATACATAATCACACATTTATTAGTATAATCTTAATACTATCAAAACACAATAATCTTAAACATGTATAGTCATGATCATTCACAGATAATAAACATTAGTATTCAAGGTTTCAGGGAAGTCTTCTTTTACTCATGCATATTCTTATTTGATCATAGGACTCTTCTGATTGGTTAAATCATCAATGCATAAACCCGTGATTACTCAAACCTATACCTTCATGATTCTTCTGGTTAGTCATATCATCAATTATGGTAAGAAACATAATATGCATACAACCATGACTATTCAAACCTATGACTTCATGAATAATCATTATCAACAACACAACAGTATAGTATCCTAACACAAGGTAGGATTCTAGCTTGATATAGGAAAAACATACCTGGATTAGCATGCTAGCTAGTTATGTATAACATACCCGCATAATGTCTTCTGGTTCTCTTCAGTGACTTGTGATAGTAACCTGCATGTCTCATAGGTTAACCATTGTAGGACCAAGTTATACATACCTCGAAAGTAGATCTTCTATGTGATCCATGACAATGGATAAATATTTGTCTTCATGTCATCATGATCATATGTTCTTGAAGTAGAACATGATTTTTCTTGCTTGGTGTACCTTTTATGTTAGTGAACAACATAAACCTCGTATAACATCACAATGCATTAGTACACTCATAAGTGTCAAAACCTTAATCAATGAATATCTTCTATTAAGGTGATACGACAAGTCCAGTAATTAATCAAGATTATACTGTAATGATATGAAGACAAACATATGATAAAATTAACCATGAAGCATACCTGTAAGCCATTACTGTCAAGATTGCTTGTAATCTTCTTATGGAAGGCCTTAGCCTCATCTCCCTCTGAGACAGGAACTTCTTCACTTATGCAGGTGACCAATCCATCTTCTTCTAGGATTAACCCAATCCACTTGATTTGCAAGAACTGGACCTCGATCTGGATTAGGGTTTGTCAAAGAAACCCCACAAATTCAAACTTTGAATTTCAGACAATCGAAAGGATAGAAATATGCGCCTTGATGAGCTGATCAAGCTGGTATATTCAGAATTTGAAAACTGCAAAGTTTCACTCCTCAATTTTGCCTTTGAAACTTCCGGATTCACTGGACATGACCCCGAACTGGGGTTTGATGAAGCCCACTCTTTTTCCCAATCAAAAGGTTTTATCCAAAGCTCTAAGCTTCTATTTTTATGAGGAGCTTCCAGCCGTGGTCACAGATTTCAAAAATTCCCATTTTTGCAGAAGCTCTAATTTTCCACTTTTCTGATCAAAGTCCTGAACTAGGGTCTGATCAAGCCCAGCCTTCTGCCCAACCAAAAATTCTGATCTTGGTCTCTAAATTTCGATTTTGATGAGTAGCATTCAGCCGTGGTCTCCGATTACAAAAAATCCAACTTTATCCGAAACCCTAAATTCCGGAAGGTGCTAAAAAATAATTCTGTTTTGATAGAAATATCTACCTGATTGTTTCTGGTGTAACTATGAACCTTTTAATCCCCAGGGTTTGAAATATTATCTTGAGATATCCCGACATATTAGCTTTCCATCCCAATAGGTCTGACCTTAATTGGATTCTTTGAGAGAGATTTATGCCAAGTGTCGCAACGTGACCTGTTTATGGGATAATAGAGGAGAGCAAACTTGTATGGCATGCCACGTGTCACTGGTTCAACTTCGGCCTCTGAAAACTTTTATTGAGATAGTACAATCTGTGTACTACTTGTTACTTTTGACGAAATTGCATTTGGAGCTTCCTAACCCAAGTTATGACCTTTTTCCCAAGGTCACCTGCTTTTGACTTAGATCTAGAAGAGGCCAAAACCCTATATTGTACAGATCATAAATCACACAGTACAACGAAGTAGAGGTTTTCCTTTGGACACAAGGTACATGGGGATCATATCTTTGACCTGTAAAATTTTTAGAACCGAAAGTTTTTCCAAAATGGATTTATAGTGAAAGTGCTACGATGACTGGTTTTTTCTATATCAAGCCCTAGCATCGTAAGTGTAACAAGTGTCATACATGCCATATCATGCCTTCTTTCAGGCTAGCTCTGATACCATGTTAAATTTTCAGAATTTACTTCAATCTGATCTAGGATCTTAACTGAGAGAACAACATGTACAGAAAATCTATAGCATATCAATCATGGACACAATAATGCAAGCACACAAGAGACATAGAGTTTACTTGGGGAAAACCATAAAGGTGAAAAACCCCAATAACTTCCTCAGAGATAGATAGAGCAATGATACAACCAGAATACAAGAGATAGTCTTCTCCTAGAAGTAGAGCCTCCTCCTTATAAGTGCGCCACTCTCCCGAGAGTGTGAGAGAGAATAGAATGTGTAAAATGAGAGAGACACACTCTCTATTTATACAATAACTTGACTTGACCTTTACTCAACTAGGTCGGCCTCAAGTTAACCACTTAACATAATGCTGACTGGGCCGACCCCCACTAAGGTGGTCTAATAACCCTTTGAACCACATGGCCGACCCCCAATAGGGTGCTCTAATAACCCTTTGACCCACATGACTTATATAGGGCTGACCCCAACAAGGTGGTCTAATAACCCATCAAGTATAAGTTAAGACACTTACAATATAAATGATGACACTTCCGTATAGAGGAATAATAACATATCTATAGGAATACAACCACTTCCGTATAGAGGAATAATAACATCTCTATAGGAATACAATATACATATATGTGAAATACATTCTGAAGTTACATATACATCAACAATGAGAAGGCGGAAAAGCGACAAGTGTCCAAAAAAGTTCAGCATCGGAGAAAAGAGAAAGTTCCCAAAGGAGAAGGAGGCGTCCAGCAAGACACAAAGGTCATCCATGATCTCTTGCTCTCCACTGCGGAAGTGACGCCTCCTCCTTCTGTTGAAAAATCACAGGTTGACAGCTCTCTGAAGGTAGAGGACTTCTTTGATTCCCAAGGTTAATTGAAAACTCCTAAGTAAGGTGGCACACTGTTCATAATATTTCTTTCTCCCGTCTTAGTCAATCTTTTTTTGGACTTGACATGTATGTACTATTCCAAATTTGGGTCTGTCAAGGTGGCAGCATATTTTTGTTTAATTCCCAAGGACTGATTCTAGGCCAAGATGTTGATGTATATGTAACTTCGGAATGTATTTCACATATATGTATATTGTATTCCTATAGAGATGTTCTTATTCCTCTATACGGAAGTGGTTGTATTCCTATAGAGATGTTATTATTCCTCTATACAGAAGTGTCGTCATTTATATTGTAACTGTCGTAACTTATACTTGATGGGTTATTAGACCACCTTGTTGGGTCAGCCCTGTATAAGTCATGTGGGTCAAAGGGTTATTAGACCACCCTATTGGGGGTCGGCCATGTGGATCAAAGGGTTATTAGACCACGCTAGTGGGGGTCAGCCCAGTCATCATTATGTTAAGTGGTTAAGTTGAGGTCGACCTAGTTGAGTAAAGGTCAAGTCAAGTTAGTGTATAAATAGAGAGTGTCTCTCTCTCATTTTACACATTCTATTCTCTCACTCACACTTGGGAGAGTGGCTCACTTGTGGAGGAGGAGGCTCTGCTTCTAGGAGAAGACTATCTCTTGTATTCTGGTTGTATCATTGCTCTATCTATCTCTGAGGAAGTTATTGGGGTTTTTCACCTTTATGGTTTTCCCCAAGTAAACTCTGTGTCTCTTGTGTGCTTGCATTATTGTGTCCATGATTGTTATGCTGTAGATTTGCTGTACATGTTGTTCTCTTAGTTAAGATACTAGATCAGATTGAAGTGAATTGTGAAAATTTAACATGGTATCAGAGCTAGCCTGAAAGAAGGCATGATATGGCATGTATGACACTTGTTGCACTTATGATGCTAGGGCTTGATATAGCAAAAACCAGTCATTGAAGCACTTTCGCTATAAATCCATTTTTGCAATGTTTTCGGATTTGAAACTTTTACAGGTCGAAGATATGATCCCCATGTACCTTGTGTACAAAGGAAAACCTCTAATGCATTGTACTTTGTGATTTATGATCTGTACAATATAGGGTTTCTGCCTCTTCTAGATCTGATTCAAAATCAGGTGACCTTGGGAAAAAGGTCATAACTTGGGCTAGGAAGATCCAAATGAAATTTCGTAAAACGTGACAGGTAGTACACAGACTGTACTATATCAAGAAATGTTTTTAGAGGCCGAAGTTAAACAAGTGACACATGGCATGCCATACAAGTTCTCTCTCCTGTTTTATCCCATAAACAGGTCATGTTACGACACTTGGCATAACTCTCTCTCAGAGAATCCAATTGAGGTCAGACCTATCGGGATGGAAAGGTGATAGGTCGAGCTATCTCAAGAAAATGTTGCAGACCCTGTGGATCGAAAAGTTCAAAGTTACACCAGGATCAAACAGGTACATATTTCTGTCATAACAGAATTATTTTTGAGCACCTTCATTCATGGCTTCCGAAATTTAGGGTTTTGGAGAAAGTTGGAATTTTTGTAATCGAAGACTACGGATGAATGCTACTCATCAAAATATAAATTCTGACACCAGGATCAGAATTTTTGGTTGGGTATAAGACTGGGCTTGATCAGATCCTAGTTCGGGACTTTGATTGGAAAGGAGGAAAATTAGGGCTTCTGCAAAAATGGGAATTTTTGAAATCTGTGACCACAGCTGGAAGCTCCTCAGAAAAATAGAAGCTTAGAGATTTGGATCAAACCTTTTGATTGGGAAAAAGAGTGGGCTTCATAAAACCCTAGTTCAGGGTCACGTCTAGTGAATCTGGAAGTTTCAAAGGCAAAATTGAGGAGTGAAACTTTGCAGTTTTCAAATTATGAATATACCAGCTTGATCAGCTCATCAAGGCACATATTTCTATTCTTTCGAAAGTTTGAAATTCAAAGTTTGAATTTTTGGGGTTTCTCTGACAAACCCTAATCCAGCTCCAGGTCTAGTTCTTGCAAATCAAGTGGATTGGGTTAATCCTAGAAGAAGATGGATTGGTCACCTGCATAAGTGAAGAAGTTCCTATCTCAGAGGGAGATGAGGCTAAGGTCTTCCATAAGAACATTACAGGCAATCTTGACAGGTATGGCTTACAGGTATGCTTCATGGTTAAGTTTATCATATGTTTTTCTTATATCATTACAGTACAATCTTGATTGATTACTAGACTTGTCGTATCACCTTAATAGAAGATATTAATGTTTCAACACTTATGATTGTACTAATGCATTGTGATGTTGTATGAGGTTTATGTTGCTCGCTAACATAAAAGGTACACCAAGAAAGACAAATCATGTTCTACTTCAAGAACATATGATCATGGTGACATGAAGACAAAGATTTATCCATTGTCATGGATCACATAGAAGATCTACTTTCGAGGTATGTATAACTTGGTCCTACAATGGTTAACCTATGAGACATGCAGGTTACTAGCACAAGTCACTGAAGAGAACCAGAAGACATTATGCGGGTATGTTAGACATAACTAGCTAGCATGTTAATCCAGGTATGTTTTTCCTATATCAAGCTAGAATCCTACCTTGTGTTAGAATCTTATGCTGTTGTGTTGTTGATAATGATTATTCATGAAGTCATAGGTTTGAATAGTCATGGCTGTATGCATATTATGTTTCTTACCATAATTGATGATATGACTAACCAGAAGAATCATGAAGTTATAGGTTTGAGTAATCACGGTTTATGCATTGATGATTTAACTAATCAGAAAAGTCCTATGATCAAATAAGAATATGCATGAGTAAAAGAAGACTTCCCTGAAACCTTGAATACTAATGTTTATTATCTATGAATGATCATGACTATACTTGTTTAAGATTATTGTGTTTTAATAGTATTAAGATTATACTAATAAATGTGTGATTATGTATGAGACCTCAAGGATAACACAATGATGATACTAATAAGCATGCATAGTGATTAAGGATGGATATAAGTTCAAGAACAGGTAATCCACGAAGCAAAGATTAAGAGGGAGCACACTTCAGTTGTTCTTGCAAGAAAGCAAAGGAGCACACTTCAGTAGTTTCTGCAAGGATGCAGATATTTAGAGGGAGTTGACCACTTCTCACAATCCACATCAAAATGGAGTTGCAAAGATTTAGAGGGAGTCCACCCAGCAACCAAACAAAGATAAGTATTTGAATTGTTATTTCTTACATAATGTTGTTCAATGATGTATATGCTTATGTTCCTAGAATTAGGTTGTGTATTATGCATATTAGAATAGTTGCATTGATGAACAATATACTACTAATATACATGGGTAAGTGCCCTATGGCACTGTACAACATTCCATTGCTACTTATCTAGAATGAAACCTCTTTGCTGACATGTTAGGAGTTGTGCACACTCTTAACAATGTTCTGGTAGAGATTGGAAGGCATCTAGAAAGTTATGGAATATGGATAAATATTGTATTGAAGCATTGGCTAAGATAATTGCATGACTATATGACATATTTATTTATGTGTAAGAATTTGTTTTGAAAACTATGAGATGTTTTATAATCATGCAATTTAACTTGTTGTGTAGGAAAGACCGTATACCATCACCGACAAAAGAAGGACTACAACATTTGTTCAGCAACAAAGTTATCTATTGAAAATATTGAAGATATTGAAGTTCCCAGGATTTGGGAAGAATGCCATGATCGAGGAGTACCAGTCGATCATGAAGATGTTTGGGATGCAGTCCCAAAGGGTAGTCTGTAGTGACTTCCAAGAGGATCTACAAGATCAAGCATGTTGCAGGTGGTAGCATAGAGACTTTTGCTTCTGTAGCCAGATACACTTCCATTAGATCCGTACTTTCTCTAGTTGCAGTGATGAAGAGGAAGATACACTTTCTTGAATGGTGTAGTTGAAGAAGAAGTGTATGTGGTGCAGCCACTTGGTTCTGAGACACATGACAGGGAGTCATATATGTGCAGAACTTGGTATGGTAGGATAGACATCTTTCTATCCAGTTTGGGCTTTACCAAGAATAAAGCAGATTCCAACCTTTACTACAAGGTTGAGGAAGGCAATCCAGTGATACTACTATGTGGATGACCTATTTGCAACAGGTGAGGATAGATTGATTGCCGACATGCAGCGGAAGCTTGCTTCCGAGTTCGAGTTGAAGAACTTGGGGATGATGCACTATTTGTTTTTGGCATGGAGGTGTGGTAGAGTGTAGATGGAATCTTCCTTGGACAAGGGAAGTATGCAGTAGAGATCTTGAAGAGGTTCAGGATGATGGACTGCAAGGCTATGGCCACACCTATGGAATCGAACCTGAAGGTTCTTGTGTGATGCTTCATCTGAGCCAGTTGATATCACAATGTATCGTCAGATGATTGGTTCCTTGATGTACTTGACGAACATGAGACTAGATATTTTCTTTGCGATGAACACATTGAGCCAGTTCTTGACGGATCCGAGGAGTGTTCACCTGGTTGTACTAAAGCATATTCCAAGGTACCTGAAGGGTACAGTTGATTATGGGATCAAGTATGATGCAAATCAAAACTTTAACCTGTAGGGTTATGTTGATTCAGATTGGGCAGGTAGTGCTACAGATAGGGATCAGGTGTGATCTCTTGGTTTAGTAGGAAGCAGTCCTGCGTAGCACTGAGTACAACCGAAGCAGAGTACATTGCGACGGATGACCAGGCTGCAGATGTATTGACCAAGCCATTGGCCAGAGTGCAGTTTGAGTACATTTCAGAGAGAGGCTTGGTGCACTTCAGATCGAGGTTCCTTCGAAAGGGAAGTGATGAGTCTGGAAGATGCAGATACACATGAGCTTTTCTAACATGGTTGATGTGTTCTCCCATGGTCGTGATGTAATTGCTGAGCCATTCTCACATGGTGGTAGATGTGTTCTCCCATGGTATAGATGTAAGGGATGAATCCATTTTTCACATGGTGGTAAATGTGTTCTCCCATGGTGAAAAAGTAAGGGTTGGAGCCTTCCCCGAATGGTGGTAGATGTGTTCTCCCATGTTGGTGGTGTAAGTGTTGGATGATGTGCATCTGGGCTATGCTTCGTGGACGATGAGATGATCTGAAGAAGATGATGTTGTGATGATCAGGAGGATCATGGATGATGAGCATCAGGACGATGCTCCAGTTACTGCTCTGTATATGCATCAAGATGATGCTGGATATGATTAGTTGGATCATTTATATGTATATGTATGTACGCATCATGTTGGATGCTGGATATGATCAGTTGGATAATTTATATGTATATGTATGAACGCATCATGTTGGATGATGGATATGATCAGTTGGATCATTTGTATATATTTTGTATATGCATCACGTTGGATGCTTGGACCATGTATCTGTATATGTATCAAGTGGATACATTGTATGATCAGGTGGATCATGTATGATGATATTTATCAGGTAGATACTTGGTATGCATCAGGTGGATGCATTGTATGATCAGGATGATCATAGATGACGAGCTTCAGAATGTTGCTCCAGATGACATGCAGCAGGATGTTGCAGTGATGATGATCAGGATGATGTATGGTGAGTATTAGGTTGATACTCTGTGGCTGTGGAACAGGTTGTGCAGATAGACATATAATTTGTGCCCTGGGAGATTTGCAGATAGTCTTTCGAGGTTTTGCCTATGGCATGTAATTTGTACCCTGGGATATCTGTCAAATGCTCTTTCGAGGTTTTGCTTGGGAGGACATATAATTTGTGCCCTGGGAGATTTGCAGATAGTCTTTCGAGGTTTTTCCTATGGCATGTAATTTGTACCCTGGGATATCTAGCAAATGCTCTTTCGAGGTTTTGTCCTATGGCATTTAATCTGTGCCCTGGGAGATCCAATAGGTTGAGCCATGTGCTCGTAATCAGTCCTGGGATGCTCTTTCGAGGTTTTTCCATGACCACATGTAATTTGTGCCCTGGGAGATCCGATAGGTTGAGCCTTGTGCTCGTAATCAGTCCTGGGATGCTCTTTCAAGGTTTTGTGGTGACCACATGTAATTTGTGCCCTGGGAGATCCGATAGGTTGAGCCTTGTGCTCGTAATCAGTCCTGGGATTCTCTTTCGAGGTTTTGTGGTGGGGTCACATGTAATAAGTCCTGGATATCTGGACAGGATGAAAAAGGCCTCAGATGCTCTTTAGGGTTCTTGCTAGTCAAGAGACTCTTTTAAGGTTTTGTGACGCATGTAATAAGTCTTGATATTTCCACAGTATGGCCAGTGATAACGAAGACCTGCAGGTGGTGGGCCTACATCCAGTATGAAAAAGGACTGGCTCTATAGAACTTCCTATGATGAGTAGATTCAGAGATTGATTGAGATAGTAGCAGCAGTGACAATGACAATGATTCGAGGATGATGATTCGCTGATGATGATCCAGAGAAGAAGACTTGTGCTAGAAGACCTGTGTCGAGAAATACCTTCCTAGTTAAGAGGGAGTGTTGATGTATATGTAACTTCGGAATGTATTTCACATATATGTATATTTTATTCCTATAGAGATGTTATTATTCCTCTATACGGAAGTGGTTGTATTCCTATAGAGATGTTATTATTCCTCTATACATAAGTGTCGTTATTTATATTGTAAGTGTCGTAACTTATACTTGACGGGTTATTAGACCACCTTGTTGGGGTCGGCCTTGTATAATTCATGTGGGTCAAAGGGTTATTAGACCACCCTAGTGGGGTTCAACCCAGTCAGCATTATGTTAAGTGGTTAAGTTGAGGATGACCTAGTTGAGTAAAGGTCAAGTCAAGTTAGTGTATAAATAGAGAGTGTGTCTCTCTCATTTTACACATTCTATTCTCTCACTCACACTTGGGAGAGTGGCGCACTTGTGGAGATGGAGGCTCTGCTGCTAGGAGAAGACTATCTCTTGTATTCTGGTTGTATCATTGCTCTATCTATCTCTGAGGAAGTTATTGGGGTTTTTCACCTTTATGGTTTTCCCCAAGTAAACTCTGTGTCTCTTCTGTGCTTGCATTATTGTGTCCATGATTGTTATGCTGTAGATTTGTTGTACATGTTGTTCTCTTAGTTAAGATACTAGATCAGATTGAAGTAAATTCTGAAAATTTAACACAAGAGCCTATAAAAGTTTTGTAATAGAATAATTAAGGGTTGGAAAATCATTCGGCTAAGGCCTGAAGGGCGAGCCTGGTTTTGGGAATTTCATAGTAATACAATGTGCAGTGCCTATGGTAGACTATTTTGCAGAGATTCCTTTGTCGTTCTAACTTGTAGTCAATTTTCTCCTTTTTCCCAATGTGCATGTGCTTCCTGTAATTCCTTTACATTATGTTTTTCATTTCATGTCTGAGATTAGTGTATAATAGTTTGGAATTCTTGGAAACTCACTATGGCTACTATCTCAGATATTCACAAAATATTGCTACTAAAGTTGATATTGAATTCATCTTTGCTGGATGCTCATATCAATGGATTGTTCTTATTTTCTTCTTTTACCACCAGAAAATATCTTTACGACGGTAAGCAAGTGGCTACCTTGCCTCTGTTAGAGTAGTTCATACTATGGAACTGTTATCTGATTTATGTGTAATACCTTGACTCCATTGCCCAATTCGTTTTCCTTGTGATTATCCCTCCAACATTTTCTGCACACTTTGTATCATCAGAAATCTGACCTTCTGTTTATAGTTTAATTGAATATTTTTGAGTGAGAGAGGTTGTTCTGTGAGTTCATTATTGACGCCTTTGAATGTTTCTAGTATTTCGTTAATTTGTAGAGAAATCCCTATCCGACTATGCTGGGTCAGTAGCATTAGTCCAAAGTTGGTTAGTGGTTACCCCAACTTTCCCTCTCCTGCAGCTCAGAGGGTACGATTTGGGTGTTAACACATATCATCAATCTTCTTTTCAATAATAATGGTGTCCTCTATCCTTTGTGCTTGGTATTTGATTACTCCTGCCTTTGAGATAATACCTTCATATTCGACATATTTATATTCAAGATTGAGCTCAACTTATTCAACTATTTTCCGGTGTTCTTCTAGAGTCTTGTATTCCTTCTTATTTTGAAGCTGTAATGTGATTCCATTTATCAATTTATTATGCCCTTCTTCAATTATAGATTGTATTTCCACTTTTATATTATTTTCATTTAGAGCTTTTTCAACCTTCTTGCAAATTTCCTCTGCAATTGTTTTGGTAGTCTCTTTATCTAAGGTCTTTTTTCCCTTAATTTTAGCCATGCCTATTTTCCTGTTTTAATATCTCGACCTCATCCAATATATTTTTATTATGTTTTATTAATCTACATATTTATTCATCCTTTTGTTTTTACTCAACCTATCAGTCCACTTGGTTCAAGAATTCCCCTGACATAAGTGAAGTAATAAGACTTTAGAACTGTAGTGTTCCTGAATCATGATCATCTACTCACCTGAACAGAAATAGTAATGAAGATACTTGCACTAACGGCTGAGATATGTCAAGCATGTCTAGAACTATTGATCTGGGCCTTTTGTGCTAAGGTACAAGTGCAAGCGATAACAATGGGGTATGCCTCCACCAATGGCCGAGATGTATCGTGCATCTTCTTAACTTTTAATCTTGGTCGCTCACGCCGAGGTACAAATGCAAGAGATAATAAAGGGGATGCCCATGCCAATGGTCAAGATATACCACACACCTTCATAAATTTTAAGCTGGGGTGTTCGCACTAAGGTAAACATGTGAGAGATAAGAAAGGGGCCCCCCATGCCAATGGTTGGGATGTATCGTGCATATTTGCAACATTAAAATGAGGCATTTTCTATAAGGTACAAGCGAGAAACATAATAAATGGGTTTACCATGCCAATGATCAAGATGAGATCCTCCAAGTCCACATGAATTGATTTGTGCCTTTCATGTTGATGTACTAGCTCATGGATTAGATAGAGTGGTTGGAGATTCGATGAAATTTACGATATTTTTACACAAATCCAACTATGATGAACATATTTTGATACCCATTGTCAACTCACGAGACCCAATAATTGTGGGAACTTCCTCATCAATGGTAATTCCCGATGGTGGAATAAGACTTGCGTTATTAGTTTATACAAAATGATTGTGCCACCCTATGCTCACCATAAATGCTGCATGAATGTTGGGATTTGTGTATTAAATCAATATATTTCACTCTCGATATCACCATGAACATTTCATTATGCTCAAAGTTTATTGAGTTAATGATACTCTTGTTTATTGCGAACTTCGTCCAGAGCACACTGACCAGAGAATTTATTTCCTCAGTACTTGTTGATCAAGAATGATTCATGGACCACTATCATTCAATCCACATCACAACCTTGCTTCTTACCTAGTAATTTATTAGAGCCTCCTCTTTGTTCATAGTAATTCATACTGAAAATTGTCCTCCTGCTTTATCCTTCATGGAGTCTCCCTATTTTTTGGTCTCAAAATCCAACAACCATGCCTCTAAAAATAAAAGATACCTTACAAATATCCACATCATTATACATGTCCACCCTTTATGACATTAGTGGTATCTCCTCTTCCAAGGTCCTGCATTTGTTGACGAATTATCACAAATGATCACTCCACAAATGAAAAAGTATCCACTCAAGAAGATCATAGAAGTTTCTTATGGAAAATATCCTTCTTCCGAATCTAGAAGTAGCCTTTGGGAATATGAATTAGCCCAACATCTTGTGTATGAAACCTTCTCATTCCTTGAATTTGTGCAAATATGTGTAAATAATTATAAACCTGCTATTTCTTCCATCACATCATAAGAGGGTCAGTTCATTTTGTTCCACATCAATTCCCTCCATATAACTCAAATAATGGGCACCTCACTAGGAAGTGTCGTTTTGTCGCTTGGGGTGCAGATGAACAAAAATAAGAAATGAACTATGCACAAAGAATCAAGGTATTTTATTAACCTTAATACAATTAGGGTGAAGATGAGGTTCCCCCATGCCATGCAACTTAAACAATTCCCACTATTGGTGTTTGAACCTAATGTTTTGATGGTTCATCACACCTATGGATATTTTTGAGACAATCAATCGTTAGACGACATGCGAATAACAAAGAAGTCGACTGGAGGCCTGACTAGGCAAGTCAACAGAACAACTGGATAGTCAGTTGAACAGATGACTAGATGGATGGAAAGACCAGTGACTTCAATGAATGACTGCACTCTGGGATGTTGCAGATTTTATTGAAACCGTTAGAACCAATGACCCTTATTTGTGGAATAGATATTCCTTACTTTCCGGAAGTTCATTACATCTGAAGACTATAAAAAGACAATACTATGGGTTGTACAAAGTGAGAAATCAAGATGTCTTCCGGACTCAACATGCATTGTGATGTTTTGTTCATAATGCTCTGTGCTTGAGTGTTACAATGATGTATTTATACACCAACTTTATTCTTGGAATACCATTCCCTCATTTTATACCTTTTTGTGTTCTATAGTTCAAGGTTAAGAGGTGAAGAAATTTGACAAATAACCACAAACTCTCTTATTGTACTTTTTTCAAACACTTTGATTTCAATTAGGTTTATGAATTTTCTGATTTAATGATTCATGTAAATTTTAACAATGATTATAACTGTTAACTTAATAAAACAAAATATAATCAACAAATGATATGAAGAATAAAATAGACACAATAATTTAGTCCAATATCCACGGCAAAACCTCCCACACTTCACAGGGGAAAAACCCAGAGAACTAGTGCTTTTATAATGAAATTTTCAGATACAGTATGAGAGAGAGAGAGTGATCATTTCCAGAAACACAAGAAAAAATATTGCAGAAGAGAAATACTATAAAATTAAATTGTTGTATGGACTGTCAGAGGACTATACGGTTTGCTGTACAATTAATAGAAATAAACCCTAAAAAAATGTGTTAAAATACCTCGAAATATGTGCCAAATTATTGATAAATAAATTGCAGGTCTCCACCTCGGGATTCAATCCAGAACAAAAGCATAATGAATACTGTACGGACTGGTACATATATGTACTATATGACTACAATACTTCCTGTATGGAACAACAAATCCTTTCTCTTGAAAATTGTTCAATGGACTGATCTTGTGCTTTCCACAATGATTCTCTCTCTCAATTAAATATGACTGCAACTCTCTCAAGATTCACAATGGAATTTATTACTCATTAAATGGTTTGGTTCTCTCCCACATGACTGCACTAATGAATGCTCATTAATGATCTTCACTTGATGTCTCTTCATTTTCTTTCCAAGTGATTAAACAGTCACTTAATACCCTCATCAACCCTAACTACCTTCAATAACCCTAAATTACTCAATGATTTGATAGGATTAGAGTTGATCTAAGGGTCATCATTAATTGCACATTAAAAATAATAAATGCACATTTACTTAATTGAAACTCACTTTTCAAATATAAAAGTCACTTTATTATATTTAAAAAAATAACACTAGGAAGGCCAATTTTGTGCTCCCTTGTAACATCAAAATCATGAGGAAGGACCGACTAAGTTACAAAAAATAACACTCCCTCTTAACGAGGGAGGTCCTTCTGACAATGCCTCTACCTCTAGCACCTAGGTCTCTTTCCTCTGGAGCAACTCCCTCTTGCTCTGGAATATGACTTGGAGATCGATGTCGAAAAATAACTCTAAACTAACAATTGTGAGGGGAATCCTCTCTAAACCCTTGAGCCTGCTCATAACCTCCATACTGTCTGAGTATCTTTCCAGTACTGCTCTCCTCATTTGAAGTATCATCTGTGCACCTAAATCATCTTCAAATTCGTTCTTAGATAACCATCCATATGGACCTAGAAGTATCACCTCTCCACGTAGAAAATAAAGTCTGTCTCTTATGTCCCTAGGTAGTATTGTGGTATCAATCGGGTTCCCTACTTGATATAGAAATTCATGACCTGAATTGATGCGAATTCCATACCCATCATCCTCCAATGATGACACAAAAAGTCTACTGAATTTTATACCTAGAACAAATAGTATCCCATCTACTTCAAGAATCACTCCAAGATCTAGTTGGAATATCACAGTCCCAACCCCACTTATCTTTTCCCGAGGGTTTCCAATATCCGTTTCAACAAATTGTCCTAGAGCTATCTCTTCTATATTATGTAAAACTCCATATTTCCCAGTCATATGGCTAGTTGACCCACTGTCAACTATCCACATGTCATGGTAATCTATCGAACTGCCTACACTGGTCTGCACTGACACCAAAGAAAATTCTTTTTCAAATTGGGTAACATATTCTTCTACTTTTGTTGATGATGCTCCCTCTTTTTATTTAATCCACTTATTCTTAGGACATTGAATAGCATAATTACCATACTTGTTTCGGTTAAAAAACTGGACCTTACTAAGGTCTTTCTCCATTTTATTCCCTTTCCCCTTGCCTTTAATTACATGGGTTACATTGTCTTCTCTGCTCTGGGTGCTATTGTGGAAAGTCCCCTCTTAGGACTCTTCTTAAACAAAGTCATCCCATAACCTTGTGCAATCTGTAATTTTTTCTCTAGCAACTACTCCTTGCACAAATGTGTTCCATTTTGCAGTGAACCCATTGAGAGCATATCTAACTAGCTCTTCATCTTCCACTTTATCTCCAACAACATCCATTTCATCTCTAACTTGGGAAATATTGGTGAGGTAGGTGGTTACTGTATCAATATCAGTCATCTTGGTGTTCCTCAGTTTTTCTATGAGAACTATCTTTCTATTCTGGTTCTTACTTTGGTATAGAGTACATAAAGCTTTCCAAATTTCAAAAGCATGCTGCTTACCTGTGATGTGAGGTATCACATGGTATTTTATGGAATCCAAAAATATTGTTTGTGCCTTAATATATTTCTTCTTAAAGGAAGTTTTCCGAGAAGCATCTATGGGAACTGTTATGGTGTCAGAAACACCAACAATATCCCATAGATCTATCTCTTTGAATAACACAGTTATGCATTCTTTCCTGGGACTGAAGTTACTAGACCCATCCAGCCTGTCTTTGAATCACAATCTTGCTGAGGCCATGACTGCAACTGATAAAATTTGACTGAATCTGACTTAAACCTCTTATGTTATATGTATACACAACTTAACACACCTTCAACAATCACGATATGATACCATGAAGAAATTTGACAAATAACCACAAACTCTCTTATTGTACTTTTGTCAAACACTTTGATTACAACTAGGTTTATGAATTTTCCGAGTTAATGATTCATGTAAAGTTTAACAATGATTTTGACTGTTAACTTAATCATAAACAAAATGAAATTAGCCAATGATATGAAGAAGAACATAGACATAGTAATTTAAGCCAATATCTAGGGAAATAACCCCCACACTTCACAGGGGAAATTTCATGTCCCAAATTTTGCATTGGGTCACAATGGCCTAATCCCATTAGCCATATTCATGAGAGTTTGCCAAATTTATGTTAAGGGTCAAATAATTGCCAAGGAGGAAAATTACTAGTTTCCTAGGTTGGGGGTGGAAGCATTGGGATTTGAAATAAGAAGGATAATAAATGATGTGTGGACATTAGAATAGCACAAATATTTAATAAAGGAGCTAAATAAATATATACAAGGTAAAATCAAAGTGGCATTTGATCATGAAGACACATGGAGGAAGTGGTACCCACACAAGCTAGATTTTCTATGCCACATGGCATCCTCCTCTTGTCAATTTGAATCCATGAGAAGTACAATGTTCTTGGGATGAGTTGGAAGGGAATAATACTTGGCATGAGTCAATGAGGTCGAAATGTAGAGGAAGAGTAACTCCCATGGAAGAGGAAGAGGTAATTTGGAGCTAGTGGGGCACTTGGGCTAGATTCCTTAGCTCTATGACAACAATGATGCAGATGCTATGACACCTATGACACAAATCAGACCTGAAGGATGAAATATGACATATATGACATATCACAGCTAAAAGTATACTTCAAGAGGGCGCTCAAGTAAGTTAGTTCATCCAAAGAGACACCAATTCGAATTTGGAGAAGGAGAGGGCTAGAATTGGAAGGACAAGTGGCATACTTGGGAATATCTTCCCAACTTGAGTTGGCATGAAGCTCTTGGAAGGAATTCGACCCATGGAGGACCTTAGAAGTTTATAAAAGTCATGAAAAAATAATAATAGCATATTTTGATCATTTTAGAATTTGCATTTTGCATTTGGGAGAGGAGAGCTAGTGGAGTGCTACTCTACTTGCCTTAGCACCAATTTTGAGGGTGAAAGATTCCCATCCTAGTTGGTAATTGGAAAGGCCATTCAGACTTTTCATTTGGAGCTTTAATGGAGTCTTTTGTTACAATTTGAAGCTACAGGGAAGATCGTGGTCACATCTCTTTCAGCTTGCTTCTACAACCATTCTTCTATCTCTTGGCATATTCATGATCCTTGAGGAATTGCGCACTTGGTGAGCTATTGTTCTCTTTGGAGGATATTCTGATGATTCATTATTTTATAATATGATGTAAATTCTCTGTTATTAATTTTCAACATGTCTTCAAGTCAAGATTCCAATTGGAACTATGTAAATCTGATTATTAATGAGCAAATGGTGCCAATTTCCCCACTATGTTGATGTATGCCAATAATATGTTGATAAATTCGAATGTATAAGTAAAATAATGATGTATTATTGATATATGGACTTTTATTTACCTGTTATACAAGTTTCATGTTCAGTGCATAACCTTTTGGAGTCATATTGTTCACTTTTATAGTGTTTGGAGAAAATTGCCTATCATTTCCCCCAAGGTCAAAACTAGTCTTTTTGCATCTAATGGGAGAGGGTTGTATCAGAATTATTAAACTGAATGGTGATGCATATGAGAACTTAAAATTGTCCCTTATATTTAATATTCCTCTGTTCAGAAATTTGAGAGGGTTTAGTAGCTTTTGGAGAGCCATCTTTAGCACTTACCCATGGGGAATCGAACCCCAAATTGTTAGTAAAAGATCCTACCTTGACCATATTATTGAGGAGGTTTTCAGAAGTATTTTGAAGGTCCTAAAGAATATCTGAACCTAATAATAAATTCATAATATCATCCATATGCCTTCTGTAACAATTCGGGAGCAATTGGAGTCATTTGGAGACCAAGAGACCAATACTAGTCAGAGAGGAATTGCTAGTCAAATTCCCTACTTTGGCCAGAACTTAAAGGAGAGTTGAAAAATTCTATTGCTGAATCTAAAGCATCCTTGAAAGTAATATTTATGTACTAAAAATATTCATACACCTTCTAAGACAATTTGGGATCATTTGGAGCAATTTGGATACCTAGACCTCAAAACTAGTCAAAGGTCGAACTAAACAAAAAGTTGAAAATTTCACCATTTTAAATCATTTCAAAAAAGGGACATTACAGTGTTATCAGAGCATGCTCTTGGAACCTGATGTGGTATGATATTCATGAGGATAATAATTTAGGGACCACCATTATATAATGAAACCAAAAGTGTTTTGTTGAATAGGGAAAAGTAGGAAAAGAAGAGCAATTGTTTGAGGAAACTATGACTAGGGATGAAAAGGGAACCTCAGATGATGGTGAGAATCTTAGGAAACTCATAAAACCATTTTTTGAAGACATTAAAAGTGGTATCAGATACATGAACAAATATATGATGAAATGATTCGAATTGATGGCTAGCCAACTTGGGAGCAAAGGAGTAATAGGAGGCATCAACAGTTCTCATTGTGAGGAAAAGAAGCCAATGGGTGAGCATATTATCTCAAGCACAGGACCCCCTAATAGAGAAACTGAATTTCATAGAATACCAAGGCCTACTGTATCAAATTTATTTGAGTCCAAATCAAATTTTAAAGCCCCAAATGATGTGGAATAAATTCTACTCAAATGGAAAAATTTGAGTGAAGATTGCAAAAACACTTTACCATTTGATCAATACCTCATTGTCTCAAACAGGCTCAAGATGAAGGTAATAAGAATCCATTTCAAAATAGAGAATTGAATTATGCAATAAGTAAAATTCCACTTCTCACCTTTTATAGCTCATCTCAAAGTTCTGCACATACTTGGGTACAAAATGCATTAGCTTGCTTGAAGGAGAAAAAGGAAGAGACATATTCTACCTTGGACATGAATAAAAGAGCATCTACTGATGGATGCTTAAACTATGAAGGAGTGCCTACTGATGGGTGCTCACACATCTATGTTGGTGACATAGAGACAATTTTTGAAAGTGTTGTTGCAATCCAAATTTCCATTAAGCATGAAAATCAATACCTTGTAGCAGTTGAAGAAGAAACAAGATCAACTTCCCCATCACCACTTGAGCTTCATGAAGTTGGTCCAAGTAAGAAGGAAGAAGATGAGGAGGTTCATTTACAAGAGCCTGATTTTCTTGAAGGGTCCTTGAATATGAATGAAAAGAAGATCCAAGAGACCCTTAGCATGCTACATGACACTCAAGCATTAGTGTCAAATTCTTGTTGGAAAGTTTCTTCATTGGAGGATCCATCCTTCCTTGAAGACATGGAGAAGATTCAAAGAGCAATGTGCAACAAAAAAGGTAATTTCATGTCTTTGCTTTTTGATAGGAAAAATTTGGTTGAGTTTAATGAATTATTACTTGATGCATACTTGAAGAATAATGAGGATATTCATAAACTAAAAATTCAAAATGAGCAACTTCTTGAAAGGTTGCAATATACTTGTTTTGCCTCCTATGTTTCAAATTGTCATATGGTAGATTGCATGGAGGATTCTCATGACATGGTAGATCATGAGAAACATGGAAATTTTCATGTGCTTGATGTGTTTGAAGATGATATTGTTGAGATACAAGCACTTGATGTGGTAGAAGAGGAACTTGAGTTTCCTCTTGGAAATGGTTACATATTTTTTGAAGAAGTTAATTCCACTACCTTGGAACGAACCTATGAGGAAAGTTCTGCACTTTTGAGGGAGGTGCACGATCCTACCATTATGGAGCATTCACATGAGGACACTTCTGTACTTTCTGATCAATTGGGTGAGTTGGTTCATTATCCTACATCCTACACTTCCATATTTTGCAGCATTCATCCTAATGAAGTATGGGTGAAAGGTTTATTTTTAATGGTGCCACATGAGGAGCATGAAACTCTTATCTCTCCTTTATATGATGAAATTATTGGAGCCACTTCTTATTTACATTTGCAGCAGCATTGCTTGTTACCTTATGATGAAACACATCTACATGGATGCAATTATGATGTTCACTTGAGTCACTTGAAGACTCATGATTTTCCTTGCTCCTTGCTTAGTTCAATTGATATTGGAGGAACTTAATCCACTACTTGGGTGAAGAGATATATGAGTGGAGAAAATTATTATTATAAGAAACATCCTTTGTTATTTCTTGATGATACACATGTTCATGGATGCACAAATGGTACTTCTGTGAGCCCCTTGAAGGCTTATTGTTTTCCTTGTTCCCTACTTGGTTCAGATTTTAGTGGAGGTTCTTCATTCACTTCTTGGATGAAAAAACACATTGCTGATTATTTTGATGCATATTACATACTTTTGGAGCAGCATTATAGGACATGGGATCCTAAACTATGTCATTGGATCAGATTTGATTGGTCACCTGAAGCTTGTATGCACTTGGCAAATGGTGGTCTACTTACTTGGAGGTATAAGCACTTTCATGATTCTTTGATGAAGCATCTCCTTGATGAACATTTTCATTATGTTGTTATGTACTTTGATTATATATATTTTGTACTCATGATGTTTGGAAGAATGCATACAAGAAAATTGGATCTAGGAACTCTCTTACCTGATGGTATGAGTTGGAGAGCACTCCTAATTGTTGGAGTGCAATACAAGCAATGGGACCCTGGGATAATTCTTAGTCTCATTGGTTTCAATTTTTTGGGGAAACAAGTAGTATGGGGGATGTATTCCCCAATTAATAAAGTGATTTTAATCAGAGTAGTGCAGCAGCAAGCATGGTGGTTCCTCTCTAAAATCTTCATGGAATATCGAAGACTTGAAGTTGGGCAACTTAGTGGCAACTTCAAAGAATTATACAGAAAGCAGGTTCTTCAACACCCATGTTTGAAATTGCTTGAGGACAAGCAATATTGGGAAGGGAGGATTTTTCATGTCCAAAATTTTGCATTGGGTCACAATGGCCTAAGCCCATTGGCCATATTAATGAGAGTTTGTCAAATTGATGTTAAGGTCAAATAATTGCCAAGGAGGAAAATTACTAGTTTCCTAGGTTGGGGGTGGAAGCATTGGGATTTGAAATAAGAAGGATAATAAATGATGTGTAGAAATTAGAATAGCGTAAATATTTAATAAAGGAGATAAATAAATATATACAAGGTAAAATCAAAGTGGCATTTGATCATGAAGACACATGGAGGAAGTGGGACTCACACAAGCTAGATTTTCTATCCCACACAACATCCTCCTCTTGTCAATTCGAATCCATGAGACGTCCAATGTTCTTGGCATGAGTTGGAAGGGAATAATACTTGGCATGAGTCAATGAGGTCGAAATGTAGAGGAAGAGTAACTCCCATGGAAAAGGAAGAGGCAATTTGGAGCTAGTGGGACACTTGGGCTAGATTCCCTAGCTCTATGACAACAATGATGAAGATGTTATGACACCTATGACACAAATCAGACCTGAAGGCTGAAATATGACATATATGACATGTCAGGGCTAAAAATATCCTCCAAGAGGGCACTCAAGTGAGTTAGGGAAGCCAAAGAGACACCAATTTGAATTTGGAGAAGGAGAGGGCTAGAATTGAAACCTTTGATTATCAGAGATATTTCCTGGATCCAGCTCTACAGTTTACCTATTGCAGTGCAACGGATCACAAGATCAAAGATTATCCTCAGTTAATCGCGAAGTGGAAGACTAAGAATGCAACACAACCACAACCAAATCCAAATGTAAACCAGAACCAAAATCCTAATCCAAATGTGCAGAAGATCTCAGATGAGATAAGAAGTTGACTACATAAATGTCGCACCGGTAACTAGGGGAGGAGCTGCGATAGGAGAGGATAAGCCATTGCCTAGTGTTTGACCCACGACTCAGAAGCAGGTATGATTTGACGTTGAAGCATAAAAATAATTCTTTCTGGAGGCATGAGATGCACTGATCAAGAACAATGGGAAGTCGTTGCCTATAGGCCAGAAAGAAGTTGTCTATGAGATGCCATCGATTTTTGATATGACAAATTCATAGAGGTTACCAGGGAAGGTCAGTACTCTAAGAAATTTTCTAGAAATTTGCTTGACATTAGTGAAGGATCAAGATGCACTGGAAGAGATAGCTAGTCTCTTGTATCGATAGGAGGAAGGGCGACAGGATCAGACGGTAAACCACTTACATAGGAAGAAAACGGGAAGAGAAATGAGGATTAATGCCCATACTGGTGCATACGATGTAGATTCCATCATTTTGTATCTAGGATCAGACGTAAACATCCTGACTAAGCAAACATGGGAAATGATGGGGAAGCCACAGTTGGCATGGTCCCTTGTGCAACTTTGATTGGAAAATCAGAGCAAAGTTACACCAATCGGTCGACTGCCTCATCTACCTGTCGATTTAGAAGGACTAAAGAATTACGTAGATTTCGACGTCATAAAGCTAGATGACAACACAAGCCCATATCCTGTGCTATTGGGAATAGACTGGGAAACGGAGAATCAGGTTGTCATCAATTTTAAGAAAAGAACGATGTCTTTTGAGGGTCATTTCCCTGCTTGATTCACTCGAAGGGAAAATATATGTCAAACCAATGAGAGATGAGTTTATAGAAGGATGGGACAACATCTTCAATGTTTCATAAGATTACATCAATCCCACTGTTGATGGAGAATTGGGGTGGAAAGGTATTATCTCGGTATCATCAGACTCTGATGAGGCACTATTAAATTGGCAGAATCAGTTGCATGAGGTGTCATTCAGAAACTATGCAGGAATCACTCAGTCGTTGAGATGGGTAGAAACCGAGGTATGTGATCTGCTGACATATGAAGGATTACCTAATATGGCAATATTCATCCACGAGTTTGAAGACAAGGTATCAGAACCACAACTACTGCTGGTGCTAGAAGAAGCATTGAAGGCTACTCCAACAAGGTGGTGGGTGCGCACAAGTCATTGTTAACGAGCTGGAAACTATGCCGACAATTGATGGAAGTTAGATTTGGGGAGACTGAATGCTACTATGGGAAGAAATATCATGGAAGGAGTGACCCAAGGGATCATCTGGGAGAGTGTCAAAGCATATGGGGAATGAGACCGAAGCAAGAATGGGTTCATGCATTCATCCATACGCTAGATGAAGTACCGCGGAGATGGTACATTGCAAAAGAACTGCGAGGAGGAACAACTACATGGGAAGAATTGGCCACTAGTTTCAGTCAGACATTCAACTTCACTGATGAGAATCCTTTCATCCATAGTGCATTGCAGAATATCTGCGAAAAGGTACTCGAGACAGTTCTGATAGAAAGACCAATGGGAATATAATGGAATCCGAAATTAGAAATGATGATGGAATATTATAATGTGTCAGGAGAACCTGATGAAAAGGAATATCTCAGAGTCGTCTATGTCTCGGAGTCAGAAGGAAGATGCGATATTGGAGCACCAGAGATGTCATTCGACAAATTCCAATAGCCATTGAAAATTAAGAAGGTTAATATTGGGTCAGAGGAAAATACCAAGTTTGCTGGTATTGGAGATTACTGGGACAATTCAACAATTGGAAAGGTCACCGACCTACTGCATGAATTTCAAGATTTGTTCCAACAAAGTTTTTTGAGATGAAGGAAATTTCTGGGGACCTGGGTGAGATGAAGATCCCTCTCAAACATGATGCTAAGCCAGTAAAGAAGTATCCATATAGACTGAATCCCAGGTATAAGGATTAGGTGAAGGATGAGATAGAGCATATGTTGGATGCAGGGATCATTAAGCCTGTCGAAGAGTCAAAATGGATCATCCCAATGGTGGTCCAAGATAAGAAGACTGACGAAATTTGGATTTGTGTTGATCTAAGGAAACTGAATGATGCATGTCTTCATGATCCATTCTCCATGCTCTTTACTGACAAAGTACTTGAAGGTGTTGGAGGCTAGGAGGTATAGTCATTTATAGATGGATTCTCAGGATACCACCAGATCAGGATTGCGAAGGAAGATCGACATAAAAATACCTTTGTGACATAATGGGTTTGTTTTCAGTACACAGTGATGTCGTTTGGTCTAAAAAACGCCCCTACAATCTTTATAAGGCTAGTTGTCGTTGTAATCAACTATTCATTCACAAGTTTTTGGTGGTGTATATGGACGATTGGACTGTATATGGGTTGGTTAAAGGCCACATTGTGAACCTAAAGATGATGCTAGAAAGGTGTCGACATCGTTAGATTTTGTTGAATTTAAAGAAGTGTATTTTATGTGCACCATTCGGTATCCTATTGGGACATATCATATGCAAGGAAGGCATGTTGGCCGACCCAACAAAGATTGCAATTATTTCCGACCTATCAGCACCAATGATAGTGAAGCAACTAATTGAGACGTTGGGACATACAGGAAATTCATAAGGGGATATGCAGTGATTACTACACCTATGGAGAATTTGTTGAATAAGGATGCAAAGTTCGAGTGGAATGACGAGTTCCAGAAGAGCCTCGACATACTGAAGGCGAAGATGGTCGTAGCACCGATATTAGTCTTCCCCGACTGGAAGAAAAACTTCCATGTCCATGTAGATGATTCATCAGTAGCGTTGGGGGTGATATTGGCCCATCCAAGAGAAGGGTCGATTGACCATCTGATCTCATTTGCGAGCAGTATGTTGTCCATTGCAGAGAAGAAATACACGATGACATAAAGAGAAGGCTTGGAAATGGTATATGAATTACAAAAATTCCGACACTATTTTAGGAGTTTTATTTTGAAATAATTATGAATTCGTGACGATTGAATGCATGACCCGATCATCTGTCGAGGATTGAATTAGGCGAAGAACCAAGGAGCATTGATGAAGGCTTTCTCTATGTGCAACTATTTAGGATTGGAATGGTTGATGAAAATTATGAGCAGATTATTCAGTTCTTGTCTACAGGAAGAGCACCTAAGGAGTTCACCACTAGTCAGAAGAAGCAGTTAGTTGTCAGGGCCGTTGACTTCCAACTGATCGCGGGACAACTATACAAGATGGGACTAGATGAAGTTCTTCATCGATGTGTCCTTCTGCATGAACAAGAAAGATTTTTGGAAGAATCTCACGATGGGATCGCAGGAGGTCATTATGGAGGGTGCAAAAATGCCAGGAATATACTTAGGGCTAGATTATGGTGGCCTAGATTGCATGGTGACGTAGCAGATTATGCTAAGAGTTGCGATGTATGTCAAAGAAAAGGGAAACCGTCACGAAGGGATGAGATTGTTAAGATTTAATATGCTAAGATAGAAAATAGAAGCATTACATTCCATTTCACAATAATAGCATATATAGGATCACTGAAGAAACAACAAGCATAGCATAAACACAAGAGACACAGATTTATCCTGGGAAACCCTCATGGGGTAGAAAACCCAACGAAGCTTCCTCAATATAGATGACCAGCAAATACAAAAGATGTAACCCTGAGCATAAGCTCCTCCTTCTCCATAGCAGACCTCTCTCTCATAAGTGCGCCACTCTCAAGTGAGTGAGTGTGTGTAAAATGAGGAATACACCTCCTCTATTTATACACTACTCCGACTTGTCTTTTACACAAATCATGTAGGCTCGTATTTAACCAACGGGTTAAATAACCCACTACAACTGACTAGGCCGACCCCTCTAGGGTGGTCTAATAATCCTTTGACCCACATAACACATACAGGGCCGACCCCCACTAGGGAAGTCTAATAACCCAAGTTACCACATTCTGACGGAGGAATAAACATCTCCGGATATACAATAAGATCTTCACGGAGGAATGAATCATCTCCGGAATAATAAAGTACAAATATAATATTCTTTGAAGTTACAATATCTCAACACTCCCCCTTAACGATAAGGATATTATAACAGCATCTGCACGAGCAAGGAGTCATCAACGTCATACATGATACATCTATAAATCATTGGAAGCTTTCTCAACATCATCAGTAACTCAAGCAGTTACTAGAACATGTTCAATACTGGAACATCAACATCTTCAGTACTGAGTCTTTATCTTCTGCAGCACTCGAATAGCTACAACAACATCAACATCTGGATCCTCACGATCATCATCATCGTCATCATACGAACATCAGTATCGGGATCATCTCGATCTACAGCATCTGGATTATCACGATCTACAGCATCTGGATCATCTCGATCTACAACATCTAGATCATATCGATCTACAACATATAGATCATCTCGATCTACAACATCTGGATCATCACAATCTACAACATCTGGATCATCTCGATCTACAGCATCTGGATCATCACGATCTACAGCATCTAGAACATCTCGATCTACAGCATCTGGATCATCATGATCTACAGCATCTAGATCATCTCGATCTACAGCATCTGGATCATCTCGATCTACAGCATTTGGATCATCACGATCTACAGCATCTGAATCATCTCGATCTACAGCATCTGGATCATCACGATCTACAACATCTGGATCATCTCGATCTACAACATCTGGATCATCACGATCTACAGCATCTGGATCATCTCGATCTACAACATCTGGATCATCACGATCTACAACATCTAGATCATCTCGATCTACAGCATCTTCATCTAGATCATCATTATTAGTATCCACACCAATACAAGTATACACATCATCAATACAAGTATCCTCATCAATACAAGTATACACATCATCAATACTAGTATCCTCATCAATACAAGTATACATTCAAGTATCCTCATCAATACATATCATAAATACAAGTGTCATCATCAATACAAGTATACATACAAGTATCCTCATCAATACATATCATCAATACAAGTATACATACAAGTATCCTCATCAATACAAGTATACATACAAGTATCCTCATCAATACACATCATCAATACATAGCAGCATACCCTACAACACACACGATCATATTACGGGATGATCAATCCTGCTCTCTTTAGGACATAGGTCCATGGATGATACAATCCAGATCAAGTTCCAGGATGATCAATCCTTATCACTTTAAGACAAGTCTCATGTCTAGGGACAATGCAATCCCATCATGTACATTTTGAACCCAGTTCATGGACGATGTAGTCCTCACACGTACCTTTAAGACAAGTCTCATGTCTAGGGATGATGCAATCCCATCACGTACATTTTGAACCCAGTTCATGGACGATGCAGTCCTCAAACATACCTTTTGAACCGAGGTCCAGGGACGATGCAGTTTTATCTTCAATTCTCGGAGACATCAGTCTACGGATCAATTCTTGGACCAAAGTCCGAGGAAGATACAATCCCCTACCTGTTCATTCAGGACTACATTCTCGGAGACCCAGTCTACGGCTCAATTCTGGGACCAAATTCCGGGGAAGATACAATCCCCTACCTGTTCATTCAGGACTTCATTATCAGAGACCCAGTCTATGGCTCAATTATGGGACCGAAGTCCGGGGAAGATACAATCCCCTAGCTGTTCATTCAGGACTTCATTATCGGAGACCCAGTCTACGGCTCAATTCTGGGATCGAAGTCCAGGGAAGATACAATCCCCTACCTGTTCATTCAGGACTTCATTATCGGAGACCTAGTCTACGGCTCAATTCTGGGACCGAAGTCCGGGGAAGATACAATCCCCTACCTGTTCATTCAGGACTTCATTATCGGAGACCCAGTCTACGGCTCAATTCTGGGACCGAAGTCCGGGGAAGATACAATACCCTACCTGTCCATTCAAGACTTCATTATTGGAGACCAAGTCTATGGCTCAATTTTGGGACCGAAGTACGGGGAAGATACAATCCCCTACCTGTTCATTCAGGACTTCATTATTGGAGACCCAGTCTATGGCTCAATTCTGGGACCGAAGTCCGGGGAAGATACAATCCCCTACCTGTTCATTCAGGACTTCATTATCGGAGACATCATGTCTACGGCTCTCTTTAGGAATGAAGTCCAGGGATGATCCAATCCTCACATGTCCACCAAGGACTTCATTCTCGAAGACATACATCTACGGCTCTCTTTAGAACAAGTGTTCAAGGATGATACAATCCCTCTTCTTTCTTGGAGACATCTATCTACAGCTCACTTTAGGACTGAAGTCTAGGGATGATCCAATCCCCTCATGTCCACCAAGGACTTCATTCTCGAAGACATACTTCTACGGCTCTCTTTAGGACTGAAGTCCAGGGATGATCCAATCCCCTCATGTCCACCAAGGACTTCATTCTCAAAGACATACGTCTACGGCTCTCTTTAGGACTGAAGTCCAGGGATGATCCAATCCCCTCATGTCTACCAAGGACTTCATTCTCGAAGACATACGTCCACGGCTCTCTTTAGGACTGAAGTCCAGGGATGATCCAATCCCCCTTCTTTCTCGAAGACACCTGTCTACGGTTCCTTTTAGAACATGTGTTCAAGTATGATGCAATCCCCTTGTCACCTTAGACCCTGTCTAAGGACCATCCACCAACCTCTCTGTCGGCATCACCAATATAGGTATCCACATCAACGACCTTACTGTCGATGCTGGAAATCTCATCATAAGTGATCACATCGCTCCCCCTTTCGAGGAGGGTCCTTCTGAACTATTTTAAGTTTGTCTCGAAAAACTTTACTTGAGGTAGAGGTTTGGTTAGTACATTGGATCGGTAGAGGTTTGGTTAGTACATTGGTAAATTGTTACAAATTCAAACTTTAATTCTTTTCTGCACCATATCTTGTATATAGAAATGTCATATCTCTATGTGCTTTGACTTATCATGGAACACTGGATTCTCTACCATTTTGGTACAACTCTGTTTGTCACATAGGATCACAGTTGGGTCCATTTTTTATGTCAAACAATTCTGAATCCATACCGCTTCACAACTAGCAGAGCAAGCAACCATATATTCCGCTTGTGCTGAGAGCCACACTAGATTGCTTCCTACTAAACCACGAGATCATGGTTGATCCCAGACAATAATATCCTCTCGATGTGCTCTTCCTGTCTGATACAATATCTACCCAATCAACATCTGTGTAGCCATCTGAAGTTATGATCTCTAAGATAACATAGATCAAAGTCTATCGTATCCTTTAGGTACCTCATCACATGCTTTGCAACTAACAGGTGAACACATCTAGTTTCCACTAGATACTGACTCAAGGTGTTCACAACAAAGCATATATCTGACCTAGTATTCGTTAGACACATCAATGACTCAATAATTTGTTTGTATAGAGTTATATCCACTAACTCAGATGAGTCATCTGCAAAAAACTTCAAGTTGGAATCCATGAGAGTGGCCATTCCAACACATCAAGTCCTTTTAATATATCTCAGCATACTTTCCTTGGTTGAGAAAGATTCCTTCTGAGTCTTGCCATACTTCCAAACCTAGGAAGTGATGCATCAATCTGAGATCTTTCATTTTCATTTCTGCAGCCATCTTCTTCTTTCTTTTCATGATCTGTTTCTCATTCCTTGTCAGAAAGAGATCATCATCATACAATAATGGTATGATAGGTTCATCATCCACAACCTTAAGGTAAAGGTTAGGATCAGCTTTACTTCTGGTAAAGCCCAAGCTTTGTCAAGAAGCTATCAATTGTCCATCATTCACACTCTGCATTGAGTGATCTTCTGCATATCTATCTGTGCCATCTCTCGTCAGATGGGTCTACTGATATGAGCCTCAAAATCATTCGAACTCTGTGGTGAGTTCCTTCTTGCATCCATGTCATATGTGTATAGAAGCCATATTCAACCTTGTAGAAAAGGTTGAGATCCACATCACCCATGATGATCATTAAGCTCATCAATTGACTACCAATCTTGGGTACCCATACAGAACCTGATTCACACTTCTTTTTTAATTACACCATTAAGAGAATGGCCTTATCTATCCACTTGCAGCAAACATATTGTCATGATTCTCTTCCTCTTTCTAAGAGAATCTTCTAGCAATGAGCCTTCTATATTTTGTTTGATTTGTAGATCTTCTTGTTGAACATCCATCACTTGTTCGGTGTTCATCATTCTTCATGATCTTTCCTACATATCAAAATTAAGTACATGATTAGTAATACTTCATAATCATGAAATCATGTTGACATGATAACCTATTATGCATACAGATATCATTTACATTGTTATGCAACTATCTTGACCAATACTTTGGCACAACACTTTTCCATATCCTGTATGCATACAGTGGCTATCTAGATGCCTTCCATCTCTACAAGAACATACTATCGAGATTGTGCACAGCTCTCAGCATGTCAGCAAAGAGGTTTCATTCTAGACAAGCGACAATGGAATGTTTTTCCAACTTACCAATCATATGGATATTAGTAGTATATTGTTCAATGCTCTATGAATGTTTACACTCAGCATGATATATTCTAGGAATACAAATATGCATACAAGCAATATCATTTACTATTTGAAATAACAACTCAAATACTTATCTTTTATGTTTGTGTGGTTTCCTCCCGCTTGA
Source organism: Larix kaempferi (assembly GCA_027924585.1). Lineage (NCBI taxonomy): Eukaryota > Viridiplantae > Streptophyta > Pinopsida > Pinales > Pinaceae > Larix > Larix kaempferi. The sequence goes on along the minus strand of BSBM01000931.1, from coordinate 17,689,049 downwards.
TCTTCTATATGTCTTTTGAACTTCTATTCATTCTGTACCACTGTGCATGCTCAAGTGTGCACTAGTGTCATCCTCATGATCTCATACACAAACATACATTCATTAGTATATTCTCAATATTATCAAAAACATTATAATTCTAAATAATCTTGAATATGTATAGTCATGATCATTAGTATTCATGGTTTCAGGGAAGTCTTCTTTTACTCGTGCATATTCTTGTTTGATCATGGGACTCTTCTGGTTAGTTAAATCGTCAATCAAGATAAGAGACATAATGTGCATAAACCCTTGATTAACTTTATGAATAAGCATAACCAATCATACCAAGTATACTTATATAAGGGATCCCAACACAAGGTAAGATTCTAACTTGACATAGCAAAACATACCTGGATTAGTATACCTGCTTAGTTATGTACAACATACCTAAACAATCTCTTCAATGATTTAGAGATCCTGAGCTAGAACCTACATGTATCATAGGTTAAGCATAATATAACAAAGTCATACATACCTCGTAAGTAGAACAAATATTATGGATGAGTCTTTGTCTTCATGTTGTCATGGTCATGGAACTTGATTTGTCTTTCGTGATGTACCTGTATCTTGTTAGCAGACAACACCAACCTCACACAACACCATAATGCATTAGTACAATCATATAGCCCTAATCAATGAATGTCTTTGATCATTCACATGAATTCATACTATTACTAGGGTGATAAGACAATTCTAACATTAATCAAGATTGTACTAATAAATAATATGAAGACAAACACATTATGAATTTAATCAGGAATCAGATTTCAAGACATACCTGAACTTCCTTAAGTCATACCAGTCGAGACTTCTTGTAGTCTTCTTATGTAAGGCCTTAGCCTCAACTCCCCCTGAAACTTGATTTGGAGCTTGATTAGGGCTTGCTAGAGAAACCCTAAAAATTCAATCTTTGACTTTCACACTTCTGAATGGATGGAAGGATGTGTCTTGCTGAGTTCATCAAACTAACATACTTCAATTTTGAAATCTCCAAAATTTGACCCCTCAAAATTGCCTTCGAAACTTCTGGATCTTCTGGACAAGATCCCGAACTAGGGTTTGATGAAGCCCACCCTTCTGCCCAATCAAAAGGTTAAATCCAAGGCTCTAAACTCTTATTTTTTCTGAGGAGCTTCCAGCCATGGTTATAGACTTCAAAAATTCCAACTTTTGCTGAAGCCCTAATTTTCCATCTTTCCGATCAAAATCCCGAACTGGGGTTTGATCAAGCCCGGTCTTCTACCCAACCAAAAAATTCGATCTTGGACTATAAATTTTGATTTTTCTGAGTAGCATTCAGCTGTGGATTCTGATTCCAAAAATTCTAACTTTCTCCGAAACCCTAAATTCTGGAAGCCATGAATGAAGGTGCTCCAAAAATAATTCTGTTTTGACAGAAATATGTACCTGATTGTTTCTGCTGTAACTCCGAACTTTTCGCTCCAAAGGGTCTGAAATTTTTTTTGTGGTATCCTGACCTGTCATCTTTCCATCCCAATAGGTCTGAACTCAATTAGATTTTCTGAGAGAGAGTTATTCCAAGTGTCGCAACGTGACCTGTTTATGGGATAAAACAGGAGAGCGAACTTGTATGGCGTTCCACGTGTCCCTGGTTCAGCTTCGGCCTCTGAAAACGTTTCCTGAGATAGCACAGTCTGTGTAGTACCTGTCAAGTTTTACGAAATTTGATTTGGATCTTCCTAGCCCAATTTATGACATTTTTTCCTAGGTCACTTGATTTTGACTGAGATCTGGAAGAGGCAGAAACCCTAACTTGTACTGATCATAACTCACAAAGTACAATGAATATAAGGGTTCCCTTTGGACACAAGGTACCTGGGGATGTTATCTACGACCTGTAAACTTTTCAGATCTTGAAACTTTGCATAAATGGATTTATAGCGAAAGTTCCACGATGACGGGTTTTTGCTATGTAAAACCCAAACCTTCAAATTGTCGCAAGTGAAGCAAGTGTCGTAAGTGCCATACATTGCCTTCCTTCAGGTTAGATCTGATACCATGTTAAGATTTAATATGATAAGATAGAAAATAGTAGCATTACATTCCATTTCACAATAATAGCATATATAGGATCACTTAAGAAACAACAAGCATAGCATAAACACAAGAGACACAGATTTATCCTGGGAAACCCTCATGGGGTAGAAAACCCAGCAAAGCTTCCTCAATATAGATGACCAGCAAATACAAAATATGTAAGCCTGAGCATAAGCTCCTCCTTCTCCATTGCAGACCTCTCTCTCATAATTGCGCCACTCTCAAGTGAGTGAGTGTGTGTAAAATGAGGAATACACCTCCTCTATTTATACACTACTCCGACTTGTCTTTTACACAAATCATGTAGGTTCGTATTTAACCAATGGGTTAAATACCCCACTACAACTGACTGGGCCGACCCCTATAGGGTGGTCTAATAACCCTTTGACCCACATAACACATATAGGGCCGACCCCCACTAGGGAAGTCTAATAACCCAAGTTACCACATTCCGACGGAGGAATAAACATCTCCGGATATACAATAAGATCTTCACGGAGGAATGAATCATCTACAGAATAATAAAGTACAAATATAATATTCTTTGAAGTTACAATATCTCAACAGAGATGCCACTAGTGCCTAAGTTGACATTACAACCCTTTGAAAAATGGGAAGTATACTTCGTGGGACCCATTAACCCACCAGGAATAACAACAAGTGCGAGATACATTACTACTGCGACTGAATACTTGACCAGATGGGCCGAAGCAACACCGGTGAACGATTGCACAGCTACGACAGAAACAAGGTTTCTCTTTGACAATGTGGTCACTAGATTCGAGTGTCCCAAGATATTGATGAGCAATCAAGCCACATATTTCGTCAATCAAACCATAAGAGCCATGACTGACGAAATCCAAATTTAGCATCGAAGGAGTAACCCATGTCACCCACAGGCGAATGGCGCAGTTGAAGCATTGAACAAGATATTGGAGCATGCGCTCACCAAGGTGTGTAATGCAAACCGTGATGACTGGGACGTGAATATTCCAATGGTACTGTGGGCCTACATAACACCATGCAAAAGGATGACAGGACAGACCCCTTTAAAATTAGTATACGAACAAGAAGCATTGATGCCAATGGAGTACATTGTCTCGAGTATGCGCATCGTAGCAATGAAATGAATGAGCGGCGATGGATCCATTGAAGAAATATTGGCGCAACTACTATAGCTTGAAGAAGATCGCTTCATCGCATAATTTCATCAGCAGGTAGAAAAAGATCGACAAAAGTTATGGTATGATTTCCACGTAAAGGCAAAGCACTTTTAGCGCAGAGACATGGTTCTGCTATATGACAACAAGTTTGCGAAGCACCCAAGTAAGATCCATATGCATTGGATTGGTCCATACCTAATCAATTTCATTACTGACGGAGGTGCAGTGCAACTGCAAAAGTTATATGGAACAATGTTGACAAATTTAGTGAATGGGAGTTGGCTAAGCCCTATCGAGATAGCCTGACACACATCGACTTAGAAAACAAATAAGTCGACATAAAAAAAATGAAATGAATGAAACAGGTACACAGTGAAGTTTGGGAGTCTGTCGATAGCACTATGTCTATAGATGGAATAGCGACGAGATTCAAAACGACGACAAGGTTTGGATCCGGCGAGGTGCGAACGAGTCAAATCCAGTAATAAATGCAACATTTAAGATGCGGTGGATGTCGACGCAAGTTGATGAAGGCACATTTAATGACCAATGCATGTGCAAGATTTGGTGAATCAATGAAGGATTTGGAAATCATTGTCCAAGATCGACTCAATGGATGGGGAGTGGGAAATCGAAGCTATAAATACACGCACAGATGGACAGTTCAACTCATTTTGCATTGCAAGAGTTAGTGAAGAAATTGCAGAATAGAGGTGAGCGAAGAGTGAGTTTAGAGAGTTGTGATGGAAGACATCATTTCCAGCACGAGTACGCAGAAATGACCTAAACCAACGGCAATTGTCCATGAGAAACCGAAAATTTCCTTAGTACGGATGATCAGAAAGAAGAGAAGTGCCAGCCAGCCTATGGATACCAATCGACGGATGAAGTGGGATACTTGCAGCTCGGCAAGGGCTACAGTTGCAGCATGAGAAGTGGGCACATCAGGTACTGCAAAGGAATAAAGGACATAAAGAGGAGGGAAAAAAGGTCCGACAGTAGCATATATTTCGGGGTATGTGCCATTGAGGAAGGAAGGGGATCCAACAATATGACTAAAAAAGAATACCAAATACACTATCTATGAGCCAGTGACATCGCAGGGTGTCCACACTAGTGGGGACGTATTACATCGATTGCAAAAACTACAACACAACGATCATGATATACTGGAGTATTCGGAGTGCACTCGGAACACATTCTTTGACAAAGTGCATCAAAATGGAGGCCCCATCACTAGAGAACCAACGCAATGGGAATTGGGTTTGTAGTGTTCAGAGCTGTTATCCATAATCCACATGTCGCATTTCAGGCAATTGGAAGAAGTAAATGCATGTATAAAGCAGTTGCTTGTATGCATTCACGATGGATATTTATGGTTGGACACGAAGATCCCAATCATCGTCGACTTGATCACGCAGATAACTAGGTTACCCAAGTCAGGGGTAGACCCATCACAGTACTTCCAAGGGAAGGATAACAACAAAAAGTTAGCTGCGAAATGAAGGTGAAGTACGAGGTGGAGAAAAACACCCGGGGATACTTGATAGACACAATAAACGATTGAGCTATAAGGCTTGCGGTGAATTTGCTGGAAATTAAACTTGTAAGGAAGAATCACCATAATCAGTGCACATTAGGAGTGATTGCATCATCAGAACAGTGCACGTCTGGAGTTCAAATGAACTGGTCGTTGTTCCTACTTAATGAGATAATGGAGGATGTGGTGGAAGCGCAAGAGAAGGGGAATCCCTTCACATATTCATGGCTCCTATTGCTGATTGCGTTAGTTGCATGGATGGAGCTACTGTAATACCAAGGTATTGAGACCGAGATAAAAAAAAAGTGATCGGAGGGGCACGATACCAGAATATTTAGGCATTGAATGACAAAAAGGTAACAAAATTTATTTTTTCATTTACTTAGAAGAATTGCGCAGAGAAGCAGTGAAGGTTCTACGACTAACAGATACTATAGCAAAGAATTATCGAAGGATCGCGAAGCTTGCTGTGGGGATGCAAGAGATATTCATCCAAGCAAGAACATACCCTGAAAACCAATGGCTCATGAAAAAATACAAGCTGAGCAAAGATGAAGTGGACGCCATAGTCGAAGAATGGCAAGAGGAATGGAAGGTTCCAGTTACTGAATACCAACTGTCGGACCCTGAGGATGGGTAACTGACATATGTGCCGAAGACAAAAGAAAAAGTGAAGGAATCAAAGGAGGAGGATGAAGGTGCGGATGAACATTAACGCACCGCAAGCCATGAAGGGGCATCAACAAATACGCAGATGGATATGGATCTAGAGGCTCAACGACAGGAATCTAGAACGAAGCACATAATGGAGGTAGGTGAGGGGAGTACTACTTTTGGCCACCCCAACAAACAAATGAATCAACTGATGGAGAAAATAATGACTAAGGTGAAGGAGAACCACGCAAAGATCATACAACATGCAACATAATATTTTCACCAAGTGTTGCATCTATTGTAGACGATGAGCATTGCAATCGTCGAAACTAGGTTGCTGCCAGGAGGATAGCCAAGTGCATCAAAAGTGCACAGGGTCGAGGTGGATATTGGCACCCAACGAAGGATCGCACAGGTGTTACCTAGTGCGATCATGATAGGAAATGAGGATTTGGATGCGGTGTTACGATGACTTGATACCTGTTGGCTTAAACTGACCCAGAGGTTTCCAATTAGACCCAGGTTCTTTGTGGTTCTCTCTTTTGACCAACAAAACCCCTTCGCACTGGCCCTTTCGGCAACAACCTGTGAGCAGGTTGATGTCTCACCCGAGGTGTATCTTATGGGGTACTGCGGAATCAGGTTTCCACAGTAAATGATGAGTTGTTTATATGAACAAGATGTGCAGCGCAAGACAAAAGGAGTGCATTGTAGGGCAAAGTGATGTGGTACGCAGCAGGATCTACGCTGCAAGCAGTACTGCGTGGTGAAGGAAACAATGTGGGCCTCGCTTAAAGACCTCTTACTGTTGCAGGCCTTCTACTGGAGCTGCGAATCAACCACACTTATCCCCTACTTGGAAGATCTTGAAAATGCTAAGGCACTAAGATGAATATCACCCATCCATCCATTCAGGAACTTACTGGTTATCTTTCTAGCATTCATTCAAGGACTTAGGTTATTACAACGTGGGATGAAATGATAGGTGCGACTAACTCTACTGCGTTCCTTCACTGTGTTTAAGAAAGTATTTAAACTTAAATGATTGATTCACGATCTTAACATATAATTGAAATGTTTGCCATTCATCTGTTCCTGTGGAACCTAGCATATCATTCCCAAACTTATCCTATTGGAAAATGCATATCAAAGTTCTCCTATTACAGCATGCAAGGAAACATTCAAGCATTCATTCTACAAAAAATATAGACAGTCATTCATTCATAAACAACATCGCATAACACAGGATTTAACATGGTTCACCTCCCCAGATGGAAAGCTACATCTATAAGAACGGTTGGTAATATATTTCTTTCAAAAGGGATGGGGAAACCGTTCTTAGTTTGCGCACACAGCTACAAACTCTCCTTTCTCTCGGCTAGGTCTCTACGCACACAACTGCAGAGCCTTTACAATATTCTCAGCTTAGAGAGATTTTACAATACAAAAGGTTATCTTATGATTACTCTAACCACTAGCATCTAACCCCCAAAAATATAGAGCAACCCCATCCCATACAAAAGTGTCTTCTTAAATAGATAATGCCTGAAGGTCATGTATGTACAATGTCGAAGACCTAAAACCAAAACCCTAATGGTTTCCAAAACTGCATCGGTTTTCCAAACCGGCTTGCTGGCTCCTGGTAGCGTCTGCTTGATCATGGTGGATCTCCATGTCCTCATCCTGTCGCTATCGGCCTTCCTGTCGCACGCATGCCTATAGGTTGCTTCTGTCGAACCATTTCTCTCTAACGGTTTTACCTTCTAAGCGTGCCAAACGTCGCTTTCCTTAACAACCCATGCGTGGCCGCCTTCCTGATTTTCCTATCTCCGCTGCTCGGAAATCTTGGAATATCTTTCCAAAAATGGCTGCTACCGGTCCAACCGGTACCTGCACTTGATACTTGTCCAGCACATCTCTTTGCTAGCTCCACGTGGCCTCCTAACTCCGCAGCACTGCTTCAGAGCATTACTGGTATTCACATCACGACCAAAACTTCGATGCTGCGCACAACTCCGCAGTCTAGTCAAAAGTTGGATGCTGCACACAACTTCGCAGCACCCTCGATACTTAGCCAAAATTGTATTTCTGAGCTGCACTCAGTTCAGCTTTCCCTGCTTTCCTCAGAAAGGTGCTTCCAAAACTTTGTCTCAACCTGGGCCCAACATGCCCCTAACACTTACATGTGGGTCGTCCCCGAGCCATTGATTGTTTCAGTTGTCTCACTCTGTGCCGCGATCGGTTGGACGAACTTGGCCACGAACTCGTCATATGTATTGCACAACTGCACCACTACTTCTCTTATATCCTGCTCAACCTGTTAACTGTCTCAAGCAGTGTTGGAGTTATCTCTTGTCCAATTTGGTCTTGTACCTGCTCCTGGTTATCGCGCAGTTCTGCTAACTTGTCTTCAATCTGCTGCGATACCGCCATGGCATTCTCCAGGAGACGCTGCGACTGATTATCCATCTCAGTTTCTTTTTGTCGTAATTCCTACACTTCTTTCTTTAAGTTGGATATCTCCTTGTATCTCGACAGCCTTTCTCTGGGTGGCAGAGCTTTAACCTTTGCGTTCAACTTGTCCAACGCGGTCTATTTTTCTTGTACAACGGTCTTGACTTGCAGCAACCCTTGATCCTCTTCAAGGGTTGTGATTGCCTGTGAAACCTTATCGAGGAGAGATTGGCACTTAGCCATCTCACTTGTAATGCTTTTCGAGGTGGCGCTCACTGCTTGCTCTCTGACTTGTTGTTCAGTTAATGGTGCCTGTATATTCATTTGTGCTTTCAACGAGGTAATATCAGCCTGATAAAAAATTTCCTTATCTTGCATCTCCGACTTCAAAGATCTTACCCTGTCCCCGATCCTCAGAACTATGTCTGCAGGATCATCCTGGATTTCTATACCTTCAATATCCTGTGTAACATTGGATATGGTAGTCTCCAAATTTTGTCAGTGGTCCATTTCATTCCGTAGCTACATTTCTGCATTCAGCTGAATTTGCATGTTTGCTGCGGTGAGCTCTGCTTGTGACTTCATTGACTCCACCATCCAGTCATGCATCTCCTCAACGATCTGCGTGTGGATTAAGTGCAATCCTAGTAAGGGGATTTTGGCTAAGTTGAGCTCTACCCTCTCGACTCCCTTTGTGTCCAACACAACTTGTTCTGCCATTGGCAATGCAACAGCCAATGGGTCCACATGGACAATTCTAGTCTTCGACGTCTGTGTTATTGCTAGTTGTTGGCTTCCTTACTGTGAGGTCCCTACTGACCTCCCTTCAGCCCCTACTTCCCACGGCAAGGTAAGGATTTTCTGGACATCGTCCATTTTCTTCATCAGGCCTTGCATTGTGAGCCATGTCTTCTGCAGGTCATCCTGGATGACCATGTCCTTCTTTTCTTTAACTGCCATAAGCTCCTTCATATGTTCTGAGACTGTTTCGGCTATCCTCTCGTAGTCATCATCATTGAGGACTGCCTCTGATTGAATCTTTGTGGCCTTCACCTTCTTCCTTGACTTTGGATTTTGTGAAGTCTCAAGTTCTTTTCGCTTCCCTATTTCTTCAGTGATTGGGCATGAGAGCGGGATTGGCTCGTCTTCTGCTGAATCTCTCTCAACATCCATAACCTCTACGCAGAACTCTGGTGGCTAATCTTTAATGAGGTCTTCAACGTCCTGCTCATACATGATGTAGTTCCCTGGGAACCACTCTGGTTTCTTCGTTTGTGCTTTCAACGATATGAAGATACATTTCATATCTGCCTCAAAGTTGATGATGCGGATATACTTTGCTGTGACCTGCTTTGTAATGCGGGCAGTCTTCGTAATTGGATCGCGCAGCTGAATATAGTACTGGTAAAAGACTTCTGCTGTCGCATGCTGGCGCTCTGCATTTGTGTTCTCCCAAAGGTTGACGAACTTGAACCCTCTAGGATCATTGGTGTCCATAATGATGCCCACATAATCTCGTAGCTCCTTCCATCCACAAAAAGCAATCAGGACGATGAGCCAGGTGAAATGGAACTGGCCGCCATTCACCTTTGTGTCATTGAGTTCTTCCAGGAACTCATTCAACAGGAATTGACACCAATTAAATTTGGTGCCTTCAGCTGCTGCGGCACCAAGGAGTATTGCGCCCGCAGGCACCTCTTAAGGTCTAGCTGTTTTGATTATCTTGCCTACAAGCAACTGCATTACAAATTTTGTTGCTCTTTCCTCTATATCTTCTGTCGGGAAACCTCTTTTTCCCTTCACCACTAGGTGGGTTTTCTTCATCTTCTCAACAACCTCTTTATCTTTGCTCTTCCCCTATAAGAATTACTTAGGATACTTACCGCGCTTGCTTAACCCAGTAATGCGGTGGATCAAATCGATGTTAATATCAATGTTCCTGTCCAGCCACAGATAACCTTGGTGGATTCACGCCATGAATGTGCGAACCACAATATTAAGTTCTGGAGAATGGTCAAAATGTGGCAATCTTAGCAAGTTCAATAGCCTCGACTGAACGACAGGTGCTAGCTAGCTCTCGACAACTAGGTTTAGAATTCCCTTGGTATTCTTTTTCCAGCACATATATTGGTCTGGTTAAAAATCTGGGTATTTGGGAACATCTGGCTTGTCTTTCTTCATTCCCAAGAGGTTGTAATCCTCCCATTTACATTCTGCTATCTTTCCCAGCATATTCTTAGCAGTGTTTACATGCTTTGAGATAGGTGACAGCGGGGTGTCGTATCTCACATTCTTGGACAATTTAAACATAGGGCCATTCAGTGCTCGTGGGGAGATATATTCGGGTGTCATCTTCAAGGGTTCTGTCTGAAAGACTGGCAATTTTTGCGTCGAGGAGCCCATCTTTATGATCTTGCTTCGAAGTCCAGTTACGTCTTTTCCTTTATATTTCGCTTTTTCCTGCATTGTCAGATTAATTCTTGGTGATCTGTGGGATCCTTCACCTTGTTCTACAACGACCTTCTTAACTGGAGTTTTCATTAACTGTTGAATCCCTCCATGCTGAAAGATCCTCAGTGCTTCTTCAATGGTTATTTCTTCTTCTCTATAGGAAGGTTCGGACATTCACGAATGAGATAGCGGCTAAGGTGGACAGAATACATATGGCTACTAGCTCGGAGAGGTTAATCAAAAGAAAGTTCTAAGTGCTTGGCAACGCTCTCGAGTCTCCCAGCGGTGCTATTTATAGGTGCAACAGACCCCCTCCCGCGCCCTTCAACAGCTAGATAAGAATTTAATGTGGTGTCCGTTGGCAAATTTGAGTGGATCCTTTGGTCTTTTCTATCATCAGCATGCTCATAATGGATATCTTCTCTTTAAATGCTGAAGCAGTTGCTGCAACGGTCATCTAACGACTATTTTTCTAAAAAGCCATGCAACGACTATTTTTCTCTGAATTCTATGCCGAACTGCGTAGCAAGCCATCTGCAACCCTGCGTGGCTACTTCGCAGTGCCAAAATTTTCCAACTGTGTGGCTTCCACTTTTTTTTTTCCCGCGCAGCTTCAACAGTGTTGCGAACTGCATAGATTATTCTTCTTATCATACCTTCTTCCTTTTATCATACATTACACACTCCTTTATATTTCTAGTGTCCAATTTCAATTGTACTTGACACTTAGAACTTCCTTCCTTTGCTCGTTATTCAGGGTTCTGCGAAGCAGTGCTATCATGGTATAGCTTTAGCCTACTTCCATTTATCAAGGTTGGCAAAGTATCACCAGCTAAATTGGCTAACTGGAAGGCACCAGTTTTAGTAACATGTATCACAGTATATGGGCCAAGCCAATGCATCTTAAATTTACCAGGGAATTTCATGAATTTGCTATCATACAGGAGGACTAGATCACCTACCTGAAAACACTTGTTCTTTATATGCTGATCATGCCATGCTTTCTCATGGTCCTTCTGTTCTTGCTGGTGGAAGCTTGTGATGAAGCGATCTTCCTCCAATATCAGTAAGTGTAGCAATATTTCTTCTAGAGCTTCGCAATCTGCCATCCCTGTAAATGCAGTGATTCTCAAACTAGGGACAATATATTCCATAGGCATTATAGCTTCCCGCCCATAAACCAACCGAAAGGGTGTCTGTCCTGTCAATTTATTGCATGTAGTCTTGTATGCCCATAACACAGATGAGACATGTAGGTCCCAATCGTCTCTATTTACATTGCACACCTTAGTGAGTGCGTTCTTCAATATTTTATTGAAAGCCTCTATAGTACCATTCTCTTGTGGATGACATGGAGTACTGCGCTGATGACGAATGTGGAATTCCTCTGTAAGTTCCTCAATAGTCTTGTTCAAGAAGTGAGTACCTTGGTCACTCATCAAAATCTTCGGACAGCCAAATCTAGTGAGTATTTCTTCAAAAATAAACTACGCAGCTGTACTTGTGCTGCAATCCTTAACTAGTTTTGCTTTCGCCCATCTGGTGAGGTAATTAGTAGTAGTAATAATATACCTTGCACCCGTTCTTTTTCCTAGTGGGTTTATATCCCACAAAGTCTATTGCCCATTTTTCAAATGGATGCAGTGTCAACTATGGATTCAATGGCATCTCATCTCGGCGTGATGGTTTTCCTGTCCTCTGATAGACATCACAGTTCCTGCAATGTTCTTTGGCATCTTTATGGAGCGTAGGCCACCATAGCCCTGCGCGCAATATCTTCTGCGCAGTAGCCCTTCCTGCATAGTGACCTCCCGCGATTCCTGAGTGTGCGTCGGCTAGAATAAATGGCTTCTCATGATCGAGTACGCACCTGCGCAGGACTTCATCCAGCCCAAGTGTGTATAACTGGCCTGCAATTATAGTGAAGTCCGCGGCATGCACCACTAACTGTTTTTTCTGCTGGACTGAGAATTCCTGGGGTGCCATCCCTATGGTTAGGAAGTCAATGATATCCTTTTAATAATCATCGGCAACATGTATACTAAATAACTGCGAATCAGGCAGACTGTCTTCAATATTCATCGGCTCCTCTCCTGACTCGATCCTTGACAAATGATCAAGTCCCAAGTTCAGTATACTTGGCTTGACAATAATATCAAAGTCATATTCTTGGAACAGCAATAGCCATCGGCATATGCGTCCCCCTAACACTGGCTTGTTGACCAAATATTTCAATGCAGAATGGTCAGTAAACATAAGGAAGTGCGATCCCAGCAAGTAGTGTCTAAATTTCTGTAGGGCATAAACCATCGCAAGGCCTTCCCTCTCAGTAGTAGTATAGTTCTTCTCTGCTGTTGAAAGCTTTCTGCTAGAAAATGAAATAGGGTGTCCAATACCTCCCTCTCCTGGCTGAGCTAACACGATCCCCAGGGCAATACATGATGCATCAACATGGACATGGAATGGCTTTTTCCTGTCTGGAAAGACTAGAATCGGTGCAATGACCATCTTTTCTTTTAATGTATCAAAACCTTGTTCGCATTCTGTGTTCCAAATGAACGACGCATACTTCTTCAAAAGTTTTTCCATTGTTGCGGTTATCTGTGCATAACCCTTTATAAATTTCCTATAATATCCGATATGGCCTAAGGTAGAGCACAACATCTTGACTGACTTTGGTGTTGGTAAGTTTGCAATAACTGCAATCTTCGCAGGGTCTACCATCAATCCTTGCTTACAGACAATGTGTCCAAGTAAAATTCCATAGGGCACACAGAAAATACAATTCTCCAAATTCAAGGATATTTGATGCTGTCAACACTTTTCTAGCATCATACGGAGATTCACGCAATGATTTTTCAATAGACCAAATATAGTCCAATCATCAAAATATGCTTCTAGAAACTTGTGCATAAAATCTTTAAATGCTGCGACGACGACTCTAGAGAATATGGCAGGTGTGTTCTTCAGACCAAAAGGCATGACGGTGTATTGGAATGACCCCCATTCTGTAGCAAATGTCGTCTTATGCCTATCCGCAGGATCAATCCTGATCTGATGGTAACCAGAGAAACCATTAGTGAAAGAATATGCCTCATTTCCTCCAACGTTATCAAGCACTTCATCTGTGAATGGAGTAGGAAATGGGTCGTGCATGGAAGCATCATTCAGTTTTCTGAGATCCACACAAATCTTGATCTTGCCTTTTGCTTTCTTGTCTTGAACAACCATGGGGCTAATCCATTTGGATTCTTCGACCAGTTCAATGATTCCTGCCTCTAGCATCTTATCTAGCTCTGCGCGGACTTTCTCCTTGTAGCACGGATTCAATCTGTATGGACTCTGCTTGACAGGCTTAGAACCTAGCTTTAAAGGTATTTTCATAACCCCTAGGTCTCCCAAAATTCCTTTCATCTCTGTAAATTTGGTTGGAAACAGTTCCTGATACTCATGTAAGGTATCTGCCATCTCTACAACAGTCTGATCGTCCCAATAATCTCCTATTGATGTGAACTTTGGCTCTTTGTCTGTGCCAATGTTCACTTTTTGTGTTTTTACTGATCCAGTCATGTCTGGGATTTCTAATGGAGGTCCTTCTACCTCACGCATGCCTTCTGACTCTGGTATATTTATGTTGCGTGGATCCTCCTCATCGTCTTCATTTGTATCATTGGTATCTTCAGCTAAGTTGTAACACTCGATAAAGTGCTCTTCATTTTCCTTCCATTTTAACTGTAGGTGCACAGGAATGCACTCTATCCCAAAAAACTCCTACAATGTCATGTTTTAATGAGGAAATTCATCCTGGAATATGCGCTTTTTGATTAGCTGTAATGATTCATGGATTAATGGATTAATGGATTCTCATCTTCAAAACTGAAGTCCCTCTGGAAGTTCGCAGTGAGCATCTCCCAATTAGTGAGTTCACTGCGCAGCTCCAGGTCGAGGTACCATTTTTCTGGGATACTCGCATCCAATGTATGTACAAATAAATGTACCCATTATGTAAGTGGTCTTCCCACCCATGCCTTTGAACAGACTTCAATATGCTGACTCGGGTCTGTCTGTCCATTATACTTTTCAAAGGGTAAAGTAACCTTTTCGGCGAACCGGATCTGCATCTTAGTTCTGCATTGATCCAAAGTGGTCAATGTTTTCTTATGTGCATTCCACCATCTGGCAGGTGTATCGCGCAATGCTATATCTAAAGCTTATAGTTTATGTTCATCTGGTATAGCTGCAGTGTATTCCCTTATGAAACTGTAAACATTAGCAGAACCATCATATGTGGGAATAGGACTCACCTCTTTTCCGATCCAGCGTAGTGATTTCGTAACTTGCGCACATCTTCTTGCTGATACTTCATGCATGTGGCTTTTCCAATTCTCCAGTCTTGTATCCGAGTCAGAGATACAAGAAGTGTCACATCGCCAGCTGAGCGTACCGTCCGCAATAGGATTAATGTAGTCTTCCTTGTTCGTAGTCAGCTGGTATAGTCGGTCTAAATCTTGAGCTTGGGATTCCTCCTGAATTGGCTCACTGTATCTATCACCATCTTTAGGATCCAATGGTGCGATGACCCTAAGATGCTTCCCTTCAAAGATCATCTTCTTTGTCTTCAATTTTATGATAGCCAAGTTATCCATAGCCCAATCAATTCCCAATATTGCTGGAAAAGGTTGACTATCATCCACAATTTCAATAACTTCAAAGTTTGCTTGACTCTGTACTCCGTCAATGTCAACTACTACATTAGCTAAGTGGCCAAAAGGTATGACCTTCTATTTATTATCCATTTGTAACTGGATAGGTGACCAGAGCAACTTTGTTCGATCCATCTGCTGCCATTTCTACTTAGTCAAGACATTCACTTCTGATCCCAGATCAAGGATGACTTCATCCATTTCAAAATCTCCTATCTGCACAGTAAGCCTCATCTCTCGGCCCGTTCTTTTGTGTTTCCTTATATGATTTACAGTGCTATTTGGAGTCTCTGTTGGAATCCGAGGTTCATACTGGCTGACAAGCTTCTGGAGCTCTACTATGGCTTTCTCTCTTTTTAGTAACTTCATGCAGCTTCGCAAGAACTACGCAACAGAATTACGGACATTTGTCGCAGTGCTTGTTTTATCATAAGGAGCTGGCATGTCTTCAACATGCGGTGTTTCACTGTGTAGCGGGATCCTTGATGACTTATCTGCTGGTTCTCTAAAGGTATCCCACGCGTCAATGAAGATCTCCTTGTTCTTCTGTAAGTTAAGAGGGGGTGCTTTTCCTGGAGCTTTCCTTATCCATATTGTTTCAAGGGGATCCTTCTTCGTATGTGCCTCCCCTGATGTTGAAGCTTCTGCTCCTCTGTCGTGGCCTGTCTCAGCACCACTATGCGTGACCACATTGATGCTTGGATCCACTAGTCTATTTTCTATTGTGATCCACTGGACATTTGGATTTGGAGCCTCTATTCATCTTCTCTTCTGCATTTCCACCTCTAATACTGGGAAATCTTCAATGACATGTTCAAATGATTTACAATAATTGCACGTAGTGCATGGGTTAACACAATCTCTAGATACATGCCCGAGTTGGCCACAGTTATAACAAATGTGTTGATGTATATGTAACTTCGGAATGTATTTCATCAGTATATTATATGTATATTTATTGTACCCTTATAAGAGATGTGTTATTCCTCTATAAGGAAGTGTCGTCATGTGGATTGACAAGTGTCGCAAGTGTGTGTACTTGCCGATGGGTTATTAGACCACCTTATGGGGTCGGCCCTAATTAATATATAATATAATGTGGATGTACTCAAGTAGACAAGTCGGCCCCAGTAGGTCACTGGGCAAAAAGGTGAGTATAAATAGAGATAGGAGATCTCTATTTTACTTACTCGGAAAAGCATCTATCTCTCTCTCTGGAAAGTGGCGCACTAGTGAGGAGGAGGAGGATCATCTGCTAGGAGACTATCTCTGTATTATTTGGTTGTATTTTGGTTGAGCCATTGCTCTCTCTATCTCTGAGGAAGTTTGTGGGGTTTTTCACCTTAGGGTTTTCCCCACGGAAACTCTGTGTCTCTTGTCTCTATGCTTTTGATTCTTGTGATGCTTGTGATGCTTGTCATATTATGATTGTCATGCATTGATATACTGTAGATGTTATTCTCTCAGCAAAGATCCTATAGTATTGTGATTTAATACTGAAAATTTAACATGGTATCAGAGCTTAACTGAGAAGAAGACATTTTGCAGTGACGGAAGCTTGTATTGCTTGTTTATTGGGTTTCTCTCCACAGATTTTTGAAATTCAGTATAGTAGATTGGATCTACTCATCAAGGCGCATCTTTCTGTCCAATCAGATTTCAGTTCCGAGCATTTTCAGTTTTGGCCCTAAAAATTAGGGTTTCCACAAAAATAGGAATTTCTGGAACCTGAAGGTACAGCTGGAAGCTCCTTGCAAAAATCGAAGGTTTGAGCTTTGGATCGAGATTTTTGGCTGGGTAGATCTCCGGGAAACTCAAACCCTAATTCAGGGCTCTCCCCAGTGAACCCGGGAGGACAAAAAGGCAATTTTGAAGGACAAGACTTTGCTGATCTCAAATTCTAAATGTACTAGGCTGATCAGCTCTCCAAGGCGCATCTTTCTATCCTTTCGGAATTTTGAAATTCACATTTTGAATTTTTAGGGTTTCTCTGACAAACCCTAATCCGGGACCAGATCCAGTTTTCAGCACTTCAAGTGGTAAGTTCTAAATCTTTTCTATTTCCATTTGAAGTACTCTTAAAGATGTCTCTTCACACCAAGCTTGAGGATAAGCTTGAAGGGGCTGATAACTTCCGAGCCTGGAAGTATAGGATTGGGCTAATCCTGGAAGAGAATGAGTTGGACTCATATGTGAAAGAAGACATCCCTATCCCAGAGGATGAAGAGGCCAAGGTATTGCACAAGAAGAACTTGGTCAAGGCAAAGAGAATCATTGCTGATTCTATCAAAGACCATCTCATACCCCATGTGTCTTCTCTCAAGACACCCAAAGAGATGTTTGAATCTTTGACCAAGCTATTTGAAGGAAAGAACATAAATCGGAAGATGACCCTACGGAACCAATTGAAAGCAGTAAAGTTTCAGAATGGGGAAACCATTCAATCCTACTTTTCAAGGGTGTCTCAGATCAAGGAACAATTAGAAGCAGTAGATGAAATGGTGGAGAATGGTGAAGTGGTGATGACCACTCTAAATGGCCTACCCAGGTCATGGGATTCCTTTATTCAAGGAATTTGTGCAAGAAAGAAGTTGATCTCCTTCAGTAGACTTCGGGAAGAATGTTCTCAAGAAGAAGCTAGACTTATAGCTCGTGAGGAAAAGATGGGAGGTGAAGATCAAGCTCTCGCAGCTCACACCAAAAGAAGCAAAACCAAGAAGGATCACCCTCACCCCAAAAGATTCCATCAAAAGAATAAGAAGGACCTAAGATGCTTCACATGCAATGAGAAGGGTCACTTTGCTTCAGATTGTCCCAAGAACAAAAGGGATAATAAGAACAACTCCAGTAAGAAGAAGAAAGGTAGCAAAAGAAGGTTTCATGCCCATGTTGCCGAAGATGATGAACCTCCAAAGAAGAAGGCTAGGGCAGAAAGTAGTAGTGATGATGACTCATCAAGTGAAGAAGAATATGTTCTAATTTCCGCTCTTACAGGTACCATCTCCCATGGATGTAATGATTGGTTGATTGATAGTGGGGCTTCCAAACACATGACTGGGTTCAAGGAATCATTTGTGAACCTTTCTGAACATGAATCACCCCATAAGGTGAAACTTGGGGATGATTATCAATATCCAATCAAAGGAAGTGGTGAAGCCTCTTACAACTTAGATTCTGGAAAATCTCTGAAGATGAAGGAAGTTCTCTATGTACCTGGGCTCAAGAAGAACTTACTCTCCATCTCTGCTCTAGATGCAAAAGGTATGAGGGTTGCATTTGTTGATGGCCAAGTACTAATGTGGCCAAAGGGAAAGACTATAGATGATGCAGTAGTGATTGGAGAGCAAGAGGGAGGTTTGTATAAATTAAAGGGTCAACCTGAACATGCCATGGTACATGAATCCATGGAGCCAAGTGAACTTTGGCATAGGAGACTTGCTCACATGCACTATAGAGCACTTCCAATTGCAAGCAAGGCTGTAGAAGGTCTTCCTGAAATCAAGACCAAACATGAAGGGGTTTGCAAAGGATGTGCAAAAGGTAAGAACACTAAGAAGGCTTTCCCAAGCAGTGAAAGCAAGGCAAAAGACATCCTGGAAATCATCCACTCAGATGTATGTGGTCCCATGTCATCCAGTTCCCTAAGTGGGTATGTTTACTATGTATCATTTATTGATGACTTCTCCAGGAAGACTTGGGTATACTTCTTGAAGGGCAAAGATGAGGTGTTTGATAAATTCAAGGAATTCAAAAACTTGATGGAGAATCAAACTGACAAGAAAATCAAAACATTCAGATCTGACAATGGTGGAGAATTCACCTCAAATGACTTCAAGAAGCTATGTAGTGATTCAGGGATTAAGAGGGAGTTGACTGCTCCATATAATCCTCAACAGAATGGAGTTGCAGAAAGGAAGAACAGAACCATCATGGAAGCAGCAAGGGCAATGTTGCATGACCAGGATCTTCCTATGCATCTTTGGGCAGAAGCAGCTAGAACAGCTGTATATGTGCAGAATAGAACACCCCACAAGATATTGGACAACAAGACACCAGAAGAAGTCTTTTCTGGTAAGAAACCTGAAGTCAGCCATCTCAGAATATTTGGTTGTCCAGTATACACTCATGTCCCAAAGGAGAAGAGGACTAAACTAGATCCTTCAGGAAAGAAGGGCATCTTTGTGGGTTATAGTGAAAACTCGAAGGCTTACAGAATATATTTTCCAGGGTTCAAGAAGATTGATGTCAGCAGGGATGTAACATTTGATGAAAATTCAGCATTCATCAAATCAAGAAAGGCACCTATTGAAGATTATGAAGAACCTAAGGAAACAAGATTTCAAGACACTACCATGACTGATGCAGTTCCAGAAACTGCTCGTGAGTTTGAAGATCCACAAGAACCTGTAGATCCACCTCGTGAGGATAACTCTCACAAGAGGAAACCTGTATGGGCTAGAGAGCTCATTCATGATGCAGAAAGATTTGGCATTCCAGAAGAAGAACACAGAGCAAAGAAGAGAACCAGATCACACACCAGTTATGTTGCTTTACTCTGTGACATCATGAACAAAGAGCCTTCCAGTTATGAAGAGGCAGCAGAAAAGAAAGAATGGAAGGATGCTATGGTTGAGGAATATCAATCAATTATGAAGAATGATGTTTGGGATGTTGTCCCAAGACCTAAAGGGAAGTCTGTTGTGACTTCCAAGTGGATCTACAAAATCAAGCATGCTGCAGATGGCAGTGTGGAAAAATATAAAGCAAGATTCGTAGCTCATGGTTTCTCTCAGAAGGAAGGAATAGACTATGAAGAAACCTTTGCACCTGTAGCCAGATATACTTCCATCAGAACAGTACTTGCCTTGGCCGCAGCAATGAAATGGAAGATACACCAGATGGATGTCAAGACTGCTTTCCTGAACGGTTTAGTAGAAGAGGAAGTATATGTGGAATAGCCACTCGGCTTTGAAATACATGACAGGGACTCTTATGTATGCAGATTGAAGAAAGCCTTGTATGGCTTGAAGCAAGCTCCCAGAACCTGGTATGGTAGGATGGACAGTTTCCTATCTAGCTTGGGATTTACCAAGAGTAAAGCAGATTCCAACCTTTACTACAAGGTTGAGGAAGGGAATCCTGTGATTCTACTACTATATGTGGATGACCTATTTGTGACAGGAGATGACAGAATGATTGCAGATACCAAGAGGAAGCTTGCAGCTGAATTCGATATGAAAGATTTGGGAATGATGCACTATTTCCTAGGTATGGAGGTGTGGCAGAATGCAGGTGGGATCTTCCTTGGTCAAGGGAAGTACACAGTAGATATCCTGAAGAGATTTGGGATGATGGATTGCAAAGCCATGGCCACACCTATGGCATCGAATCTGAAGCTTCTTTGTGATGCTTCATCTGAGCCAGTTGATGTTTCTATGTATCGTCAGATTATTGGGTCCTTGATGTACCTGACGAACACGAGACCAGATATCTGCTTTGCTGTGAACACATTGAGCCAGTTCCTGACGGATCCGAGGAGTGTTCACCTGGTTGCTGTAAAGCATGTTTTGAGGTACCTGAAGGGTACAGTGGATTATGGGCTCAGATATGAGGCAAATCAAAAGTTTAACCTGCAGGGTTATGTTGATTCAGATTGGGCTGGCAGTGCTGCAGATAGGAAGAGCACATCTGGGTGTTGCTTCAGTATGGGATCAGGTGTGATCTCTTGGTTTAGCAGGAAGCAGTCCTACGTAGCACTGAGTACAGCTGAGGCAGAGTATGTTGCAGCCTGTTCAGCTAGTTGTGAGGCAGTATGGCTACGGAAGCTACTGTCTGAGTTATTTGATCTCCCGTTGGAGGCTACTGGTATCTTCTGTGATAACCAGAGTTGTGTGAAGCTGTCCGAGAACGCAGTGTTTCATGACAGGTCGAAACACATAGAGATCAAATATCACTATATCAGGGATATGGTGCAGAGAGGAGCTGTGAAGCTCCTGTATGTTGCGACGGACGAGCAGATTGCAGATGTGCTGACAAAGCCACTAGCCAGGGTGAAGTTCGAGTACTTCAGAGAGAGGCTTGGCGTTATTCAGATCGAGGACACTTCGAGGAAGAAGTGACGGACACATTTGATGAAGCCATTCCAAGCATGTTGGAAGGAGGATCCTTCACATGGCTGTGGATGTAAGCGTTGGATGATGAGCATCAGGATGATGTTCTAGTTTCTGCTTGATATGATCAGTTGGATCATTTTATGTATGTATGTACGCATCATGTTGGATGCTGGATATGATCAGTTGGATCATTTTATGTATGTATGTACGCATCATGTTGGATGCTGGATATGATCAGTTGGATCATTTTATGTATGTATGTACGCATCATGTTGGATGCAGGATATGATCAGTTGGATCATTTTTTGTATGTATGTACGCATCATTTTGGATGTTGGATATGATCAGTTGGATCATGTGTATGTATTGCTTATGCATCATGTTGGATGCTTGGACCATGTATCTGTATATGTATCAGGTGGATACATTGTATGATCAGGTGGATCATGTATGATGATATGTATCAGGTAGATACTTGGTATGCATCAGGTAGATGCATTGATGATCAGGAGGATCATGTATGATGATATGTATCAGGTAGATACTTGGTATGCATCAGGTAGATGCATTGATGATCAGGAGGATCATGTATGATGATATGTATCATATATTTGTATCAGGTGGATACATTGATGATCAGGAGGATCATGTATGATACTTGGTATGCATCAGGAAGATGCATTGATGATCAGGTAGATCATGCAGCAGGATGTTGCAGTGATGATCAGGATGATCATAGATGACGAGCTTCAGGATGTTGCTCCAGATGACTTGCAGCAGGACGTTGCAGTGATTATGATCAGGACGATCATGGATGACGAGCTTCAGGATGTTGCTCCAGATGACTTGCAGCAGGAAGTTGTAGTGATTATGATCAGGACGATCATGAGTACATCAGGATGATGTATGGTGAGTATCAGGTTGATACTCTGTGGCCGTGGATCAGGTTGTGCAGATGAGCATGTCTGGGAGATCCTATAGGTCGGAGTTGTGTACCCGTAACAGCCTGGGATGCTCTTTCGAGACATTGCTCTGGGAGGACATGTAATTTGTGCCCTGGGAGATCTCAGGTCGGAGTTGTGTACCCGTAACATCCTGAGATGCTCTTGCGAGGTTTTGTCCTATGGCATGTAATTTGGGCCCTGGGAGATTTCAGGTCGGAGTTGTGTACCCGTAACATCCTGAGATGCTCTTGCGAGGTTTTGCCATGACCACATGTAATTTGTGCCCTAGGAGATCTCAGGTCGGAGTTGTGTACCCGTAACATCCTGAGATGCTCTTGCTAGGTTTTGTGGTGGACCACATGTAATTTGTGCCCTGGGAGATCTTAGGTCGGAGTTGTGTACCCGTAACATCCTAAGATGCTCTTTCGAGGTTTTCTGGTGGGGTCACATGTAATAGCGCCCTGGGAGATCCTACAGGTTGGAGTTGTGTACCCGTAATATCCTGGGATGCTCTTTCGAGGTTTTGTGACGCACGTAATAAGTCCTGAGGATTCCACAGTATGGACAGTGATGACGAAGACCTGCAGGTGGTGGGCCTACATCCAGTATGAAAAAGGACTGGCTCTGTAGAACTTCCTATGACGAGTAGAGACAGAGATTGGATGAGATAGCAGCAGCAGTGACGATGATGATGACGATGCATCGATGACGATGATCCAGAGAAGAAGACTTGTCTAGCAGATCTGTGTCGAGAAATACCTTCCTTGTTAAGAGGGAGTGTTGATGTATATGTAACTTCGGAATGTATTTCATCAGTATATTATATGTATATTTATTGTACCCTTATAAGAGATGTGTTATTCCTCTATAAGGAAGTGTCGTCATGTGGATTGACAAGTGTCGCAAGTGTGTGTACTTGCCGATGGGTTATTAGACCACCTTATGGGGTCGGCCCTAATTAATATATAATATAATGTGGATGTACTCAAGTAGACAAGTCGGCCCCAGTAGGTCACTAGGCAAAAAGGTGAGTATAAATAGAGATAGGAGATCTCTATTTTACTTACTCGGAAAAGCATCTATCTCTCTCTCTGGAAAGTGGCGCACTAGTGAGGAGGAGGAGGATCATCTGCTAGGAGACTATCTCTGTATTATTTGGTTTTATTTTGGTTGAGCCATTGCTCTCTCTATCTCTGAGGAAGTTTGTGGGGTTTTTCACCTTAGGGTTTTCCCCACGGAAACTCTGTGTCTCTTGTCTCTATGCTTTTGATTCTTGTGATGCTTGTGATGCTTGTCATATTATGATTGTCATGCATTGATATACTGTAGATGTTATTCTCTCAGCAAAGATCCTATAGTATTGTGATTTAATACTGAAAATTTAACAAAATGACTTGGCCGTGGCCTCTTCCCTACGCCGGACCAGCATTTCTTCCTTTGCCGCGGTATCCACCACCACGACCTCTATATCCTCCTTGGTCATATTGTGCATTTTCTTTTTTCGGCTGGGTATCTTCTTGTATGTGGTACAAGCCATTGCCTCGCATTGAGTCCATATCCCTTTTTCTTTCATTCCTTAATTCATATGCGCGGCAGTTGGATTCATCATGTCCAACTGATTTACAGAAATTGCAGTATAAATTCTTAGGAGTTTTCACATATTTCTGGATGAGGTAACAGTCTTCAGGCCTATGTCCTGTGGTTCTGCAAATTTCACACCATGGGGCCTGATTTTGATTTAATGGGTTAGGCGCACCACTGTTAAGATAGTCGCGGAATAGAGGGAAATGCTCATGGTCATGACCTTCTCCTTTACAACTTGTACACCAGACCTCCTATCTAGGTTCATATCTTTGTTCTTTACCATTTTTCATACTTTGCAGTTCAAGTGTCAGGGTGGTCACCTGGTTTTGGATCTGAGACATCCCAGAACTAGTATCACCAATCAGCGAAGCATCCAGCTTCATTGTAATTTCCAAGACCTCTGCCTGGGATAGAACCTTCTGCTGCATCAATGGTAATCTGATATGAGGCAACAACGCAGCAATGAACCATTCTTTATGTTGTTTTGGCGGTATAACAAAACTTACTTGGTCTAGTAAGGTCTTAAATTTCTGATCAAATTCCCAGACCATTTCAGTTGGTCTCTACTTTATTTCCTTTAGCTCAGTTATACAATGAGACTCAGACTTAGGTTTCTTTAACTCAGCCACTAGCGCGGCTTTAATTTCTGTGAGGGTTCTCGGCTGTACGGTAGAGTATTTCATAAACCAATGTAGCACTCTATCCCTGAAAGTGGTGATGAGCTGTGCTTGCTTCATGGCATCATCCTGGATTTGTCTTACACTCCATACAACTTCGCAAAGGAACCAATGCTGATCAAGGCCTTCTAGGCCAGTTCCTTTGAATATTGGAAGTTTCATATCTTTGTTTTCCATTGTGCTACTAGGTGGTGGGGCACCGAGATTAGTGCGCGGCTGCTGTAAAGGGATCTGCACAGTAAATACAAATGGGACTATCGAGAGAGATGGACTAGGTTGAGTCTTCTGCGGGGTGGGATGAGTATTTTGCAGGGCGGGCTGTGTATCTTGCAGGGCGGGCTGCCTAGCGGGTGGGTTTTGAGATAAATGTGGTGCTATCTCCGCAGCCGGTGCGTTCTTAGGAGTAAATGGTTGTGCAACTTCGTTGTCAAGATCGCAGGGGATCTCAGTATTAATATGGAGTCCAGGGCCTCTCGGATTCTTATTAATTTTATATCTCTTACCACTTCTAAGAGTATGTGTCTCTTCGTCAGAATCAATATATGTACTTTTTATCATGACAAACTTCAAGAATATTACTGCATTCTTAAAACACCTTTCTCAGCTAACAACATCTTAATGTATAGATTGAGATTGTTCAGAAACTTACCTTGGAATCCTCCGAAAATTTTTGCTTCTGCTTGGTTGTAGGATTTGAGTGTGTCTACAGCAAATTCTTTTACAAAGCCTTCTAGCATATGATCAACCCAATAATCAACTGTGCGTGACAACGGGTTGTCTAACGCTTTGAGCTGCGCTGTGAGCTCGGGAGTCCACTGTTTAGGAACTCCTCCTTGGAAACAGTTTTTCTTCTCTGCGAGTCGCAAGATCCACGAATGCAGCTCGTTGGGGAATGATGCTCAGAAAATCTCGTGAATATCGTCAAATAGATATCTCTCTGACCACTGTGTGTCACTTAAGCGCAGGTGTCTATTCTCTTGTCTTTTAAAATCTCTTATAGTCTTGTCCCACCAAGCTTGGATTTATGTCTTTTCAGGATGCCAATAGTCAGATCCTTCGGGGAACTGATATTCTTCTTCACACATCGTGATTGCAACTCATCATATATTCTAGTGCGGCAATAGAACCATTTGTTGGCTTAAACTGACCTAGAGGTTTCCAATTAGACCCAATTTCTTTGCGGTTCTCTCTTTTGACCAACAAAACCCCTTCGCACCGGCCCTTTCGGCAACAACCTGCGAGCAGGTTGAGGTCTCACCCGAGGTGTATCTTAAGGGGTACTGTGGAATCAAGTTTCCACAGTAAATGATGAGTTGTTTGTATGAACAAGCTGCGTAGCGCAGGACAGAAGGAGTGCGCTGCAGGGCAAAGCGATGTGGTACGCAGCAGGATCTACACTGCGAGCAGTACTACACAGTGAAGGAACACTGTGGGCCTCACTTAAATACTTCTCACTACTGCGGGCCTTCTATTGGAGCCGTGAATCAACCACACTTATCCCCTACTTGGAAGATCTTGAAAATGCTAAGGCACTGAGATGAATATCACCCATCCATCCATTCAAGCACTTACTGGTTATCTTTCTAGCATTCATTCAAGGACTTAGGTTATTACAACATGGGATGAAATCATAGGTGCGACTAACTGTGCTACGTTCCTTCACTGTGTTTAAGAAAGTATTTAAACTTAAATGACTCATTCACGATCTTAACATATAATTGAAATGTTCGCCATTCATCTATTCCCGTGGAACCTAGCATATCATTCCCAAACTTCTCCTATTACAGCATGCAAGGAAACATTCAAGCATTCATTCTACAAAAAATATAGACAGTCATTCATTCATAAACAACATTGCATAACATAGGATTTAACGTGGTTCACTTCCCTGGATGGAAAGCTACGCCCACAAGAATGGTTGGTAATATATTTCTTTCAAAATGGATGGGGAAACCCTTCTTAGTCTGTGCACATAGCTGCAGACTCTCCTTTCTCTCGGCTAGGTCTCTGCACACACAGCTGCAGATCCTTTACAATATTCTTAGCTCAGAGATATTTTACAATACAAAAGGTTATCTTATGATTACTCTAACCACTAGCATCTAACCCCCAAAAATATAGAGCAACCCCATCCCATACAAAAGTGTCTTCTTAAATAGATAATGCCCAAAGGTCATGTCTGTACAATGTCGAAGACCTAAAACCCAAAACCCTAAGGGTTTCCAAAACTGTGCCCATTTTCCAAACCGGCTTGCTGGCTCCTGGTAGCGTCTGCTTGATCATGGTGTATCTCCATGTCCTCATCCTGTTGCTATCGGCCTTCCTGTTTCACGCGTGCCTACAGGCTGCTTTTGCCGAACCGTTTCTCTCTAACAGTTTTACCTTCTAAGTGTGCCAAACGTCGCTTTCCTTAACAACCCACATGTGGCCGCCTTCCTGATTTTCCTATGTCCACCACTCGGAAATCCTGGAATATCTTTCCAAAAATGGCTGCTACCGGTCCAACTGGTACCTGCACTTGATACTTGTCCAGCACACCGCTTTGCTGGCTCCATGTGGCCTCCTAACTCCACAGCATTGCTTCACCGCAGTACTAGTCTTCGCATCACAGCCAAAACTTCGATGCTGTGCGCAACTCCGTAGTCTGGTCAAAAGTTGGATGTTGCACGCAACTTCACAGCATCCTCAATACTTAGCCAAAATTGTATTTCTGAGCTGTGCTCAGCTCAACTTTCCCTGCTTGCCTCAAAAAGGTGTTTCCAAAACTTTGTCTCAACCTGGGCCCAACAATACCATCAGTCTAGATGTAAACATGATGTCGATGTTTATGTTGCATCATACTCACACAACGTTGAGAGAAGAGATAAAAAAAAGTGAATCATCAACGCATGATCAAATGGTCAATTATAAGTAGTAGGTGCGAAGCATGGAAGCAGAGGTTGAACGAATTCACGAAGAAAAAGAGGCGGTAATGACGGAAAGGATGAAAGAAGAGGAGAACAGAAAGAGATTGGAACATGCCATCTCCATGGCATGTGAAGACACGTCAGAAATAGGCAAAGACTTGCTTGTGGAAGCAAAGGAATTGAGGTTGGGTGCAGTCATTGAATATATTTGGAAAGAGAATGAGGAATTTTAGACAAGGGTGGTGCCAATCACATCACTAGAGAAAGTTGAGGAAAGGAAGAGTACGTTTGAGGAGGCCGCAATAGAGATTGCAGAAATGGAGAAAGCGACATAGAGAATCGCAGAAGAAGTGTTGCAATTTTGGGGAAGTCTCGTGCAGGACGAGCAGTTGCACTAGCTCAATGTGAAACTAGCTGAGGCAGAGGAACAGTTAGAGGCACTAAGGGGTTCACTTAAGGTGATTCCCCTACTAGCGCATATGCCGAAGGAAATAGAGTCAAAGGAGTTACAACATCGCATCAACAAGGCGCGAATGAGGCAACAAAGAAGAACGACGTAGTTGGATGCGATGCAAACAAAAGCGGAGCAACTGGCGATTGAGGCAATGTCAGTAATGACAGAGTTAAAAGATAATCTAGAGAAAGTGCAGCAGATAGGGGGTGAGCACCCGACAGAGCAGGAAGTGGAAGACTGCACAATACTCAAAGCGATGGCCAAGGAAGTTGTCGACTAGATCAAGGCAGCTTACGACAAGTTCAAGATGCAGGTGAATGCACCAACAACATCTAGCTGAGGTGGCTCGAGGACGATCCACAAGTTTTTGTCTGGGGCCTATTGGCACGGGGTCAAAGCACATAATTTTTGGTACATTTGGCGATGAAATGGAAAATGAAAAGGGTAAAGGACCAGTCGCAGAGCGGATATAGTGGAAGTTAAGCGGATAGTCCGGAATAATTGGTCAATTAGTTAATTAGTTGATGAGCCACTCTGTGAAGTACTGGACCAAGTGTAACGACTAAATGAGCCTATAAATAGGAGTAGAATTGTAATCCTAAGGGCATATTTGGATAGGCATATTTTTGTTAATCATCTTTTGGTAGGGATATTTTGGGTAACATCTTGTATCTCTTTGATCAGAACTTCAACGTCTTTTATTGATGTCGATCTGCAGATTTTTTTTGTATTGGTTTTGTGGACGTATATCCTTGATGCTATGATGTAAGACCGACTAATGAGTAATGAGAAAGAATGTTTTGTCTATGTCTATGTATCCTTTACTTGTTGCAGTGTAGTTGATTATGTGTTATCGCAGTATAATTTAATGTATGTTGCAGCATGGTTAAATCTGGTGGATGTATGAATCTTCAATGTCTTAGTACTGTTATGTATCTCAGATCAGTTAGATATGCTACTATAATATGTGATTGTGTAGATCTGATTAGTATGTTTTGATGTGAATGATGTTTATGCCGATTTTCGGGTCACATTGCGATTGAGTCTGAATGATGCATGCTCTCTCATATCTGCGGAAACGTGGTTCCTACATCCCCCCTTAGATATCTCGGTTGATACTTCACTCGCTCTACGGGTGTTGTTGGAAAGGATAAACCCTTTTTGAGCTGATGTCTATGGGAGATTGCGTTGAGTTTTGTTGACACTAGTGCGAAGGAACCCTTGTCGACATATTTGTGTCAACAATATGGAAAATCAATATTGTATTTTCCCCATTGGTTGTATAGAGAACGATGAAGTAAATTCAGGGGGGTCTCAAAACCACCATATATTTTGAAGTGATTGATATTATGGGCGAGACAGATCCTTATTTAGCACTGCTCGAAATAGAATGGGCCTATGAAAATTATGAGATAAATGATTTGAAGAACATAACAATGACCTTTGAGGATAATGACATGAAGGTAACTCAACTGATGGATCCGCATCAAGATCCAAGATACATAGAACCAATCGAAGAAATATGGAATGAGATGTTTTGGATGGAATTTATGATTTAACATCGAGACAAAAGGACGACTATGTGAATCCTACTATAGAAATGATAGTAAGATGGAGAAGTATACAATCCTTTGACAATGATTCTGAAGAATCCTGGGACAATTGGAAAAATAGGTGTCATGATCTCTCCTCTAGGAATTGTGCAATGGTAAAATCAATTCGTTGGATTGGCATAGAGTCAGATAATACACCCACATATGATGGTACCAATGGATTGGACACATTTATGTAGGAAATAGAATCTTCAGTGGATGAAGAATATTGTATGGATGTCTTAGACATAATGTTTAGAGGGACTCTATCAAGATGGTGGGAAACACATAAAGATGATTTTCCTGATTCAGACACAACCCAATTAACATTTATGATCATATTCAAACCATCTCTACATGCTAACATGGTGGAAGAAATATACATGGGGGAAACTAATCCATATCAACATATAGATAGGTGTGAGCATCAATGGGATTTAGGAGTCTTACAACCACAGTTTTGGGTGTATCAGTTCTTTCATGAGATTTGACCTATCCCAAAATCTTGGTATAAACACAAATAAACAAGGAGGTAGACTAACTATTGGAAGAAGCTACATGCCAAATTTTGTCAACAATTTTCTTTCTTTGCAACAAGAGAAACAATAATAGAAGCCTTAATAGTGATCAAGAATGCACTATTTACCAATTAGTTGTGGAAGGTGTGCCACCCATGTGTTTGTACCACACATGAATAATTGGAGAGCCTTCACTTTCTCTTTCTCGAAATGAGGCAACCTCTCTATTATGCAAAGGTAGACCAAGAAAACCTAGAGTTAGATGAACTAGAATAGTTGAGACACCTAACCTTCCAAGAGTTGGAAGGAAATTGGGAAGTCCAATAGACTAAATTAGAATACATGGGAAAAATCCATGCACAACCCTTGCAATTAAAGAAAATCAACATTGGTGCTAAAGAAAACCCAAAGATGGAAGCTAATGGGGACCACTGGGATGGCAAAACAATATCTGAGGCCACATCTCTATTAAAATGGTATGAAGACTTGTTTCTGCAAAGCTTCACAAAGCTGAAAGGAATCTAGGGAGGCCTTGGGTAGATGAACATTGCACTCAAGCAAGACGTAAAGCCTTTAAAGCATCGACCATATCAACTTAATATTTGGATAAATAAAAAAGGGGAAGAAGGAGATTGACTGTATCTTGATTGCAAGATTGATTTTTCTAGTTGATGCATCTGAATGGATTGGCCTAATTGTGATTTAAAGAAATAAGGATAATGAGGAAATGCAAGTTTGTGTTGACTATTGTAGCCTAAATGCTACTGGCGGACACCATTCAATGACGAAGTCTTAGATCAAGTGTCAGGGAACAAAGCATATTCCTTCATTGATGTATTCTCGGGATACGATAAGGCCAGGATCACTAAAGAAGATAAGAAGAAGATTACATTTACCATTGAATTGGGATCATTTGCATACAATGTCATGTCATTTGGACTTAAGAATGCACCGGTTGTATTTTCACGGATAGTGATTGCAACTTTCCACAAGTTCCTTCATAATTTCTCGGAAGTATATTTAGATGACTGGACAATTTATAATTTTCCAAAAGACCATGTTTTCCTCCTTTGACTTATGTTGGATTGTAGGAAGATGGTTGTTTTTTTTGAATTTGTGCAAATTCATATTGTGTGTACCTTTTGGAAACTTTCTTGGACATATTGCGTGTAAAGGTGGTGTACTGGTGGAACTTGCGAAAATTGCAGCTATTGTGAATTTGCATTCCCCTATGATGTTAAAATAGTTGCGATCCACTCTATAGGTCATATCGGTTTAGTATTTTATTGAGTATATTATATTAGATCAAGGTCATTTTATATTCATGTTGCTTTGAAGGGTTTGATATTGGTATATATTTGTCTTCATGTGTGCAGGTAGGAGGTGTAAGTAGCTGGAGTTGGATCTCTAAAGTTGCACCAGCCAGGATTATGCAAGGAAAACCATCAAATCTATGGTATGGTCCAATATTTCTCTTCCTCTTCATGAATTTCTAGGATTTAAAGGTTTATATCTAAAGTATATATAGTAGTATTTTATCCCATAGTCTATATTGGATCAAGGGACGATCCAAGGGAGGTCTCTATAAGGACCCTTGTGGGTTATCTCACATGATCCTTGATTACTAATTAAAACATTTATTTCTATTTTAATAAGCATTCGTATTCTTTGCATTCATATTCCTAGTAAGCATTAATGTCCATATTCTCCGTCAAGAAAGCATTCATATAAATTTCAATTCAAAATTAAAGTTTGTAAGTAAACATTATAAAAGAAATCTTTTTATAATTGAAAATACATTCTCAAAATTTAAATTATCTTATTCTCCCATTTTTTTTGTTTATTTTGTCCTTTGAACAAATGAAATCCTATGCTAGCTCCAACAACTACCTAGACTGGGTTATTGTCGGTTCACAACCCTTCTCACTACTTGACTGGGGTTGACTTGGGTTTTGCGTAGTTCTTCTATCTTTAGTCCAACAAAATCCCCTTCACTGGCCCTTTCGGCATCATGTTGGGCCTGGCCCAAGTGGGGAATTTTGATCAAGAAGGATTTTTTTAACTACGGAGCTAAGCACAGCTCAGTTGAAGTATTTTTTGTATACGTTTTGAGATGCTGCGAAGTTGCGCATAGCGCAGCGTCGTAAGAGCTATGAATATTAGTGATGCGATGAGACAACGCTGCAATGTGTCCAGTCTACATGGATCCAGCAAAGCACAGTGTTGGACGGAAGATGACACAGATTCTGGTTAGACCAGCTGTGGTATATTTTCAGTAAAGACACTCTAGGAGTACCAAGCGGAAGGTAGGAGCAAAGAGGAAATAAAGTGACTGGTCGCACATGTGAAAGAACCACTATCTGAACCAGTCGCACGAGACCATTAGAGGAAGAATGGCTTGGTGAAAGCGACCTGTTGGCATGAGTGCGACAGGATGGCCAATAGCGACGGGAGGCATGCGCTGAAGGAAGCCATGATGGAATATTCTCTACCAGAAGCCAGCACGTCTAGTTAAGGGAAAACCGTGAAAGTTATGTAAAACCTTAGGGTTTTTGGCCTGTTGATTGTAAAGACATGACCTACGGGCATGATCTATAAAAAAGGAATTTTTGTATGGGAAAGGGTTACTCTTGATTTTGTGTTGTTCTCATATTGAGTTGATAAATCTCTGTTAAGGAACATTTTGTAAAGGATCTGCAAGCTGTGTGCACAGAGGCCTATTGAGAGAGAAGAGGGTCTGCAAGCTGAGTGCGCAGACAAAGAACTGTTGTACCCTTCCCAAAAGACTAATATAACAATAGTTCTTGTGGATGTAGCCTTCATCCTAGGGGTGAACCATGTTGAATACTGTGTAGTGTGATTGTTTATGTGTTTGAATTTGCTTATTTGCTTACATTGGATGCTTGGATTCTCATTTACCAGTTGGTGTGTTAATGCTTTTATATGTATTCATCATAGAAGAAAGATGGGAATAATATGTTAAGTATTGCGGGAATGAATGAATGTTGAATGCTCAGTAATCCAAGTTGGTAAATGTATCAGTTCATTGAATAATCACATGTGTATGTACGTTTAGATTGTATAACTCTTTGATGCATAGTAATGGGGGTGTGCAGTATTGTATGTTTGTCTGCTTGCACTTGTTATAAAGATAAATAATCTAAGGTAGTAGATGGTTGATTAAGTGTTTAAGTAGAATATCCGTAATGGTTAAGTTTGGAAGAGGAAGCGTATAAGTCAGTTGCGTTATCCTGTCATTTGTATCCCGCCCGAACTACGTAGCCCTTGGGTGCGCTGGTTGCGCAAGCAGCTAGTTCGTAGAAGTGCAGACCATGACACAGTCTATCATCGCGCAGCCCCTAGCTCGCAGTGCAAGTATGATAGTGCACTGTGCAGTAGTCCTGTCCAAACAAATCATCACTTCATTATGGAAATCTGATTCTAAAGTGCCCCCATAGCTACACCTCAGGTGAGACCTCATCCTGTTCGCAGGTTGTTGCCAAAAGGGCCGGTGAGAAGGGGTTTTGTTGGTTCCTTGAATCCATGAAGAACCTGGGTCTACATTGGAAACCTCTAGATTAGTACTTAAGCCAACAAATGGTTCCATTTCCGCGCTAAGAATCCGTGATGAGTTGAAGTCGTGATGTGCGAAGTAGAAGAAGTTGAGCTGGGCATTGAATTTTGGTATCCAGACAAGAAAGAAATATGGGCTTGTTGGTGTGACAAGACAGAGAGTGACTTTGCAAGGAAAGAAAATAGACACCCAAATCTCTCTAACGATTAGTGGTTGAATAAATACTTGTGGAAAGATGTTCATGAAGTTTTCTGGGCGTCTTTTGGAAACGAGCTACACGAGTGGTTGTTAAGGCTCGTAGAACACATAAACTATATCCTGCGAAGCGTACTGACCGAGTGGACACCAGAGCTTATTGAGAGGCTCAAAGCACTAGATAGTCCATTTGTACAAGTAATCGACTTTTGGGTCGACATTACATTGCAAATTTTTGTGATGGAGTTCATTGTGGACATGCTAAAGCCCTACAGCGCAGCCAAAAGAGAATTTTTCAAGGGATTCCGAGGTAAGTATCTGAAAAACCTCAGTCTATACATTAAAATGATTTTAGCTGAGAAAGGTGTGTTTAGAATGCAGTAAAAGTTTTGCATCTGTCATGGTCAATAGCATTTATAGTGAATCTAACAAAGAGACACATAATCTAAGAAGTGGGAAAAGGTATAAATATACACCTAAGAAGACTGCTAGTGGACCTGGACTCCACGTACACATTGAATCGGAAGACGAAGCTGATAACCAAGCCGGGCCTCTATCCTCCACCTATCATCCTATTACTCCGCAGAATCCACCGGGTGGGAACACTGCGCCTTCCATTTCAAAAACTCAACCAGTCCAGAACCCCCCCTATTGTGAATATCCCTAGCACTCAGACCATTCCATTCATCTTTTCTACTCAGCAACCTGCGCATAATCCTCCACCACCTATAAGAAGCAAGACCGAGGATATTAAGCTACCAATATTCAAAGGAACGGGCCTAGAAGACCCTGATCAACACTGGTTTCTATGTGAATTCATTTATAGTGTTAAACAAGTACAGGACGATGATTTTAAGCAAGCACAGCTCGTCACCACCTTTAGAGACAGAGCCTTGCATTGGTTCATGAAATACTCACAGGGACAGCCAAGAACCCTGATAGAAATCAAGGTTGCGCTCTTAGGAGAATTTAAGAAGCCGAAGTCAGAGTCACAGTGTATAATAGAGTTAAAAGAGATCAAACATAAACCTAATGAAATGGTATGGGAATTTGACCAGAAGTTTAAGATGCTATTAGACCAAGTAAGCTTCGTCATAGCACCGCAACAACACAAAGAGTGGTTTATATCTGTGTTGTTGCCCCATATCAGACAACCCTTGATGCAGCAGAAACTTCCTTCACATGCAGAAGCCTTGGATATCACGATGAAGCTGGAAACTTCACATATGGAAGAAACTAGCACTGGCATGTCACAGGTTTAGAACTAGTTAGCTACCCTGACACTACATCTACAAGATATCAAGCAAGGAAAGCAGGAAATACGGGAATTTTGGTGTATAGGATGTAAGGGAGAAGGACACACTAAGGATAATTGTCCTTTATTCCAAAACTTCCTTGGCATGGGTGGACCAAACCCATTAAATTCACACCCAGGGCCATGGTGTGAAATTTGCAGAACTAGAGGACACCGGCCAGAAGACTGCTACCTGATACAGAAATACATAAGAACACCTAAGAACCTATATTGTAATTTATGTAATTCAGTTGGGCACGATGAGTCCAATTGTCACGCATATGAGCTCATTCTAGAAAGAAAGAAAGATATTGAGCATATGTATGGAGGAATGTACACAATCCAAGGAGAGACTGCACAGAAATAAAAAAATGCACCGCAAGATTAGGGAACATACAGAGGTTGCGGAGGATACTGCGAGAGAGGAAGGAATAATGATCCGGCGCAGGGACGAGGCCAAGGTCAGGTAATCTGTTACAACTGTGGCCAAGCAAGCCATGTATCTAGGGACTATACCAATTTGTGCACTACATGCATTTATTGTCAATCATTTGATCATGTTATTGAAGACTTCCCAGTGTTGGAGGTAGAAATGCAGAAAAGGAAGCGGCCAGAGGCACCGACCCCAAATATCTAGTTGATCGCAGCAGAAAGGAGACCTACGGATCCAAGTATCAACGTAGTGACGCGAAGTGGTGCTACGACAGGGAGAGATAGAGGAGCGGAAGCTTCAACATCTGGAGACTTTAATACCAAGTAGACTCCTCTTGAAACGATATGGATAAGGAAAGCTGCTGGGAAAGCACCTGCTTTTGATTTGAAGAAAAACAGATAAGTCTTTGAGGAAGTGTGGGATATCTTCAAAGAATCAGCACCTAGATCACCGAGAATCCCATTACGCATCGAAATACTGCATATGGAAGATATGCCAGCTTCTTATGACAGAACGAGCACCGCAACAGAGACATGTACCTATGTTGCGCAGTTCCTCAGGAGCTGCATGAAGTTGCTGAAGAGTCCAAATGCTATAACAGAGTTGCAAAAGTTGATAGACCAGTATGAACCGTGCAACAAAAATGAAACTATTGATAGCGAAGTTCATCACATTGGGAAACATAAGAGAACGGGCAGAGAAATGAGACTCAGTGCAGAGATAGGAGATTATGAAATGGATGAGATCATTCTTGATCTGGGATCAGAAGTAAATTTCTTAACCAAACATACATGGCAGTAGATGGGGAGACCAAATATGTTATAGTCACCTATCCAATTGAGAATGGCCAATCAGGAGAAAGTAATACCCTTTGGATGGTTAGCCAATGTGGTTGTTGACATTGATGGAGTGCAGAGCCATGCAGATTTTGAGGTTATCAATATTGTCGATGATAGTCAACCTTTCCTGTGCTGTTGGGAATTGACTAGGCTATCGATAACCTTGCCATCATAAAATTGAAGACATGGAAGATGATCTTTGAAGGGAAGCATCTCAGGGTCATCGCACCACTGGACCCTGTGGATGGAGACAGATACAACAAGCCGATTTAGGAGGAATCCAGAGCTCAAGATTTGGACCGACTGTATAAGGTGACTGCCAACAAAGATGACTATATTAATCCAACTGTGGATGGAACACTCAGCTGGAGATGTGATAGTTCTTGTATCTCAGACTTTGATGCAGGATTGGAGAATTGGTAGAGTCGCATGCATGAAGTATTTGTGAGGAGATGCACGCAAGTTACAAAGTTACTGCGCTGGATTGGAAAGGAGGTAAGCCCAATCCCAACTTATGAGGGGTTAGCTAATGTTTACTCCTTTATCAAATATTATACTGTAGCAATTGCAGATGAACATCGCTTACTAGCATTAGATATGGCACTGCGCAAGACACCTTCCAGATGGTGGGTTGCACATAAGAAGACATTGACCACATGGGATCAATGTAGAATCAAGATGCAGATTGGGTTTGCTGATAAGGTTACCGTACCCTTTGAGAAATACAATGGACAGACATATCCAAGACATCATATTGAGGCTTGTTCACAAGCATGGGAGGAAAGACCAAAGACAGAATGGGTGCACTTGTTTTTGCACACACTAGAAGAAGAAATTCCGAAGAAATGGTACGTAGATATGGAGTTGCATAGGGAAACTACGGATTGGCCTACCCTTACTGCAAACTTCCACAAGAGTTTCAGTTTTGAGGATGAGAGTCCTACCATAAATGATGCGTTCCAGATTATTAAGGAAAGAATATTCATACAAGAATGTCCACATAAGAACATGACATTACAGGAATTCTTTGGAGCTGATAGCGTGCCTGAATTCCTACAGACAAAATGGAAGGAACATGTAGAACCTGCCATGGAATGTTATAACTTAGCTGAAGAGGTTGAAGAAAAAGAAGACATTGATGAGGAGGACCCACGCAACATTAAGATACCTGAGTCAGAAGGTGCGCGCAAGGTAGAGGGACCTCCATTGGAAATTCTAGATATGAGCGGACTTGTGAAAACGAGGAAAGTATTGGCACCAGCAAAGAGCCAAAGTTCGCGGCTATTGGAGAATACTGGGATGATCAGATCATGGGGAAGATCGCAGACCTGTTACATGAGTATCAGGAGTTGTTCCCAACAAATTTTATAGAGATGAAGGGCATTTTGGGAGACTTAGGGGTTATGAAGATACCTCTTAAGCCAGGTGCAAAACCTGTTAAACAAATACCTTGTAGACTGAACCCGCGATACAAAGAACGAGTCAGGGTAGAACTTGATAAAATGCTCAACGTAGGGATCATCGAGCCAGTCGAAGAGTCTGAGGGGACAAGCCCTATGGTTTTCTAGGATAAGAAGACAAAAAGGTGAGATCAAGATTTGTGTGGATCTCAGAAAGTTGAACGATGCTTCAATGCATGACCCATTTCCTACTCCTTTCACTAATGAGGTACTTGATAATGTTGGAGGAAACGAGGCATACTCTTTCACTAATGGTTTTTCGGGATATCATCAGATAATAATTGATCCCGCGGATAGACACAAGACCACTTTTTCCACTGAATGGGGGTCGTTCCAATACACGGTGATGCCATTCGGTTTGAAGAACGCGCCAGCCATCTTTTCCAGATTCGTGGTTGCAACATTCAAAGACTTCATGCATAAGTTTTAAGAGTTTATCTTGATGATTGGACAATATTCGGGTTGCTGAAGGACCATTGTGAAAATCTAAGACTGATGTTAGAAAAGTGCAGACAACATCAAATGATGCAACCCGAAGAAGTGTATTTTTTGTGTACCCTATGGAATTCTATTAGGACATATTGTGTGCAAATAGGGCTTGATGGTTGATCTTGCGAAGATCGAAGTCATTGTAAACCTACCCACACCAAATTCAGTCAAGCAGTTACACACCACATTGGGGAATACTAGTTATTACAGAAAATTTATAAAGGAGTATGCGCAGATAACCACAACAATGGAGAAGCTGTTGAAGAAATATGCACCATTCATTTGGAACGCAGAGTGTGAACAAGGTTTTGACACCTTCAAAGAGAATATGGTCACTGCGCCGATCTTAGTTTTTCCAGAATGGGAGAATCCATTCCATGTTCATGTTGATGCGTCATGTATAGCATTGGGAGTTGTCTTAGCACAACCAGGGGAGGGAGGTATTGACCACCCCATTGAATTTTCGAGCAGGAATCTCTCATTTGAAGAGAAGAATTATACCAGCACTGAGAGAGAAGGACTTGTTATGGTCTATGCCTTGCAGAAGTTCAGACACTATTTGCTTGGTGCGCACTTTCTTATGTTCACTGACTATTCTGCTTTGAAATACCTGGTCAACAAACCAGTGTTAGGGGGGCGAACCTACAAATGGTTATTACTCTTTTAGGAGTATGACTTTGAGATCATAGTTAAGCCAGGCAGATTGAACTTGGGACTTGATCATCTGTCAAGGATTGAGTCAAGAGAAGAGCCTATGAATCTTGAAGACAATTTTCCCGACGTGTAGTTGTTTGCTATCCAGATAGCTGATGATTATTACAAAGAAATCATAGACTTTTTGACTACTGGGTTAGCACCCATAGAGTTCACTACGCAGCAAAAGAAGCAGCTGGTAGTGCGAGCAGCATACTTCACCATCATCGCAGGTCAACTATATAAATTGGGACCAAATGAAGTACTGTGCAGTTGTGTGTTAGAGAATGAGAAACCATTTATATTAGCATATGCACACTTAGGAGCAGCAGGACATCACTACGCAGGAAGAGCCACCGCACAGAAGATATTGCGGGCAGGGCTATGGTGGCCTACACTTCACAAAGACACAAAGGAGCATTGCTAGAGCTGCGATGTGTGTTAGAGGACGGGAAAGCAATCGCGAAGAGATGAGATGCCATTAAATCCACAGTTGACATTACAGGCATTTGAGAAATGGGAAATTGATTTTGTGGGACCTATAAACCCACCAGGAAAGAGAACTGGTGCGAGGTACATTATTAATGCAATTGATTACCTCACCAGATGGGCAGAAGCGAAGCCGCTAAAGGACTGTAGTACAGGTACTACCGCGCAGTTCATATTTGAAGACATCCTTACAAGTTTTGGATGCCCAAATATTTTGATGAGTGATCAAGGCACTCACTTTTTGAACAGAACCATTGAGGCATTGACAGAAGAATTCCTTGTTCATCATTAGGGAAGTACACCATATCATCCACAGGCGAATGGAACTGTTGAAGCATTTAATAAAATACTGGAGAATGCGCTGACCAAGGTATGCAATGTGAATTGGGATGATTGGGACCTGCGCATTCCCACTGTGTTATGGGCATATAGAACCACATGCAAGAAGTTGACTGGCTAGACACCGTTCAGGATGGCCTATGGATAGGAAGCAATTATGCCTATGGAGTACATTGTTCCTAGCTTGAGAATAATTGTGTTTACAGGAATGGAAGATCGCACGCACTAGAAGAAAGGATTTTACACTTGGTTGGGCTAGAGGAGGATCGCTTCATCACAGGATTTCACCAACAAGTGAAGAAACAAAGAGAAAAAGCATGTCATGATCGCCACATCAATAACAAGTCTTTCTAGGTAGGTGATCTAGTCCTCCTGTATGATAGCAAGTTTATGAAATTTCCTAGAAAGTTTAAAATGCATTGGCTTGGTCCATACACTGTTGTACATGTAACTAATGGTGGCGCAGTTCAATTAGCCACATTAGCAGGAGATAACTTGCCCGTTTTAATTAATGGAAGTAGACTAAAACCCTATCAGGATAGTCCTGCTTTGCAGAACCTGTGATGATCAGAAAGAGGGAAATTTCTAAGTGCTAAGTACAGTTGAGGACACTAGAAAGGGGAAGAGTTTGTACGCAATGTATGATGAGGAACATGTATATACCACACAACACTGTTAAGATGTACCACTGCGCTAAAAAAAAAAAGAAAAAAAGAAAAAGAAAAGAGGAACCACACAGTTGTGAAGTCCAAAAGGAAATTGTGAAGATCAAGTGAACGAGGAAAGATGTTGAGTTCGGAGGAAAGACACTAGGAACCGCGAAGTAACTGTGTAGGAGCAATGATGACCTGTCATGCAGTTCGACGCAACACTCCAAAAAAATAGCCGTTACACTTTCAGTCTAGAAAAATAGTCGTTATACAATACTTTTCCAATGATTGCTTGGGCATTTAACGCACATATAGCCGTTCTGAATGAGTTTATGAAGGAAAGGACTGAAGAATCCACCGAATTTGGCCAACGGATACCGCATTTAATGCTTATATAGCCATTAAGGGGCACGGAGGGGATCAGTTGTGCCTATAAGTAATGCTACATTCAGACTTGCGGGTGTTACTAAACACTTAGAATTTTTCTGCGCACATTACTTTGCAAATTGTCTCAGTAAGCTATCTGAAACTCTGTGGAAGTTGTCCAGTGGATGTCTGAGTGGTACACCATAGAAGAAGAATTCACAATCCAGGAGACATTGAAGGTGTTTCAATACGAAGGGATTGAAGGGTTAATGAGAACCCCATCCAAGAAGGGCATCTTAGAACCAGTTCAAGCATCTAGATGATCACCCAGACACGGTACAAAAATGTAGTACAAAGGAAAAGGTCCAGTGGCACCAAGAACGAAGGTACCAAAGATGGCTTTGACGGTGCAGAACCTGTCGATAGCCGATAAGGAAATACCATTGACAATGACCCCGGACTATATCTCACCGCGTGCATGAGACACACCGGTCTTCAGATTGGAAAAGAATGCAAAGTACAACATCCTGTTATTGCCTATATCAAAGCACATCGATGTCGATAAGAATTTGTTGGGTAAAATTTCAGAATGCAAGTGGGAAGATTATGATCTGCTTCAGATGCAGAAGGAGGAGCCCACTGAACCTAAGTTCGCATAATTCCAACCTGAACAGTACATGTGCTGGAAGAAGGATGTGAAGGGCAACCTGAACTTGGTCGCAGAAAGCTAGTTATCGGGAATAGTCAAGTCCGAACTGCTCAATTTGCTCAGACTCTCGCATTTTGACAGATCACCAGAGCTGAATGTGATGGTGCGAACACTGATGGTGCACATTCACCAGGGGTATTTGTGGCTTGATCGCAATGTCAACCTGACTATTGACATTATCCACCGCATTACTGGGTTGATCAAAAGGGGTAAAGATCCAAAGCAATTTTTCCAAGGGAAAGCAAGGATAAAGAAGCTGTGGCAAAGATGAAGAAAACTCAAGCTGTCGTCAAAGGAAAGAGGGGCTTTCAAACAAAAGAAATAGAAGATAAAGCGACGAAATTTGTCACACAGTTGTTGGCCAACAAAATTTTAAGAAAATGCAGGCCTCTGGAGGTACCTGCAGGAACAGTATTGCTTGGAGCCGCAGTCGCGAAGGGATATCAATTCAACTGGTGTCAATACCTGTTGAACGAGTTCCTGGAGGAACTAAATGACACACAGCTCAATGGTGGAAATTTCCCTTTTACCTGGTTGATAGTGTTGATCGCCTTCGTAGGGTGGAAGGAGCCGAAGGATTATGTCGGCGTAATCACCAATACCAATGACCGCATAGGTGCTCGTTACTCAAACCTTTGGAAAAATCTAAACTCACAGAGACAACACGCGACAACTGAGGTTTTCTACCAATATTATAGCCAGCTGCGTGAAGCAATCATGAGCACACCGCAGATATCAAAGTAGGTAATGAGTAAGTACATTCGCACTACTGATTTTTATGTTGACATGCATAGTATTCACATTTCAGCCAAAGCACAGAAGAGGAACATGGAATGGTACGCAAGTAAACTATCATATGTATGAAGATGATATTGATAATATCATGAGGGAATGGCCTACCCAGTTTCGAGTGGAAATTGTAGAGGTTGAAAGTGACTCCGGTGAGGACGAACCTATTCCATGTCCTATCACTGAAGAAAAGGAGACAGGAAAAACGAAGGAACTTGAGAGCCCAACATAGAAAAAGGGAGTGTGGAAGAAGCAGAAAGCTGATAAAAGTCAGTCAGACGCAGTACTCCACGATGAGGATTATGAAACAATAGCAGCAAGGGTCACAGAGTAGATGGAAGATCTGATGACTGGGAAGGATAAAAAGGACAAGGTGATTTAGGAAAGTCTACAGAAGAATCTGAACATGCTCCAAGGGATTACAGATAAAATTGATGAAGTCCATAAAATATTTCCCCTGCCGCGGGATGCAAAGTCCGAAGGGAAGTCGGGAGGAACTTCATAGCAGAGGGAGCCGTAGCTAACCATAACCGTGCCTGCGAAGTCCCATATCGTCCATCTTGATCCATTAATTGTAATCCTGCCACTACCAGAACAACTATTGTTGGACACGAAGGACATTGAGCATGTGGAGCTCGACTTAGCGAAGATACCACTACCTGGTTTACATTATTTGCATCTCCAGGTTGTTGAGGAAATGCATGAGAGAACTATTGACATGCTGAAAGTACAAGTTGAGCTGCAAATAGCTAATAAGCAGTTGGAGGAAGCTAGCTCATGGAGAGCTATGGAACTGCAGGATGAGCATGATCGTCGAAAAAGACTAGAGTCCACGATCACTGCGGTCACAGATGACATAGAGGAATTTGAAGTACAGGTAGACCCTGCAGACACTGTCCTTAAGATTGGAAAGCTGGTTAACAATCTTGAGACAGAGATACAATACATGGAGATCATCCATGAAGCTAAAGTTGTTGCCTTAGAGGCACAAATCAATCCACAGACTCCACCAGATCAACAGCAATTGAGAGCAAAAGAAGTGAAGGCCGTAGGAGAAAGCATAGCCACCGAGGTGGCTAAGTGCCAAAGTTTGTTAGAAGAGGAGTCTAAGGCTTTCACCACCCTCGAAGAAGACCCAGGATTGCTGCAAGTGAAGAACGCTATGAAAGATAAGCAAGCAGCACTAGAACAGTTGGATGCAGAAGTAAAAGCCCTACAACCAAGAGAAA
Organism: Larix kaempferi; assembly: GCA_027924585.1. Classification (NCBI taxonomy): domain Eukaryota; kingdom Viridiplantae; phylum Streptophyta; class Pinopsida; order Pinales; family Pinaceae; genus Larix; species Larix kaempferi. Next base: position 17,645,648 of record BSBM01000931.1, on the reverse strand, counting down.
GGCTTCCAAAGTACAGGGAAATCAACGCACTGAAGAAAGAATTGCAAGCCTTAAGAGAAAAATAGATTGAAATAGGAGATAAGTCGTAACCCTTACTAGAGGACGCCCAATCGATCTCGCAGGAGATCGAGGAAAATTTAAAGGAGTTACGTGAAAATCAAGAACAGGTGGAAGGCCAGGTCGGCGATGAGATAACACCTGATATGTTGGAAACAGTCAAGCAATTCAATCAAGGCACGAAGGACGCAGTCAAAAAGATGATTGCCACATACAATGAGTTCTTTGCGAAGCTCGCTCTGCAGCTGGAGGAACAGCTTGGAGAAGTTGTAGGTGGCTCGGGGGTGAGCCACATGTAAGTGTTAGGGGCCTGTTGGGCCTGTCCTAAGTGGGGCATTTTGAGCAAGAAGGATTTTTGGAACTGTGGAGCTGAGTGCAACTCAGTTGAATTATTTTTTGTATAAGTTTTGGGATGCTGCGAAGTTGTGCGCAACGCAGCATCAAAAGAGCTGTGAGGAGACAACATTGCGATGTGTCCAGTCTACATGGATCTGAAAAAGCACACTGTTGGACAAAAGACATCATAGATTCTAGTTAGGCCATCGGTGGTCTATTTTTGGTAAAGATGCTCCAGTAGTACCAAGCGGTGGGTAGGAGCAAAGAGGAAAGAAAGCGACTGGTCGCACATGCAAAAGAACCACTACTTGAACCAGTTGCATGAGACCGTTAGTGGAAGAATGACTTGGTGAAAGAAACTTGTTGGCATGCATGTGACAATAAGGTCGATAGCAACGAGCTGCATGCGTTGAAGGCATCCATGATGGAATATTCGCTACCAGAATCCAGCACGTCCGGTTAAGGGAAAACCGTGAAATTTTTGTAAAATCTTAGGATTTTTGGCATGTTGATTGTAAAGACATGACCTATGGGCATGATCTATAAAAAGGAATTTTGTATGGGAAAGGGTCATTTTGTGTTTTTCTTGTATTGAGTTGATAAATCTTTGTTAAGGAACATTTTGTAAAGGCTTTGCAAGCTATGTGCGTAGAGGCCTAATGAGAGAGAAGAGGGTCTGCAAGCTGAGTGCACAGACAAAGAACTGTTGTACCCTTCCCAAAAGACTAATATAACAATAGTTCTTGTGGACGTATCCTACATCCTAGGGGTGAACCACATTAAATACTGTGTAGTGTGATTTTTTATGTGTTTGCATTTGCTTATTTGCTTACATTGGATGCTTGGATTCTCATTTACCAGTTGGTGTGTTAATGCTTTTATATGTATTCGCCATAGAAGAAAGATGGGAATAATATGTTAAGTATTGTGGGAATGAATGAATGTCGAATGCTCAGTAATCCAAGTCGGTAAATGTATCAGTTCATTGAATAATCACATGTGTATGTACGTTCAGATTGTATAACTCTTTGACGCACAGCACCAGGTGTGCACAGTATTGTATGTTCGTCTGCTTGCACTTGTTATAAAGAGAAATAATCTAAGGCAGTAGACGACTGATCAAGTGTTTAAGTAGAATCTCCGTAATGGTTAAGTTTGGAAGAGGAAGCGAATAAGTCAGTTGTGCCGTCTTGTCATTTGTATCTCTCCCAAACCGTGCAGCCCTTGGGTGTGCTAGTTGGGCAAGCGATTAGTTCATAGAAGTGTGAACCGCGATGCAGTCTATCATCACGTAGCCCCTAGTTCGAAGCACAAGTCTGATAGTGCGTTGCACAGTAGTCCTGTCCGAACAACTCATCACTTCACCATGGAAATATGATTATGCAGTGATCCCATAGCTACACCTCCGGTGACACCTCATCCTGTTCGCAGGCTATTGCCGAAAGGGCCGATGAGAAGGGGTTTTGTTGGTTCCTTGAATCTGTGAAGAACCTAGGTCTACATTGGAAACCTCTAGATCAGTACTTAAGCCAACACATCAACCTGTGAGCAGGATGAAGTCTCACCCGAAGCGAAGATGGATGGTTACAGAATTAGGTTTCTGTAACCTGTGACACGCGATTATGTTATGCAAGGTGAAGATGCGCAACTCACTTAGCATCTACTTCGTAGATCGCTCCTTAACGTGTATCTGCGCACTTGTGTTTCTCGACAACGTTGATTTGTTGTTACTGTGCATTTACATATGACTGCATTTACCATGATATAACAATGCATTTATGTGACTGTGCACTCCGCAGTTCTAACAATACACTTCGCTGAATTACTGTTATTCCTTAACTGTTTTAACTAGGCAACTACGCATTCATCACATTCATCGCAATTCCACAAAGTTTATGCATGCATTCCCCTATTAGTATATTATTCTCATCAACATACACATGGAAATACATATAAAAGTAGAACATTCATAAACATGAAATAACTCATAAACACAATCACACGACACAGGTATTTACGTGGTTCACCCCCCATATGGGAGCTACATTCACGAGAATTGTTGCTTATTTCTTGGAAGGGTTAACAGTTCCAGTCTTCGCACTTAGGTGCAAACTATTCTTTACAATAGATCTCTGCACATACAGCTGCAGAGTATTTTTCCTCTAAGATATCTCTTATCACAGATCTTACAATCAGTTCTTCAATATCTATTCTTGCCTAACAAGATCTAACCCTTCCTTATGCAAAATTGCCCCTTTTATAGATTGTGCCTCAAGGTCACATCTTTACAATAACTATGGGCCGAAACCCCATAGTACCCTTAAACCCAAAATGACACAGTTCTTCTATTGACCATGCTTTTCCTTTACTTCATTGGAGCTCTGATGTCCTTTGCACCCCTTCTTCAGGATCTGACGCTTCTTTGATAGTTGCAGTTTGACCACGCGGCTTTGACGCTAGAGTGGCGTGTCCTTTGCTCTGCTCTGCGTCTTTAATTCTTCTCATGTATCTTGACAGTCTGCTGCTTCATTCTTAACTAATCCATCTAATTCGCTGATCCTTAGTGCTTCGAATTTACTAAGGGGGAAAATCCCTATCTGTCGCTTCGTTGTGCTCCATGCCCCACTCCCGGGAATTGCAGATTTTTTTCTCCCAAAACTGGTTGATGTTAGGCCTCCCCTAACTTGTACTTCTTCCATCAAAACTATCTTTTCGGTTGGACTGCACCATCAAAACTGTCCCTCTTGGGATGCGCCCAACATGCCCCTAACACTCACATGTGGCTCATCCCTGAGCCACTCTAACTAGGCTATTCCACTTGCGCACCTTCTGATATGTTTTATTTTGCAGTGAACTCTTGAAAAGTTGTGCTTATCTTCGCAATTGTATCCTTGGCCTATTTCTCAAACTCCTTTATTATTTCGAGCATCTCCTCCGAGATGGGTTCCAGAAGTTGCTCCTTTAGAGTATCTTCTATTGCCTGGATTTCTTACAACTTCTGCTCAATTTCCTCCGAAAGCGAAAGCACTTCTTCCTGTAGTGGCTGAAACTTCGCTGAAGTTTCAGATTCCTTTTCCCTCAATGCTTCCAGTTCTTTCTGAAGCTCCCTCTTCTCTGTGAATTTTTGGATTCTTTGCCTTGGTGGAAAATCCTTCATAGCCATATTCGCAGCATTTAGTTCTTTCTGCCGCTGCTGTACCTCGTCTTGGACTTTCTGTAACTTTGGTTCTTCCTATAGTGTGGCCTATACTTTAGAAATTTCATCTAGAAGGCTTTGACATCTCACCACTTATGCAGAGATGTTTTATGTGTAAGCCTTCAGTGCTTTGATGCTTGCTTCTTTATCTTGCTGTCAGTTTCCAGATTGTTGTTGCACCTCTAAATAAAGAACCTCATCCTTATAAGCAATCTCCATCTCCATCATTTATGCCTTAAGATTGTCCACAGTGGCACCAATCTTAAGTATAGTTTCCTCTACCTCTGACTTTTCGTCACATTTAGGTATCTTCACACAAACCCCTGAAATGTTTTCTTGTAGCTTTCGCTGCTTCTCCTGCGCATACTCAAGCTCCTTGGTTTTCAGTGCGCATTCATATTTTAGCTCCTTATAACTCTCCTTCAGCTTTAGATGTTGGTTATAAGAGACTAAGTATCTGTCTCTGATTTCTTCTACAACCTAGGTATGCAGATTATGTAACCACTCTATGGGTAACATCCCAACATTGATGTCTAGATGTGTGAGCTGCTTCGCACTTTCATCCAGGTCGTCAGTTGGAAATATAACATTCATCGGCTCAATTATTACTAGCCGAGTTCTCATGTTAAAGGAAGGATCCTTCCTCTTTATTTGACTTGATTCTCCAGACCGATCATCAGAGTCCGGTTCTTTCACCAAGTCTCGCTGGACTTGTTTGACTCTTGTGACCAAACTATTCAATTCTGTGAGGCTCTCCATTATGCTTACTTGTGCTGCCTCTTCCTTGCTTTCCTTCAATGCAAGTGTTTCTTCAATATGCACTGATACTATGGCCTCGATGCACTCATAGTCATCATCGTGTAGCTCGGCATCTAGTGGAGGATTTGTAGCTTTGGTATTTTTCCTTTGTACTCCTTCCGGCACGGCTGTGTCGGGTACCTTTGTTTTCTCGCCTGCTCCTTGGCTAGGTTCAGGGTTTTGCGCACTAGTTGTCTCATCACCTCAGGCTCCTTGACCTTTCGCTTCACTTTCTTTGGAAGTGGTGATCAGTGTGGTTGGCACATCAACCTTCCATTCTAGTGGCCAGTCTTCCATGATCAACTTGATATTCTACACATATAGATGATACAACCCTTCAAACCATTCAGGAGGCGTTATTATCACTCACAGCTGTATGTAAATGAAATGAAGTCCAGCTTTGAACGTCATCTTTTGATTATAGTGGGCTGACTCTTCCTTGGTGATACGCGGAGTGTTCTTAATGACTTCGCATAATTGCTCATAGTAGGTGAGGAACTGGATGTTGTTCACTCTTTGTCGATATGGCTTCGAGTTCTCCCACATGTTAGCAAACCGCGTTGCTCAGAAATCTATAAGGAATACCGGAAGACCTTGATGGTATCGAGGTTCCTTCCACCCTACAAAGGAAACCAATGCCAGTAACTAGCTGTAGTGGAATGGAGCTCCGTTTTCCTATGTCTCACGGATGTCTTCTAAAAACTCATTCAACAAGTAGCTCGCCCAATTGTATTGAAATCCATCCTTAGCCTTCACAGCTAAGGATATTGCGATAGGCGGTACTTTATTTGGTCTGCACATCCTTAGGGTCTTTCCTGCGAGTAGCTACACTATAAAGTGCATTGGTTGATCATGGATTCCTGCGGTTACATAACCATGGCTTCCTTTACTTATGCCGAATTCATTCTTCATTTGTGCAACTAACTCTTTATCCTTATTTTTTCCAACGAACTCAATGGAAGGATCAACATCCGTTTTGTGTAGGCTCGTGATCTTGACAATGAGGTCAATGTTGATATCCACCTTTCGATCCAACCATAGATATCCCTGGTGCATGCATGATAGTAGCATGCGCACCATAGATGTAAGCTCGACACTTCTCTCTAAGTGTGGGATGCATAATAGATTCAACAATCCATATGCGTTTAGTGGTGTAGCCCATTCCTGCGAGTGAATTGTCACTATATAGGTAACTTCATCCAATCTCCTGTACACATATTGATCTGGTTGGAACTGTGGGTACTTGTCCTGCTGTAACAAATCATGATCAGCAAACTTGCAGTCAGGAATTCTACCGAGAAAATTGTCTTTAAGCCGCACATGGCTTGACATAGGTGGCATGGAAATATCATATTGAGTATTCTTTATGAGAAGCGTGTTTGGTGCGTCGCTTCTCCTTGGAGAGATGTACTCCTTAATTCGCCATATAGGTATTTCCTGGGTATCTGGCGGTGGGATTGGCTTCTGAGCACTTGCAGCCTTCGGATTTCCCTGGTCAGTGGCCTTGTGCTTGTCTTTCTTTTACTGTGGCTGGTTCCTCGGTGAATACCTAGATGAACCACCCCGTTCTGGTACAAACGGCTTCACAGGCGTCTTCATAACTCCGTCCCAACCATAATGTCTGAAATCGCTAAAAAATTCTTCTAATGTCGACTGTTCAGACATATACTGTCGGGTAACTATCGCTTTAACTGGTAAACTCTTAGAAATTTACATGCATTAAAAATTTAAAGGTTGCGGTAAAACCGGTAGGTAAAGAGTCCTTACTATTTATAGGCATCTTACCACTATGGTGTGCCCAAAAATGACTATATTAGCATTAAATTCTATTCCCATTGGCCAAATATATCATAGATATTGGTGTCATGTCCCCACAAAATTAAGCATTGGAACAAGTTCCTAACCCAACCAATCCCTTGGGTTGAGGAGGCAGTTGCATAACCATGGGGTTAAATTTTGTATTCTAGTCAATTAATTAATTAGGAGTGTGCATTTAATTTTATCCATAGTTTGTCATCCACTTGGAATAATTAATTATGGTGCATTTAATATTACTGGTGCAATTAATATTTTAATTATTATGCTAAATAAATGGAGAAAATACTCCACCTAGGCGCATTAGCATATAAGGTTGGAGAGTGACTTGAGGAGAAATTCAAGTAAGGCACAAGAGTCCAAAAATGAGAAAAGAGGAATACTTCAGGAAAAGCAGCATAAATCCAAAAAGCAGGATAAAACAGGAAAAGAAGGAAAGTGTGAAAAGAAGGAAAGTCAAAAAAAGAGGAAAAAGAAGGAAAGCCAAAGCAAAGCAAGGAAAGTAAAGCAAGGAAGGAAAGAAACATTTCCTCATCCGCTCAAGGAAGGTGCATTCCTCATATATACTTTCTCTCCAAGTCATGAAATATCTATAAAATAATGCTATGAGAACCACATTCACATCTTTTGTTAGTATGATAAATTTTATGAATGCATTTGTGCATCTGAGACTTGGGAGATGTGCCCCTATTCAAGCATGGGAGATGTGCCCCAAATTTCTATGGGAGGATGATGGAATTCATAAATTATCATTGATTTTATTTTCAGGTACTGAATCTGATCAGGTCAAATTGGAAGTTCAGAATCATCATCACCAAGTTCAGAGATCGAATCCTTCCTCCTTCTTGAGTTTTGCAGCTAGTTTCTTATGTACAAGAAGATAGATCTTTATATCACTTTATGAAAGGAATATTGGAATATTTATGATGTAATAACATATTATTTAATTTTCTAATATCAGTATATTCAATAAAAATTACATAACTCCAATTTCTTCTCCAATTTATGCACCCCTTCTAGATTTAGCTAGAATTTGACTATCTTTCAATGTATGATTCATAAGTCAATGAGTATAATTCCAAATGAAGTAATTCCTGTTCATGGATTTAGATAACATGTCATATGTAATTATACAACCCTTTTTTTGGAAATTCGATTGCGTTTTAGCATTGTTTGGGATTCCAGAAGTCGAACTAGTTGAGTTGTCCTAAATTGCAATTTTACTAGTTTTTTTGTAAGACTTGTACAGATCTACATATAACTTTATGATATGATAGTTAATGATTAAATTAATTTAAATTAATGTTAATTAACCTCTCTTATTTCTGCAACAACCTTATCCAACCCTCAGTCAAGTTTCCTACCCATACTAGTCTGTATATGATAAGAACCCCAGGAGCATTGGAGTAGAGTTTAGCCGGGATGTTCTTGAAACATAAATGGTCTCATTACATTGTGCGGAGTTATAAAATCATATCAGAACCTTCCATCCATCCATATCCTTTGATCTTTCCCATCTCCATCAATTCTAGCTTCCACAATCATTGTTTTAGTCAATTTTGAGAAGTCTTGAGTTTTTGTGCCACAATCCTAAGTTGGTAAATTATAGTGGTATCAGAGCATGGTCCTCTAAAACTGATATTAATTTTATTCTATGAGTTCGAGAATATTTACAGACTCCAAGAAGAAAATTCCTTTGTCAGAAGGAGAAGAGGAGATCAATTCCACTGAAGGGGAATTACAAGGAGAATCAGATATGTCTCATAATGATGACAGGGAAGAGTTCAAAATATTTTTTCAAGGCATGATGAAAGGGATGCAAGACATCTCTCTCAATATTTTACAATCAGGAAAATAAACCGGGGTGTTCTTAGCTAAGCAACTAGGAGCCAAGGTGGGAGAAGGGAGCAACAATGGCACTCCACATGGAGAGAGGAAGAGCAGTGGTAGTCACATTTTCTCAAAGACTGGGCCTCACAATAGGGCTAGTGAATTCAATATGGAGAATCCATCTTGATCAAGGGAAACAATTCTTAAGTTTACTCAAGAACAAAGAGAAGATCCTGAGCGTCGAAATGGAGGTCTTGCTCAATGGGAGGACAAGTACATTGAGTACCTTACCTTGAATGAAGAATGAATAATTGATCTACCATTCAAATACTTTTTTGATATGCAATATAATTCCAACCCAAGAGGATGTTTCAGAATGCAAAATCAGAATTTTGAACTCAAAAATGTCATTGGTAAAATTTCTTTACCCTATTTTGATGGTTCTAAAAAATGCACTGCTAATTCTTCGATTCATAAACTTGACACATACTTTCAGTTGAACCCTATGGCTGAAAGAGATGCCATCAAGATGGCTACTCTACACTTAGATGGAGAATCAAATGAGTGGTGGTTTCATGGCCTGAAGACTCTTGGGCATGACCAAGTAACTACCTATGAAGAGTTCACAAGAAGGTTGGTTGAAAGGTTTGAAAGAAGGGATCCTAAGATTTCCTTTAGGGAAATAGCACATGTGAGACAAATTGGAACTCCAGAAGCCTACATATATGAATTCCAAAAGGTAGCTGTGATGGTATCTGACATTTCAGAAGCTAGGCTGATTTTATTGTTCATATAAGGGTTGACAAAACCTTTGAAAGGCTTGGTAAAAGCCTACATACCCAACACCTTGCAAGATGCACTAAGTCGAACTAGAGATTTTCCAGACTCTCTTCCATGGACCAGATTTCCTCCAGGGGTTGTTGGTCCTACTCCATTCAAGAACCAACAGCCACCCATGAAGAGTCCTCATGGAAATTTCAGAAAAGATAACTACGCTAAGGACCGAGATGAGTTGAGAATAAGAAAGTTGTGTTTCACTTGTCAAGAGCCATGGGTTCCAGGGCATAGATGTGCCAAAGGAAAGGCACATTACATTGAAGTCTATTCAGAGAGTGTAGCTAAGGAGGAACAAGAAGAAGAAGAGACCCCAATAGATGCAGAAGTGACTCATGATTCTGCAGAAGAAGGACCTCATCCCGAGGTGGGAAAGATTGCAGTACTCTCAGGAGTACCTCACTACCATACACTCAGATTCAAAGGAGTGGTTCAAGGAAAATCTGTCACTATGTTGGTGGATGGAGGAGCTACACACAACTTCATTGATTCAACTTTGGTTGAAATAAGGAAGCTACATACTGAAAAATTTGGAGGCTTCACTGTTATCATCCCAGGTAATCATACTATGAACTGTTGTACATGGATTCCTAAATTGCAGATTTGTTTAGGAGAGGATACCATTACAGATAGATTTTATGTTGTTTATGTGGATGATACTAACATGGTTTCTAGAGTACAATGGATGCACTCCATTGGTAAGAATTCAATAGACTACCTAATTCCTGAAATGGTAGTCAAGGGATAAAACGGAAAAGAGATAGTGTTGAAGGGAGTCAATACTTATCCCAAGCAAGTGGTAAGTGCACACAATATGAGATATATCCTAAGGCATGTAGACATTGAGTGGAATGATGAATGCCTAATAACCACTAAGGGAAGCTCATTCGAAGTATCTCATTGTCCTAAAGAATTTCAAAGGCTGCTCCAAAAGCATAAGAAGGTATTTGAGGACCTTCCTCATGGTAGGCCTCCGGATAGAGGAATAGAGCATAGGATTGAGTTAGAGATATGAACCTCACCTATCAAGGTGAATCCCTACAAGAACCCAAATAGATTCAAGGATGAAATAGAGAGAACCATTAAGGAGTTGCTTGACTTGGGGTTCATTAGACCGAGTTCCAGCCCTTTTTCCTCTTCAGTAGTTCTTGTGTAGAAGAAAGATGGGACCATGAGAATGTGCATAGATTACCAAACTCTTAACAAGATGACTATCAAGAATAGATATCCTATTCCAAGGATATATGAGCTTATGGATGAGATCCATGGGGCCAAGTACTTTTCAAAGATGGACCTTAGATCTGGATACCATCAAATCTGCATGAGAGAAGAATACATACAGAAGACAACTTTTCGGTGCCACCATGGGCACTTTGAGTTTTTGGTTATGCCTTTTGTCCTAACAAATGCACCTGCAACTTTTCAATCTTGCATGAACATAGTGTTTAGCAAATAGCTCCGTAAGTTTGTACTTGTCTTCTTTGATGATACTTTAATCTACAATAGAACTTGGGAATAGCATTTGCATCATTTGGATATTGTACTAACAATATTGGTTGATCAATATTTTTATGCAAAGATAACCAAGTGTGAGTTTGGAATGAATGGGATCTTGTATCTTGGTCATGTGATTGGTCAAGATGGAGTTAAGGTTCACATGGAAAAAATCCAATCTATTCTAGATTGGCCTAGTCCTAAAAATCTCACTGAACTGAGAGGGTTCATTGGGATATGCACCTACTATCGGAAGTTTGTCAAAGGGTTCTCCAAGATGACATTTCCTTTGACATATCTCACTAAGAAGGGATCCTTCCATTGGTCGGAAGAATCAGAAAAAACTATTCAATCAAATGAAGGAGGTAATGAGCACTTGTCCTGTTCTTGCACTTTCAGATTTTCCTCAACCTTTTATACTTGAGTGTGATGCTTCAGGGAATGGTATTGGGGTTGTATTGATGAAAAATAAAAATTCATTGGCCTTTGAGAGAAGAAAGTTTCAGCCACATGAAAGGTTGTATTCAGTTTATGATAAAGAGATTCTAGCCATCATGCATGCGCTAGTCAAGTTCTGCTAAAACTGCTGAAAAAGAGGCTCAGAGATGGGTTCAGTTATCCAGCTATGTGACACCTGTGTATAAACATGAAGAGTTTATTGTGCATTTATTTGTTGTGAGAAAAAACCTCTCTCGGATCTTTGAAACTCGTTTTGGTTTTCCCAAGATCTGCATTTCAAGAACATGTGTCAAACATGTAGATTCTGGGATCTGAAACTTGGGGCTCAGTGACGGATTCGATTCTCTCAACCTGCAACACCTGTAGGAAAACAAAGAGAGGTTGATGTGCTCTGAAATGTTGGGAACACAAACCTCCAAGCGTTTTGCAAAATGATTCTCCAGCCGCTCAGATATCTATTTGAAAATGATGACTAGGGACAGTAAAAAATGCCACATTTCTTCATTATTTCCATCTTGCTGGAACCTTCACTACTAGAACAACACATTGAAATAGATCCTATTAATTGTAACCTTCACTTAGAAACCATCCTCATGTCCTTTAGAATGATAAAACTTGGATCTGTGCAAAAATAGCCATTTTTCTGTGATTTTTAGGCTTTCGGTAGCTAGTAAGTCTGAGCTTAATTTCTGTTAGCTACCGAAAGCTCTGTTTCGGTGGCTAATGAACAACTATCATAACTGCATAAACACCAAAAACTATTCCACGATACATGACACGTCCCTTTACTTTCGATAGCTTGAAGAGTTCTGAAAATTTCGTTTAAGTTGCCGAAAGTAGAGCTTTTGGTAGCTTAGGGGTCATTTTGAATAAGCACTTAGCTACTGAAACCTGTTTTTAAAGTTTTTTGAAATAAAAACTTGTCTCGAAAGTTTCTTGACGTATTATGAGTTAGAACTCAATAAAATGAGCCTAAACACAAACTTTAATAATGTGTTTTCATTTTCAAATGACCTCCTATCACCTCACATAATAAAACTTAAAATATATATATATATATTTGAGGAGATAACATGTTGCATCAACGACAATCTAATATGGGGCAACAACGTAGCTATGAACCATTCTTGATGCTGTTGCGGTGCTATGTCAAAACTTACTTGATCTAACAGTACTTTGAAATTTTGATCAAACTCCCATACAGTCTCATTAGGTTTCTATTTGATTTCTTTTAATTCTGCGATATACTGAGATTCTGATTTAGGTTTCTTGAATCCTCTAATAAGTGCAGTTCTGATATCAACTAGTGATCTATTATGTCCAAAGGAATACTTCATGAACCATGTTACAGCTCTGTCTCTAAATGTGGTAACTAACTGATATTGTCTTATAGTATCATCCTGGACTTGCTTAACATTCCATATGGCTTCACAAAGGAACCAATGTTTCTTTGGGTCTTCTAGACCAGTTCCTTTAAAAATAGGTAGCTTAATATCGTCTTCCATGCTTATTATAGGAGGTGTAGTGTTCTATGTCGAAGAAGGTATATTACTACTTGGCTGATTCTGAGTATTATCTCCTGCGGTGTTACTGTTATTGGTGTTCTGTGAACTAGTAGTATTATTTCCGTCAACTGGAGGTTTCTGCGGAGTGATAGGCTGATAGGTATTTGTTCTAGGATCTGTTTCGCTATCGGACTCAACCGGATATGACTGTCTATCACTTCTCAACTTGGTTTCTAGAAAAGTGCGAGGTTTGACTTCGCGAGACCTCTTTCTAGTGTTATGCTTATATCTTTTGCCACTTTGCAAAGTATAAGTATTTTCCTCAGTGTCACTATTTGTGTTATTGAACATTCCAGACTCAAATCCCTAGGAGTTTTATTGCATTCTCAAGACACCTTTTTCTGCTAACAACATTTTAATGTATAAACTAAGATTTTTCAGGTACTTACCTCTGAATCCTTTGAAGAAATATCCTTCTGTTGCGCTGTATGACTTCAGAGTGTCCACAACAAATTATGTAACATAGCCTTCTAGTATGCTATCCACCCAAAATTCTATTGCTCTATAAATTGGGCTATCAACCTCTTTAAGCCTCTGAATCAGCTCTAGAGTCCACTCTGTAGGTTCTCCACCTTGAAAACCATTTTTTTCGTTTTGCAAGTCTTGATATCCACTCATTACCGAAAATGCGAAGAATATTTTGTGTATGCTAGAAAATAGGTATTTCTGTAACCACTCTTCCCTAGATAAGCGCAGATGTTTGTTTTCTTTCTTCGCAAACTCCTTTTCTGTCTTAGCCACCCAGTTCTGTATCTCTGTTCTCTCGGGATTCTAGTTATCAGAGCACATCACCAGTTCAAGCGCAGTAAAAAACCACTTGTTAGTTATACTTCCTTCTTTACGGTCTCATAACATAACAACATCGCATATCGCCATTCTTTAGCATGGAAACATAACCATTGTTGGTTCTCAACCCTTCTCACTACTTGAATGGGGTTGACCTGAGTTCTGCGAGGTTCTTCTATCTTTAGTCTAACAAAATCCCTTTCACTGGCCCTTTCGGCATCAACCTGTGAGTAGGCTGCAGTCTCACCCGAAGCAAAGATGGGTGATTACAGAATCAGGTTTCTGTAACCTGGTGACGCATGGTTATGTTATGCGAGGTGAATATGCGCAGCTCACTTAGCGTCTACTTCGCAGATCACTCCTTAATGTGTATCTGCGCACTTGCATTTCTCGACAACCTATAGGCTCTTCTGATTTGTTGTTACTGCGCATTTACATATGACTACATTTACCATAATATAACAACGCATTTATGTGACTGTGCACTCCGCAGTTCTAACAATCCAGACTTTGTTGAATTACTATTATTCCTTAACTGTTTTAACTAGGAAACTACGCATTCATCACATTCATCGCAATTCCACAAATTTTATGCATGCATGCCCCTATACTTAACATATCATTTCCATCCTCATTCATGAACACTTAGCATATTATTCTCATCAACATACACTTGGAAATACATATAAAAGCATAAAATTCGTAAACATGAAATAACTCATAAACACAATCCCACAACACAGGTATTTGCAGTTCAACCCCCCAGGTGGGAGCTACATCCACAAGAATTGTTGTTTATTTCATGGAAGGGTTAACAGTTCCAATCTGCACACTCCGCTACAGACTCTTCTCTACAATAGATATTTGCATGCACAGCTGCATAGTCTTTTTCCTCCCAAAGATCTCTTAGCACAGATCTTACAATCAGTTCTTCAATATCTATTCTCGCCTACCAAGATATAACCCTTCCTTATGCAAAATCGCCCCTTTTATAGATTGTGCCAGAACGTCGCATCTTTACAATAACTATGGGACGAAACCCCATAGTACCCTTGAATCCAAAATGACACAGTTCTCCTATTGACCATCATTTGCCTTTACTTCGATGGAGCTCTGTTGTCCTTTGGGCCACTTCTTCAGGCTCTGACGCTTCTCTGACAGTCGCAGTCTGACTGCGCGGTTCTGACGCTACAGTGGCGTGTCCTTTGCACCGCTCTGCGTCTTTACTTTTGCTCATGTAGCTTGACAACATGCCGGTTCATTCTTAACTGCTCCAACTACTTTGATGATTCTGATTACTTCACATTTACTAAGGGGATAGATCCCTATTTTCCGCTTCACCGCACTCCACGCCCTACTCCCAGGAATTGCGGAGTTGTTTCTCCCAAAACTGGTTGATGTTAGGCCTCGCCTAACTTGTACTTCTACCATCAAAGTGTCCTTTCGCTTGGACTGCGCCATCAAAACTGTCCCTCTTGGGATGCGGCCAACAGTTATCCACCTAATTAACTGGGAATAGCCTCCCCATCCCATAAAACTCTCAATATTTTTTTTCCCCCTATGCCAAAAACTCCAAGAACAAAGTGCACATGCTCCTCCAGGTCCAAAACCATTCCAAAACCACCAATTCGAGTGATATTTTTCAAAGTCCCTTTTCTCCTCTCCTCCCTTCCCTACATCTCCTCCGTTGATATAAATCCCCAACTTGTATTTATCTTCTTTTCTTTTACTCCACCGCCTTTTTCCCTTAGGGGAGGAGTGCTTCCCTCCTTTTTAGAAGGATAATAATAAGTTAAAATAATATCAAACCTTATCTAAACATGAATTAGTGACATGAGAAAGGGTCATAATAAGTTAAACTAATATAAAATATTATCTAAAATTTAATTACCGACATATACTTTATAGATAAATCAATAAAAATATTTTCATTAAAATAAAAAATATTGACAAGTTTTCAAGTATCATATTTCTATTAATTAATGTAATAAATAAATATAACATGTTAGCAAAATAAATATATAATATAACATTAATATGTAATTCATATAGACAAAAATAAACATAACATATTGTTTAAAAATAAAGGTTTAATCATATTAATTAATATCATCTCGTTATTAATATATAATTTACAATCCATTTAAACAATTTAAAATGTGTAATCAATTAATAAATATACTAATGCAATGCATGCAAGGTGTGGGTATGCAACTAACATATACATACCCTATCTCATATGTATGCTAATAATCATAATTCTGCAATATACCTAATAATTCCTTTAATCTTAGTTTCACATCAATATCAATATTCATATGCCTGTGATAATAAAATCAAAACAAGACATCACAGTCTCACCTATTCGCAAGAACATTTTCAAAACAAAATCCAATACCACTATTATGCAATCTTTTACAATCATAATGAAATCGACGTCTTTTTCTATGTGCGTTTTGTGCTTGCTTCAACTTTTATAAAGCCTATTTATTTTACACTCACATATGGTGCAATCACCTAAGTTGTGCTCACTTGTTTTACAATCTCCTATATCACGCTTGTGGACATTATATCACGTTCTTCATAGTATCATGTAATATACAATCATCCCCACAATGATTGTGAATTGTCTTTTTTTTTAAATGATGATTACCATCATTTTCCAAGAGATCATTGAGACTCTCAATGATGTTATGATATCATCATGTTAGGTTGTTCATATATTAAGAAATATGTATGTATATATATATATATATATATTTGAAGAAAAGCTTGCACCTCAAGGGATTTGATCCTCTCGTCACTTGGTAGATCTAGAGCTAGGATGGATCTATACTAGTTTAATATGTTAAACTCTTGTATGTGATAAAATCCCTCGTATGTAAATCCTGGTTTAATGATGTCTCAATTCCTAGATTGCATAGCAAGAAGTATCCAAGTTTCAGTGTATGATTCATAATTCAATAAGTATAAGTCCAAATGAAGTCATTCATGTTACTAGAATTATATAACATGTCATATGTCATGATAAAACCCATTTTTCTAAAATTCTATTTCCTTTGAGAATTGTTTGGGAATCTAGAAGTCGAACTAGTTGAGCTGCCATGAATTGCAATTTTACTAGTTTTGTTGTAATACTTGTCCAAATATGCATATAACTTTATGAAATTATATTTAATGATACAATGACTGTAAATTGATTTTAATTAACCTCTCTTATGTTTGCAACAACCTTCTCCAACCCTCAGTCAATTTTTCTACCCATACTAGTCTATATATGCTGAGAACCCGAGGAGCATTGGATTAGAGTTCAGCCGGGATGTTATTGAAACATAAATGGTCTCAATAAATTGTGCAGAGGTATAAAATCAAATCAGAACTTTCCATCCATCCATAGCCTTTGATCTTTCCCATCTCCATCAATTCTAGCTTCCACAATCACTGTTTTAATCAATTTTGAGAAGTCTTGAGTTTTTGTGCCACAATCCTTGGTTGGTACATTACACTCGGTCCTTTCCCTTCATTGAATAAGTCTTCAATGGAATAACATTCCTTAATTGTGGATACATGTGGTTTCCAAAACACTGTATAATGATTGCTTTTTCGACCGACGTTTTAACGACTAGTTTTCCCTTGACTTTGCTAGCGGTCATGTCAACTGCGAGGTTCTCTACGCATTTATCTTTGCTTAATTTAAACTCCGCAGTGCAATTCCTCTCTTGCTAGCAGATATGTGAGTTTCGAGGCTCACTGTGCATTTCCTTCTCTTTCATGTTAACTTCGCAGTGCGAGCCTTTTCTGACTTCGCAACTCGGCTTGTTATGTGTGCTTCGCAACACAACTTCCATTTTTGTAAAAAATTCACGTTTTACCAAAATTGTGTGTAGACTCTTTATTATTTTATTATTTTATTATTAGTGTCCAATTTCAACTACACATGACACTTAAAATTTTCTTAACTGATGTCTGGAAAAGTAGGGCCATCCTTGTAAGGCTTTAGTCTACTCCCATTAACAAGTCCTTTCAATATTTCTCCAAGTAGCGTGGCTAACTGAACTGTGCCACCGCTAGTGACATGCTTAACAATATATTGTCCTAACCAATGCATTTTAAATTTCCAGGAAATTTCAGAAATTTACTATCATAGAGGAGTACAAGATCTCCTACCTGAAAGAATTTGTACTTGATATGTCTATCATGCCATGCTTTTTCTCTACCTTTCTGCACTTGTTGGTGAAAACCTACAATGAAACAATCTTCCTCGAGTCCAACTAAGTGTAGTAATCTTTCATCCATTGTCTTTTCATCAACCATATATGTGAATGCTGCAATTCTCAAGCTTGCTACTATGTATTCCATGGGCATGACAACTTCCTGTCCATATGCTATTCTAAAAGGTGTATAACCTGTCAATTTCTTGCAAGTTGTTCTATATTCCCATAATACGGCTGATATTCTGAGATCCCAATCATCCTTGTTAATGTTGCATACCTTGGTCAGCACATTTTCCAGTACTTTGTTAAATGCTTCTACAGTTCCAATAGCTTGTGGATGATATGGTGTGCTCTTCTGATGGTAGATCTGGAATTATTCGGTCAAAGCTAGAATAGTTCTATTCAGGAAATGAGTTCCTTGATCGCCCATTAAAATCTTGGGGCATCCAAATCTTGTCAAGATATTCTCAAAGATGAATTGCGTGGCAGTAACTGTGCTACAGTCCTTTACTGGTTTTTCTTCTTCCCATCTCGTTAGGTAATCGGTAGTTGTGATGATATACCTTGAGCTAGTTCGCTTCCCTAGTGGGTTAATAGGTCCCACGAAGTCCATAGGACACTTATCAAATGCTTCAAGTGTCAGTTGTGGCATCAATGGAATCTCATCTCGACGAGATGGCTTTCCTGTTCTTTGACATACATCGCATTTATGGAAATGTTCTTTTGAATCCTAGTGTATTGTAGGCCACCATAGTTTTGATCTCAAAATTTTCTACGCAGTATCTCTTCCTGTGTAGTGACTTCCAAATACTCTTGAGTGTGCTTCAACAAGTATCATAGGTTTCTCATGCTGAAATACACATCTTCGCAATACTTCATCAGGTCCTAGCTTATACAATTGTTCGGAAATTCTGGTCAAGTTAGCTGCTCTTACCATTAACTGCTTCTTTTGTTGCGTAGTAAACTCTGTAGGTGCTAGACCTATAGTCAAGAAATCTACAATGTCCTTATAGTAGTCATCTACTATGTGAATAGAAAACAACTGCGCATCTGGTAGATTGTCTTCCAAGTTACTAGGTTCTTCGCCTGACTCAATTCTAGAAAGATGGCCAGGTCTTGAATTCAATCTTCCTGGATTCACAATGATTTCAAAATCATACTCCTAAAATAGCAACAACCATCTGCATATTCTCCCCCCTAACACTGGTTTGTTGACCGAGTACTTCAAAGCTTAATGGTCAGTAAACATACAGAAATGCTAACCTAGCAGATAGTGTCTAAACTTCTGCAATGCGTATACCATCGCTAAGCCTTCTCTTTATGTTGTGGTATAGTTCTTTTCTGCAGAAGATAGATTTCTACTTGAAAATGCAATGGCATGATCGATACCTCCCTCACCTGGTTGAGCTAATACAATACCAAGTGCTATAGATGAAGTATCGACATGTACATGGAATGGTTTACTCCAGCCTGGAAAAACTAGAATAGGCGTAGTGACCATTCTTTCCTTCAATGTATCTAATCCTTTTTTACAGTCTTCAGTCCAAGTATACTACGCTTATTTCTTCAGTAATTTCTCCATAGGTGTGATGCACCTACAACAATTAATTAATACGAATATGCGAAATAGCAGAAATGACAGAACTCAGAATCACTTTTATATTGATTACAGGCCACTTCGAGGGGGCAAGCTCAATACAAATAACTTCACGGTGCCTTCATAGGTCTCAACACACACCTATATACTAAGTCTAGGTGCCAATACTATGGGTCAAAACCATGGGCCACTACAAACTATGGATCAACAATACTACGGGCGACTTACAAAGCATATGCGCCAACAACAATAACACAAACTATTGATCAACAAATACTACGGGACGACTTACAAATCATATGCGTCCAACAACAACATACTAATAAAGTAAAGACATGGGTTCCTAACATCCCCTCCCCCTTAAAAAAAGCTTTTTCCTCAAAGCTTTAGATGTGGAAATTGTTGTTGAATCTAAAGGAGTGGTTCCCATGTAGCATCCTCTAGTTGCATGCCGTGCCACTGAATTAAGACCTCTGTGATAGAGCGAGAGCGAAGATGACACGTGCGCCGATTGAGGATGGCCTCTAGCTCCAAAAGGATGGATCCTTCATTATCCAATTCGGGTAAAATCGTTTGTCCATTGATGTTGGTGCCAAGAACTTTCTTCAGACAAGAGACATGAAAGATTGGATGAATGCGGGAAGGAGGAAGTTCCAATTTATAAGCAACGGACCCAATCTTCTGAAGAATCCGATATGGCCCATAGAACTTTGGAGCGAGCTTATGACGCCCTTTGAGTTTCAAGGAGGATTGTTTGTATGGCTGGAGATGAAGAAAAACCATTTCGCCGACTTGAAAAGTGCGCTCAGAACGGTGCTGATCAGCTTGTTGCTTCATGCGATTTCTTGCCATGTGAAGATTGTCCCGCAAAATGCAAAGAATATGATCACAGTTTCGAAGGACCGTGTCAACTTCCTGAACTGGTGAACTGGTGGGGGTGTATGGAAGAAGAGATGGAGGTGCCTGACCATAGACTGCTTCATATGGGGTCATTTTAGAGGCAGTGTGGTAATAGGTATTGTACCACCATTCAGCGAGAGGAAGCCACTTTTCCCACTGATGTTGTTGTTCCGAGGTGAAGCAACGAAGATAAGTTTCCAAACATTTATTGATAATTTCAGTCTGACCATCTATTTGTGGGTGATACCCTGAACTCATCTTCAGTTTGGTGCCAGTGTGGTGAAATAGTTTTGTCCAAAAATGACTGGTGAAAGTCGCATCACGATCCGAGACAATGGAAGAAGGGATGCCATGAAGACGAAAGATCTAGTCCAGGAAAATTTGAGCGATGGAGGAGGCTATATAGGGATGGCTGAGAGCACAAAAATGACTAAATTTGGAGAGGCGATCAACCACAACGAGAATCACTGTCTTCCCGCCAGATTTAGGGAGCCATTCAATGAAATCCATAGAAATATTTGTCCAAATCCGTGTAGGTATGGGCAAGGGTTCAAGCAATCCTGGAAGGAGTGTTGTTTCACCCTTATTGCACTGGCAGGTATCACATTCGACCACCATCTGTTGAATTGTCCTTTTCATGCCCTGCCAAAAGAAGTTACGCCGTGCTCGTTCATATGTTTTGAGGAACCCAGAGTGCCCTGCCGATGGAGAAGCATGGAGTTCATAGAATACAACCTGTTGAAGATCTGTGCTCTGGGGAAGCACCAGACAACCCTTGTATCGTAGAGAATCACCATCCCAAGAGTAATGTGGTACAACAGAAGGGTTGTTGGTCAAGCATTGGATGATTTGAGATAAGGAAGAGTCATTGACATAACCCTGTTGAACAGATTGCAACCAATTTGGAACAGGCATAGAAATAGCTGAAAGAGAACCTTGGGCATCAAATGTGCGAGAAAGAGCATCTGCCACAATATTGTCTTTACCCTTCTTGTAAGTGATCTCATAGTCATAACCCATGAGTTTGCTAACCCATTTATGTTGTGCCAGGGAGGAGACACGCTGGTCCAAGAAATATTTCAGACTCTGGTGATCAGTCTTGATGCAGAAATGATTCCCTAATAGATATGGGCGCCACTTCTGTACTGCATGCAAAATAGCCATCATTTCCTTCTCATAGGTAGAGGCAGCTAAATTCTTACCTGAAAGGGCTTTGCTGGTGAACGCAATGGGGTGTTCATCTTGAAGGAGAACAGCACCAAGTCCATTGCCGCAAGCATCACTCTCAATAGTGAAGGGCTTGGAAAAATCGGGCATAGTGAGCACATGCGTAGTACACATAGCTTGTTTTAGTTTGTCAAATGCACACTGAGTAGCAGGTGTCCATGTAAAAGCATCCTTTTTCAATAGAGCAGTTAATGGAGTTGCAATCTTCCCATAAACCTTGACAAACTTGCGGTAGTAGCTAGTCAACCCCAAAAAACCACGAAGGCTCTTGAGTGTCTGAGGATGCGGCCAATTGTTCATGGCATCGATTTTGGAAGGATCCACGCGAACCCCTTGTGCTGAGATAATGTGCCCGAGATACTCAACTTCCTTTTGTCCAAAAACACATTTAGATTGCTTGGCATGGAGATGATGGTCATAGAAAAGTTGCATGACAAGATCTAGATGCTGGAGATGTTCATCCCATGTTTTACTGTAGATGAGGATATCATCAAAGAATACCAAAATGAATTTCCGCAAGTAGGGTTGAAATATTTTATTCATTAAGGCCTGGAATGTGGAAGGAGCATTAGTGAGGCCAAAGGGCATGACCAAAAACTCATAATGGCCATCATGTGTGCGGAAAGCTGTTTTAGGGATATCATCCTCATGAACCCGAATTTGATGATACCCAGAACGAAGATCCAACTTAGAGAAAAAGTGAACCCCATGAAGCTCGTCAAGAAGCTCATCAACAACAGGAATTGGGAACTTATCCTTGGTGGTGAGGTGATTAAGTGCTCGGAAGTCAATGCAAAGGTGCCATGACCCATATTTTTTGCGGACAAGAATAACTGGAGAAGAAAAGGAACTAGTGCTTGGGCGAATAATACCTTGCTTCAATAAGTCCCGAACGAGCATTTCAATCTTCGTTTTTTGGTAAAATGGGTAGCGATAGGGCCTGATGTTGGGAGGAACGCTGCCAGGAAGGAGCTGAATACGATGGTCTTCTGTCCTGGAAGGTGGAAATCCCACTGGTTCAGCAAAGACACCTATATATCGATCCAGAATTTGTTGTAGATCCAAAGGAGTAGTGGAGACCGTTGATGGTTGCATCTGAATGGAATGGATCTGAGCGATGACACCATGTGAATTCTTCTTGAGGATTTTTTCCATGCGATGTGAACTGGTGATGTTGAGAGAACCTGGTTGTAATCCTGTCAATGTGTGTTTTTGTCCATTGAGGGAAAACTGCATCCAAAGTTCAGTAAAATCCCATAAGATAGGGCCAAGTGTGCGTAACCATTGAGCACCCAAAACCACATCACATCCTCCTAAGGGCAAGGCAAACATGTCAGAGCGCAAGGTATAATCTTCCATAGAGATACGCACATTTTGACACTTCCCTTTGCAAGGTAAGGTGCCCCCATTGGCAACCATGACTTCAAAGTTGGAACAAGGATGGATAAAACAATCAGCTTGTTTGGCGATCCGAGGGTCAATGAAATTATGAGTGCTACCAGAATCAATGAGTATTGTAAGAGGAAGCTTCTTGAAGTAACCCCTAACCCGCATTGTTTGGGGGGTGGTGATTCCAGCTAAAGCATGGAGAGATATCTCTGGCTGGTCATCCTGAGACGGAGGGTCAATAGGCAATTCCTGAATGTCGACCGGAGCATCTAGTGTTTCTGGATCTTCATCACCAATTTCAGAGGCAGACGAAAAATCCACATCCAAGAGATAGAGCTTTTGCTGAACACATCTATGTCCCCTAGTGAATTTCTCATCAAAATTATAGCAAATCCCCTTTTCTCTACGTGCTTGCATCTCTGTTTCAGACAAATGCTTGATAGGAGTCGGTCGAGGAGCCTGCGGTATAGGTGGTTGTTGAGAACCCATATTTCGGAAGGGAACAAAAGTGGGCTTGGAGCATTGTTGGGATGCAAACTTGTCTTCTGCCAACTTAGCCAACCCTAGGGCTTCCATCATTGTGGTGGGACAGAACATTTTGACCTCAGAGCGGATGGCATCCTTTAGACCACTGATAAAACAACTCCGATAAAAGTCATCAGACAATCCTTCGGTGTGGTTGGCTAGGTTCTAAAATTCGGTTTGATACTCTCTCACAGTGCCAATTTGGCGAAGTTTAGTGAGGGCTCCGGTGAAGTCATCAAAAGCACTAGGACTAAATCGTTGCAAAAGGAGCTTGCAAAAGTCTGACCATTTGGGATTTGGATGAGCCTTGTTGTACCAACGGTACCATTGAAGAGCTTCCTGTTCCAAGTGAAAGGATGCCAGCGGAACTTTGTTGACATCAAAAGTATTATGCAGACTGAAATATTGTTCTGCATGATAGATCCATCCAATTGGATCAGTACCATTGAAGCGAGGAAAATCAAGCTTCGAACCACGAAAATTGCTGGAAGAAGAGAACCCATTATCTGATGAAGACTCAGACTGCCGTTTGTTGTTCATAGCTGAATGTTCAAGATAGAGGCCAAGAAATTTTTCATCAAGATCCTGGAGTTTGGCTTGGATGGCTGCAAGTTCTTCTTCCATGGTTTCTGCTCCTACACGGGTGACAACCATAACCGGGAGTTTTTTTTTTTTTTTTTACTGGGTAGAAAAACAAAAACAGAAACTGCTTCAGTAAAGGAAAATCTGGACTTGGGAAAAAATTTGAAGGGTAATTGGGGTTTGACTAGGTGTTGGACACTGTCGACTAGACAGGGAAGCAAAAATGAGGATTTCAGAAGTAGGGTGAAAGAATGGGAAAATTTGGCAGAGGGGGACAAAGAAGCAGAATTCAGAAAGGAACTCTGTGGTAAAATTTGAAGGTGATTGGGTGAAATCTGAGGAAGTTATGGCAAACCCTAAAAATAGACAAATGTGGGCTTTCGGGCTTTGGGAAGGGGAATTGGGGATAGGGTCCTCAGGAATGAAATATGCAGAATGGGATGACAGGGGTTCCCCGAAAATTTCAAGGGAAATAGAGTGAAAACAAGGGAGATATGGACAAAAAACTGAATTATATATATATATATATATATTTTCCAGACTGGAGCGGCTACGGCTCGGAAGGGATCTGGAAGAACGCCGAATGGATTGAAAACGGCTGGATCTAGAACGTCTTGCAAAATGGATCTGAAACGGCGCAGTAGTGATCAACAATAGTTCAGCTGAAAGTAGATATGGACCACAGGTATGTGCGGCTTCCTAACAGTTCAGGGGTTTCACTCGGCCACCAATGCTGTCTGACGGCTTGCGTATTGGGGCAGTACCCCTCACTCCACGGCTCAGGTAAAAATGATAACCGCTTTGCCACAAACGACAGCTCTTGGTTTACCTCACGAGTGAGAACTAGTCAATCAGGTAGGGGTCGTTGCCCTTTTCGCTGGCAGGTCCTCTCAATGGGCCATCTACTTTGGGGTTCCTGTGGTACTCCTCACAATGAGTTTTAGGGCTTATGCCCAAGTACTTCCCACAGTTAAGCGGATAGGGATTATTCCCAAATCCGAACCTGCAACAGATGCGAAAAAAAAAAATTGGCGGAAATTTCACCCAGCAAGCCCAAAAAAGTGCTCTGATACCAGATGTGATGCACCTACAACAATTAATTAATACGAATATGCGAAATAGCATAAATGACAGAATTCAGAATCACTTTTATATTGATCACAGGCCACTTCGAGGGGGCAACCTCCTATGAGCAAGCTCAATACAAATAACTTCACGGTGCCTTCATAGGTCTCAACACACACTTATATAGTAAGTCTAGGCGCCAATACTATGGGTCAAAACCATGGGCCACTACAAACTATGGATCAACAATACTACGGGTGACTTACAAAGCATATGCGCCAACAACAATAACACAAACTATTGATCAACAAATACTACGGGACAACTTACAAAGCATATGCATCCAACAACAACATACTAACAAAGTAAAGAAATGGGTTCCTAACAATAGGTGCAGTGATCCGTGCATATCCTTTGATAAACTTTCTATAGTATCCTGTATATCCCAGTGTAGTGCGTAGCTGTTTCATTGAGTTGGCGCTGGTAGGTTCACTATAACTGTGATCTTTGTTGGATCAACCATCAGTACTTTCTTACATACAATGTGTCCCAATAGGATTCCATAAGGAACACAAAAGATGATTTTCTTTAGATTCAGGGAAATATGATATTGTCTACACTTTGCTAACATCATTCTTAAGTTCACATAATGGTTTTTCATCAAACCAAATATTGTCCAATCGTCAAAATACACTTCTAAGAATTTGTGGATAAAATTTTTAAATGCAGCAACAACTACTCTGGAAAAGATAGCAGGTGCATTTTTCAAACCAAAGGGCATAACTGTGTACTGATATGATCCCCATTCAGTAGCAAATGTTGTCTTATGTCTATATTCTGTAGGAAGTCCAACTTGATGATATCCAGAAAATCCATCAGTGAAGGAGTATGCTTAATTTCCTCCAACGTTATCTAGCACTTCGTTTGTGAATGGAGTAAGAAATGGATCATGCAGTGATGAATCATTTATCTTTCTAAGGTCTACGCAAATCTCGATTTATCCTTTAGTTTTTTTATCCTGGATAACCTTGACACTTATCCATTCTGATTCTTCTACTGGTTCAATAATTCCTGCATCAAGCATCGTATCAATTTCTGCCTTGACCCTTTCTTTATATCTTAGATTCAATCTGTAAGGTCTCTACTTAATAGGCTTCACATCTGGCTTGAGAGGTATTTTCATAACTCCCAAGTCGCCTAGAATTCCTTTCATTTCAAAAAAATTGGTGGGAAATAAATCTTGATATTCACGCAGTAGGTCTGCTATCTGTCCTACTGTTTCTTCATCCTAGTAATCCCCAACAGATGTAAACTTTGGTTCATTCTCAGTACCAATGTAAATCTTTCTAGTCTTGACTCTTCACAGGACTACTCAGTTCTGGAATTTCTAAGCCAGGTCCATCAACATCGCATTCTCCTTCTGACTTAGATATATGCACATTGCGAGGATATTCATCTTCATGTAATGCGAAGTTATAACATTCTAGGGCATGTTCTAACTGTTTTTCCCATTCTGGTTGTTCATACATTGGTAGTGGGATATCATTGAATATATTATTTTTAATGACTTGCAGAACCTCACTGATACTCAGACAATCATCCTCAAAAACGAAAGTGGATTGAAATTCAGTTATCAGTATGTGCCAATTTAATGTGCCTATACGAAGCTTAGCTTCTGTATACTAGTTCTTTGGGATTTGCTCCAATGTATGTATAAACATGTGCACCCATTATTGCTAATTAGGTGTATGTATCCAAGATTTCAAACAAAGCTCTATGTGATCTCTAGGATTAGTTTGTCCATTATATTTTACTTGCACAATCTCAGTTTGTTCTGTAAATATGATCTCCATCATGTACTTACATTCTTCCCATGTATTCAAGTTCCGCTTATGTGTATCCCACCAATCTAGTAGGTGTAGCACGCAATGCTATATATAGAGCAGCTAACTTATGTTCTGCTGGAATTGAAACTACATATTCATGAAGGAATGCATGTATATTTCCTAGACCATCATAAGTAGGGATTGGGATTATCTCTTCTCCAATCCAACATAGTGACCTTGTGATCTGCACACATCGTCTTACTGAAACTTCGTGCATTCTGCTCTGCCAGTTTTCCATTCCTGCATCTGAGTCCGATATGCAAGAACTGTTTCATCACCAACTCAAAGTTCCATCATACATAGGATTAATGTAATCTGTTTGATTCAATGTCATCTTGTAGATGTTATCGAGGTCTTGATTTTTGCATTCTTCTCTTACTGGTTCAATATATCTAGGTCCTTGTGTAGGGTCCAAAGGTGCGATGACCCTGATATCTGGTCCTTCAAATATCATCTGGTTCTTCTTGATATTGATAATCGCGAGGTTATCAATTTCCCAGTTAATCCCTAACAGTGCAGGATAAGTATTTTTGTCATCTATAATCTCAATAACCTTGAAGTCTGCTTTAATTCACACTCCATCAATGTCAACAAGGACATTTGATAATCTCCCAAAAGGTATAACCTTTTGCTGATTGTCTAATCTCAACTTAATAGGTGACTAGGATAACTTTGGTTTTCCCATCTGTTCCCATGTTTGCTTTGTCAGGACATTCACTTTTGAGCCTAAGTTAAGAATGATCTGGTCCATTTCAAAGTCTCTGATCTATGCATTTAATCTCATCTCTCTTCTAGACCTTCTATGATTCTTGATGTGGTGAACTGCGCTTTGCTTATGGAACTACACCGTTCATAATGACTGAATAGGCTTTGTAACTCTGCTAAGTCATTTCCATGCTTTAACAACTTCATACAGCTCTGTAGGAACTAATCAATAGGACTTATGGGTTCTGTTGCAGTACGTGATCCATCATATGAAATTGGCATATCCACCATAGGCGCTGGTTCACTTCGCAATGGGATTCTTGGGGTCATAGGTTCCACATACTGGAATCTTTTCTTGCCTTCCATGAATGTATTCTTTTCTTGGTTAGGGTTAAATGCAGGCATTTTCCCTATTTCTTTTCTTATCCAATCCCCTTCAGTAGGCTTATGTTACGCGGTGTGGTACTCAAAAGTCAAAGCTTCAGTTCTCTGATATCCACCTATCATAGCTCCACTTCGTGTCACAACATGGATGTTGTGATCTTTATTTCGTTCTTCAGCTGCGATCATCTGTATGTTTTGATTTTGTGCTTCTGGTCTTCTCTCTTGCATTTTTGCTTGCAAAACAGGACATGCCTCAATGACATGGTCAAATGACTTACAGTATTTACAGGTAGTATATGGATTCTGACAATCTCTGGCTAGATGTCTTGGTTGAGCGCAGTTATAGCATACAATCTGACCTCTTCCTCTTCCTTGCTGGCCAGTGTTGCATCCTCTTCCTCTAAATCCACCATGTCCTTTGTATATGCCTTGATCATATTGAGCATTTTCAGTATTGTGTGGTGTTTCTCCTTGTACCCTGTAGACATCATGCTTTCTCTCTATCATGAGATCATAAGCTCTGTAGTTGGTATCATCATGTCCAACTGACTTACAGACTGTACAGTATAGGTTCTTAGGTGTTTGCACAAATTTTTGAATTAGCTAACATTCTTCTAGGCGATGTCGTCTACAACGGAAAATATCACACCATGGTCCTTGTTGTTGAATCAATGGGTTTGGTGCTCTACTATTAATGTAGTCTCAGAATATAGGACTTTGTTCCTTGGAATTCCCTTCTCCCTTACACTTTGTACACCAAACTTCTTTTCTAGTTTCTTTTCCTTTCTTGATGTCTTGTAGTTGTAGTGTCAGGTTGGCTAAATGTGTATGTATCTGTACCATACTTGTGCTAGTTTCTCCAATGGGTGAAGCTTCTAGCTTCATTGCAATATGTAATGCTTATGTTTGTGATGTTACTTTTTGTTGTGTTATCACTCCAGGAAGCTCTCCTAGGTTGTATTTCAGATATGCCTGGTAACTTAAACTTATATTGAAAGAAGGGGTTTATTTTGGATCAAGTTGGATGATAAGAATCAAAATTTACACTCTCACAACATGCATCAGGACACTCAGACAAACAAGGTTTTGACTACGGCTGTTCAGAGGTTTGATTTAAAAGAAGGGGTGTGAATCCTGGTTTCTTTTAGTAGACTCATACACAATAGAACATATATAAATGGCTAAGCACAACAAAATTACAGCATATATGTTCAAACCTTTAACACCATGACAGGATAACAACTATCTAGCAATTAAAGTGAACATATAGGAAATACATCATTCACAACAAGTACAAAAACACGAGAAGAAAGAATCTGACAGCCAATAATAAAAGAAGCTTGTATTATCTAGAAAGTCACAGGAGTCTAAGAATACAAAAGTCGATTAGTCTCTCCAAAGTCGAACCATTCTCTTACATCAGTTCTGGGATTTATAGCCATTACAAAGCTCTTCCCCCCAGATCCCCAGAAGCTGGGTTGAAATCCCCCAGATAGAAGATCAAACCATTTTTTTAAAAACAACCGGGAAAATCATTTTTTTAACTGGCGAAACTGCTGAACAATGGGGCTCCGAGATGGGTTCGATTCTCCCAATCTATGACACCTGTAGGAAAACTGAGAGAGGTTTCTGTTCTATTATGTGTTAGGAAAAAAACCTCTGAGTTTTTTTCAGAATGACTCTCGAGTCGCTCAGAATTATCATTTGAAAATGATGACTCTGCACAGTAAAAATGCCATTTCTGCTAAAACTGCTAAAAAAGAGGCTCAGAGATGGGTTCAGTTATCCATCTATGTGACACCTGTGTATAAACTGAAAGAGGTTATTGTGCATTTATTTGTTTTGAGAAAAAAACCTCTCTCGGATCTTTGAAAATCGTTTTGGTTTGCCCGAGATCTGCATTTCAATAACATGTGTCAAACAGCTAGATTTTGGGATCCAAATATTGGGGCTCAGTGACGGATTCGATTCTCTCAACCTGCAACACCTGTAGGAAACCATAGAGAGTTTATTGTCCTCTGACATGTTGGGAACACAAACCTCTGAATGTTTTGCAAAATGATTCTCCATCCGCTCAGAATCGCTATTTGAAAATGATGACTAGGGACAGTAAAAAATGCCACATTTCTTCATTATTTCCATCTTGCTAGCACCTTCACTACTGGAACAACACATTGAAACAGATCCTATTAATTGTAACCTTCACTTAGAAACCATCCTCATGTCCTTTAGAATGATAAAACTTGGATCTGTGCAAAAATAGCCATTTTTCTGTGATTTTTAGGCTTTCGGTAGCTAGTAAGTCTGAGCTTAATTTCTGTTAGCTACTGAAAGCTCTATTTCGGTGGCTAATGAACAACTGTCGTAACTGCATAAACACCAAAAACTGTTCCACAATACATGACACGTCCCTTTCCTTTCGGTAGCTTGAAGAGTTCTGAAAATTTCGTCTAAGCTGCCGAAAGCAGAGCTTTCGGTAGCTTAGGGGCCATTTTGAATAAGCACTTTGCTACCGAAACCTGTTTTTTAAGTTTTTTGAAATAAAAACTTGTCTCGAAAGTTTCTTGACGTATTATGAGTTAGAACTCAATAAAATGAGCCTAAACACAAACTTTAATAATGTGTTTTCATTTTCAAATGACCTCCTATCACCTCACATAATAAAACTTAAAATATATATATATATATATATATATATATATTTGAGGAGATAACATGTTGCATCAATGACAATCTAATATGGGGCAACAATGCAGCTATGAACCATTCTTGATGCTGTTGCAGTGCTATGTCGAAACTTACTTGATCTAACAGTACTTTGAACTTTTGATCAAACTCCCATACAATCTCATTAGGTTTCTGTTTGATTTCTTTTAATTCTGTGATACACTGAGATTCTGATTTAGGTTTCTTGAATCCTCTAATAAGTGCAGTTCTGATATCAACTAGTGATCTATTATGTCCCACCTAATACTTCATGAACCATGTTACAGCTCTGTCTCTAAATGTGTTAACTAACTGAGCTTGTCTTATAGTATCATCTTGCTTAACATTCCAGATGGCTTCACAAAGGAACCAATGTTTCTTTGGGTCTTCTAGACCAGTTCCTTTAAAAATAGCTAGCTTAATATCATCGTCCATGCTTATTCTAGGAAGTGTAGTGTTCTGTGTCGAAGAAGGTATATTACTACTTGGATGATTCTGAGTATTATCTCCCGCGGTGTTACTGTTATTGGTGTTCTGTGAACTAGTAGTATTATTTCCGTCAACTGGAGGTTTCTGCGGAGTGATAGGATGATATGTAGTTGTTCTAGGCTCTGTTTCGCTATCAGACTCAACCGGATATGACTGTCTGTCACTTCTGAACTGAGTTTCTAGGAAAGTGCGAGGTTTGACTTCGCGAGACCTCTTTCTAGTGTTATGCTTATATCTTTTGCCACTTTGCAAAGTATAAGTATTTTCCTCAATGTCACTATTTGTGTTATTGAACATTCCAAACTCAAATCCCTAGGAGTTTTATTGCATTCTCAAGACACCTTTTTCTGCTAACAACATTTTAATGTATAAACTAAGATTTTCCAGGTACTTACCTCTCAATCCTTTGAAGAAATATCCTTCTGCTGCGCTGTACGACTTCAGAGTGTCCACAACAAATTGTGTAACATAGCCTTCTAGTACGCTATCCACCCAAAATTCTATTTCTCTGTAAATTGGGCTATCAACCTCTTTAAGCCTCTGAATCAGCTCTAGAGTCCACTCTGTAGGTTCTCCACCTTGAAAACCATTTTTTCGTTCTGCAAGTCTTGATATCCACTCATTACTGAAAATGCGAAGAATATTTTGTGTATGCCAAAAAATAGGTATTTCTATAACCACTCTTCCGTAGATAAGCACAGATGTTTGTTTTCTTTCTTCACAAACTCCTTTTCTGTCTTAGCCACCTAGTTCTGTATCTCTATTCTCTCGAGATTCCAGTTATCAGAGCACATCACCAGTTCAAGCGTGGTAAAAAACCACTTGTTAGCTATACTTCCTTCTTCACGGTCTCATAACATAACAACATTGCATATCGCCATTCTTTAGCGTAGAAACATAACCATTGTTGGTTCTCAACCCTTCTCACTACTTGACTGGGGTTGACCCGAGTTCTGCGAGGTTCTTCTATCTTTAGTCTAACAAAATCCCCTTCACTGGCCCTTTCGGCATCAACCTGTGAGTAGGCTATAGTCTCACCCGAAGCAAAGATGGGTGATTACAGAATCAGGTTTCTGTAACCTGGTGACACGTGGTTATGTTATGCGAGGTGAAGATGCCCAGCTCACTTAGCGTCTACTTTGCAGATCACTCCTTAATGTGTATCTGTGCACTTGCGTTTCTCAACAACCTATAGGCTCTTCTGATTTGTTGTTACTGTGCATTTACATATGACTGCATTTACGATAATATAACAACGCATTTATGTGACTGTGCACTCCGCAGTTCTAACAATCCAGACTTTGTTGACTTACTATTATTCCTTAACTATTTTAACTAGGAAACTACGCGTTCATCACATTCATCGCAATTCCACAAATTTTATGCATGCATGCCCCTATACTTAACATATCATTTCCATCCTCATTCATGAATGCTTAGTATATTATTCTCATCAACATACACTTGGAAATACATATAAAACCATAAAATTCATAAACATGAAATAACTCATAAACACAATCACACAACACAGGTATTTGTGTGGTTCAACCCCCCAGGTGGGAGCTACATCCATAAGAATTGTTGTTTATTTCTTGGAAGGGTTAACAGTTCCAGTCTGCACACTCCGCTGCAGACTCTTCTCTACAATAGATATCTGCACACACAACTGCATAGTCTTTTTCCTCCCAAAGATCTCTTAGCACAGATCTTACAATCAATTCTTCAATATCTATTCTCACCTACCAAGATATAACCCTTCCTTATGCAAAATCGCCCCTTTTATAGATTGTGCCTGAAGGTCACATCTTTACAATAACTATGGGATGAAACCCCATAGTACCCTTGAATCCAAAATGACACAGTTCTCCTATTGACCATCATTTGCCTTTACTTCGATGGAGCTCTATTGTCCTTTGCGCCACTTCTTTAGGCTCTGACGCTTCTCTGACAATCGCAGTCTGATTGCGCGGTTCTGACGCTACAGTGGCGCGTCCTTTGCACCGCTCTACATCTTTACTTTTGCTCATGTAGCTTGACAGTCCGCCGGTTCAGTCTTAATTGCTCCAACTACTTTGATGATTCTTAGTACTTCACATTTACTAAGGGGATAGATCCCTATCTGCCGCTTCGCCGCGCTCCACACCCTGCTCCTAGGAATTGCGGAGTTTTTTCCCCCAAAACTGGTTGATGTTAGGCCTCGCCTAACTTGTACTTTTGCCATCAAACTGTCCTTTCGCTTGGACTGCGCCATCAAAACTGTCCCTCTTGGGATGCGGCCAACAGTTATCCACCTAATTAACTGGGAATAGCCTCCCCATCCCATAAAACTCTCAATATTTTTTTTCCCCCTATGCCAAAAACTCCAAGAACAAAGTGCACATGCTCCTCCAGGTCCAAAACCATTCCAAAACCACCAATTCGAGTTATTTTTTTCAAAGTCCCTTTTCTCCTCTCCTCCCTTCCCCACATCTCCTCCATTGATATAAATCCCCAACTTGTATTTATCTTCTTTTCTTTTACTTCACCACCTTTTTCCCTTGGGGGAGGAGTGCTTCCCTCCTTTTTAGAAGGATAACAATAAGTTAAAATAATATCAAACCTTATCTAAACATGAATTAGTGACATGAGAAAGGGTCATAATAAGTTAAACTAATATAAAATATTATCTAAAATTTAATTACCGACATATACTTTACAGGTAAGTCAATAAAAATATTTTCATTAAAATAAAAAAAATATTGACAAGTTTTCAAATATCATATTTCTATTAATAAATGTAATAAATAAATATAACATGTTAGCAAAATAAATATATAATATAACATTAATATGTAATTCATATTGACAAAAATAAACATAACATATTGTTTAAAAATAAAGGTTTAATCATATTAATTAATATAATCTCATCATTAATATATAATTTACAATCCATTTAAACAATTTAAAATGTATAATCAATTAATAAATATACTAATGCAATACATGCGAGGTGTGGATATGCAACTAACATATACATACCATATCTCATATGTATGCTAATAATCATAATTCTGCAATATACCTAATTCCTTCAATCTTAGTTTCACATCAATATCAATATTCATATGCCTGTGATAATAAAACCAAAACAAGACATCACAGTCTCACCTATTCGCAAGAAAATTTTCAAAACAAAATCCAATACCACTATTATGCAATCTTTTACAATCATAATGAAATCGACGTCTTTTTCTATGTGCGTTTTGTGCTTGCTTCAACTTTTATAAAGCCTATTTATTTTACACTCACATATGGTGCAATCACCTAAGTTGTGCTCGCTTGTTTTACAATCTCCTATATCACGCTTGTGGACATTATATCACGTTCTTCATAGTATCATGTAATATACAGTCATCCCCACAATGATTGTGAATTGTCTTTTTTTTTTAAATGATGATTACCATCATTTTCCAAGAGATCATTGAGATTCTCAATGATGTTATGATATCACCATGTTAGATTGTTCATATATTAAGAAATATATATATATATTTGAAGAAAAGCTTGCATCTCAAGGGATTTGATCCTCTCATCGTTTGGTAGATCTAGAGCTAGGATGGATCTATACTAGTTTAATATGTTAAACTCTTGTATGTGATAAAATCCCTCGTATGTAAATCCTGGTTTAATGATGTCTCAATTCCTAGATTGCATAACAAGAAGTATCCCAGTTTCATTATTTTTTTTAGTTTTAATTAATTTGAATTTATATTTTTTTAGTTTTGAACTTTAGGTTAGGGTCGACATTGTAAAATTTATTTTCTTAATATTTAATTATTTCATTAACGTGCCACTAATGAGCTCCCTCATATAAGTTTTGAACATTAAGTTAGGACCCACATTGTAAATTTGTATCTAATATTTTATTATTTTATTAAAGTGCCATGTGTCAGTTAAGTACAAAATTACACTTCGTCATATTGCACTGTAATCTCTTAATACAAAAAAATAAAACTAGTAAATAAGTATTCTATTAACATTATTCTTAGAAAACCAATTGTTAATCAAAACTTATAATATGAGTGGAATAAATATCACCAATATAAAAAATAATAATTTTAAAATGATATATGGATTAAAAGGTATATATCAAAAATAATAATTTTAATATAATGTATTCATTAAAGTGGTATGTTGTTACGTCTTTGCCACGGATAATTTTAAGGACTTATACTTATTTAAAAGTGTATAAATCTTGGAGAATCTTACCAATTCTTAAAATGTCAACTATATAATATTTGATGATATTTTTCTAAAATTATTTCAATTTCTAAGGATTTTATATAGTTTATATAATAATTTGGCGATTTTTAGAGTGAAAAAAGTTTACCCCATCAAAATTGGGCGAAATTGGGCTTCAAAAAATGCAAATTGACAAATCTTTTTTCGGGAAAAAACATGGAAAAATAGTCCATGAGCTAAATTTCGCTCCTAAAATTATCCTTAGTCTTTGCTAGATAAATTTTAAATCACTAATATTATTTCTTAGCTTATTAAAATTTCTAAAAAGTTTATGCAAGATTATGACTAAATTCTTAATACTATATGCTTATCCATTACATAGTACGTTTCATTCTTCTACATGAGAATTGGGATTAAAATCCACCTTTACAGTAGTGTATCTTCATCATTAGAAAAACAAGATAGTGGGATTGTTGACTTGTAATTTTAATGGATACATATTTTTTAATTAATTTTACAAATATTATATAATAAGAAAGAATATAAATCCTTTAGGCCTTTTTAAGTTGATCACTCTTTATGGTTTCCACCGTATTTGTATTAAAGAATAACAATAATCAAATAACACTCAACCTAGCCAATTTATCTATGACATCTAAACCAACATAAAATGACATCTAAACCAACATAAAATGACATCTCAACCATTTCCCAATCCATTATGTAGGTGCGTACCAAGGTGCAAGCTATAAAATGGCATCTCGTCCTATGGTTGTACGTATCCAACACACTAGTACTTTAAACAATCTCATGACATCATACTGATAGGAAATATTATTCCCTAAAGGGTCTGTGTGACCAAAGTATGCCAACATTCATGATTGATTGAACATAATGTCTCACAATCAACACTCCACTACCCATGGTGGGATTTTGATTGCTTGAACAAATCAATAGTCTCTAGAAATCAACACTCAAACCACCTAGAGAAATATGCCATTTGCCCCCGTCCAGTACTAACGCTTTTACAATCTATAAAATGCCACCTCATCATATCCCTATCCATCCTCTTACTATATGTACATCCCTAGATGATATTCCCTCTATACTTTCAACAATCTTATGATTTATTGAACGTAGTCCTAGACAATCCACACTCCAACGATAGAACTTAGTATTGATTAAACATAGTTCCTAATAGTCAACTCTCCAACAATAGTTCAACAATGTAAATGTCGGTTTTTTTTGGTAATATTTTGTGATTTTTCAAAAGGAAAACCTAATAAAAAAAATATTACTGTTAATATACGGATATCACATAAATCACCACTCCACAAAGCATCACATCAAAATCATCATAAGGAAAAAAACTATGAAGATTCCAGATGAGTCGACAAAGGATGTGGAAACTATTGGCTATCTACTATTTTATTTACTCGTTTTCTTAAAACGTGTGGGGCCCTAACTTTACACCATCCTTGTACTTTTTGCACTTCACGGGTATAATTCTAATGATGTTCCTATTCGTGATTTCAAACCTTAGAGCACCAAGCTGGACTAAACGTTTCAAGGTTAGATTCGAGTAAGTTAATATATATATATATATATATATATATATATATATATATATATATTTGTTTTTATGAGCTTTTACTTATTCTGAGAAGATTTCTCTTATTAAAATTTTGAATATATATAATAGGACTAAACGTTTCAAGGTTCGATTCGAGTAAGTTTATATATATATATATGTTTTTATGAGCTTTTATTTATTCTAAGAAGATTTCTCTTATTAAAATTTTGAATATATATAATAAAAAATAAATTTGTTTTATTGAAAAAAAATTAAGTCTCTATTTATTAGGAGAGGGACACTAGTGGTGGTGCGCCCTCATTTGTACCACCAAATTGTCCACGTGGATCCACCCACACATATGATAACATCTACGTCAGTTGAGAGTTTCTTATGGTGGTTGTAAAATTGAAAGTTATTGACATTGATTTGCATGGTTGATTCCTCCAGTTCTCAATGCTTCTCTCCCTCTTGTTCATTTGTGATCGGGCTTAATAGGTGTGCATTCTCTCCACATTGAGAGACACCTTACTAATTTTCTTACCACTCACATTTTGGTTCCTCATTCAGCTTGGTTTTGTTAGTCGTGCTGGTTGTTTATGCTCACAATGAAGATACCATACATGTTTCTATTGTTGGTTTCTGGTGAAGAGACCACAATGTTTGGTGAATCAATAGTATTATGTCCCCATGTTCTCCTTTGTTAGGTGGCTACATACTTGTTCTTTCTTGCAATTTGCTTCATCGCACTGCAAAAGGATTTTTTGGATGGTACAATAATTTCGAGCTAAGGGTGGGGGCAGTTTGCCTTATTGTTA
The DNA here is from genome assembly GCA_027924585.1 of Larix kaempferi. Lineage (NCBI taxonomy): Eukaryota > Viridiplantae > Streptophyta > Pinopsida > Pinales > Pinaceae > Larix > Larix kaempferi. Next base: position 17,608,191 of record BSBM01000931.1, on the reverse strand, counting down.
TTATTATTATTATCTATGGATTTTGGCATTTTGTGACTCAAGCTATGTAATTAGTAATGGCCATTCCCCGTTCATTGTATTATACCCTTTTAATGGACATTTTAACTGGCAGATTTCTTATGTCGTTGTTATGGTACAAAATTGATGGATGATTTTGGTCATGGAGCTATGAAGAGAGTTGATTTTGAGGAGAGAGAATCATTTTGTAATGTACCTTAATAGAAAAACTATGAATTCAAAGCAAAAATAACATAATAAAACAAGATTTCAAAAAGAAAATAAATAATTACCACATCAATAAACAATTGTGGATAGCAAAATATCATAATAGTTATACCTTTATTGATGAAATAAATGTTCACTTGCCTCTTTAAGGGGGAAATCTCCAAATGAATCCAAGCTCCAATTACAAAATACTTCACAAGGCATTTTGTTACATTGCTTCTACTCCTATATATAGATTCTAGTGAAAGATATTTCTAGTAGACGAACCTTCTAGTAAGCCTTTTATGTTAAGGAAAATTGTAGTATGTGGAACCTTCTAGTAAGTCTTCTTACAAATATTTCTTTCACTATTTCTATTTTATTGTCCTTATTTAATATAGATGATCTCAACATGCAACAACCTATATGTTTAAGTGGTTAGGGTAGAACCCTAAGATGCCCTACACCTTAAAAAACAAGTAATAACATTGTCCTCAAAGCTAGAGATGTGGAAACTATTGAAGTATATGTGTTGGTTCCCATTTAGCATCCTCGGGATGGGTATGTTTCTAGCGGATTAAAATCTCTTGAATGGTATGATGGAAGAGATGACGTTCCCTTTTGTCGAGGATGTCCTCGGGATACAACCAAATGGAACCTTCGCCATCCTCTTCTAGAAGGCTAGTCTGAATACGGCGATGAGGACGGACCACTTTATTTAAGAAGGAGACATGAAAAACATGATTAATTTTGGAGTGTCTAGTTAGCTCCAATTTGTAATCCATGGGGCCCACGGGGTTAAGGATCTTATAGGGCCCATAAAACTTGGGGGAAATCTTATAGTAGTGGGTGGCCTTAAGGGAGGTTTTCTTATAGGGTTGTAGGAAAATAAATACATTATCCCTTTTGCAAAATGGTGTTCTACACAACATTGATCAATATGTTGCTTCATCCTCTTTTGAGGCATGACTAGGTTATCTTTGAGAGTGAAAAGAATGTTGTCTTGAGCTGTGAGTGTTTTTTCAACCTTCTATACCTTACAGATGTCTAGTAAGTAGGATAGTATCGATGGGGGCTTATAACCATATACAACTTCAAAAGGATTCATTCGAGTGGAAGTATGATAAGTTGTATTATACCATTGATGATGATGGTGATGGTTAACTTCCATTGAGAGCAACTTTGTTTTATTGAACCCTACTAAGGAATTATTTGGTTTGCTTTAAAATTATATTCCTATGCTTAGAAAGCTTAAAGAGAAGCATTCCTAACTCACTATTCTGCTAAAGGTAACCACTAAATCCATTGGGATTTCCACTCTGAAGTAAAGCACCACAAATATGCTTCCAAACAATTATTGACATCTTTAGTTTGACCTTCAATTTAGGGATGATAGGCGATACTAAGATTCAATTGTGTTCCTTGGATCCAAAATAATTCTTGCCAAATATGGCTAATGACGGTGGGGTCATGGTCTATGAAAATTGTCTACAAAATACCATGGAGTTTGTATAAATTATCCATTGAGACTTGAGATACCATAGAGGCCTTGAAGGGTGCTGTAGGGCACAAGAATGAGCATATTTGAAAATATGATCAATCACAACCATGATTACAGACTTATTTCCATATTTTGGTAACCCCACAATGAAATCCATAGATATGTTAGTCCATACTATAGTTGGAATTAAAAGTGGTTGGATTTCACTTGGAGGTTTCACCGTCTCTCCTTTATGTCTTTGGAAAGTGTCACATTCGACTACAAATGCATGGATGCCCTTCTTCATTCCCTCCAGAAAAAAGAAAAAAAAAAAAAAAAAAAAAAAAAAAAAAAAAAAAAAAAGCTTAGAATAAATAAATGAAATCCTAAATGGTCGACTATGGGGAATGAATAAAGCTTAGATAACACATGTGATTTCAATGATGAATTTTTGTGAAAATATTAACATCCTTTATAAGCTCATCATTGTGACAGGTGTAGCTACATATTCACAGGGTTCCTGTTGAATTTGTTGGATCACGTTAGAAAGTTTGGGACCTATCAATCATTCATTACAGATGTTATTCAACCAATCTATGAGGATGAAGGAGGGGAAACAAATGGATAATTTTTATTCAAATTGTCAAGAGGCATCATCAACTATCACATTATCCTTTCCCTTCTCGGTAATTATCTCATAGTCATATTCCAACATATTGGTGACCCCTTTTGTATAATATAATCAAATTCAAATTTAATTTTGTTAATATTACTATTTAATAAATTATTAATTTTACTTTCATCACTAAAATTAAGAGTAAAAATTTAGATATTAATACTGGTCACTATTTAGTAAATTACTAATTTTACTTTTATGACTAAGATTAAGAGTAAAAAATTAGATATGTTTTTTTCGTTCTCCATCTTAGTACTATTTCACGAAGAAATTACTAAGTTTACTTTTATGACTAAAATTAAAATAAAAAAAATTTAGAATGTTTTTTTTTCTCTTACTTTTATCAAAATATCTTTTTAAAAGGTATATAAAGTAAAGATGGGTTTTTTTCCACTCCCTTCTGCTTGTTTTGAAGAAATTTATTTATTTTTTATCAAATTTTGAGTTAAGTAAGTCATGAATGAAGGAACTTGCATTCTCATATGTTATCATTTAATTTTCAATGGTTTATGTCTTGCATGGGTTGAACTAAGATAATTAGCATAAGGATGCCTTGTATCAACCACCAAACCATATCCTAACAAACCAAATAGTATGATTGGACCTTTCTTGGTAGCCCATAAATGGTCCATGGAACTTACATTAACATAATAAAGATTCCCTAGCTACATGGTGACTTCTTTCTCACATGTGAGCCCTACTTCAAGAGGCATTATGTTCTTGTTAGGAGGAACTAGAGATATTGCATATGAGGTTGATGACCCCACCTTGAGGAGTGAAAATAAAAATAAAAAACCATTGTGGACTAACATTAATGATTGGAGGGCACTTTCTTTGACTAAGACCCTAATTGGAGCAGTATTTCATGGATTCACACTGATTTTTCATGAATTTTTTATTGCACCCTTCTAGAGGAATACCTTACTTATTGTAGGCACACTTTTGGACATCTTTTGGCAACATGACTGGAATGAATTTTAAAGAGCACTAAAAAATAATAATATAAATGACAACATTATCATGTCAGCCTCCTTTTAACAATAGAATTGAAAACCAACATATCATGACACTGCTTTGATTAAAAAATGTTTCTTTCACATTTTTTTAAAGGTGTGTTGTTTGTGAATATTTATTTAATTAGAAAGATAGATAAGCTATATACATCACATCATCCTTCACATGAAATATTTGAATGTTTTCCCTCGATGGGCCATATGAATTTAGAATTTTTAAAATTTTGGCTAGGTCATGTTCAAAATCAAAAGGCTAAGAGGACTTATTTGGTTCTTTCTTTTAAGGCTCTACTCTTTTATGTTTGGAAATATCAATCTTCTTTTGGGAATGATGAGGTTTAAACTTGATTCTTGGGGAGGATGTGATATCATCTTTCTTTTGGGAAGCAAGAGGTGTAAACTTGACTCCTAAGGAAGGTGAAGCATTAGATTTATTTTGGTTAGCAGAAGGATTTCCAAGTGGGATTGAATTATCATTATCTTTGATTGTATTAGGTTCTTTCAACATTTTCTTCAGAGCGAGATTTTGAAGTTGATTTCCAAAATAATTCCTACGCCTTAGGAAGTACATTTTCTGTGTTTCGGGCTCAGTTTGGTATACATCTTCATGTAGAGATCTCTCATACTCCTCTTGAGTCATGTGTATCATGTCATTTTCATCATGCATCAAAAGGATTTATTTTGGAGTTTCTTTGTATTCTTCACCTAGAGGCATATCTACCACATGGTCTGCATCATTCATTCTCACTGGAGGTTGTATAGGGGGGATCTTCATTTCTCCTATATATATTTAGGATTTGGGTATTAAATGGTCTTCTATACTGATTTGGATTCCTCTGTCCCATACCTTGAGGATTTATGTTGTGATTATTTCCTTCTACCCAAGTCTAGTGAGTTTATTTGATAATCCTCTTAATATCTTTGACATTTCCTCAATTTTTTCATCCTGATTTTCCCTATTTTTATTTTAGGTTCCATCCGCATCTTTAGCCTTCTTTTTATCAATATCTTATTTGCATTTCAACTTTCCCGATGATGTCATGTTTCCTTCCAGATCAAGAGTATCATCTTGCATATTCAGAAGAGTAGCAGACCTTCTTTATCTAAGAATCATGGCAAATTCAAACTCATGAGATCTTGCATAAGTAACCTTGGTAGTTGCTTGTGAAGGATTTATATATTGAGGAATTTTATTGTAAATCTTATTGAATCTCTTATTGAACTCACTCATAGTTTCCCCATTCTTCTTTTTTAAGGCTACAAACTCAGTGAGGTAATATAAGTGATCTCTCTTTTCTCCCCATTGTTTCGTGAATACTGGATCCAAAGCAGGCCAAGAATTTAAAGAGTTAGATGGAAGGGCTCTAAACCATTTCCTGACCCGACCTTCTAAGGTTTGGACAAAGAGCCTCATATATACATCATCTTCTTCAATGAGGAGGTTATCTGTAAAGTATTGGAACTTCGCCATATGATCTTCGACTGTGATATCCTTTTCTCCATCAAACTTAGGTAAGATATTTAGGTAACTACCAGGAATATCATGAAGGTTATTTAGCAAATTCGGAGGGCCAAATATGGAAGCTATCCAAGGATTTACAATAGGGGGTGGGCTTCCATGTCCTCTCCCATCCATATTTAAGTGTTGTAGGATTATATTATGGACTTGAGGTGTAAGTGGAGTTCTTTGAGGTTGAACAAAGGATTGATCAAGGCTAGCTGTGCTAGTAGATAGTGATGGAGATGTAAAATAAGGTTCTAAATCCAGGTTTAAAAGAGTTTGAGGAATATTATGGGGAATTTATTGATAATTTAAATCATCAAATCTTTCCTAATTATCTACTACATGAGATATCAAAGGTGAATTAAAAAGAGCAATACCTCTTCCTTGAGATGAACGGATGTTCCTCTAGTGAGCTCAAGAGTTAGGAAGGCTCCATAACTCTTTTGATTGAGTATTTGATCTTGTATGTCTCTTACCAAGATCCATCTTGATTCAATGAAGTCACCAAGTGAAAAATTCAACCAATAATGTATGCTCTGCTTCACCATGCAGAGATCAGATCTTCTTCAATGTTGTATCCGAGGAAGGATTTTGTTTAAATGTGTTCCCCAGTATGGTCTCCATTTTTCATGTTAGTCCAATAAGTAGACTAGGTTGAAAATAAAATACACCCGGGCATGATAGAAGCTCAAATTTTATAGATATTATAGTTATATTTGAGATAAATTGTAATTTGATTTCATTGATGTTCTTACGCTAACAAAAGGATTATGAACAATCTTTGCAAGTGTAAGGATAAATTTGCAGAGGAAATTTATAGAGCATATCAGAGAATATAAGGAAAATGAGAGCATATTTAATAGATGGGGAGCTTAATTAAATTAAAAAAGTTCATGTAGGATGAATTTCTTAAATCAGAGCAAAATATGAACATAATGAGCCTTGAAACAAAGAATTTAGCAGTTCTTTACACAAATGAAAGGTAATACATGAGTATATCAATGAACTTTTTTACAGGAAACAAGATATTCATGGATACAACAAGAGCATAAAACTTTATACACTACTATATCAACATAAAGATCCAAAGACTATGCCAGAGGAAAACATACATTTAAATCTCTATAATAAAATTCAACATTTAACCACAACACAACATCACCGATACTAAATTGAGATCAAATTTTTTGCAACAACTTTATTTATCATCTCATGAAATTTCTCTTACATACATAGATGGTATAATGATAGTGTTTGAATAGGGGAAAAATTATCTGCGATACTTTGTGTCTTTAATCTCTAACAAAAAACAGTACCAGGCAAAAATGACTCATTGACTCTACAAAAATAGACAGAGTATCTCTACATCTAAAATTGCTAGCCTCTATTTCATGGCTCGAATTAGAATATATAGTCTCCAAAATCTAACTAAATTTGTCTTGTAACCTAAATAGTAACAGTCTTTTGACTTGTTACTTTTTACAAAATCGATTTTTACATTTGAATTTTCATAGACTTAACTTTCATCCTTTCTTTTTACTCACACTTTTCCTCTTGATTTTGTTTGGATACACATGCTCCCTCATGTATATGTGAGTTGGAATAGCTTGTTGGCATGAGGGGGTCATTGTTTGTTGCATTTGTGGTGATACATGTAGATTTGCTTTCCCTACTGGCAATATAGAAGCAAAAAGCATAGGATATCCCATGGATTCTCCTCGAAATGTGGGATATTGCTAACCACTTGAAGTAGTTCCTATTGTGCTGGAAGCTTGCCCTAGGAATTGTTGCTTTAAGGGTGCAGCTGATGGTGCATACTTTGCTATTGTCTACCAATCCTTTACTATTGGCATTCTATGAGCCTTTAAAGCATCCAATGAAAGCTCAAATATGTGTTATTAGAATAAGAAACATAGTCTAGTTCTTTGAATAGCCTCTTTAAGCTCATACATATTTGAAAATGAGGCTTGAGTCTTTCAATTACCCATTCTTAAGTGATGACACCTTCCAACTATTCTAAAGAGGGTGTTTCATTTATTCTATGTGCTAAATTCTTTTGAAATTCATCTTTGGACATCATTTCTCCATTTCCATCCCATGGATGGGGCAATACCAACTTGACCACCTTATCAAACAAGCCTTTAAAATTGTGTATATCAGTATCAAGTATTTGCATGCTGATTTCTAATATCTTCGTAAGGGTTTGCTTGAATACCATATGCTTTGCCACTTTTATGATTGCAGTCCTGCTTGATATCTACAATTGTTCCAATTGACTCTTACTCCTGCTATTTAAGTAATCTATTATTTTCTCTACCAGTTTTGGCATCTGCCCCAACTCTTTTTTTCACCCTTTTTGTTTCCTCTTTGATGGATTTATATGTTCTAAGATATTCTTGGATAACTTCAAATCTATCCCACTCATTTGTCATTAGTTGAGCTACCCTGTCCCACTGAGTTTTGTTTTTTCTTATGATCAAAGATTATGCCTCTATGTCAAGCTCCAAGTTGGCCACTTGACTCTTGATATCATCAATTTCATTCTTCAGGTCATGGACTTAATTCTCCTTTTTTGATATTTCTCCCTCCATATCAACTATCTTTTCATCCTTTTGGGCTAGTTGGGCCTCCAACTATGTGATTTTACCATCTTTATCAGTTTTCTCTTTTGTTGTCTACTGGCTTGGGGAATCTTCATCCATAGTATTAACATATACCATCTCCCTCTATGCCTCTTGATTTCCAGGCTCTACTACTTTAGCTAGTTGTTCTGCTCACTGATTACCAGAGGATGAACCTTGGATGACCTGCTCTGATGTTATGGTGGTATTTTGCATTTTTGGTGAAGCAATTTCGAGTCCAAGATCATTTATTTCATCTCCTCGGTCTACAACCAACTTTTTGAATTGTAGCATGATGGCATAAGTTTTTTCATTCTCTTCCTGTGCTTGTCTCAACTCTAGACTCTGAAATGGCTCTACCATTGGGATATTTATATGCTTCTTTAGGATTTCTATTTAATTATCCTTTTCTTTAAGGATAGCTGTGACATGTGAATTGTCACATGGATTTGCACTTAATGCCATAATTTTATCTTCTAAACTCCGAATAGTTACTTATTTGGCTCTTACTGAAACCTTCTCTGCTTTCCAGAGGTATTCAAACATTTCCAGAGTCTGTCTCAACTTTCTTTCATTTTTTTTTTTCTTTTTTCCGATTTCATTACTTCATGACAAATCATGCCACTTGATTGCTTGTAGAAATCCACTTTATATATCTTCTCAAGCTTGCTAAAGTCAATCTTGTATTCATCTGACATGAAATCACTCAAGTTGGTGGTATTTAGAACCGTAGGTTGTACCAATGACCATCTTAATATTTCATTTTTATTGTCTGCAATTGTAAGTAATATTTTTCTTGAGACTCATATATGTTGTCTATCCTCCTTTTCTAATGTTACATTCATTTCCCTTAAGTTCTCATATTTAGTTTGCAAGTCTGTCTGCACTTGCACTATGCCTACTGATGGAGACTCCGAAGGTGATATTTGTAGAATCCTAGGCTTTGTAAAACTTAAAGAAGGATAATGAGTAAAACTGATTACTAATCCTACTCCTTTGTAAGGGAGAGGTGGTATCATGTCCACTATCTCTTTGGGTAGTTTCACCTCCTGCTCCTCCTCAACTTCTACTTCTTCAATTCTAGCCCTTTTTTATGGGTGATCCTGGTCAGTCTCATCCATGTCCATGACACCATGTTGGAGGAGATCTCTTCAACTCCTTTCTTTTGACCAGACTACTGATCCTTTGCTCCTTCCTGTTTCAAGCATTTATGCACTTCTTTTCCTAGTTCTTCCCCACTTCCCAAATTTGCGATATTTTACCAATCTAGCCTTGGAACTGTCATAGATTAAGATCTAGCTAAACTAGCTTACCTATCTAAGCAACAATAACATACCAACATGGAAATAGAGAGATCAAGAAAAAGAGAACACTAGATATACATGGTTCACCTAATTGGGCTACGTCCACGGGAAGGGTTGCATCTTCCATTAATGAAAAATATCTCAAAGATTACATGGCATCCTCACATATGCATCACATCAAGATCCATCATACAATGTGTGTACAAATGACATACACAACATGTGATGTGTGATGAATTACAATAAACACATATACAAAAGGGTCTCCTTCACCTCTCTTATATACCAAGAGTTTTGGATTACAATACATCCCATAATACATGTGGGATAAATGAATTTCCTCCTCTTTATATAGAGAATGGTTACAAAGGATATAATTACAATGATGCATGTGGGATAACTCTATTTTATAACATTAGATTTATTTTATGCATTTAATTGATATTTTACCAATATATCACATAAGTCATCATTACATGTTCTAACACTCTCCCTTAATGATGTATGGGAGAAAGAATACAAATGGAAGGAAGGTGGAAACACCCCAACATCCCCCATGATGAAAACTTTCAGAATGCTCCATAAGATGCGAATAAAACACACTTTGCCTCATGGATTTGATGAAGACAACATTCGCTTCTCACTGAATCATGAAATTGCACACGAACCAGGTTGTACGATGAAACAAACATGTGACGCAATCCACCAACAAGATGCCCTGATCTAAAGAGAAGCCATCATGGCTACAAGATCCACAAGATTCCTAGATCACCACAAGAATCATCACAACCATAACTGATAGCTAAAGAAATTTGATATAACATCCACACTAGTGTACATAAACCTTCTGACGGCTGATATAGTAGAAGATGGATGTCCATCATACAACATTACTAAAATATGATAGAACATGATAAAATTCAACCTTACATTCCTTCTTAAGAGGAACCAGAGATCCGCAACCACCATATGCTTAAACAAGGAAGGAATAGCAGAAGCAAGCTATCCCACAACATGGATAACGAACGTACACAAAGGAACTTCCAAGAATAAAGCATATAGAAACATGATAAGCCCAAAATACATAAGATATGATAAAATGACATTGCTCAAGAACATATAAAAAAGATACTGCTTTTATGCAAGACCATATAAATTTGAGCAAAAGATTATAAAAAAATGACAGGATAAGTTGTGATAAAAGATAAAGGAGCATAAACATGAGTGAGCATAATAGATACCAAGATAGATAATGAGCCAAGATTTCACTTAAATATATGAAAATTTAGTCATCAAGCAACTAATCTTAAGCATGGGTGCATTTCTTATTAGCATTATGTTAATATGCAAGAGATGAATGCCCTGAAAATGTCAGTGCTTCCAGATAGGAACGTTAGAGACAAGAAACACATGTCAATGCTTCCATATAGGAATGTTAGAGACACGTAGGAACAAGACAACCTCTGCAACCATACGAATAGAAATATCAATGCAACAAGAACAAGGTGCTCATGAAAATTATTTCAAGATTATAAGATTGCTCAAATCCATATAAATATTGAGTAAAATATGATCGAAATAAACATGACATGATATAGATAAATCAAAATGTTTAATATGATCAACATATAACAAATTACGATCATCCGTGAGATGTAGAATAGTTGGTGGAGTGGTATGGTTAAGACACCCCCTATGGGGAAAGGTCGTCGGTTCTAATCCCGCGGATACCAAAAAATCCAACCATGTTAAGGGTTGGTGCGGTCCAAGCCGGTTGCAATCCCTGGGTGATTTTGATGGCTTAGATGCCCCTGTTTCATGGTAACTTAGCCAAAGGCAAACTTGCTAGTCAAGGAGGTTCCACCACTTTGCCAAAAAAAAAAAAACATATAACAAATTATGATCAACTCGTGATATCACTTATAAAAAATTATGAAATGACAAGTCACTAATGGTCTTAATCATGGGTTGATTTCTTGTTAACACGATGTAAATATGCAAGAAATGAAATGCCCTAGCAATGTCAATGCTTCCATATAGGAATGTTAGAGACAAGTAACACATGAACTAGATACAATCTCTGCAATACATGAGAAAGAAACTATATACCAATTAAAGAACTTATGACAAGCCAAAAAATATGATATCACATAGATTCAAGATAATGACTTTACTCAAGAAATTAATTAGAAAGAGCATATAATGATCATAAAGACATTGATTATAAAAAAACACTGAAATTGCTTTTACACAAAGGTCAACAATAACATATAAATAAATCAAATAATGATCACAAGATAGCACAAATAAAAAGCATCATTAACATGATTAGAAGAGTGAGACCAAAATAATATCACTTATATAAATGAAAAAAATATAGCCATTAAACAACTAATTCCTAAGCATAGGTTCATTTATTGATGTCATCATTACCATACTAGAGATCCATGCTCCTGAAAATGTCAAAAAATATTCCACAAAAAGAAGGTTAGACACATAAACACAAATAAGACAACCTCTATAAATCTGATGAATCATAACAAAATCCTAATGCAAAGAGATCAAGAAGATTATGACAGAAATTCCAAGATAAGAGATGAAACTTTTCGAAAACAGAAAACATAAACTTTACCTACAACCCTGAGAAAAGGTGCCAAATAAGGTCACTCGTGGGTTTTCCAAAGTAAACTCGCGTGTACTTGTGGGTTATGCACAAAGAATTCGCGAGTTTGCGGGTTTGTAAAGGAGAAGGACGTGGTTCTGATCGAAAATTCGAAGGACGTGGTTCTGATCGAAAATTCACGGGTATCTATACAGTAAGGTCGCGATTATTCCAAAGCACTCATGGGTCCCAGTATAGTGAAGTCGCGGTTATACTGAAGTAAACACGAGTTCGCAGTAAAACAATCGTGAGTATGCCGTGGCACACACAGGTGTGTACAATGAAAGTCGCGGGTCTGTAGTCAGCTCGTGAGTTCGCAGTAGGGAAATTCGCGGTTACCCACGCTGTCTGTGAAGAAAAAGATGCGAACGTCAAGTTTTAGGCCGAAAATGGTGCCGAATCTGCTGAACACGGAAACCTGCACAAAGTCTACCAAACTTGGACAAAAACTGCCGATATGACTATGCCTGCTGATGGAGACTCCGAAGGTGATATTTGTAGAATCCTAGGCTTTGTAAAACTTAGAGAAGGATAATGAGTAAAACTGATTACTAATCCTGCTCCTTTGTAAGGGAAAGGTGGTATCATGTCCACTACCTCTTTGGGTAGTTTCACCTCCTGCTCCTCCTCAACTTCTACTTCTTTAATTCTAGTCCTTTTTTATGGGTGATCCTGGTCAGTCTCATCCATATCCATGTTGGAGGAGATTTATTCATCTCCTTTCTTTTGACCAGACTACTTCTCCTTTGCTCCTTCCCGTTGCAAGAATTTATGCACTTCTTTGACTAGTTCTTCCCCACTTCCCAAATTTGCGATATTTGACCAATCTAGCCTTGGAACTACCTCGGAAGCAGAATTCTTGTTTTCTACTCTCTACTTAGAAATAATCCCATGGGGATCATAGGAAAAATATTTTGTTCTTTTCAAATTTAATTGCATTAAGAAGTCCTCTAAATAATACACTACTTTTAGTTCTTTTAGCTGAAAATGACCTATCTCCTGAGGTACATTGAAAGTCCTATGATGCCTGTAATGTATGAAGTGTATTTCATCAACTTTGAAACTCTATCTAGCATACTCCATGGAAAATATATCGGGAGTAGGGAAAGCAAGCAATTGATATGGTTCTTCCTCAAAGCCATAAACCCTAATCATTGTATACTCTTCAAAGAGAAACCAATCTCATATTGTTCTGGTTTCAATTGTAAATTAGAGCCACTTCTGATTTTTTGGAAATATTCTTGGAGGGGAAGAACCATTGAGGATGGTGTATGATATATTCATGAATTTATTTGTGAATTTTGAATAATTGGCATTATCAACCCTTCTCTGGAACAATTCGCTCCATTTGAAAATTGGGAGGGGGATTCCACTTTCATCAACCATTTTCAAATCTAGGCATTTGAAATGTTCAAAATTTTGGTATACAAATAGGTAGACCATGTAAGAAGGTGTTGTTGCTGCAACCTGATCCCCATAATTTTTTGAAAATTATAGGGCCCCTCCTTTCATTTTTAGAGATTTTTGTGATCCCTTGAAAGCTTGTTTTTTGACCCTTTAAGTTGTTCCCTTTATTCAAGAAAAGTTGTTTTTGGCTAAGGCAAACTGCACTTTTTTTTCGCCAAATTGGTCGCGGCTTTTTAGTCTATTTTTTGTGACCAATTGTTTTTATTTTTAAGGTGGTCGTAGTCTTTAAGGTTAACCTCGCCGACCGGTCACAACCTTCTGGCTTGTCTTTCACCGACCATTGCGCACCGTTTTGTCTTATCGCTTGCCGATCGGTCGCAGTATTTAGCGCTAATTTCATCGACCGTTGCATGGTCCTTTAAGTTGTTTTTCACCGATCGGCCGCATTCTTTTAACCTACTCTCCACCGACCGTTGCACTAATCCTGATCTTAACTTTGCTGACCGTTGTGCAAAATTTCGCTTTAGAAGCTCCGCCGATCATTGCACCGTCCTGTTTTACTCCTCGCCGATCCTCGTCGCAGTGCCCCGGTCACCTGGTTTAACGATAACTCGGTTGATTGTTGCACAAGATTCAAGCATAAACTCGTCGACCGCCCCTGATCTGTGCAATTCGTCGTCCCCAAAAAATGTAAAAGTGAGTGGGTGGAGACTTTAATCAACTCCATACAAATTTATTGGTTGATCCATCGAGCCCTGTGCACCATTAGTGTGCCCAACTGCCAACCCACAGGTCTTAATTTCTCAACTATGCATATATATGCAACGGGGTTTTGGGTTTTACCTCCCACCTTTTGCAAAACTGAGCAGTATCATTGAGCACCATTGGAAGCATCAGGCTGTCACCAGGCAGAGCACACATATTGGTTCCAGTAACCCCCTCCAGTGTCGACAGGTAGGCCCTTTCGTACCCTTTTCCATTTGTTTTATTTGCCTGGGACCTCGGTTTAGCGTTTCTTTTTGTTTTAAAGTTGTTTGTGGTTGTTTTTAGAGCCCAAGTTCTTTGAAAACCAGACCCTCCTTGTACTTCATAGCACCGAAAAAGCACTTACGCCTCGACTATTTTTACCCGTGCCCGGTATCCCTTTCAGCATGAGTTTCATGGCCACGTCTAGTCCATCGCAACCTTCACTTCAGGATTGGTCAAGTTTTGAACCTGGTACCCACTAGGAAACTTCTTGTCCTAAGTTCGGTAGGCTCGCTGTCAATGAACTTCGCCCCCCGACGACCACTTTGTTTTCCATCCTGGTCAAGCGGTTGTGGACCGAGAAGAAGTTGTGTCATGGCCACTATGCTCTGTTTCTTCACACAAACACACCCTTACTGTTATCAGTTGCTCGCAAGTGTAAATTTTGGTCAATCCAGAGTCACCTGCATAGTCATTTCGTTGTCGATAACTGTCCATCCTAAGGCTTCATCCATCACCTCTTAAGATAGTTTTGCATAAACATTTAATGCGTTGGCTTGCTTGAAGGCTTGTTTTCTTCCATTGGCATAGGCACTTCGCATTTTGAAATTCTAAAATAATGTTGATAGTACTGGCTTGTTCACTAATTATGATGATTAAATAATCGCCAGCAACGCTCATTTTTTTGTTTAAATTGTACTCATTGAATTGCCATGGATGATTTTTGTGTAAATGTTGGTCTTCGTTGTTTTCAGCCTTAATGGGAAAGTTTAAATGGAAGCTAACATTCATGCTAATTCAAGTTCTATTTTAAATACCATGAATATGAACAATGTATTGCTCATAAACAATTGGCATCCCTCATTTGTCCCCTCATTCTCATCACAGGTATGATATGCATAGGCGATCCGCTAGAAAGAAAGTCAAGTTAGCCGATCCAGACTTAGACATAGAGATCCTTTTGGACACCTCCCAAGTAATTGGTATCTGTACTCCATGGAAATTTGTATTGATCGAACTAAGTTCCCCATATTCATTTCTATTTTTCAATTACCAATGGCTGCCTCCACCTCCAGCTCGAAAGCTGTTGATCCCAATAGCTGCAATTCCTATCCCCACGATGTATTTATTAATCATCGTGGCCCGGATACAAAGAATACCTTCGCTAGCCATTTATACAGTTGTCTTATTTCACATGGAATCACGACATTTCTAGACTAGGACGAATTGAAAGTTGGAAGCGACTTCGATTCTCAAATAAAAGAGGCTAGCAGAACAACGTCCGTTCACATAGCTATATTATCTCCACGATATGCCGAATCAGAATGGTGTCTAAACGAGTTGGTGCTCATGTTGAAGACCAGGGCTCCTATTATTCCGGTGTTTCACCATGTCGAGCCTGATGATATCCAGCGGACACACGACAATGGAGTATATGCTTGAGCCTTACAAAACCTCAGAACGAAGAGACCGCATGAGTCTCAACCGCTTCACAACTCCACCGAGATCGAAGAGTGGAGAAATGCTCTTTCCTCTGTTGCAGGAATAAGTGGGTTAGATCTGAAGATGTTTAAGTGAGAGATCCAACTTCCCTCTATCTGATAGAATATGTAATATGTAAATGAAGCTTTACCTATAGTTTGATTTATTTTATAACTAGGAATTTTATTTATCTTCTTGTGAATAACTAGGGACAAGGGGAAGCTGGTAGATGAGGTCATTGAACTTGTGTTGAGAGAGGTGGAGAAAAAACATTTGAAGGTAGTTGCCAAATTATATATGACTGGACTGGATGAGAAAGTAACAGATTTCAAAAGGAGCGTTTATCCCAGAAGCACAATGGAAGAGTCGGCATCACCAGCTTGGGTGGAATGGGGAAGACAACATTGGATTTAGATTTTTTCAATAGGGAGTGTTCACATTACAGTGAGTCCCACTTTCTATTCGATGTAAGAGAAAAAGCTAAAATCAAATTGCATTCCTTGCAGAAAGATCTTCTTAAGGGTTTTTTGATCTCAATAATCTGCATATAAAGGATAGTCATAAAGGTACAGAGCTTCTCAGTAAGCATCTGTCATCTTGTGATGCAGATGTATTTATAGTTTTAGATGATGTAGATGATGTAGATCAGGTGGATGCACTTTTACCTATGGATGTCCTACACTCTAGAGATCTACCACTCCCTTTTTTATTAGCTCGTGCCCTACCATTATCACTTGTGTAGTTTTATGGAGTGCTATCATTTGTGATCGTCGATCTTATCAAAGATCAACGGTGTTCCATTGTATCCCATTTAGCATCCATGTTCCAGCTTCTCGTCCTTTTCCATGCCAAGGTGGCTAGTATGATTTCTCCTGTGTCTTAAGGATTGAGCCCCTATTCAGGACATTTTCAACTCCCTGAGACGTTAAAAACTCTGTACTAACATTTCCTTCAATGTCTCAGTCCGCAGTCCATTTATATCCATTCTTTTGTCATATCCCTCATCCTTAATTCAAGGAAATATTATTTCCTTGTTGGTAGTGGGTCTCCCTTCGTCAACTCAACACATCCATTATTACAGAGGATAGACCTAGATTTACCCTGTACCTTGGTCCCATAACCATTGGGTTCCCTTTGAATGACTGAGGGGAGACCTTAGCGATCCTTATCTTGGTTGTTTCTCATGTGCTCGAATTCATCTCCTCATTACGCTTTTGAGATTTGTATAGATTGATGGTTCTCTTATCTAGTTTTTTGAATACCCTAGATATCCTTGAATCTAGTCATTTGTTAAGTCTCTTTGGAATCCCTTAAGTCATATTCTTCCTATGGTATTTGGGATGCGTTGGCGACAATGTTTGGAAGTGCTCTAGTTACATGATTCCTCTGATTTCTAGTTCTAGATGAAATTATCTAGACTTGTTTGATACATAGATTCATTTGTTTGAGTCACTTGTGAGAAGTAAATTTCCTATATCCTCCTTCCAAATGTCAGGCTCCTTCAATTTTGGTAGGGCATTAGTTATTGTGATTCAACATTCCATTGGGATGACATTATTCTGACATGTGTTCTTCAAATCAGCCATGGCTAGACCATGATTATGTATCCATTGTATCTTCAGCATGGGCCCCTCTTTCACCCTCATGATGTATTGTATATAGAATTTATTCATGTATTGATCATAACCCTTTTGGTCTAGATCCCACTTTCCATTGAGGCATTGATACAAGCATGGGGATGTTCACCTTATCCATATAGTTGAGATTATATGCAACTCATCTATTTTGAGTATTGTTTCTGTAGGTATGGGCCTTTGTAGTCCCTCAAGAGGGAAAGTCCCACCTAATATGGTCTCTATATTCTAGGTCATTATCACCCCCTATCTCCTAGAAGTATGAAATTCCTGTGATGTATGTCATCCATACGATGAGCTGATGACCTCACACATAAGGAAGAATTTGCTAATAACCAATTTTTCTCACCTTCCATGTCATTAGATTGATCATCCATATACATCATCATTTCACATCATTGACACAATTTGTTTACCTCATTCCTTTCATATGACCTTAGGGAAGTGATAAACAATGAAAGCATAAAAGTCAAAGCCTAAATTGACCACCCTAGAAGAAGGTCATAGGTTTTCCCTCAAAATTAGTGACCCGAGTCACAACGTTTCCCCCAATTAGAGTGACCAAGTCTGAAAACATTATTTTCATCAAAACATTGTCATTTCTGACCTTGCTCATAAAGAAAGGGCCAAAAGTGGACACAAACCTTGACATGGTTCAAGTTGGTTAACGGATCTATGGCTCAAAACCTAATTTCTCCACTAAGAAATGAACGAAATGGATAATGTTCACATTGCTTCTAGATCTATATCTTGTCCATTCTTGTGCCTATAAAAAATCCCTCAAGGTCCCCCATCCCATATACACAATTTACATCTCTCACTGATGTCATTATGCTGCCAAAATTATCTGGGAACTAGGAGCAAGCCACTTCTTACGTTCTACTTCACCTAAAGGAAATTACCACTGTGACTGTTGGTTGGAAGTTGCGAGATCACGAAGGAGACAAAAAGACCTTTCCTTGGAGAACTACATGGTCCTCTCTTCCTCTTCACTGTACCAAGGTGCACATCTATATTGTAATACTTCTTTGTGAAAATACAAAACATTCTTTGATTCTTCATGCATTGTCTTGGCACTTTTTATGTGTGATGGTATTGAAGGATGGCTAGAGCTTGCTAGTTTTGTTTTGTTTTTTTGTTTTATCGCCCCTTTATTTGAATGTATACCAAAGTTACACAACCCTTTGGTATGTTCCCTTTTTCACTTGTGTGTAACCATTTGAACACAAAACTTTGGATCAATTATTTCAATGTAAACTTGTGTGGAGATACCCATGATTGCGGTATGAACATCTTTCCATACTCCTACTGGTTCAATTAAGCCTGGGTCGACTATCATAAGGTAGATTCCCGATTCAGTAAGTTGCAATCATCCTATCTTTTCCCATGTACTTTTTGTCATTATGTTTGCTTGCAACCCAAAGTCGAGACCAACTTGCAAGATAAAATTTCCTTTGACTTCAATGTCGACATCAATTTTATCTTTCTATTTTAGTTGACATAAGTTTTTAGCTATCTTATCATTCACTAGATTACTTCTTACATCAAGTCAATTAGGTAAGCAACACCATCTTCCTTTGTGAGAAGTTGCAATAACTCATTAAGTGTTTTATTTCTACTCTCCTGAGTATCTTCTTCTAATGCTAATTATTCAAAGATTCTTGAAGCATTATTAAAAATCTATTTTTTCTTGCTAGGATTAGGATAATTATTTTCTTTGCTTTGAATTTTGGTTATGTGCGGATTATCACCTTCAAACTTTGTGCCATGTCTGGTTATGATATGCATACTTTTAGTATTCAAAACTTCATGCTTACGAACACTAGAAAAAAATTAACATTTTTCTTATTGATTATATTCTTGAGTATTATGGTGCGATCTTCTAAAGAATGATCACCCACTCCACATTTAGTAAAAAAATTGAGATTATTCATATTTTTCCAATGACAGTCTAGACTCAGTTGTTCTTCGTTGAAGCATGCATAGCATATAGGCTTTATTTGACCACCAGATTGATTACCTCAATTATTATTGTGCATTCCTCGAATGTTGTATCCTCCTCGTCGATTATAGTCATTATTTCTAAAATTTAGACCATTCTACTTGTTCTGGTCGATGGCTTGAGCTTGATATATCGACATATACTTTTTATTCTTATTCATATTTAAGGAACATTCAGAAGTACTGTGGGTGTTATGTTAATATATCACACACCATTTGGGCTTCATATTCTTCATATTGAATGGGAATTATTTCATGGAGTGTTTCTGGAATCATTGGAAAATTTCACAATAATATTCAGTATGAATAGCTTGTACATCTCATTGCTTATCATCTCGCATTCGACAATTGTCTTTGGTGTGGCCTCTCATCGAGCAAGTCGTACACCATAGTTCAACATTTATCAAAGTGAGTTCATGAATACATATTTGCATAATTTGAAGTTTTCCTTCAATATGTTGTCTATAGGTGCAACTAAAAATTCATTGTCAGACTTGATTTGATGTGATTTCTTCAAAGCACCTTCATACGTTGTGAATTCACACAACCTCAACGGTGTTCTATTTTTATCCAGGAGGCCCATGGTGAGCAATTGAATAAGAAGGTTTTCATCAATTCAATATGATATTTGGTTGATCAAGTCTTTAAAACATTTTTCATTTTCTCAAACTGCTTCTCCCAGCATTTGTGTGATCTCTTTAATCTTGTATGCGGTTTAGTGCTTCCTATATTGAGTTCAAAAAATTGCGAGAATTTTTTTCTTTATCTCACTCTTTTTTATAGGGTGTCTCTCAATAAAATTCATATACCAAATAACCACTCGTTTTCGGAGGGAACAAGCAAACTGTGCCATTTGTCAACCTTCATCATTGACAAGGTTAGCTTCCTAGACAATCGCATAGATGAACAAGTGCCTTTTAGGGTCTTGATCACCCTAATATAATGGAATATGAGTTGAATGATGATAAGCCATATCACAATAATTTTGGTTATTTACTGGAAGGAGATTACCAGTCTTAGGTGTACTTACTTCTTTCTATTGGTATACCATGATAGTCAAACTTATTCTAGTTTGGTTTCCTCGTTGTTTCAATCCTTCGAAATACTGTGTGCTTCAATCGATATTATTATTAGAAGGGGGGTTCTTCTATGTGATATGAATAAAATAGATGAAAACTCTATCTTCCGAACTCAGGTGTAAAAGTGATCCAATTACCATGTAATGGTCTATAAATCATCAATCGATCTATGATTCATCAACAACTATCTAGTTTACTCCATATGCTTCCTTGACTAGGTCCAATATGCCAAGTCACACTTGAAACAATCTGCCTTACATTCGGGCCATGGGTCAACACAATTGGTAATGGGTCTACAAAACTCATATTTTCAAGTACTATTATTTGTAGGGCTCCTAATTCTACATCTACTGCCTATAGTTCTTCGATCGGTGTCAACACCTCATCCTTTCTTTCCTCTGGTTGACTATCCCTCAACTCAGGTAGTCCTTTTGGTTGTTTGACCTTCTCGAGTAGTTTTCTTATATTTATTTTGTTCTGGAGTGGAATTAAGATGTCCTTAATCTCCTCCCATCATTTATGTCATTTATCCCTCCCAATTTTTTCAATATTAGTTATATGTGTGTGGTTGGCCATCTTATTTCACCAAGTCATACTTGATATTTCACTGGCTTCATTCTATTTTCATTTGTCGATTAGCATCGACTATTCATTTGTGTCACATGGTTGAAAAACCCCCATTGCCGATTTCACTTACTAATGTTTGACAGAGTCTAATTGATCAATGATTATCATTTGATGAGAAAGTATTCCCACTCTCTTTTGTTAAGAAGATGTTCCTAGTCTTTTTGTCACTTTTCCCAATTTGCACAGTCGAGACCAAGTAGTGGTTGAGGTTTGACTATGTGGCGAACACCTTTTTCAATTAAAAATTTATGTAGCAAACTTGGAATTGCATAGAACAAGATATCATGAAAATTAGTATAGAACCTTGATATTACGTTGTTTAATGAAGTTCATTCCTCTATTGCTTGTTCTTCATAAAATTCTTCAACTATATTTTCAACCCTCTCAGACAAGCTTGTTCGATAGTTGTTGCCAAGCTTGTGCATCAATAATGATTCATCCTGGTCTGTTAGTCTTGTCATGAATGTTATTAAGAATTTCCTTAATTATTGAAAAATTGCCTTTATAAATATCTCATGTGATTCTATGAAGAATTTTTCTCTGGCATTTGCAATTGTTAAATTGTTTCTTATGGCATAGTTCTGAATGTAATTACCAACTTTTCTATTCCAACATTCATGTATTTCATCCTCATTCACCATTTATGTATGAATGTTCATACTTTGTCCCAGTTCAGTACTACCAGAAACATAACCAATGTTGTAATATGTGGGATTACATGTGGTTACCGGTAGTGCATTATAAACATATAAACATACATGATAACAACCATACACAAAGGGAATAAATACGAAGTAGTGGTCACACCAGCAACAAGTATTATATTATATCAGCAGGTCATATTGTATAATGAAGGATAATCATCTCTACTATCTTCATGGTTCACCAGCCTATATATATATATGATGTACAATAAGTTAGATAGTTACAACTATTAACTTCTCAATAGTCAGCTTAACCAGCTCAACTAGACTAGGCCGACCATTGAGTAGTCGGTCAGGAGGACCATTGAGTAATCGACTTGTCAATTAGTCTCCTCCAATAAGATGCAATACATTCCAAGTCAAAACTAGAAGTATTAAACCTCACTTAAACAAACTTATAAAAATATAACTAACCTAGATCACTATCCAAAATCCTAACATCACCATCAAAACCATTAATGTTTCACTCAACAACTTAACCACTTTTAACCACTTTTAGCTCTTATAATACTAAAGGTTCAACTTTCTAAACTTAACCACTTTTAGCTTTTATAATACTTAAGGTTTAACTTTCTAAACTTAACCACTTTTAACCACTTTTAGCTCTTATAATACTAAAGGTTCAACTTTCTAATTATTATAGCAAATGACTAAGTCAAATTCCAATGAAACAAAAGTCCCATACAACAACTCTTTTACAATCCTAATGAAATCAATATAAGATCCAAGATCTTTTCCTCTATGTGTTTTGTTCTTCAACTTTTATTAAGCTCATTTATTATACACTCACTTATTTCCGTATCACCTATGTCGTACTCGCTTTGTATCATGCTCACTTACTTTATAATCGTCCATGTCACACTTGTGGACATTATTGTTTCAAGGATGCTTTCAAAAGCATCATTTCATATACAATCATCATCACAATGCTTCTGAATAGTATTTTTATGATGATTCGCATGATTGTCTTTGATCATTATACATATGTTTAACATCAATTTCCAAGAGATCATTGAGACTTTTAATGATATCTTGATATTTGATGATAGATTATTTTCCACACGGGTTAAGTTGTTCACGAAGAAAAAAATGGATAAACATTTTTTTTACATATTATTATAAGTTAGAAAAGTACAACTATGTAAAATCAATATTGTGTATGTAATTTTACATTTTAATTGTATAATATTGAGTATGTGTTATAAAGGTTTATTAGAAACAAATCTGTACCTAATGGTCAATAAAAACAAATGGAAATTATTATATATATATATATATAAATACTCAGCGCTTTCCTATTTCACTTTGGAATCAAGGGAGTTTTCTGACTCTAGAATCGACCTAGGTTGATGAGAAACCTTTCACTATCTAATCGCCATTATATAAAAGTATAATAGTTTGCTTGAAAAAAAATATAAAAATAAAAATATAATATATATATATATATATATATATATATATATATATACATATTTAGATTATATAAAATTGTATATATATGTTAGTAATATTTTGATAAAAAATTTATATAGAAATTTTGTTTAATTGATACTTTAGTGATCAATGAAAACAATTGAAAATGTGTCCTACTCAATGCACTATTTCTAATATCCGTACATAAATATTATATTATCATTATTCTCAAGAAAATCAAATTGTTAATCAAAACTCATGTGAATAAATATCATCAATATTAAAGATGATAATAATCAAACTGTTAATCAAAACTCATCTGAATAAATATCATCAATATTAAAGATCATTTTAATATGAAGTTTTGATTAAAATTTTATGTTGGTAAGTCTTTGCTCTATATTAAAATTGTATGTTGGTAAGTCTTTGCTCCATAAATTTTAGTTCATTAATACTATTTCCTAATTTATTAAGATTTCTAACATTTTTATGGGAGATTATGACTAATTTATTATTTGAATATGTTTATCCGTTGTTACATACTACGTTGCATACTTTTACAAACTAATTTGGATTAAAACCCAACTCTACATTAGTCTATCCTCATTATTAGACTACCTAGATATACTACGTTGCATACTTCTACAAACTAATTTGAATTAAAACCCAACTCTACATTAGTCTATTTTCATCATTAAACTACCTAAATATACTACGTTGCATACTTCTACAAATTAATTTAGATTAAAACCCAACTCTACATTAATGTATCCTCATCATTATTGGATTATTGACATGTAACATTTCTTTCATTTTAATGGAGACATGTATTTTTCAACTATATTCATAATACTACACAATAAAAAGAAGATAAATTTTTTTTTTTGGGTCTTTTTAAGTTTATCACCTTTTTAAGCTTATATACATCCTAGGAACATAAGATTTGTAAAATGAAAAAAAAAACATTTTAATTAATATATATATAATAGATATAGTTTTGATTGGTGTAGAGAAAGTGATTTATAACAAGTTAAGATATATTTCGATTCTCGTACACAAACATGAAAATATAACAAGCCATGCACTAAAATCCCTAATCACTTGGCACGCAAGGACAAATAAATAATAACAATAATCATATGGCACTCAACCTAATAATTTATTTAGTTATTTACCCTCCACCAATCCCCATTCCATATTGTGTCGGCCTGCACCTTGGAAAATGGCATCTCGTCATATCTTTATCCGAATTATGATTTTATGTACATCCGTAGTACATAGACAATCCTATATCACAATGTTAGGAAATATTATTCACCAAAGGGTCCATGGGGCCATAGTTTGCCAAGAATCGTGATTTATTGAACATAGTGTCTCATAATCAACTCTCCCCCACTCAATGGATCTTGATTGATTGAACATAGTCTCTAATCTTTGGAAATCAACACTCAACAACCCTAAAGAAAAATGTCATTTGCTCTTGATCTAGTACTCACGCTTGTACAATCTATAAAGTGGCATCCCATTATATCCTTGCCCATCCCTAGATGATATTCCCTCTATGCTTTCAACAATCTTTTAACATTAACATCACATTGATGGAAAATATTATTCTCCACGCACTTGAAGGAAGCAAAGCATGCCACCACTCTTTCATTGATTGAACGTAGTCCATGACAATCCACGCTCCAATGATAGATTTTATGATTGATTGAACATAGTTCCTAACAGTCAACCCTCCAACAATGGTTCAACAATGTAAAAGAAATATGTCATTTCCCCTCTAGCAAAATGTTGGGTTTTTTTCTCAACAATTCATTTGTTAATTTTAAAGAAAAATATTATTGTTACTATACGAATATCACATATATCACCACTCTAGAGAGCATCACATCAAAAACACCATAAGGAAAAAACTATGCAGATTCCAAATGTGTTGAAGATGATGTGGAGACCATGTGGGGTATCTACTCATTTATTTACTCGTTTTCTAAGAATGTGGAGGGCCCTAGCTTTACACCAACCTTGTACGTTTTCCACTTTACAGGGATAATATTAATGATGTTTCTCTTAGAGATTTCAAAGCTTGAGGAAACCGAAAAATTAATGTTTGGATATATATATTTTTAATGGGAATTTTTATATAGAACTTTTATTTATTTATTTTAAGATGATTTATCTTATTAAGATTTTGAAAAAAATAAGAATATCAGGGAAAAAGGATTGTTTTGTGTAAAAGGAGGAAAAACTGTGTTTTTATTTTAACTTCTCTACACTTTCGATCATGTTTTAGGATTATCTTTAGGAGCTTAAAACCTTCTAAATAATTAAGGTTGCAAAAAATTTGAGTTTATAGTGGATGTGCCCACACATACGACAACATCCACGTGGGTTACAAGTGTCGTCTAATGCTTATGAAATTGGATGTCTAATTATTAACATCTATTTGCATGCATGTTTCCTCCACTTCCTAATGCTTCTCTCCCTCATGTTCATTTCTACTCAGGCTTGATGGACGTGCTGTCTCCACCCTAAAGTAGAGAGACCTTTCTCCTTCCCTTGACACCCACATCTTGGTTCACCATTTTCCCTAGTCCTACTCATCATGCTAGTTTTTTATTCTCACTGTGAAGATGGTTTACATGATTTTGTTATTGGTTTCTTTTGGAGAGACCACAAAGTTTTGTAAATCTGTAGCATTTTGTCCATGTGATTACTTTTGTTGTATGGCTACTTACTTATTATTTCCTACAATTTTCTATGTCACAATGCAAAAGGAATTTGTGGATGGTACAACAATTTTGAGCCCAAGATGGGAGTAATTTGTTTCATTTTTTATATGGGTTTCTTCCTTCTATGAACCAACACAGATAATTGGTAATGACCACTCCATGTTGATTGCATTTTCCCTTTTTAATGGACAGTTCTAACCAATTTCTTCATTATGTCATTGTTATGGTAGGGAATTGTTGGAGAGTTTGGTCTTGAGCTACGAAGGGAGTTGATTTTGAGGAGAAGGAATCATTCTATGGTAGGATTGAAATCCTGCTAACCTATGGCCGGATGTTTTTATCAACACATTAAACTTTTCATGGAAATATGTAAGCCACTTCTCTATTGTTTTCTTGCATGTTTGTTTACTTACATTTATGTTTGTTTGTTGTGGGTAATTTTTGTTGGTTAGGGTTGCATGTTGGTAATCTATAGGTCCCTTGTTGTCTTTATTGGGTAGTACGTTATTTCATTCCATCCTTCCTTCTAGGGTCATATTTTCTAATTTTTAGTTTTTCATTGGAAAATATAGGTCTTTGCAAGGTCTTGAATATTTTGTTATCATCGGGAGAGCTATGAAGAGATAAAGCTAAATGATGAACAATTGACTAGGAATTGTTTCATGTGCCTTGTTAGAGGAAACTTTTATGAACAAACTAGTGGTGTAGCCATGGGATCCCCTCTTTCCCCTATAGTCGCAAACCTATTTATGGAAAATTTTGAGAAGAAAGCCCTTAACTCATATAATTTAAAACCTATTAGATGGAAAAGATTTGTTGATGACACAAATGTTAGATGGCCCCATGGAATGGAGGAGCTTAACAAATTCCTAGAACATCTTAACAACTAGTCTAGCGAGATTAAATTCACAATGGAGGTGGAGGACAACGGTAGGATTCCATTTCTTGATGTCCTCATTTCCATAAAGGATGACGGGACTCTTGGACATCAGGTCTACAGGAAGAAAACCCATACAGAAATTTATCTCAACACTTTAGCAATTAGGGCTATAAGAATTTCCGATAATGAACACATTGAACAAGAAAAAGACCACCTCTCCAAAGTCTTTCAAAACATTGGTTATAAGAAGAAAGACATTAGGAGGGCTATAAGAAAGGCAGAAAACACATCTAGACCCCATAATCGACCAGACACTCTGAAAGCCTACTTCCCTTACATCGAGGGAGTCACGGACAAGATTAAAAGAGTCCTAAAGAAAAAGAATATTTCAACCTCATTTAAACCAACCATGACCATCAGAAGCAAAATTAGGTCTGTCAAAGATCCCATAGACCAACTTCAACACCAAGGAGTTTATAAAGCTCATTGTTCCTGTGGAGATTGCTACATTAGTGAGACAGGACGCTCTTTCTAGGTCAGAATCAAAGAACATGAAGCAGACATCCGTCATGAGAGAACCCGCACCTCTGCATTAGCTGAACACTCCATCAACACTAAACACCACATTTGTCTTGAAAACACAGTAATTCTCGCAAAAGAAAACCATTATTTCAAATGCAAAGTTAGAGAGGCCTTAGAGATAGCCAAGCACCCTAATAACCTAAATAGAGACGGTGGCCTTGAGATTAGCAATACCTGGCTCCCCCTCATCAAGAAAGATTAGGTCTCAGAATATTTCAATATTTCTCATATTTTCTTAAAGTTAACAAGTCTTAGACATTAATTTATAAGGTTAAAACTAATCAACAATTAAAAGTGAGTAGCCTTTGTTTATATTTAAACTTTGTAAACCTTAAATAACTAACTATTAATGAATTAATTAATTACATTAATCTTTTACTTCTAAATTAATTATTTTATTCAACTAAACAAATTAATTAATTTTATTAATTAATAAAGTTAAACATTATATAACTAACTATTATTGAATTAAATTAATTAAATTAAACTAAACAAATAAATTAATTATAGTAATTAACTGTCAATTAATTAATTATTATTGATTATTGCATTCTTTTTTTTTCCTCGGAAAAAAGTCGTAATTTTATTATCAGAAGATACAAAATTACATTCTGCAGATATATGGAGAGCATAAGCTACTCCATACATTGTCACATATGTGTGGGTACAGTAAATGAGCTCGGGAACAAACCCTCATTGCACAGAAATAGATTCGTCATAACCGACCCTCATCGGAGGAAGTAGAAGATCCATATCTGTGGACAGAGCAACAGACACGATAGACCTCCCAAACCGGCAAAAACAACCAGCAATCAAACCCCTGATAATGAGCAGCCAGACAAACCCCATATTGGACTGGAGCAGTCCACCGTAGCAAGTCGAGCATCCCTGAAACCATTTTCTGTCCCATAAAACATCAAGTATAGTGCCCCAAACAAACTACAATCGCCTGCACATGTAGTAGAATCACTGAGATCCCTACATTGTCACATATTTACTGTCCCATATTAACATCATTTCTGTCCCATAAAACAAAAACAACAACTGCTGTCCTTACAGTCGCATATATCCGAATACATAAAAACAAATACTGTTACAGAAATGGAAGAGCTTAACCAACATTGGTCAACAATAGCTGAGCTATTGCTCAAATCTGTGCCTCAATATCATCAAGAAAAGGTCTGTGATAATAGCTGAAAGTGCCCCCAGATGAATGAACAGTAATCCTCCAAGAGCCAAGAGCTATATCCTGCTGCGTCGCTGCCTTTGAGAGCTGATCTGCCATCCCATTCCTCTCCCTGTAAATATGTGTAAAAGTAATATGATCAAAGGACTGCTTTAACCTTATCACCTCCTCCAGGATAGGTAAAAGGACCATCACATGATAGTGTGTAATATCCTTTGCCCAGTCAATAACTAACAAGGAGTTGCCAAAAACCTGTAGAGATAGACATCCTTGTTTGAGAGCAAATAACATCAGCAGTTTTAAAGACATTAGTTTAGCATAGTTATTTGATCCTCGCCCCAAACCAGCCACAAGATGAAAGTAATGGAATTTAGTTAAGTAAAGGACTGCCCCCCCTCCACACACCGACTGATGGTCTAATGAAGCACCATCAAAATAGGCCCACGGCATGGATAGATCAATCTGTTCCACACACACATGTCATATTCTAACCGCTTGGACAGGTACAATGTAGTGTTGAAGAACCGCCACAGCGTGAGCCACTACAGCCTCCAGCGGAACCCAGCTATCCTGAAATAAGATCTTGTTGCGGGTTATCCATATGCCCCATGCGTATATACACGGGAGGGCCCGGAAGGATGAGGACTTATAACATGACCACCACGAATGGAACGCTTCAAGGATGCTTGTTCCCCTCCACCTCACCTGAATATAAAAAAAATGGCAAATACCATCCCATATAGCCTGTGAATACCGACATTGAACAAATAGATGAGTGTTGGTCTCATCCGCATCCCGACAAAGTGGACAGATCCCCGGACCCTGGAGGAATCGTTTTTGTAGAATGTCCCAGGTAGGAGCCTTATTTTCCAGTATAGCCCAGAAGAGTAATTTAGCTTTACCCGGACACCTTAACTTCCACAGATATTTCCACCAACACACCAATTCCCTGTTGTGTACATCCACATTCAGCTGGATATATCCATTCTTTGGTGTGTAAATTCCCGAGGGATGGTGATCCCAGATAAGTTCATTAGCCCTATCAGTCAGTCGAATATTAGTATGTCGTAATATCCGCAGAAAATCCTCCCAAGGCCCCTGCAGTTCTACAGAGATCTCCAGTCGCTGTGCAGAGATCCACCCCTGATGCCAACGGGTAGATGATCCCGGATCCTCTATATCAGCCAGAAAATGACAACCTCTAGCAGCCAAAAAAGTCCTCAAGCCCACAGGAAGGACATGACCTCCCCTGCAGCCAACCCAAGGATCCAGCCCAAGTCGTATGAGATGTCCATTCCCTATCCTCCACACCAATCCAGAACTGATCAAAGAAAAATGCTGCACCACCGCTTTCCAGACCACAGAGCAATTTGCCCTCGACTTATTGCCCAGCCTTATCCATTCGAGAAGAGTAAGAGGGGAAATATATTTATGATATACCACTCTTGTCCAGAGACTATGTGTATGGATAAGTTGCCACGACACTTTGGCCCCCAATGCTTTTGCAAACAGAAAAATATTCTTTAACCCCCATCCACCCAACGCTTTTGGGACAACAATTTTTTCCCATCTGACCCACACCAATGCACGATGCTCACTCAAATCCTTCCAAAGAAAGGAAAAACACAACCTTCGGATCTGCTCTAGGACTCCTATGGGGATCCAAGCAAGAGACATCCAATACACCGGAATTGCTTCCAAAACAGATTTAACCAGGACCAGCCTCCCAGCCCGAGAGAGCCATTTATGACTCCATCCATGTAGTCGTTGTTCTAATTTAGCTATTAACCAGTGCCAATCAGCCTTCAGATAAGCATTTGGTTTCAAGTGAAAGCCCAGATACTTTAATCCATCATCAATATCCAAAGTCCTATAAGGTAGTTTGTTAGCCAATCTATGAATCTCCTGCTCGGATAAATTCGAGCATGTGATAGTAGATTTGTCCAAATTTACTAACATCCCGCAGCAACTTGCACTAAATGGAGACCTTCGAGCACCTTATCAATATCCTATCTCGAGCCATCACATTAGATCAGAATGTCATCGACAAAAAGGAGATGTGTAATAAACAATACTTGAGAAATGGATATGCCCCGAAATGAAACATCAACTTTTGCATTTAGGATAAATAGGCTGAGCCCTTCAGCAACAAGGAGAAACAGAAGCGGGGAGAGGGGACATCCCTATCGTAGACCCCTTCCTGCTTGAAAGAAAGGACTAGCAGAACCATTGATCAGTACAGCAAAGCTCACCGTAGTGATACAAGCCATAATCCAACGTATAAATTCGTAGCAGAACCCCAGGTGAGTAAGAAGCATCCGCATATATAGCCAGCTAACCCGATCAAATGCTTTTGAGAGATCAATCTTAATCACGGCACCCTTCTGCTTCTGCACTTTCAATGTGTGTAATCCTTCTTGGGAAACACCAATGACCTCATGAATTTGGCGACCTTCCAAGAATCCAAATAGCTCACAAGAAATATGCTGAGACAAAATTTTTTTGAGTCTCCTCGCCATAACCTTAGAGATGATCTTATAGATACAATTGCAAAGAGAGATAGGTTTGAATTCATCAAAGCTGTCGGGCTTGTCCGTCTTCGGAATAAGAGCTATAAAGGTGGAGTTGAATGGGCCATGAACAAACCCAGCCTTACGTGATTCTTCCACCACCTGCAATAATTCCTCCTCGAAGAAGTCATAGAATCCTACAAAGAATTTTGTAGGCCAACCATCTGGCCCCGGGCTTTTATCCTTTTGAAAGGATTGCATCACCTGCGAGAGCTCAATCGGCAACACCTCCTCCATCAACATTCAGTTATCTTCCTCCCCCGCAAAACGAGGGAAAAGCTGAGTCACCCGAATAACCTCAGCAATGGAGGTTCCAGGATTTGCAGTGAATAAATCTCCAAAATGTTTAACACCCAACTCCGCTAATCCATCAAAGCTGGAGACCTGTTCCCCTTTTGCTGAAGATAGTTCCCAAATAGAGTTTGTGAATTTCCTCCTCTTAGCATATGCTTGAAAAAATTTTGTATTCTCATCACCGAACTGAAGCCATATCGCCCTACTTTTCATTCTCCACATCTCTTCTCTCTCACACAGTATCACATTCCTGCATCGTTCCCACTCCATCAGCTCGCCTTTCTGCTGCTCATCCAGATATCCCATTCCCAGACTAATAAGTATCCGGTCAATATTCATCTCAGCATCCCGCAAAGTCTGATCATCAATCACCCTTTTATCATGAGCCCAGGAAATAGTGGCCTCTTTAATTCGCTTAAGATTGTGATGAAAGTGTACACCCGCATGTATCTGAGAATCATGAGGTCGATGAACCCACAAATCCTGAACCAGTTTAAGAAAGTCCTTCTCCTTCAGCCAGCTAGGATTGAATTTGAAAAGGCTAGGAGGTTTATTCCTTCTACCTCGTAACTCCATGAAGATGGGGCAGTGGTCAGATATCCCACCTGACCCTACCCACTGTCGGACAACATCAACTCCCAGTGCCAACACATCGGCCACCAGAAACCTATCCAGTCTTTTAGCCACCCTGTGTTCCCCAGCTCTCTTATTCCTCCAAGTGGGAGTTAACATGGGGGGTGTAATGTCAAGAAGATCCTTCCTGGCAAAGGCTTGAATGAAATAATTTGCTAATGTATCCGTAGCAGCCCGAGGCCCCCACACTTCAGCAGACCCCAGAGTAAGATTTAAATCCCCACCCAAAATCACATCCCTACCATCAAAAAGATCCATACATAACAAGGAGTCCCAGAAGCCAACCCTATTTAAATAGGGCCCGTAGATATTGAGAACCGTGATCCTCCGACCTATCTTAGCATCCCAAATTTCCAATCCGATACCAGAAGATATTCCCCAAGAACTATCACATCGGCAACTCTTTACCTTCCACCCTGATGCCAGCCCTCTAGATCGCCCCCGAGCATCCACACCAACAAACTTCCAGCCAAGAAGCAAAGATTCTAAAGCCCGTACAACATCCTCACTGCCACCCAAAGTCTCTTGCAACAGCAAAATATCCAGTTGATTTAAGTCAACCAGCCTCCTAAGCGACGATTTTTTAATGGGACTCGCCAACCCACGATAGTTGAAGGACATAAGTTTCATAATAAACCCCCAGCCAGGGCAGTCACAGCTCGAAGTGGCCACTCAATAGAAAATTGTACCCATCACTAATCCACTTAAGCCCGATCTTGAGCTTTAGACAAGACCCAAGAAACCCCCCCCCAAAATGAGAGTCATCAGAAAGGATATAGCAGGAGAAATGAGCTTAGACATACCTGAGGGATTCACAGATGTATCTCGATGAATGCTGGAGAGATCCTGTAGTATACTGGAAATCCTCCACCATTCCAAGCCCTTTCACCAAACCAGCAACAAATCCACTTATAGGATGGAATCCCTAGAAAAAGTTAAGATATCCCAATCACAGAAAGGGACCTGCCTCCAATCCATAATGCCCAGATAGCTGCAAACATCTCCACACAATCCCCAGCGATCCCCACGAGTCCCCAAATAATACGACCCTCCTCCATGGCTAAGAGAGCAAGACCGACCACTCGACACCAAGAATCAGAGCATACATCCGCTGAACTATCCAAGAAAAACCCGATTCAGATGCCCACAATCAACATAGCTCAGATTCCCGCGTTCCTACATCCAGGTTCGGGATCGACCAAGTGTATATGCAATAAATCCAGTCCGTGTATTAGATCCAAGGTTTCAGTCGTCCAAGAAAATCCTCTGGTCCATCGCCCTGAATTCAACTTCTATTGATCTGTATTCTTTCCTTTCTTAGTTCTCCTATTCGTGGGTTGGCATGAGTGATCTCCTCCAGTTGGCATGGGTCTTCTTTAGATTGATGATCTCCACACGATCAGGATCTTGATCTCCTCCTCCTCGTCCGTTCTGTCCATCTGAGTTCTTGGAACGCCCATCCACTCCCCACTGTTACCATACGTGACCTTCTGAATTAGATTTCCTCTATGCTCTAGTTGGAGTTTCAGGTAATGGCGAGCAAGAGAGCAGTTATATCTGTAGTCCGAGCTGTGAGTAGAAGGCCGATCTGCTCCCCAGTCTCTTCTATCGCATCTTCTGTCAGAGAATTCAAGTTCTTCCTTGCCCTGGCAAGCGCCGTCTGCATTACTTCATGCCGAACGAAATCATATTGAATGCCAAATTCCTCATATATGTGTCCTGAAGAGCCGAAAACGAATCAAATATAAACGATTTTCATAATGCACTCAACAGAGCTGCTCATCTAGTGCATTTTCTATGCGATCCGCCAACATTTTGCCTCTAATCGCATGCATTCCCTTCGGCTTTCTTGCAAATAGCTCCAAGATTCCTGTCCAGACGGCTAGGGGTTTTTTTCACCATCCCCATTTACAATTATTTACATTTCATTGATTATTGCATTCTATTAACTAATAATAATAAAATAAAATTTTTTGAATAAAATTGTTGTTATAGAAATTTAAATTGTTCTTAAAAAAAAAAAATTATAATTATTAATGAATTATTATAAAAAACCTATAAGACTTTAAAACTAGATTATAGACCTTAATTATTTAATTATATATTTTTACAACTATATTAAACACTTAGTTATAAAGAATCAATTATATAAATTGAAAATAATTATTTTAAATCATTTATAATCTAAATAAATTTCAAAACTAACAAACTAAAACTAGGGTTAGGGTTTGGCCGACACTCCTGGGTTCTCAAGTTCTCTCAAACAAACAAACATTAAATGTATATTTATGCTTTGGTTATGCTATCCTCATCTTGACTCATTGTCCTGATGATGAACCGTGATTAAGGTTCGAAACGTTGACTTTTCACAATGGGTACTGCGTTATCCCTGAATTCTTCACTAAACTTCTTTATTTGTAGTGGCCTCCTCAACTTCACTAAAGGTCAAATCAACTCTTCCCCAAAGGAATTCCATTTCAAAATAACTATCTTGATTGATATCAATTTCAAAATAACTATCTTGGTTCATATCAATTGTTTGCATTGCTTCTCCCCATTGAAAATTCGAGCATAAAATTGAATTTTTGGTTTTCCTTGATTAAGTTTCCATGGTTGTGGATACCTAATCTCATATGTTTCCACCTCTCTCTATAGATCTCGATAATACTTGAATTGGGGTGGTGGTTTCCTTCTTCACAGTGTTACTGGCGCAAGGCAGGTCGGCAAGACCTTCTTGCTTAACAATACACATGACACACAATGCTCACACAGACTTGGTGTAAACAGGATGCCGGAAGATGGCTTCTATTACTTCAATCAAATTAACAGTTACAATGCGAAATGCAAGGAAATGTAAACAATGAAACTAGTCGGCCCCAGCCTGATACAATATACAGAATTAAATGGTGTGTTTTTTCTGTGTGTGACCCTCTCCTCCTCTCATTCTTTTGCTGAATGCTAGAACGAATGAGAAATGAGTGATGAGTGATCCCTGCTCAGTATCGGCGCATTGGTATTCTACTCTGCTCTGCTGCTGCTGCTCCTGAGATTACTTCGATCCCCGAGACACGCTTCCCATGTCTGTCGAATCCTCCATATCCTCCAGTTGTTAGCGCCCTCTGGCCGTGCTGCACAAACTCTTCCCATGGTGACATTTGTATTGATACCAACCACCTTCTTAACTGCTCATAACTTCCTTAGCAACCTCGAACGACTACCAAGTACTCTGCCTTGACTTCTGGGCTTCTCTGACTTTGCTACAGTAGTTGGTCCCATCACTAACCTCGAACATACTGTCTTCCATCATCCTTCGACTTACCTGTCAGCTTCACTACGCTTCTACGGCTTCGCCACTCCGCCCCTTCCTCCACGCTTGGCTTCTGCCTCAACCTGTCAGTGTTGTTGTTCGACAACCTATTGACATTGAATGCCTTCCATTGCAATCCTGTCGTCTGTCGACCTTAGACATGTCAAATCTCAGCCTTTCTCCTTTTGTCAACGTACCTCCACAACTTCTGCTCGACTTATTGAATTTGACAACCAATCTCACTTTGCACTAGTGGTCGTCGGCAATCCCCCTGGTTGACTTCCCATGTCAATCAACTTCGACTGTTCTTCCTAGGCTTCGATGCTCCTGCATCAGACTCCTTAGGTGAAAAAGAACTCGACTGCTCCGTCAGTCTTCTGAACTCTTCTTCCAAAATCCATTTTGCCTCCTGCAACTCATCATTTTTCCATCATACTAAGTATTCTTTCTTTCACGAACTGCATGTACGCTCGACTTCACGTTCCTTTAGTACTTTGACAATTTCCTCTTTGTGTCGATCTGGAATTTGCAATGTCCAGTCGATGTTCGACACTTCCGCACCTTCATTGGTTGAACCTTCTTCAAACTTGTACAGATCTGAGACAATGAACGTAGGTGAAATGATCAAGTCCTTCGGTAGCTCCAACACATAAGCATTGTCTGAAATATTCTTCAGAATCTTACATGGTCCAATCTTCTTCAGCTTCAGCTTATTGTATGTTCATGTCAAAAATCTCTCCTTCCGCAAGTGTGCATAGACTAAGTCTCCTTCGTTGAACGACTGTAGCCTCTTCTTCTTGTTTGCTCTCAACTTGTATGCCGTGTTACTCTTTTCTATGTGCTTTCGCACATCTTCATGCACTTCTTTCATATGCTCTGCGAATGATTCTGCATATGCGCTTTTCCTGATTTATGTCGGTAAATCGACCAAAGCCACCACTCCATGTGGGATTAGTCCTTGAACAATCTGGAATGAGATCAAACCTATTGACCGATTCACAGAATTGTTATATGTGAACTCTGCTTGCGCCAACACGTTCTCCCACTGCTTGGGTCTGTCGATCGTCAAACACCTCCGAAGGTTTCCAAAACTTCTATTCACCACCTCGGTCTGTCCATTTGTCTGCGGATTATATGCCGAGCTAAACTACAACCTCATGTCCAGTTTCTTCCATAGGGTTCTCCATAAATGACCCATAAACTTGGTATCTCTGTCCAACATTATACTCTTCGGCAACCCATGCAATCTGACTATCTCCTTGAAGAATAGTACAACAATGCTTGTGGCATCACTTGTCTTTCGACATGTAATAAAGTGTGCCATCTTCGAAAATCTGTCGACTATAACGTAGATTGAGTCGTTACCTTGCTGCGTCTTCAGAAATCCTAGCACAAAATCCATGCTCAGGTGATCCCATGGGGTATTCGGTACTGGTAATGGCGTATACAACCCCATATTCTGACTTCTTCTGTTTTCCAACTGGAAAACTTGACACTATTGTACCCGCTTACCAACATTTGTCGTTAGTCCTGGCCAATAATACTTTTCTTCGACCAACACCTTGGTCTTGTCGATGCCAGAATGACTTGCTAATCCATCGCTGTTTCGTTCTTGGATTAGGTTCTCCCTTACAGATCCTTTGGGAATACACAACTATTGTCCCCTGAATAGGTATCCCTCTTGGATGAAATAATCCAACTATGGAGTTCTGTCGACACTCCACCATTCTCGACTCGCCTTCCATGCTTTTGCAAAATCCTCATCGGCCGCATACTCTGTTTTCACCGAATCTATTCCTTTTTCCTGAACTGTCGCTGTGTTCATCAATGCAACTCTTCGACTCAATGCGTCAACAACCTTGTTTGACTTGCCCGAATTATGTCGCAACATGAAGGTATATCCCTGCAAGAATTCGACCCACTTCATGTGCCACTGATTCAACTTCAACTGATTTTTCAAGTACCTCAGTGCTTGGTGATCTGTGTACAACACAAATTCCTTGGGAAACAAATAATGTCTCCACTTCTTCAATGCTTGGACAATAACATAGAACTTCTAGTCATAGACTGAATATTTTCACTTTGCATCATCCAACTTCTCACTGAAGAATGCAAATGGTCGACTCTCCTGGATCAACATTGCTCCAATTGCCATTCCACTCGCGTCGTAATCGATTTGGAAAAATTTGTCGAAATCTGGGAGCGCTAACACCGGGCTCTCAGTGACCTTTTCCTTCAACTTGTCGAAATATATCTGGGCATATTCCATCCACTTAATCTCCCCTTTTCTCATGCACTCTGTCACCGGTGCACATATCCGACTAAATCCCCTGATGAACTTCCTGTAGAAACTAGCAAGTCCATGGAAACTTCGCACTCTAGTCACGCTTGTCGGTTCTGGCCAATCCAATATTTTTTCTTGACCTTGTTTGGGTCCATCACCAACCCTTTACCTGAGATTACAAATCCCAAGTACACCAGTTATTCCTTCACAAAGAAACATTTTCGCAAGTTCACCATCAGCTTCTCTTCCTACAACTTCTGCAATACTTGTCGAATGTGCTCTAAGTGCTTTGTCTTGGTTTGACTAAATATCAGGATGTCGTCTAGGTACACTATGACGAACTTTCCAAAGAATGGCTTCAATACCTCATTCATCAACCGCATGAACTTACTGGGTGCATTAGTCAATCCGAATGGCTTGACTAACCACTCATACAACCCTTCATTCGTCTTGAATGTTGTCTTCCATTCTTCTCCTTCTCTAACCCGAATCTGGTGATAATCGCTCTTAAGGTCGATCTTCATGAAGTATCTTGCTCCACTCAAGCAATCCATCAAGTTGTCCATTCTCGGAAATGGAAATTGATACTTGATCGTGATCTTGTTGATAGCTCTAGAGTCTGTACACATCCTCCATTCTCCACCCTTCTTCGACGCTAAGACTGTTGGTACCATGCAAGGGCTCAGAATTTCTCAGATCAATCCTTTGTCCAACAACTCCTGGACTTGTCGATTGAGTTCTTGACTTTCTACCGGAGTCATTCTATGTGGTTCCTTGTTTGGAAAAATCGAACCTGGAATCAAGTCGATCTGATAGGATATGCTTCTCGTTGGTGGCAATCCCATCGGTGCTTTGTCAACTACTATGCTCCTGAACTCATCAAGCATCTTTTCGACTTCGACCAGAATCCTCTCCATTGTCGAACTCTTGACACATGGTCCTTTTAGAAAGATGGTGAAACATCCCGACTGCTTCTCCTCCTTTGCGAGGAATTCCTTGGCTGAACACATCAGCACTCGCTTCTCCCAATAGTTTCTCTCTCCCTGCTTGTAGTTGACTTGGTCTTCCTACTTCGGCTTCAGAGTCCTCTGCATGCCATTTTTCCACACTTTGACTGTGTTGGCTCGACCATCATAGATCATCTTCCGATCATATTTCCATAGTGTCCCTAACAACAGATGAAATTCATCTATTGCGATTACATCACACATCACACTGTCCTTAAGCTTCCCGACCTTGAAGTTAATCAGGAACTATTTGGTTACCTTAACATGATGTCCTTTCTGCAA
The DNA here is from genome assembly GCA_027924585.1 of Larix kaempferi. Classification (NCBI taxonomy): domain Eukaryota; kingdom Viridiplantae; phylum Streptophyta; class Pinopsida; order Pinales; family Pinaceae; genus Larix; species Larix kaempferi. The sequence continues at coordinate 17,569,657 of BSBM01000931.1, read as the reverse complement.
CCAAGATATCTTGTATGGGTGTGGGTGTTCTCTACATCTCAAACCCAACTTGTCGATGACCTCTGTTGACAGAAGATTCTATGTACTTCCACCATCAACTATGGTCTTGCAATACCACTCACTAATCAACACTTTGGTTTGAAAGATAGGCTTTCATTGTGCCGACTCTTTCTCATCGCGTCGGTCGTCTTGAACCATTGTTCTCCTGGTCGTCATGGTTCGACCTTTTCTTTTTCCATCTTCACTGCTGTCGGATGTCGATTTCGCCCTCTCTTCAGCTTGCTCATCTCTTCAACATCTGGGTTTCAACTCCTCTGCAGCATGTAGGTTCTCTGGGAATTCATATGCATTATGTCTGACTCCTCGACACTTATAAAAAACCACAACTGGTCTGTCAGATCCTTTTCTGTTAGCTGGACCACTTCGACCATGCACACCTCGACCGCGGTTCTCATGACCATCGCATCGGTTTTCTTTCACTTTCTCTCTAGTTGACTTCCCTTCCACACATCGGTTGTCTTCAACGGCTTCCCTCTTGGTTCTGCTACTTTGGCCTTTTGCAGAAACAGTCTTCGCACATCGACCAGTCATCCTCCCTCTGGTCGATGCGGATTTCATCAACAATTTATCTTCTGCCTTTAGAGCTAACTGGTAGGCTTCACCGACCACTCTGAACCTAGACAGGCTCAACTCGTCCTGTATGACATACTTAAAGCCATTCACATATCTCAGAATGGTGCTGATCGGCTTGTTGTTTCAGTTGAATTCTTGCCATGTGAAGATTGTCCTGCAGAATGAGAAGAATCTGAATGCCTGAACTGGGGAGCTTTTGAACATGTATGGAAGAAGAACTAGTGGTGCCTATCCATAAAATGATTCATATGGTGTCCTTTTAGATGTGGTATTGTACCACTGGAGTGCTTCTAGGAAATCCATAGAAATAGTTGTCCACATCTATGTAGGGATGGGCAAGGGTTCGAGCAATCCCGAAAGGAGTGTCGTTTCACCCTTGTTGACCTGGAAAGTATCATACTCAACCACCATCTGGTGAATTTTCATTTTCAGTCCCTACCAAAAGAAGTCACATTGTTCCTGGTCATAGGTTTTGAGGAACCCAGAGTGCCCTGCCGATGAAGAAGCATGGAGTTCATAGAAGAGATAGCCTTGTTGAACAGATTACAACCAATTTGGAACAAGTAGAGAATTAGTTGTAAGAGAAACTGGGTCATCAAATTGGCGAGGAGAATCTGCCACCATATTATCCTTACCCTTCTTGTAAGTGATCGCATATTCATAACCCATGAGTTGGATAACCCATTTCCAGTGTGCTGGTGAGGAGACCCGTTGTTCCAGAAAATGTTCCAGACTCTGGAGATCAGTCTTGATGCAGAAATAATTTCCTAATAGGGATGGCTACCACTTCTGTATTGCATGCAAAATAGCCATGATTTCCTGCTGAGATGTAGATGTAGTTAAATGCTTACCGGAAAGGTCTCTTGAAGGAGACAATCCCACCGGTGCAACAAGGACACCTGCATATCTATCCAAGGAAGTAGTGGAGACTGTTGGTGGGTCAATCTGAACGGAATGGAGCTGAGTGATGACACCATGTGAATTCTTCTTAAGGATCTTTTCTAGGCGATGTGAACTGATGATGCAGAGAGACCTTGATTGTAAGCCCATAAATTTGTGTTGTGTCCCATTGATTGAAAACTGCATCCAAATTTCAGCAAAATCCCATAAGATTGGGCCAAGTGTGCGTAACCATTGAACGCGCAAAACCACATCACATCCGCATAAGGACAAGGCAAACATGTCAGAGTGCAGGTTATAATCTTCCAGAGAGATACGCACATTGTGACACTTTCCCTTGCAAGGTAAGGTGCCCCCATTGGCAACCATGACTTCAAAGTTGGAGCAAGGATGGACAAAACAATCAACATGTTTGGCGATGCGAGGGTCAATGAAGTTATGAGTGTTACCAAAATCAATGAGTATTGTAAGAGGAAGCTTCTTGAAGTAACCCCTGACCCGCATTGTTTGGGGGGTGGTGACGCTAGATAAAGCATGGAGAGATATCTCTGGGTGGTCTTCCTGAGATGGAAGGTCAATAGGCGGCTCCTAAATGTTGACCTGATCATCCGGTGTATCTGGAGCTTCTGCACCAACTTCAGAGGCAGGCGGAGAATTCACATCCAAGAGATAGAGCTTTTGTTGAACACATCTATGTCCCCGAGTGAATTTTTCATCACAATTATAACAAAGCCCTTTTTCTCTGTGCGCCCACATCTCTGTTTCAGACAAATGCTTCATAGGAGTTGGTCAAGGAGTTGGTGGGATTGGAGGTCGTTGAGAACCCATATTTCGGAAGGGAACAAAAGTGGGTTTGGAGCGCTGTTGGGCGGAAATCTTGTCTTTTGCCAACTTAGCCAACCCCAGGGCTTCCATCATTGTGTTGGGATAGAACATTTTGACCTCTGGGCGGATTTCATCCTTAAGACCACTGATAAAAAACTCCTGTAGAAGTCATCAGACAATCCTTCTATGTGGTTGGCTAGTTTCTCAAATTATGTCTGATACTCTCTCACAGTGCCAATTTGACGAAGTTTAGTGAGTGCTCCGATGAAGTCATCAAAAGAACTAGGACCAAATCGTTGGAAAAGAAGTTGGAAAAAAATTGTCCATTTTGGCTCGTCATGAGCCTTGATGTACCAACGGTACCATTGAAGGACTTCCTGTTCCAAATGAAAGGATGCAAGTGGAAATCTTTGGACATCAAAAGTATTATGCAGACTAAAATACTGTTATGCATGATAGATCCATCCAGTCGGATCAGTACGATTAAAGCGAGGAAATTCAAGCTTCGAACCACGGAAAGTGCTAGAAGAAGAGAACCCATTGGATGCAGAAGATTCTTGCTGTCGGTTATTGTTCATGGTTGAATGCTGAAGATGGAGGCTAAGAAATTTTTCATCCAGATCTTGGAGTTTGGTTTGGATGGCTGCAAGTGCTTCCTCCATGGTTTTTGCTTCTGCGCGGGTGACAACCACAACCAGGAGGTTTTTTTTTTGGGGGGGGAATTGATAGAAAAACACAAACAAAAGGTTATTTAGTAAGGGGAAATTTGGATTTGGAAAAAACTCGGATGGGTAATTGGGGTTTGAATAAGTTTTGGACACTTTCTAATGGACAGGGAAGAAAAAAATGGGGATTTCAGAAGCGGGGTGAAAGAATGAGAAAATTTGTTGAAGAGGGACAAAGAAGCAGAAATAGGGAATGAACATGGTGGCAAAATTTGGAGGCGAGTGCGTGAAAATTGAAGAAATTATGGCAAACCCTAAAAATAGACAAATGTGAGATTTCTGGTTTTGGGAAGTAGAATTTGGGATAGGCTCCTCAGGAATGAAATATGCAGAATGGGATTGCAAGGGTGTCTAGGAAGTTTCAAGGGAAACAGAGTTAAAACAAGGGAGATATGGTGAAAAAATAGAATTTTATACTCTTTTTTTTTAGAAATGGATCTGCAATGGCGTGGAAGGGATTAGAAACAAATAGATCTGCAATGATGCAAAATGGATCTGAAACGACTCGAAATGGAGCTGAAATGACGCGGAAGTGATCGGCAACAGTTCAATTGAAAATAGATATGGACCCCAGGTATGTGCGGCTTCTTATCAGTTCAGGGGATTCACTCGGCCACCAATGCTGTTTGACGGCTTTCGTATTGGGGCAGTACCCCTCACTCCACGCTCGGGTAAAATTGATAACTGATTTGCCACAAACGACAGCTCTTGGTTTACCTCACGGGTGGGAACTAGTTAATCAGGTAGGGGTCGTTGCCCTTTTCGCTGGTAGGTCCTCTCAATGGGCCAGCTACTTTGGGGTTCCCGTGGTACTCCTCACAATGAGTTTTAGGGATTATTCCCAAGTACTTCCCACAGTTAAGCGGATAGGGATTATTCCCAGATCCGAAGTTGTGAAAAAAAAAATTTGGTACAAATTTTTCCTGGTGTGCCCAAGAAAGTGCTTTGATACCAGATGTGAATAACCTGCAATAATTAATTAATGAAAACACATGAAATAGCAGAAATAATAGAACTCAGAATCACTTTTATATTGATTGTAGGCAACTTCGAGGGGGCAACCTCCTTTGAGCAAGCTCAATACAAATAACTTCATGGTACCTTCATTGGTCTCAACACAAACTTATATACTAAGTCTAGGCGCCAATACCATGGGTCAATACCATGTGTTAATACAAACCATGGGCCAATACAAAATATGGATCAACAATTACTACGGGATGAATTACAAAGCATATGCGTCCAAGAACAATAATACAAACTATGGATCAACAAATACTAAGGGACGACTTACAAATCATATGCATCCAACAACAATATACTAACAAAGTGAATAGAAGGGTTGACATGGGTTCCTAACAGAACTCTTCTGTGTACTCTTTCACGGTCATCTCTTTTTGTCGAAATTTTTGCAACTTTCGGAGCAAGGAAATCACATAGTCACTCGGAAAGAACTTCCCTTTCAGCTTGGCGACCATCATGTCCCAAGAATTGATTTTCTCCTTTCCTTTCTTGACTTTGTTAGCCTGTACATTGTCTCACCACAATGAGGCATGACCCTTCAACCTCAGACATGCAGTTTTAACATATTTAGGATCCTCGATCTGCTCTATGTTGAAGTATTTATCCATCTCTCTGAACCAGTCGATCAAGTATTCTGGATCCAGAATCACTGAGTGTGAAATTTAGTTCACACCAAGATCTGATCAAGAAATTGCACACTCTCACAAAAGATCTCACACAACTAGTCAAAGACACAGAAAATACTCACAATAGATACAAACTGTATCTAAATCTCATGAATAAAATACATCAACCAACCTTTGGAAGGTAATAGGCTACGATTATATAACATTACAATATATATTTGAATGGATAAAGATGCCATTTGGATCCTCATATCATCAAACTTACTAAAACTGTGAAAATCCTCCCTAGGTGGAAAGTGTGTTTTCCAAATCACTCCAAAGGCTCACGAATTTCTGAATTAGTGACCTATAGCTGATGTGCGATGAAAAAAATTCCAAATCCCTAAAATGGAAAGAAGAAACATCATAGAGGATGTGTGGTCCAAAAAACAAGTTTCCCTAGTTGACTAGCTTTTCCCCCACAGGTAAAAAGCAGTAAAACTCAGCAAGGCACCTTTTCCACTAGAATCTTCTCCATAATCTTTTAGAAATGCTCCCAAGTGGTCTAGGAAGCTTGTGGTCTACACTTGGAAGTCTTGTGGTCCCCCCAATGTTTCCTTGCGTTCCACACAATGGCTCAAATGGCAATTATCTAGTCTATTACATAGGAATTAATCATAAATGATGAATTAATGCTACCAATGTAATTAAATGACATAGATAGGAAGATTTAATATTCCAACACCCCCCAATAAATCTAAATTTATGTTCTAAATATCAGAAAATATAAATACTAAGGGCCCAGTAACAAGACTTGGTCACCCTGTACAATACTGCCGGTCCACAAAACAAGGATAGAAGGAAAACCTCAGGGGAAAAGCCTTCCCTAAAAAATTGGACATATCAAAATTGAAGGATTGCTTATCAATCCTTCACTTCACCACATGTTCAGCCATCCCAAGCAGGATCTAAGATAGCTGAATGTCTTCTCAGTAAAAGCTTTGGTGAAGATGTTTTTAGTTTGCTCACTTGTTGGGCAATACTGCAAATCAATGATCTGGTCATGCACTAGTCCTTTGATGTAGTGCATATGTATCTCAATATGCTTGGCACTCTGTCTCTATAATGGATCACTTGAGACCTTTATAGCACTCTGTTTTTTACAAAAGATCATAGTAGGAGTATTAAAGGCAATCTCAAACTCTAAAAGAATACCCTGCAATCATACACACTGAGTAGCAACATTCACTGCTCCTCTGTACTCGGCCTTTGCTGAAGATAGTGCAATGGCACTCTATTTCTTGCTAGACCATCAAAATGGACCACCTCCAAGCATGAAGACAAATCCAGATGTGGATTTCCTGTCAAGGATATCACCATCCCAATCTGAATCAGTGAAGCCAAGAAGATCTAGGCTAGAATCCGCAACATAGTGAATCCCATCAGTCTCGGTTCCCTGCACATAGTGAAAAATTATTTTTACAGCCCTCCAATGGAGCTCATGTGGCTGCTCCATGTATCTTGATGCTACACTCACAGCATAAGCAAGATCAGGTCGAGTGTGAGTCAAGTATAGCAAGCTTCCAACAAGCTGCCTATACAAGGTGTTGTCAACCAAGGGTGTAGATTATGCTTCTTCCATTTTAACTTTTGAAAGGAATGGAGCCTTAGAAGGCTTGCAATTAGACATCTTGAACTTCTTTAACAGATCAGATGCATATTGGGACTGATATATCTTTGTTCCATTCTCTGTTTGAGAAATCTCAAGCCCCCAAAATTGCTTAAGAATTCCCAAGTCACTCATGGAAAAAGCTTGATGCAAAGCAGTCTTCAATGAATCTATTTGATTAGTAGAGCTACCTATGATTCGAAAATTATCAACATACAGTACTATAATCATTATTGAACCATCAATCAGCTTCATATAAACATTAGGATCATATTTTCATCGAACATAAGATTGAGATAAGAGAATGTTGTCCATTTTGGCATACCAAGCCCTGGGGACTTGCTTAAGCCCATATAAGGACTTCTTCAACTTGCACACATAGTTAGGATCTGATGTATACCCTTATGGATGCTGCATATAAATCTCCTCCTTAAGATCCCCATGGAGGAATGCACTCTTTACATCCATATGGTGCACTTCCCGGCGCTTGGATGCAGAAATTTCCAGAACTAGTCTTAGCGAATCCTGCTGTGAAACTGGTGCAAACGTTTCAATGTAGTCAAGGCCTTGGAATTGGGAGAAGGCCTTTTCTACCAGCCTAGCCTTATATTTTACTTCTGTACCATCAAATGCACATTTTTTTTGTAGATCCACTTACACCTTACCAATTTTCTTCCTGCGGCGAGCTTGACTAGCTCCCATGTTTCATTCTTCTGCAATGACTGAAACTCCTCATCCATGGAAACTTGCCATCTCGGGTCATGTGAGGCTTCCTCATATCTCCGAGGATCAGAATCTACCATCATATAACATTTATCATAAAGGTAGGGGTCATTCATGTTAGGCAAAATATATGTCGTAATAATTACGTTGCAGTATAGTTTCCCAACTATTTACTTGTCAACCCGGGGTACGTAAACTGACGAAGCACGTGCACTGTTTGTGCAGGACTGAAGTAGAACTAATCTAACTTAATCTAATTTTCTGAAATCAAATTAATCTAGGAAAGCAAGAAATTGCATAAGGGAAATACAACATGTGAAGAGTTAACAACAATGACATAAGTGAGCTCACATCTATAAATCGATAATCAAATGGCAAACATGAAAGCATAACAATGAAAGCTTAAATCACATTAAGAATCTCAAATCAAAGACTAATCTAACAAATACAAAATCCAATCCAATCCAACTCCCCGGAATGGAGAGGGAGCACTCTCCTTTATACATGAGAGGCCTTAAGAAAAAGAAAAGAATGCATTAATTACAGATCCACTATTCTCTCAACTACTCTCAACCACTTTCCTATTATTACAAGATATGGTTCCTTCAAATCCTCCACATGTCTCTCATGAATCCTAGATAAGATATGCCAACCAAATCTTCCATGATCTTCTCCTTAAGAATAGGCTTGAATAACTATCTCCTTTGGAATGGTGTAAGAGATATTCGAGAAGTCTCTTTGAATTAATCATTTACATATTCCTACACATTACAAAGCTCACACATAATTGAGATATATATGAAAACATGTATATTTTCTAATATTTAATCATAAATTCACTTATAATACTAAAATGAATAAAGTGGAAAATAATAATGTGAAACCCAAATGTATTTATGAAAATGATATGATGAAGGTTTAATAGGGCGATGAAATGTAAGGAATAGTGAAGGGAAAAGTGGATGAAAATACGACATTTCTGAGTCCTAACATCCCCCCCAACTCAAGGTGTTGCATGTCCTCATGCAACCATGCATGGATCTTCTGAAGAACCTTTGGCATCTAAACTTTGGCTTTGATTGATGATGTCTTTTTAATGATGAATGTTTCCAAGATATGTGGGAGACATGAGTAATAGCTCATGAGTAACAGCTGGCATTTTCCTATGGTTGGTTCTTGTGTAACAACCATGAATATAAGAATGTTGGTTCTTGTGTTAACAACATTCATTTCATTATTTTTTTCACTTGCTGTTATGATAATAATTGTAACCACACTCTTCACTGGAAATCATAAGCTATCAATGTGCATAAGAGAGCATCACTGAGTATAAGAAAGCCTTTTCTCAATCTGGTATGAATCATGCCAATGTATATCAATGCATGAAGTAAAGTGCATCAGGGGATCGTTGGAAAATAAATTTTTGGGAATGGTAAATGGGATGAAAATGGAAAAATGTGGTGATTATGACGATAGTTCCCCCCCCCCAACTAAATCGGTTGCATGCCCTCATGCAACATAGTGTAGGTCATGGAAGGGAAAATGAAATGAAGTGTGGTGAGGGAATTTTCCAAAATATTCAAGTCAACATAGAAGGAATTTCATGATCAAAGCTTAGAAAACAACATACCTCCACGCACCCAAAATGTAGATGAACTATGCAATAGGAATGTAGTTGTTGCGGCTGCTGGAGTAGAAAATCGTGACTAGTACTGTAGCTGCAACTACTGTAACGGGTGGCACAAAGAATATGGGACTGCGACTGCTGGAAGATGGAAGGTGTCACTGGTGTAGGATCATGAAAATGTAGCTGTGAATGGCGTCGTTGCTGTAACATGAAAGATGGCACTGCTGTAGGAACATGTGAAAGGTGACTGCTACTGTAACAGTACTACTGTAACAACAACTGCTGGAACTGCTAAAACAACAACGGCTGAAACTGATGTAACTACCGTAACAGCGACTGCTATAACAATGATGGTTGTAACAGCAACTGTGGGAACTGCAACGACTGTCACTGCTGAATCAGAGAATGGGAAGTGGAGGAATTTGAACTGGTGCTATGGAACTGTCAGACTCTCATAGATGAATTCAAGCTACTGTAACTGCTGAGGGAATCAGGAAAAAGTGTATAGTCTTCATCCACTACAAACCCAATGGTACAATTCTAATCATGCGAATGGATGTGTCGATGTCGAGCATGAAGAGAAATCACTGTATTACCGACCATTGATGGATGCCATTAACCAGTGCGAGGCAACTCACCATTGATGTCAATGAGTGCCAAGGTACCCGAGTACATCTTGCGAAGTGCGAATGGATGTGCTGAGGTCAAGCCACTTGCAAGATCTAATGATCAAGGGACATTGATGTATTCCCATGATTGTCAGCAAGAGAACTTGCCATTAAGGCATGCAAGCCTCTAGGTACTCAAAATGGACTCTAGTCTATATCCCAGATAAGGTGCTGACGTCGATGGGGAAAGACTGTTGAAAGGTGGGACTTAAGGAATCCCACATCAATCAATGCGAGTTTTTATCAAAAAGATTTGGTAGGACTATAAGTAAGATCTCAGTAGTAACAGGGCTTATGGAAAGGAAATGTAATCATGGAAAGGGAGGTGATTGGTTTTATTCGCAAGGAAAAATGAAATGGAAAAGAAGGCAAAAGTGAACTGAAAAAGATGAAGGAAGTGATGTATGCTACTCAGAAAGATAGGTGTGCGTGAAGGTGTGACTGATAATGAAATGGAAAAATGGGCTACAGCATATGGATGACCAACATGCTTGGAAGGATTGATGCGAAGAAATATTTCAGGACACAAAAGGGTTTTCTAATGATTTTCGTGGAACAGCAAGCATCATGGCATGTGAGAAGCGGCTTTTACAAACTGGCAACAAAACATGGGCTTTTATGAAAATTTGTGTGATTCACGAAAATCACTTCAGCATGGAATGCGTGCATCTTCGTTCCTGCAATTAAGCTTTGCATTGATCCTGTACTCAAAACTTTGTGAGAGCATCGTAAAATGTAAAATTTAAATACAAATGTGAGCAAAAAAAAATAAAGTGTGGTGGTACCTGTCGCGTTTCCAAGCATAGTTCCTTCGCTGATTGCTGACAAAGTGACTTGTGAAAAATAAATTAACGTTAAGCATGTTGATTGTTTTCAGCATTTAGAAAATGTCCATTTGCAATGTTTGATTCTGTTTTTGTTTGTTTGTTTGTTTGTTATGTTTTAATTGTTTTATTGTTGCAATAAAATAAACAAAGCGTAATTTTGATTCGCAAAGGAAATAAATAGACCAAATAAACACTCTGATCAAGCTTGTGTTACCATGTTATAAACAAAAACACCAAATTTCAAACCGTGGCTCGTGTAAAAAATTAGATTTGTACGTTTGAATTTATTCATGCTATTGCCGACAAACCTATGAAAGATATCATCTCCAGCAGCAAGGGAGTCAACGTCTTCAACTTTGTATGAGTATGCAATGGCAGTTCGTAAAATAAACTCTGAAGTAGTCCGACTAGTTTATAAATGGAAAACTTACGAGCATATGGCCAAAAAGAACCACCTACCACAGAGACAAAGCCAATGAAAAGATGATGAGCCTTCAAGCCGTGTTGTGCCAAATTTCACCACATGTATCGTACCAGATTCTTTGGAGTCCCTAGATTACAATGAAGCAGTCGACAACTAAGTCTGGCATTTGGATAAGATAGAAAACATTCAGCGACTTCTCTTAATGAACCTTTGTTGATTTTAGGGAAAGCTCAAGAAGTATCTGACCAAATTGTTGGAGATTTGTAGCGTTTGCCAGTTCAGCCATATTTGAATGAGAAAACCTAGCCAACTTATGGACATATGGGAGGATGGCCCGAACGTGGAAAGGCAGGTGGCAGCTTGTTTTTATTCCCAAAGATGGCGCAGCGGCAAAAAAAATAGGCCTTGACACGCAGGCTCTTCAACGATGGATATGGAGACAATGACCCTTTATCCAGATTTGTGAAATGCCAGGAATTGAATCAAGTTCTTTATGCATTTTAGGCCTGTTGGAGTCATCGATGAAGCAGATGGGAGCATAGACATTGTTTGGATTGATATTTCCCATTTCATTATATATGTCAACCTCCAAATCGTGGCACACCGTTGCATTGAAATTTGATTTGCTGTAGCTACCCAAGAGCCGATAAGCAAAGCAAGAGGGACAGCAACAAGAAAGTGCAATCATAATAGCAAGCAACAGCCACTGCTACAGGCACACAATCAAACAAATCTATCTTGCTTAAATATCAACGTGTGAACAACGTGCTTGCTAATAATATGGACCTTAGTGTTGCGCACTTTTCCACATGTTATAATATTGACACGTCTGATATTTGAGCAAGGTGCATTCGACTTTCAGGCACAATAGTTGTTTTGTTTGCATGCAGTGTCAGTTGAATTGAGCATTGGGTACATCAACAAGATCGGTTTCTTCATAGGCGAGGGCCTCTCCCAAAATCACAGCTCTCGATCTTACAGAAAATGACGCCATTTGTAGAGTATGTCTAGGGATAATTGCCTCGATCCTTTTCATTAGAAAATCAAAAACCTTTGGGATGTGTCACTTGTATCAAAAAATAATATATATATTTTAGAGAATCCAGCAACATAGCAACATAAAGATAATCCATGTAAAAATGCAATCATTTAAAAAGACACCTGTCCACCCCTTCTTATGCATGATCGATTGGACAGTCCGGCACAAATGATGTTTCCCTACCAGCACTTAGGGTTATCTCATGAAGCCAATACCCAGTTGTTTAAATAGCAACGACTAGACGGAGAGGAGCTGGCCAGAAGCCATGCATCTGTTATCCCTGATGAAGGACCATTGCGATTCTCCCCAAGCCTAAAGTGGCCGATCAACAAACGTGGAACAATATGAAAGGCTCCGTCCAAGCTTCAATAGATGAGAAACCTTCTTCATTTGTTGGTCAAATCGGTATGAGAAATAGCTTGAGAGGATTTTGCAAAGTGCAATAGGTAAGTCGTCGGACTCAGTCTCGGGCATACGTATGCAAGAAGATAGTTAGCCAATATGAAAAATAAAGCTACGCGTGCTGTGCATATATTACTGGCAGAATATAGAAAACGGGAAATACTCCATGGCCGTCGTAAGGATTGACAAATGGGTACAAGCACAGATTTAATTTCATCCATTATGATCCAACAGTGCGAATGAGATGGTGGCAGGACAAAACCAGAAGGTGCTGTTAGGAACTTCATCAATCTCACTATTCCGTTTATCAATAATTATGTTCATAATGGCAACATATTTTTGAGATGGGGGGCATGGCTATTGAGGTGGACGACCAGGTTGGAAGATATAAAAAATGATATGCATGTGGCATCGTAACCGAAAATCCATAAATGCCAAAGTCGGCCCAGGAAACCGGAGTTTGCTCGTACAAACCTAAACTCGTCAATCACTTGAAAGTTGCATGCAGTAGTTTGTGTACAGGTTGGAAAGATCACTATCTTTGACCTCTATTTATTGCCAATCTGTTACTGGTTTGTTTGACAGTTGAAATCGTATCCATCTAGATTGAACACAGAATCTCCAAAACATATTCGGGAAATCAGAGTGTCCCTATGGAGAGAGAGGATACGTTCTAATCAGATCATATTTTTTTCTAAATCTATAGACAGTGCCAACAAATATTCATGTGTTTAGTTCGATGGTTGACCGCAAATTAGAAAAAAAAATATGTTGCAGGTGCATCGTCTATTGAAAGACATGCCGAAGCTTGTGTACACTGGACTTGTGGTTGATTAGAGATAGGAATAGGTAGGAGGAGAACAGATCCATCAACCTCAAAAAGGGAATAGACTCTAATAACGTCTCATTTGCACATACAAACCACCACTATTTTTTTCATGTGAGCTACCTTTATTCCTGTGTGTCTGAAAATGGTGTTCAGAGTGGGAGAATAATGTTTTTTTTTTTTTTTTTTTTTTAAGAAAGCTAGCTACACATCTCCGAAAACTTCTAGCCCGAGATCACAAAACAATAGATGCTAAATGAGGCCATAAAAATTTTGCTTATCAAATTGCAGCCCGAAATATTTCAGATCTAATTGTCTATGTTTTGTTGCAGATTTAAATCCAGGTGAAAGGTCAAAGGGAAGTCATGGCAACAGAAGCAATTCCAAGACAATGACATGTGCGGGTTGGGCGTGGGAAAGAAGATTTTTTTTTTGATTTTGATATATATATATATATATATATATATATAATGTTTGTTGCAGGTTCTGATGAAGGCCAGAAAGCACAATTAGATCAATTTGCACAGCATAAGTTTTTGCACAGTATAGAGTTGCAGCTATTATTTGCAGATCCAATGTGGGAGCTCCGAGATAATTTTTTTTTTCTTTTTTCTTTGATTTATTTATCTTGCAGAAAACATAAACTTAAAAAAAATAAAAGAAATTTGAGCAAATGGAAATAAATTGTTTTACAAATTGAAAATGAAATCAACTAGGCATGTTTGCAAAACAGTAAGTGATTCATTCCTGAAAAATTTAAAGGCATCCTACTTTCTGATCCTCGCTATCGCACGAAGCACGAGGAGAGCATACTTATTGAAAACTAAAAAAAAAACTGAAAATCTACCTATTCTATGCTAATTAAAATTTAAAATTATGTTAAGTGTAGTCAACTATCCAATGTAGCCAGGCACGTAACAGTAACAACAATATGTTCTCTTTCAAGTTCGTAAGTAATAATAATTGGAAATATGTATAAACATGCGAAATTTGCTGAAGCACTAAATTAACAAAATAAAAACTAAATGCGTCTAACCTGCTGCGTGCTTGAAACCATTGTTCGATAAGACTTTCATAAGCGCAATTCACCTCGCTCAGATCATATTGCAGCTCCTCATTATCTTCCTCGATTTCCTGTTCTGATGCATAAGAATTCTCATTCGTTGGTGGAGGAGTAATTAAGCTCTCGGGCACTGTCAAGATCTCTTCCTCGTGAGAGGAGGAGATCCCGAATTTTGCAAGGATCTGAGTGAATTGTTCCAAGCTGACACTCATGGTTAAACCATATTGTAAAAGGGATTCTTACAGCACCCAAATCAAAATCTGAAAATCACTCTTGCTGAAAACAAAACACTCTTGCTGAAACACATGAAAACCTCTTCACAGTTGCAGAAATTGAAATTGCATAAACATGCTTGCAGAAAGTGAAATTTACGCTAATTTGCAGAAATTGAAAGTCACACTTGCAAAAATTGAAATTTACACTAAATTGCAGAAATTGAAATTTACGCTAATTTGCAGAAATTGAAATTTACACTAAATTGCAGAAATTGAAATTTACGCTAATTTGCATAAAAAAGAAATTTATACCTCAATCCCTTGTGCTTCCCCGACAACGGCGCCAAAATGTTAGGCAAAATATATGTCGTAATAATTACGTTGCACTACAGTTGCCCAACTATTTACTTGTCAACCCGGGGTACGTAAACTGACGAAGCACGTGCACTGTTTGTGCAGGACTGAAGTAGAACTAATCTAACTTAATCTAATTTGCTCAAATCAAATTAATCTAGGAAAGCAGGAAATTGCATAAGGGAAATACAACATGTGAAGAGTTAACAACAATGACATAAGTGAGATCACATCTATAAATCCATAATCGAATGGCAAACATGAAAGCATAACAATGAAAGATTAAATCACATTAAGAATCTCAAATCAAAGACTAATCTAACAAATACAAAATCCAATCCAATCCAACTCCCCGGAATGGAGAGGGAGCACTCTCCTTTATACATGAGAGGCCTTAAGAAAAAGATAAGAATGCATTAATTATAGATCCACTATTCTCTCAACTACTCTCAACCACTTTCCTATTATTACAAGATATGGTTCCTTCAAATCCTCCACATGTCTCTCATGAATCCTAGATAAGATATGCCAACCAAATATTCCATGATCTTCTCCTTAAGAATAGGCTTGAATAACTATCTCCTTTGGAATGGTGTAAGAGATATTCGAGAAGTCTCTTTGAGTTAATCATTTACATATTCCTACACATTACAAAGCTCACACATAATTGAGATATATATGAAAACATGTATATTTTCTAATATTTAATCATAAATTCACTTTTAATACTAAAATGAATAAAGTGGAAAATAATAATGTGAAACCCAAATGTATTTATGAAAATGATATGATGAACGTTTAATAGGGCAATGAAATGTAAGGAATAGTGAAGGGAAAAGTGGATGAAAATACGACATTTCTGAGTCCTAACAATTCACATTGAGAGCAGTCTCAAATTGTGATCTAGTCCTCCTTGTGTTTGAGGATTGCCCACTAGTTCACTTGCTTCTTGCAAAGTCTTAGAAGCCCATTGAGGCTTTGTTGGTGAATTAAAATCTGCAATAAAATGGTCCTCATCATCATAAATATCATAATAAAAAATTTCAATAGGAGCATCACTTCTTCAGGTGGTGGTGAAGATGGTTCTCCAATTTCAGCACTCTGTGAGGGCTCTTCCTCAAACTGAACACTCCTTTCTATGAAGGAATTTTGAGTGATCATGTTCAGCAAATTATACCCTTTGGAGTCCTCTAGATATCTAACAAAAAGACATGGTTAGCTTTGGGGTTGCATAGCGCTCCTCTTCTCAAGTGGAATCCTAGCCCAAGCCTTTGAGCCAAAAATCTTGAAATGAGAGATATCAGGTTTGTGCCTTGTCCAAGCCTCAAAATGAGTGATACCTTTGATAGCTTTGTGTGGCACTCTATTTTGAATATATGTGGCACAATTTATTGTCTCAGTCCATAGCTTGGGAGGCAATCAATTTTCCTTAAGCATACATGTGGCCATCTCCTTGAGAGACTTGTTTTTCCTCGCAGCAACCCCATTTTGTTGAGGTGTATATGGAACTGTGTGTTGCATATTAATGCCTGAAATGCCTGAAGAGGCACAAAATTGTTGAAAATCTGATTTCAGATATTCACCACCATTATCAGATCTGATAATTTTTATATGCCTACCAGACTGGTTCTCAACTGAGGCTTTGAATAACTTGAACAGACCAAAAACTTCTGATTTTAGCTTGATGAAATAAATCCAACAGTACCTGCTAAAGTCATCTATGAATGTGAGGATGTTGTTAATGGATAATCCACTCGAGCGGACGCAAGCCGGATCTCCCTAGTTTAAGTGAATCTAGCACAAATAGTACAAAATACAAAACTCATTTCCTAGATCTAGTTACAGATCGAGTACTTAGATATCATACCTTTTAGATCGCGGATCTTTCTCCTTGTTGTTGCTCCAAGTTTCACGGTCGTCATATCTCCACCTGCAAGACCTATCAAGAAAATATGGAAACGATACAAGCAGTAAAATATATCTAAACAATAACTGATCTAAACTAACAGTTGAGGAAGAAAGTTCTAAACATCATCAATGAGACAACATTCATGGAAAGAGATTATATTAACTGTATTAAAAGGTGGGAATACATAGAAAGGATAAAGCTACAAACAAATCCTCAACACTGCATCCTCCATCCAACATGTCCAAGCCAAGCCTCCAAGGTGGTACAAGCTTCCCAATCACCAATATGGATTCTATCAGCATAAGGATATCGTAGACTTTCCCCCCCTTCCCATGGAGAGAGTGGGTGTTTATATAGGGCTAAAGAGATAGGGTAGGTTGAGGATTAGGGGGAGATGGTTAAGGGATCCTCCCATTAGGTTAGGAACTGAAATGCCACCTCAGATAGAGCCTAGGGATAGGCCTCCACCTCAACAAACTTCTAGAAATACCTTGAGACTCCCCAAAATAACTTTTAACCAACCTCGTCGCACCCTGGTAGAAGACATAGAGTGACAGAGGGGGTCATCGCACCCTATAGAAGGACAAAGTGCGACAGTGTCTCACCTTAGCTGACCAAGAACTGCGGCGTCGCACCCTAGATGAAGGAGAAGTGCGACAAACTACTCAAAGAGGTCAACTAGGCAGGGAAATCTCTTAGTTGGATGTGTTTTAGCCCATAATGAGGTCAAGGGTCAGAGCAAAGAGTTTACATAATGGTCAAGATGGCGACATTATCACAACGGTCATGATGACGACACTTGGTCATAATGATGATACTTGCAATGGTCATGGTGACTACACTAGGTCATGATGACGACACTTGCAACACTTGCGACACTTGCACAAGCGTGACGACATTTTGGTGTAATAGAATGCCCCCCAAAGCATGAAGATGATAGAATGAGACAGGTGAAATGCTTTGTAGTAAGAAAAATGGAAAGGACTTGTTGGTTGGAAGGAGTTGCTGCAGAAATGACCTAAGATCCACAAGTCTCATACAACACAAAACATGGCTGCTGACCAATACACTACAAATCCATGATAGTAAAGACTGACTGAACACAATCATGGATACTAGACACAATCGTAGATCCATGATGAGATGATAACACAACCACGACCAATACAAAAGTGGATCCGTGTAACTCTGAACTAACAACATAGCCACGACCAATACAAACTGGATCTGTGCATCTCAAACAATCTTTATCACAACTCGGGTGGCAAATAACTTCCCAAGGGTCTTCAAGCTGAACCCGCAATGATATGAATCTATCCATGTGATTACAAATGTCTTGACATCGAACATGGTAGAAACCACTTGATTACCAATCATTGATGTATACTGTTAACAAGCGCGAGGAAAATCACCATTGATGTCAATGACTCCCAAGGTATCACAGTACATATCATCAAGCGTGAATAAATGAGTTGAATTCCAACGCAAGATGAAATCTCTCAATCAAGAGTCAATGATGTAAACTCATGTTGAAAGCGAGGTAACCTGGCATTGAGGCATGCAGGGCCAAGGTACTTGGTTGGTTTCTAGATTCAATCCTTAGAGGATGATTTGAAGTCGAAAAGGATGAATCCATCGAAGGAGGGCCATGATGAATCCCCCATCATTGACATGAAACTCAATAACATATGTTTGGTGTAGATCAGATGGTAGATGTGCAAGACTGACTCAAGGTAGACCAACATGATCGAAGGTATATTAAATGCAGATGATGAGTAACAAACGTCTCTTGAATATGGGCATGGCATGACTTGGGAGTATCGACATGACGAGAATGACACCAACCCCCAATGCAACTGATGGTGGAATCATTCTTTGGCTAACCCAAAGGAGCAACGCGACTCATGGAATTGATAGGACTCAAAGACAAACAGATTATGCAAGTACTGAATGCAAATGCAAATGAGTGCCATGTTCAAGAGTGACTATGTACTGCCGTAATTAAGATGTAACACAAAATCTTCCATTTTTCCCCATCATGATTGATGAGTGCCTCATGTGTTTTTGATGAGCTTGATGAGGGTAACCAGATGCTCGGTATAGCCCATCTCATAGATGAGTCCAATCCCAATTTTTTTTTGAAACTGGGAGAGGAGGGGTTCATCCCATGATGGGCCCTTTGATGTTTGAATTTTAGCGAGTCCAAAGAAGGAAAACTCGGCGTCATTTCATGTTTAGAGAGTCTGAAAAAAACTAAAGGAGAGTCCAAAAGGTCCTTTTTCGTAAAGTTAGTGTCTTCGCTCTGAAAAGGGTAAAACAACGCGAGAGAGAACTCTTCCAGCCATGGTTGGTTGGAGTATTCCTTTTTCGTAAATAGTGCTTCCTGGTCCGAAAAAGGGGTAAACTATCACCAGAAAGACGATCATTCAAATTATTTTACAAGTGTGAAAGCATCAAGTACACTTGGCAATATTTTCCTATTTAGGGAGTCTGAAAAGAGCTTAAAAGGACTCCATGAACAACTTCGTCATGGTTGATGATCGAGTAGGAAAAATGAAAAAGTAAACTCAGCACAGTTCCTTTTGCGTAAATATTCTAGCAAGGCCAAATAAAGTGATAAACCTATACTCGTTAGACACACCTTTTTACTCAAATTTTTAACGACCACGATAATGGTATCAAAATCACTCGGAATCTTTTTCATTTTTGAACTAGAGCACAAAAAAGTAAAAACTAAGCTCAAACCACTTTTCATGTTTTAACCAAAGCACGAAAAAAGTGAAAAGTAAGCTCAAATACTATCTTACTGTTTTTAACGAGCTCGAAGATAGGTTGGAAGAATGCTCATGATGTCTGCTTCATTTTTTAACGAGCTTGTAACAAAAAATGAACTATGCTCAAGATTATTCCCATTGGCAGGTTTCTTCCCAACATGATGGCTAGAGGTTGGAAAGTTTGCCCCCAACATAAGAAACTGACGGCTTACTTCTAGTATGATTTCTGGAGGTACTGTTTCATTTTTTAACGAGCTCAAAAAACAAAAGGGGAAGTATGCTCGAAAATGTTCCCAATGGTGGACTCTTCCCCAACCTGGTATCCAGTACATGACCCTAGCATGATTGCTAGAAGTAAGTGACTTAGATCCAACGTGGTGTGGAGAGATGATCGAGTTGACTTCAACGTAACTTCCAGAGCTCGAAGACATGCCCCCAAGCTTCATTTCATTCGCCTAAGGCATAGGTAGGTGAAAAGAAGGTTTGGGTACTAAGTCTACAAGGAGACTCGACTCAAAGGGAAAGGATATGTTTCATTTTTTAATGATCTTGACACAGGAATAGAACTCTGCTCAAACGACTTGTTTCATTTTCTAAAGAGCTTGACACAGAAACGGAACTATGCTCATGAATCTGGTCTCATTTTTATGCAAGCTTGAAACCAAAGGTAAACTATGCTTATGAAGCTGGTGTCATTTTTATGCAAGCTTGAAACGAAAGGTAAACTATGCTTAGGGGGTCTATTCCATTTTTTGACGAGCTTGGAATCAAAGACTAATTTGTGCTCACACTACTGGTTTCATTTTTTAATGAGCTTGAAGCCAAAGGTAAACTTTGCTCACAGTTAAGGCTCATTGACGGGTTCCTTCCCAACATGATGCCCAGAGGTTGGTAAATGCCCCCAGCATGATTGCTAGCAGCTTAACATGGTAGTGTTCCCTTAACATGATTGCTGACGGTATGACATGTGGCATGCCCCCGAAGCTTCATTTCGTCTGAAAATGCTGCTTGCTAACCCAACTACCAACCTGGCTACTAATATGAAAATGTTCACCAAGGGGGGAAAATGAGAATCAGAAGAAATGAAGGTTTGAGTTCTAACTCTAGCGAGAGACTCGAACCGATGGGAGGGAGATCTATTTCATTTTTTCATAGGATTGAAATAGACAATAACTATGCTTGAGGGGGGCCATCTTATTTTTTAACGAGCTTGAAATGGAATAAAACTATGCTCGAGGGGGGCCATCTTATTTTTTAACGAGCTTGAAATGGAATAAAACTATGCTCGAGTGGATTGGTTTCATTTTTATGCAAGCTTGAAACCAAAGGGAAACTATGCTAGAGTGTTCGGTTTAATTTTTTAATGAGCTTGAAACATAACATAAACCGTGCTCGTACCCCCCATCCTCAGGAGGAAGAAACCACTAAAACATGCAGAACATTCAGGTAATTCTGATGACTGGCATTCATGCGATGATTGGGTGTCATGAAGGAAAGTTGATCAATGGTCATAATCCTCCCATCGTAGGGAAAATACATCACTCGAAAGAGTGTGGACATGATGACTTTCCTAGCATAAACATAATCACGTCCAAGGAGTAGATTGAAATCTAAAGGAACTTGGACAACCATGACATCAACATAAACAGTTTTACCTCTCAACGTGACAGGTAACTGCGGGAGAATCCCTAAAGGTTCGGTAGGCCTTCTATTAAAAGCCAAAATCTGGTCAGTCACTGACACAAGCTGAGGGGAACTTATAGCTTGACAAGTAGTTGAGGATAAAATACTAACAGAAGCTCCCTCATCAACTATCGTACGAAATATTTCTTTATCGGAAACTCCTACAGATATTTGAAAAGGAATACTCGAAGGAAGACGAGATTCTGTTAGACCATTCCAATCAAATAAAATGGCCTCAGTACTTGGGGGGGTCTTGTAGGAATGGAAAGGGTTTCCCCTTTCCTAAGACATTCTGAACTAACAAGGAAAACATCAGCGGTTTCCAATTCACTCTCACTTGGAAGATAAGAATGAGACGAATATTGTGTCATGGTGACTGTTTTAGTCTGAACTTTCTCCAATGAAAGAGTAGGATCAAGTGGAGATGACATCGACTCGATCACTTCACTCTCGGAAGGGAGAGTGGGATCAATTTCACATGACATTGAATTGATCACTTGGTCAACTAGCGGGGGGTCGAGGGACAACTTACTATCGCTTGTTGGAAGCATCTATTGAGAACTAGTAATATCTTCCAACCACCGTGAAGCTTCATCCATGCTTGGACAAAGGTAAGTACGATGCATGCCCTTGCATAGCCAGCAAGGGTCTGCAGCTCTACCCTTCCGACCCTTCACCAATGGGTCACTGGTTGAGGGAGTATCATCAACATGATGGTCAGAGGTTGACGATACAAGTGGTTTGGGGTTTTTAGACCACACTTCTGACACATGGGAAAGACCGGGACAATCCTTGAGAAGGTGATCGCCCTTGCAAAGTTTGCAAGGGAACTTGGGCTTACAAGGTGTTCTCATAGAATGAGTGCCATTGGTGGAAGATGGTTGATGCTTGGTCTATTTCTTATCCTTCTTCTTCTTAATCTTCCTTTTCTTCTTCTTCTTCTCACCCACCTTCTTACTAACATCAGATTTTTCAGTAGGAGAAGAAGAAGAGACGGAAGCCAATTCAACTTTCGGTGAAGAGGAGAATGGTCACCATGAGATTGATGCTCATGTGGTGAAGGACCTAGGTTCAACACAATTGGTGCACTTGGTGTAACCAGATTGGAGAATAACCATACTATTAATCCTATCGTCAATCCAGGAAGACTCAACGTAGCCATAAAGGGAGGACCAACAGTTCCACAAGGGGGAATAACAAATGGCATACCTTGGAAAGGGGCACCTTGGTTGGTAGTCCCAGAAGAATCTTCCATATCTAAACTTCCTAAGAGTCTCTAAAGTACCACACAAATCAAACACTACTCAAGTCTAAAATCAACAAGCAAACTATGTGAATAGGAGTGGATAAAGAGTTAGGAACCTCACAGGATTGTCAAAACATCACAAATCGCTATATATCGCAGGGTCCAACAGTAAAACGCGACAAGGAGGATTGGGACTATACCCTTTCCTGAATACCTGACTACCTGGATAGTACATGCGTAGTAATCTCCCCGAGTGTTATTCTCGGTGTATTGCAATGTTAAGATGGCCAAATGGATAACTCAGATGGTTTCAAGATTCCTAATGGTGTCTCTCGATATAAGCAAGGTACATGAGAGCTCAAATTTGTAGTGGTGCTATCAAATGCACAACCATTCGGAAAGAGACCTTCCGATATACTACTGAGTATGTGAAACATCTTTCGATATATGCCAAGTACGTGTGGTACTTAGTGGGTACGTGAAAGAGCTCGATATATCGATAAGTACGTGGAAGACTACAATACCCCCAGGATATAGTGTTGGCAAATAACGACAGCTGCCACACTTAATGATGCCAGAACACGTCTCTAACTTAACACACAAGTTGCTAAAAGTTTTTAAACTAAACTAGTGTTAATTTTATCTTGTACGGTTAGGTGGATGCATGAGGTGAGTACATAAATGTAAACATAATGCAATCCTCAACTACATGATAATGCACATTTTCCTTTCCTTTTCGATGAAAATTACTTAAGGTAAGGAGAAATTTTTCTTTCTTTCAAACCAAAAATACTTAAGTAGTAGCGAAAAAAAGAATTCATTCCTAGAGTGCAATAACTCTAACTTTCTGCAATAATCAGCTAAAAAGCGCAAAGAAAATGAAATACGTAACTAATATTAACAATGTATAAGACAAAATAATGAAGCACTTTCAATTTTCAAATGCATGTACCAAAAATGGAATTTGATATCTAAACGCTTTTCATATCTATATATAGAAAGTGAGAGAATATCTATAGCACTCTAATCATTCAGAAATTCCCAAAGAAAAATGACAAGCACCCAAACAACTCAAAGGCACTTAAGAAAGGCTCAAAATCTACCAAATGCAATGATTATAACTCATTTCCTATCTTTTTACACTTGACAAAGACACATCTGATCCACGGAAAGAAGAATTCTTGAA
This sequence comes from Larix kaempferi, assembly GCA_027924585.1. Lineage (NCBI taxonomy): Eukaryota > Viridiplantae > Streptophyta > Pinopsida > Pinales > Pinaceae > Larix > Larix kaempferi. The sequence continues at coordinate 17,546,311 of BSBM01000931.1, read as the reverse complement.
ACGTTTCCAATAAAATGCAAGACAAAGAAAAGCACATAACAGTCTTATCTAACTCAAATGCACATGAATCTAAAACAAGCCCTTCTTCTTCTTATGAATGTGAGACCAAGAATTTCAAATGATCAAATTAAAGCAAGAAGAATACCTATGTTCCAATTTCATGAATATATCAAAAGAGTGAAAAACTCAAGCTTTTCTTTGAACTAAAGTGGAGACAAAGAATCAATATTTTCCAACAACCATTAGATAGATCAACATGCAAAGGAAACAAGATGCATAACCCATGAAAAGAGGCTAAAAAAGACATGGATATCCCACACTCTTCAAGTCTTTAAAACAAGCCAATCACGCCAAACCAAAAAATGATCTCAAAAGCTTGAGATGGGTCAAAACGACTAAAGGATGCACGATTCAAAAATAGAACCCATTTTGTTTAAAAATGTAAGCAAAACACTAGTTTTGACTCAGGGGGCCAAACATAGATCCAAAACCAAAAAGACCCAAAATCAACCGGATGCAAGCAAAACCAAAAGATGTATGCAAATGAGGTATGGAAACTGATCCAATGCAATGACCAGATCAGGTAAGGAGAGGAGGGAATCCAAGGGTGACTGGATGCAGGTGGGGGATACTAAAGTGTCCACCACTACCAAATATCAGACTTGTCCAAGATGGGACCCAAAACCAATCCAAAAAGAACCAAACAACTCCACACACAAATAAAAAATGGGGTCTCTGGCTGGATCTTGCAGCACAGAGGGAGTTCATTCATCAAACCAAAACTCAAATAAAAAATGGAGAAGGGATGCCTGTATGCCAACTTCGACAGATCAGCGTAGTCTGTGTTTGTACACAGTGCGATGTCGCAGTTCACCAATGCGAGAAGTGTGATGATGTCGCAGTATACCAATGGAAGGCTTGCGATGGGAAGTCAACAGACACAGAACAGAGATAAAAAAGACACAGTGTCGCTCTGTGTATACTGACCAGGTGTGACAGGCCAGATCCAAGTTAAAAAATAAGCCAAATATCCAAGTAATGAGTAATGAACTGGTTTGAAAATAAGAAGTACAAACTCAGAGGAAGGTAATCAAACTCTTCAAAGTGAAGGTCTGATGGTGAAACCAGCTTAGGAGGAAAATGACAAATGAAAAAGGCTTGTCAAGAAATCAACTAAAAATAACATTCAAATTAACACTACAAAGCAATGTTCTTCCCCAATATGGTCGCCAGATTTGTTAACAGACAATCCACTCGAGCGGATGCGATCTAGATCTCCCTAGTTCAAGTGAATCTAGAAAAAATAGTACAGAATACAAAACTTAGTTCCTAGATCTAGTTACAGATTGAGTACTTAGATATCATACCTTTCAAATCGTAGATCCTTCTCCTTCTTGTTGCTCCAAGTCTCACAGTCGTCAGATCTCCAGCTGCAAGACCTGTCAAGACAATATGGAAACGATACAAGCAATACAAGATATCTAAACAATAACTGATCTAAACTAACAGTTGAGGAAGAAAGTTCTAAACATCATCAGTGAGACAACATTCATGGAAAGAGATTATATTAACTGTATTAAAAGGTGGGAATACATAAAAAGGATGAAGCCACAACTAAAGCCTCAATGCTGCATCCTCCATCCAACATGTCCAATCCAAGCCTCCAAGGTGGTACAAGCTTCCCAATCACCAATATGGATTATATCAGCATAAGGATACCATAGACTTTCCCCCCCTTCCCATGGAGAGAGTGGGTGTTTATATAGGGCTAAAGAGATAGGGTAGGTTGAAGATTAGGGGGAGATGGTTAAGGGATCCTCCCATTAGGTTAGAAACCGAAATGCCACCTCACCTAGAGCCTAGGGATAGGCCTCCACCTCAACAAACTTCTAGAAAGATCTCGAGACTCCCCAAAATAGCCTTTAACCAACCTCATCGCACTTTGGTAGAAGACACAGAGCGACAGAGGGGGTCGTCGCACCCTGTAGAAAGACAAAGTGTGACAATGTCTCACCCTAACTGACTAAGAATTGCGATGTCGCACCCTAGATGAAGAAGAAATGTGACAACCTACTCAAAGAGGTCAACTAGGTAGCGAAATATCTCAGTTGGATGTGTTTTAGCCTAGAATGAGGTCAGGGGTCAGAGCAAAGAGTTTACACAATGGTCAAGATGGCGACATTATCACAATGGTCATGATAACGACACTTGGTCATAATGATGATACTTGCAACGGTCATGGTGACGACACTAGGTCATGATGACGACACTTGCACAAGCGTGACGAAATTTTGGTGTAACATATGTACTTTGCATGGTTCAAAGGCTCATGAGGGAATGGACCTGATATGTCAGTGTGAATAAACTCCAATGGTGCAGAGGTTCTCTCAGTGGTGGTTCTCCCATACTTATGCTCAGGGTTTTTTCCTAGGATGCAAGATTGACAGACACCTTTGGAGAATCTGATATTTGGAAGCCCTATAACCATTTCTTTCTCATGGAGTTGGGAAAGATATTTATAATTAAGATGGACAAATATTTCATGCCATAATTTAATTGACTCATTGGCATGGGTTAAAAGAGAAGAAGGTGAGGAATATGGCACAAAATGAGAAAACTTGTAGATTCTAGAACTGTGATTAGCAGTGCCTAATGCAACAATTTTTCCTGTTGAAATTTCAGCTATCTCAACATCATTTGGGGCAAAGATTACTCTCTTGGGAAGCCCTATATGGGTCATCTGATAGGCTGAGCAACAATTCCAGGAACATACAAGACATTATTGAATGAACCAAACTTGAGATCTATGTTACCTTTGCCTTTGCTAGATGTTTCAGAATTGTAACCCAATACAATATTTGGACCACTGGAATATTCAAGTGAGGTGAAAAAATTACTTGTAGAAACCATGTGTCTTGAAGCTCCATAATCAATAATAAATGAGGTAGGATTGGATGTGCTTTCCATCAGTGCATGTACTCTCTCCTTGTCATCAGAATTTTGTCCTCCATCCTTCCTCCTTGCGCTCTCTGGAAGAGGAATGTTGGCTTTCTCTAGGAGTTGAGCCATTTGGTCAATGGTCTTCTTCATGCAAGATCTTTCAGGATGAAAGCCCTTGCTGCAATAATTTCACTTGTTCATCTCATTTTTCTTATTTGGATTCCTCTTGAAATTCGATGAGTCTTCATTAACTTTCTTCTTCTCTTTCCTCTCACCGGTGGGCTTCTTGAAATTTCCCTTCTTCTTTCCTTTCGAACCCTTTGAATCTCCAACATTCAGATAGTGATAATTGGATGGATTTTTAATGGCTCCCATCAAGACCAATTTGTCTTGTTCTTGTGTCAAAGACTCCATGAATTATGAAAGTGTTGGGCTCTTCCAATTTTTAATTGCCTTCCTTGTGGAATGGAAGGTCGAGACAAAGATTGAGTAGTCGGGGCCAAGTTTGGAGAGAATGGACAAAACTAATTGCTCATTTTTTTGTCAGTACCACATTGCTTCAGATGCAACACAAGTGATTTGAATTTGGAGAAGAAATCCTGTAGATTATTGAAAGTTTGTGGACTCAATGAAACTAGTTCATTATCCAATTGGTGGCCTCATTCATCGGTCTTTCCAAACAATTCTTGAAGTTTCAGCCAAACTTCATTGGTAGAGGTAAGACCATTGATATGGAGTAGAAGTTCCCTGGATGTAGTGAGACACAACAACCCATAAGCTTCATCTCTTCGATTATGCCACTTTGAGTTCTCAACTGCTGAGGTTGGCTCAGCTTCAGTTGCCATAGTCACCCTGTAGAGCTATTTGCTCCTCAGTATGATCTCCATTTGCGCCTTGTAGTCAAAATAATTGAATGGAGTGAGGATGATATGCTGTGAATGATCCATGTCAGCTCTGAAATTAATTTTGGAATGATTTGGGTGTGCCCAAAGCTTGCTTGTTGCGCCTTCTTGATGGTAGAATGCGCCTTGTGGATGAATTACTCCACCTTCCTTGAGACTAGTTGGATCCTGTAATAAAATAGAAGGAGAAAGGAATAGATTGATAGCTCTGATACCATGTGAAATTTAGTTACACCAAGATCTGATCAAGAAATTGCACACTTTCACAAAAGATCTCACACAACTAGTCAAAGACACAAAAAATACTCACAATAGATACAAATTGTATTTAACTCTCATGAATAAAATACATCACTCAATGTTTGGAAGGTAATAGTATGTTGTTATATAACATTACAACATTTGAATGGCTAAAGATGCCATTTGGATCCTCATATCATCAAACTTACTAAAATTGTGCAAATCCCCCTAGGTGGCAAGTGTGTTCTCCAAGTCACTTCAAAGGATCACGTTTTTCTGAATTAGTGACTTGTAGCTGATGTGTGCTGAAAAAAATTCCAAATCCCAAAAATGGAAATAAGAAACATCATAGAGAATGTGTGGTCCAAAAAACAAGTTTCCCTGGTTGACTAGCTTTTCCCCCATAGGTAAAAAGCAATAAAAAACAGTAAAACTTAGCAAGGCGCCTTTTCCACCAGAATCTTATCTAGAATATTTTAGAAATGCGCCCAAGCGGTCTAGGAAGCTTGTGGTCCACACTTGGAAGTCTCGTGGTCCCCCCAATGTTTGCTTGTGGTCCACACAATGGCTCAAATGGCAATTATCTAGTCTATTACATAGGAATTAATCATAAATGATTAATTAATGCTACCAATGTAATTAAATGACATAGATAGGAAGATTTAATATTTCAACACAGAGTAGGTACGTACATCTATCTTTGTCCGACCTCTCATATTCGTCAGAATCTTGATCAGTTTGTCTTCTGGTTCTTTTCCTGCTGCTTCTTGTGCTTCCACTTCTTCGACTTCCTCGTCTCTATGGTCTAACGCTTCAGGAATGCATCCACACCTTTGGATTTATTTGATCGTTGCAACTTCACTAGTCAAACTTTCATTGTTCGCATGCACTCGTCGGACATTTCATGATCAACCGTGATTGTAGCGCCACGCGCTCTTCGTCCAACTCCTTGGACATTAACGCCTATGTGAGCCATTTTCAACCGCAATTGAAACTCCCACTCGTCGAATCGAATCCGGACTTTCACAAGTCATGCCCAACTCTACCCAACCATAGCTGGAGCTATTCAGTGCACTCAACACTGGATTCAGTGATACCCACTAACGCTCTCCTGCTCATAGGATGCTTCAACTCAACCGGACTCTGCTTCTGGGATATGATATTACCTAGCTCTTTCCGGATCTGGTACCAAATTGACGCAAGTAGGTTGCATGACCTTCTTGCTTAACAATACACATGACACACAACGCTCACACAGACTTGGTGTAAACATGATGCCATAAGCTGGCTTCTATTACTTCAATCAAATTAGCAGTTACAATGCGAAATGCAAGGAAATGTCAATAGCTAAACTAGTCGGCCTTAGCCTGATACAATATACAGAAGTAAATGGTGTGTTTTCTCTGTGTGTGACCTTATCCTCCTCTTAGTCTTCTGCTAAAAGCTAGAACGAATGAGCAATGAGTGACGATCGATCCCTGCTCTGTGCTGGCGCACTAGTCTTCTACTCTGCTTTACTGTCGCTGATCCCGAGATCACTTCGATCCTCGAGACACACCTCCCCTGTCCACCGAATCCTCCAGATTCTGTAGACTTGTAGTTGTCAGTTCTCTCTAGTCGTGCTGCACAACCTCTTCTTGTGGTGACATCTGTCTTGATCCCAACCACCTTCTTAAATCCTCATAACTTCCTTAGCAACCCCGAATGGCTACCAAGTACTCTGCCTTGACTTCTAAGCTTCTCTGAATCTGCTACAGTAGTTGGTCCCATCACTAACCTCGACCATACTGTCTTCTGTCATCCTTCGAATTACCCGTCGGCTTCACTGCGCTTCTATAGCTTTGCCATTCCTCCCTTTCCTCCACGCTTGGCTTCCGCCTCAACCTGTCGGTGTCGCTGTTCGACAACCTGTCGACACTCAATGCCTTCCGTTGCAATCCTATCGTCTGCCAACCTTAGACATGTCGATTCTCGACCTTTCTCCTTCTGTCGACGTATATCGACAGCTTCTGCTCGACTTATTGACTTCGACAACCAATATCCCTTCACGCTAATGGTCGTCGGAAATCCCCCTGGTCGTCTTTCCATGTCAATCAACTTCGACTGTTCTACCTAGGTCCCGATGCTCCTGCATTAGTTACAAAAGGTCATTAGCTTGTGAGTCAGTGTCACTATGAATTTAAAACCATTGTTCATGTATCTTCTATTATATTATTTGAATATTATGATTGAGGCATTAGTTCTCTAATGAGGCCCAAATATTGTTATATATCCATTAGGTTTCCATCCTCTTTCTCTAGTAAAAAACATACGATTTTGGGTTATGGGTTAGCTTCATGTTAGTTGTGATTTCCTCTTTCATAGTGTTAGTAATACATCCCTTGGATTGAGTAATCGTTGCTATTGGTTTGAGTAATTATAACATGGTTGATTATTCTTAGTTTGAGTAATACCATGATTGGATATTATTTGTTTGAATAATAAGCATTTAAGATTTATTATAAAAGAACCTTGTCAATTTTGATTGAATTATAATTTTATTATCTTTCGAGGAGGCATAATCCCATGTGAATTTCTTAACTAAAAAATAATCTTCTAATTATATGCAATTATAATTTTATGATCTTTCGAGGAGGCATAATCCCGTGTCAATTTCTTAACTAAAAAATAATCTTCTAATTATATGCAATGAGTAGCATGATTTATTTGGTTATTTACAAGGGGGTCATGAAAAGGGTTATGAGAATCTGAAGGGGACTTAAATATTGTAATAAACCACTAGAGACTTGATCACCTATAAAGGAATATTTCGGAGACTTGTGGATTTGAAACGTAATCATAAATGTCTTGATAACCATGTTAAATATCAAACTATAGGAACCCATATTATTCTACGCTCCAACTATTGAGTTTTTAAAATTTTTCATTAACTCATTGTCAATCTGCAATATAAGGGTTTACCATATAAAGATTTCGGTAAACAACCAACCAAATTTCATATTTAATTAGTAGATCTCTACAAAATATACTTCAGCTCGGTTTCTATTCCGGTTTCTATTTCTCATTAACTCACTGCCAATATGTAATATAAGGATTTACCATATAAATATAGGTAAATGACCCACCAAGTTTCATATTTAATTATAATTTTATATTTAATTAATAAATCTTTACAAAAACATACTTAATCTCTTCACTCCCTTGCCATGCCACACATAAAGTTTCCTACTATTCCAAATACTACTATTCCAAATAAAATAAAAACTTATACTTATCATAAACACTTTCATTTTAGATTAATTTACAACTTCATGTCTTCTATACATTTCTTTCTTTACAAATATCATATTTACTATATTAACAATCTTAATACAAAAATTAAAATACAATCAACCTTATATGATTAATATATTATCAAATGATTTTTATTTTAAATCATAACATACACCATACCTTGTTACTCCATATTTCCTTTCATTGTAGTGATTAATCCCTTGTTATATTATATATGCATATACACTCACTAATACATCTTCTCTTCCCCTAGAGTAATTCTTGTAGTGGCATTTTAACATGTTTTCCTCACTCATATATATGAATGAAAATGTCATGTACTATTAATTTATAAATAGTGTCGTTTATTATAATTATATATACATATTTTGATTTTGTGATTATCTTTTAGAAATTAAACATATTCTAAATTTTAACATAGTGTAATATGGAAACACATATTAGAACTAAAGAGATGTTTGATGCTTAATTTTATGTAATCAAATTAGTATTATATATTATAAATTGAGATAATTAAATTAGTAATAAATGTAATTAGTATTTAGGATATAGAAGCTTAGTGGGTTAGTTTTAGTGGTTGAGTAGTGTGAACTACAAGTAGGAGGTCATGAGGCCAAGTCCTCAAATTGGCAATCTATGTGAATGATGAGGGCCTCACTCGACATCCCCATCAAGTTAGGTTATCAAAACAACAACTGAATGGTTTATCCTATATATTATCCTTGAAATGAATGGAAGTGTTCAGAGTATTTCTTATGACCTGTATTCTATTGAAAAATCTATATTTAGGACATAGAAAATTAATCATATAAAACTATATTTTCATTTATGTTAATATTATTTGAATATAATGCCTCAAATTAAAGGGGAAACTAGGAATTAGGATTTAATTATGAAAACACTCTTATAACTTGAGTGGGAATACATACTAATCAAGGTTTTTAGATTGCATCTGAGGACCAAAACTAGAGGAACACCAAAACATGCTTATTTAACAAAATCCACATTACATGTGGTTAGGAAAAACATAAAAAAATTTGTGCATTTGGATTTATGGATATGAACTTTGTTTTGATTTTATAAAATGAACTTTGAATGGACACCCACCCAACATTAGGGGAACCAAATACAAATATAATAAGATATAAAAGAGTGGACCTCGTAAATAGTATATAAAGAACACAATAAAGATTAGTTGTTTGAAGACAATATTAAAATAATAGTTAGATTGAAATAATAATATTATTAATTCAATCTTCATGCTTGAAGAGCATGCGTATATTCATCACCCAAGTATGTTAAGTTTCATGCATTTGCTTGATCCATGTAGGTTGAGTTGCCTACGTTTTCTCGATTCTATTTTGTTGCTTCTAGCCAAGGAGGAATAGGGAAGCTATAATTATGACTTATGCTAAATAAACCTAGAGGAATTAGGGGTTTCTAGAAAATAATATATTTGATTGGCAGTTGAACTAGTAGCAAGAGAGGGTTGAGTGGAGAAATCAAATGATAGTGGGGTATTTGAATGTTTATAGTGTCATGGAGGAATAGTGTATTCCCTACAATTTAATCGATTGAGTTGGTCAACATGCTCTTCTATTTTAGATCCTGTGTGGTTCTATCAAGATCCTCCTCCCTCCCTCACTCCTTTTGAAGTTTTGTTGTACCTTCCATTCTTATTTTTCATGCCTTGCTAATGTTTTTGGTCCGATTTTTCTTTCCTTTCTATCTCTCTTTAAATCCTTTGCTGCTTTCATTCTTCTACTTGGGGTTTGAATACATAGTAATCAATATTTTAGATTTTATCTAAGGAAAACTAGAGGAACACGATAACATCTTATATAACAAAATCCACATTGCATGTGGTTGGGATAAACATAAAACATTTTGTGTGTTTAAATTTTTGGATTTGAACTTTGTTTTGATTTTTTATGGAATGACCTTAGAGTGGACACCCACCCATCATTAGGAGAACCAAATCACGCAATAGTAAGATAAAAAAAGAGTGGATATTGTAAAGAGTATATAAATAACATATTAAATATTAGTTGTTGGGAGATAATAATGCCTATTTCATTAAATTTGAAATTATTCTAGTCCAAGTCCCTTCGAACATAGGTAAAAAAATAACTTTCTAAACCCCAAAATCAAAGTTTCTAAAGTGAAAAATATGGTTCCAAAAGTGCCAATTTCCAGTTCCAATAGTTCTAATTTTAGGTTCCAAAAGTGCCAATTTCAAGTTCCAAAAGTTCTAATTTTAGGTTCCAAAAGTGTAAGGTTGGTGAGGAAAGTCATGTAATGTAGTTATGGAAGCATGGGATGAATACACTTCTATGACTATTATAAGAGTCCTCTCTTATACATTCATAATCTATGTTAGTTGTCTTTTCCAGCATTATCTCATATTTTTGGAGTCTACCATCCATTATTCATCATGCATATTTTTAGACTACACAGATTTCTTATTTTTGTTATCCATTACCATTACCGGATGGTGCATACCTAGAAATTTGAGTTTGGAAATAGATTTGTAGATTTGAAGGGAAAATAGATGGTTTTAGGTGATCATAGAGGTTTAACAAGATAAAAAACCCTTACCCTGTAATGTCCCCATTCCAATAGATTCATGACAGGAAAATTCCACCAATCCTACTAGTTCCCTAGGTTGGATGGAGACATTGGGATTTGAAATAAGGGGGATAATAAATGATCTTTGGACAATAGAATATCATAAATATTTAATAAAGTAGCTAAATAAATAAATACAAGGGAAAATCGAAGTGGCAATTGATCATGAAGACACATGGAGGACGTGGGACCCACTCAAGCTAGATTTTCTATGCCACATGGCATCCTCCTCTTGTCAATTCGAATCCATATGAAGTCCAACATTATTGGGATGAGTTGGAAGGCTCATAAACCTGGAAATATGCATCATAGGTCGAATTGGGATGGAAGTGTAACTCCCATGGAAGAGGAAGAGTCAAATGAGAGGTTCTTGGACACTTGGGCTAGATTCCCTAACCTCTATGACAACAATGATGAAGATGCTATGACACCTATGACAAATTTAAGACCTTATTGTTGAAATATGACCAATATCAGATATCAGGCCTAAAAATATCCTCCAAGGGAGTGCTCATGGGAGTTAGAGAAGTCCAATAGATTCCTACTCGAATTGGTGGAAGGTGGAAGGCTAGGAAGTGGAAGACAAGTGGCAAATCTTGAATCCCTCCCTAATTCGAATTGGCTTGGATTTCATGGATGGAATTCGAAATTAGAAGGCTAAGGATGTTTATAAAATATAGGGATCAAGTAAGAGAAGGTCTTTTAAATCATTTTCACAATTGCATTTGAGAGGAGAGCTAGTGGAGTGCTACTCTACTTGCCTTAGCACCAATTTCGAGGGTGAAAGATTCCCATCCTAGTTGGTAATTGGAAATTCCATTGATACTTTTCATTTGGAGCTTCAATGGAGTCATATGTTGCATATTCAAGCTACAAGGCAGCTCGTGGTCACTTCTAGTTCATATTTTTTCTCCAACCATTTCAATTTTTCTCAACATATTCATGATCCTTGAGGTGGGGCGCATTTGGTGAGTTGTTGTTCTCTTTGGGGGATCTTATAATTCCAAATTAATTTGTAATATGATGTAAATTATCTTTTATTCATACTCAGAATAGTTTCAAGTCGAGAGTCCAAGTGGAACTATGTAAATCTGATCATTAATGAGCAAATGGTGCCATTTTCCCTACTATGTTGATGTATGCCAATGATATGTTGATATATTCGAATGGAAAAGTGAACCAATAATTAATTAATGATGTATGGACTGTTAATAATGTGTTATACAAGTTTCATGTCCATTGAATAATATTTTGGAGTCATATTGTTCAATTGCATAGCATTTGGGAAGATTCCCTATTATTTCCCCCAAGGTCGAAACTATTCTTTTTGTATCTGATTTGAGAGGGTTGTAGCAGACTTAATAAACTAAATGGTGATGGATATGAGACCATAATTATTTACCCTATATTTAAATTTCTTCTTTCCTGAAATTCGAGAGGGTCCAGTAGCATTTGGAGAGCCATCTCCAGCACCTACCCAGGAGGGAATTGAACCCCTAATTGCTAGTCAAATCCCCTACCTTGGCCAGAACTCAAAGGGGAGTTGCAGAATCCTTTTGAAGACTCTAAATAATCCATGAAACTCATAATCATGTCCTAATACCATCCATATACCTTCTGTGACAAGTTGGGAGCATTTGGAGCCACTTGGAGACCAAGAAACCAATACTAGTTAAGGGTCGAACTAGTGGAAAAATTGAAATTTTCACCATTTTAATAAATTTCTAAAAAGGGACATTACAAGTAGTATCAGAGCATGATCCTTGCACCTGATGTGGTTTTATATTCATGAGGAAAAGAATTCAGGGACCACCCTTAGACATTGAAACCAAAAGTACTTTTGTTGAAGAGGAGGAAGTAGGAAAATAAGTGCATTTTGAGGAAACTATGGCTAGGGATGAGAAGGGAACCTTAGATGATAGTGAGGAGTTTAATAAACTCATGAAACCAATCTTTGAAGACATGACCAAACAAATTATGAAAGGATTCGAATTGTTTTCTAGCCAACTTGGAAGCAAAGGGGAAAGAGGAGGCAACAATAGTTCACCTTTCGAGGAAAATAAGGCAATAGGTGAAAGTATCTTCTCAAAGACAGGACCTCAGAATAGACCTCATGAATTTCAGAGTGCAACAAGTCCTACCACAACTAAATTTATTTATTCCAAATAAAATATTAATACTCCATATGATATGCAAGTGGTTCTAATTGAATGGCAAAAATTGAGTGAAGATTGCAAAAGTACCCTACCATTTGATCAATACTTTGTTGTATCAAACAAGCTCAAAACGAGGGAAGGTAATAGGAATCCATTTCAAAATAGAGAATTGAATTATTCCATAAGTAAAATTCCACTTCCCACCTTTGATGGCTCATCTCAAAGTTCTGCAAATAATTGGGTACAAAAACTAAATGAGTATTATTTGCAGAACTAGCCCAATTGGGTACAAAAACTAAATGTGTATTATTTGCAAAGAAGCATCCTCATCTCAAGAAGAGGGATATGATACATCAGAATAAGGGAAACAAGAAGAAAACCATCCTTCACCTGACAAAGCAAGGATGGCAGTACTTTCATAAGTGCCTCATTATCACATTATTCGATGCAAGGGAGTGGTACAAGGACAAAGGGCCTCAGTATTTGTAGATGGAGGAGCCACACATAAATTCATTGATGCAGACATGGTAGAGAGAAGGAAGATACCTACTGAACCATTCGATGGATTCACAGTCATCATTCCAGGTCACAACATTATGAAGTGCAAAACATGGGTTCCAAAGCTGCAAATCACCATAGGTAATTACACTTTTTCTGATAGATTTTATGTGGCTGATGTTGCTGATACTAATGTGGTATTGGAAGTGCAATGGTTGTACTCTATCGGGGAGCATACAGTGAACTATCAAATTCTTGAAATGAGATTCCAAGATTCAGAAGGAATACTAAGGGTTGTGAGAGGGAATCACACCTATCTGAATCAATTAGTGACCTCCCACAGTATGAGATCCATATTGAGGCATGGAGACATAGAATGGGATGATGAATGTTTCATCACCTCTCCCAAGGAAAACATAAATGTTGTTGAACACCCAAAGGAGGTAGAGAAACTACTACAAAAGTATGAAAAAGTTTTTGGAGACCTTCCACATGGTAGACCACTTGATAGGGGGGTTGAGCACAACATTGTTTTGGAGGAGGGTACTTCACCCATCCAAATACCACCCTATAGACAAAAAGAAATTAGAGATTAAATTGAAAAGGACATCCAAGAAATCCTAGAGTTGGGACTCATTAGACCAAGCTCTAGCCCTTATGCCTCTTCAGTAGTGTTGGTGAAGAAAAAAGATGGAAGCTTAAGGATGTGCATAGACTTTAGAGATTTGAACAAGAAGACAATCAAGAATAGATATCCTATACATAGAATTTATGATCTCATGGATGAGCTATTTGGGGCAAAATATTTCTCCAAAATTGATCTTAGATCAGGTTACCATCAAAATCGAATGAAGGAAGAAGATGTGCAAAAGACTGCTTTTAGATGTCACTATGGCCACTTTGAGTTTCTTGTTATTCCTTTTGGATTAACTAATTCTCCATCCACATTCCAAGCATGCATGAATAAGATATTTTACAAGCAGCTTAGAAAGTTTGTTTTGGTTTTATTTGATGACATTCTCATTTACAACAAAACTTGGGAAGAGCATTTGCATCATTTAGAGGTTGTGCTGAAAATTTTGCATGAACAGTCATTGTTTGCTAAGTTATCTAAATGTGAATTTGGGATGAAGGAAATTTTATATCTTGCATACATTATTGGACAAGAAGGAGTGAAAGTGCACATGGAAAAAATAAGGTCTATCCTTGAATGGCCATCACCCAAAAAATCATAGAATTAAGAGGCTTCATTGGAATATTCACCTATTATAGGAAGTTTGTGAAAGGGTTCTCCAAATTGACTTCTCCACTCACTGATTTGCCCAAGAAAGATGCTTTCAAGTGGGATGAAGAGGCTGAATAGGACTTCCAAAAATGAAAGAGGTAATGAGTAGTTGTCCAGTACTTGCATTACTTGATTTTTCTAAACCTTTTGTTTTGGAATGTGATGCTTCAGGTGAAGGGATAGGGGCTGTCTTAAAGCAAAACCAACACCCTATATCCTTTGAGAGAAATAAGTTGCAGCCACATGATAAGCTTTAGTCCATCTATGACAAAGAAATGTTGGTCATCATGCATGCCTTGGCCAAGTTTAGACAATACTTGGTGGGAAACAAGTTTGTGGTGAAAACTGATCACAACAGTCTAAAGCACTTCCTCACCCAAAATGATCTCAATGAAAGGAAAAAAAGTGGGTAAGAAAGATTCAAGATTTTGATTTTGATATTGAATATGTAAAAGGGAAGAATAACATTGTAGCAGATTCATTATCTAGAAGACCTTCCTTTTCTCTCATGGACATTTCAAAAGATTGGAAAAACATGCTAATGGTTGAATATGCCAAAGATAGTTTTGCTTGTGATGTGTTAGATGGGGTCAAAGGGGATGATAACTACAAGATTTTGAATGGGATGATATATTATAAGGGAAGAATTTATTTGGTTCAAAATCCAAAACTCAAGTACAATATTTTGCAAGAAGCACATGATTCCCCCCTAGCTGGCCATCCAGGGATCTTCAAAACTTATATGAAATTAAGGAAAAGGTTTTTTTTGGAAAGGGATGAAGGAAGATGTTCTAAAATATTTGAATGAATGTAGTCAGCAAAACAAATTTAAACTCACATGCCCAGCTGGTTTATTGAAACTATTTCCCATTCCGGAACAAAAATGGGAGAGTATATGAATGGACTTCATCACAGGTTTGCCCAAATATTTGGGCAAGGATTGCATATATGTGGTAGTGGATAGGATGACCAAATTTTCTCATTTATTTTCTATTACATCATATTTTAGTGTTGCACAAGTGGATGATATTTTTTTAAAAGAAATCTTCAGATTGCATGGGCTCCCCAAGAACATTGTAAGTGATAGAGATAACAGATTCATGGGTGATTTTTGGCAAGAACTTTTCATATTGGTGGGCACTCAATTGACTCCAAGCACAAGATATCATCCACAAAATGATGGAAAAACAGATAGAATGAATCAATAGTTGGAAGGGTACCTAAGGAACTATGTGGGAGAGCAACAAAAAGCATGGGTAAAATGGCTACACTTGGGTGAGTTTTGCTACAACACCACTTTTCATATGTCAATAGGAATGTTTTCTTTCAAAGAATTATATGGTTATGAAGCACTCACCTTTGTTGAGCATATATTTGGATATAGTAGAGCCCCAACAGCTAAATATTGGGTGGAAGAGAGCCAAGAAATTTTAAATCTTTTGAAAGACAACTTGCAGGTTGCCCAAAATCAACAAAAACAATATGCAGATCAACATAGGCAAGAAAGGACCTTTCAAATCAATGATTTGGTATATTTGAGGTTGCATCCATATAAACAAACATCTTAGAAAAAGAAGGGAGCAGAGAATCTAAAACCAAGATACTATGGCCCATACAAGGTAGTTCGGAAGGTTGGGGAGGTAACATATGAGTTAGAACTTCCAGAAGGAAGTCAAATCCACAATCTATTTCATGTTTCATGTCTCAAGAAGGTTATTGGTCACAAAATTGTCATTTCAGAAACACTTCCTCCTTTGGATGATGAAGGTCATCTCATACTTGTTCCAGAAAAAATTTTGAAGACAAGGGAAAGAAGATTAAGGAGCAGAACTATCAATGAGTACTTGGTACAATGGAAGGATCTACCAAGTGAATATGCCACATGGGAAGAGGAAAAAATTTTGCATCATATAAATCTGAAATTGCTTGAGGGAAATCAATCTTGGGTGGGGAGGACTGTAATGTCCCCATTCAAATAAATTCATGACAAGAAAATTCCACCAATCCTACTAGTTCCCTAGGTTGGATGGAGACATTGGGATTTGAAATAAGGGGGATAATAAATGATGTTTGGACATTAGAATGGAATAAATATTTAATAAAGTATCTAAATAAATAAATACAAGGGAAAATCAAAGTGGCAATTGATCATGAAGACACATGGAGTATGTGGGACCTACACAAGCTATATTTTCTATGCCACGTGACATCCTCCTCTTGTCAATTCAAATGCATAAGAAGTCCAACGTTATTGGGATGAGTTGGAAGGATCATACACTTGGAAATATGAATCATAGGTCGAATTGGGATGGAAGTGTAACTCCCATGGAAGAGGAAGAGTCAAATGAGAGGTTCTTGGACACTTGGGCTAGATTCCCTAACCTCTATGACAACAATGATGAAGATGCTATGAAACCTATGACAAATTTCAAACCTGATTGCTGACATATGACAAATATGACATGTTAGGCCTAAAAATAGCCTCCAAGGGAGCGCTCATGGGAGTTAGAGAAGTCTAAGAGATTCCTACTCAAATTGGTGGAAGGTGGAAGGCTAGGAAGTGGAAGACAAGTGACAAATCTTGAATCCCTCCCTAATTCGAATTGGCTTGGAGTTCATGAATGGAAATTGAAACTTAGAAGGATAAGGATGTTTATAAAATATAGGGATCAAGTAAGAGAAGGTATTTTTTATCATTTTCACAATTGCATTTGAGAGGAGAGCTAGTGGAGTGCTACTCTACTTTCCTTAGCACCAATTTCGAGGGTGAAAATCCTAGTTGGTAATTGGAAAGGCCATTCAGAAGTTTAATTTGGAGCTTCGATGGAATCATATGTTGAATATGAAATATACAAGGAAGCTCGTGGTCACATCTAGTTTAGCTTGTTTCTCCAACCATTTCACGTTTTCTCAACATATTCATGATCCTTGAGGTGGGGCACATTTGGTGAGCTGTTGTTCTCTTTGGGGGAGATTATAATGACCCATTATTTTCTAATATGATGTAAATTATCTTTTATTCATACTAATAATAGTTTCAAGTCGTGAGTCCAAGTGGAACTATGTAAATTTGATCATTAATGAGCAAATGGTGCCATTAATTTTCCCCACTATGTTGATGTATGCCAATGATAGGTTGATATATTCGAATGGAAAAGTGAACCAATAATGAATTAATGATGTCTGGAATATTAATAATGTTTTATACAAGTTTCATGTTCAGTGCATAAGATTTTGGAGTCATATTGTTCAATTGCATAGCATTTGGAGAAGATTTCCTATCATTTCCCCCATGGTCGAAACTAGTATTTTTGTATCTGATTTGAGAGGGTTGTAGCATACTTAATAAACTGAATGGTGATGCATATGAGACCATAATTATGTACCCTAGATATACCATTCTTATGTCCTGAAATTATATAGGATCTAATATCATTTGGAGAGCCATCTCCAACACCTATTGAGGAGGGAATTGAACCCCTAATTGCTAGTCAAATCCCCTACCTTGGAAATAATTAAAAGGAGAGTTGCATAAGAATTTTGAAGACTCTAAAGAATCCATAAACCTCATAATCATGTCCTAATACCATCCATATACCTTCTGTGACAATTTGGGAGCATTTGGAGCCATTTGGAGACCAAGAAACCAATACTAGTTAAGGGTCGAACTAGTGGAAAAATTGAAATTTTCACCATTTTAATAAATTTCTAAAAAGAGACATTATAGTATTGGCCCAAGGTATTGCATGTAAAGAATAATTTATAAGGCTTGAGGAGGATCCATTGTAATATGGCATGGAGGTGAGCGGGAGAGATCACTTGGCCTAGTTGGCTGGTTTTGGCCAAGGTAATGAAGATCTTTATTTCCTGGTTTTTTTCCCGCATGGGGTTTTCCATGGTAAATTATGTGTCTATCTTAAATGGTTATTGATTGTGTTTTATTATCGTTGGTTATTTATTATTTATGCTTGCTTGAAATCTAACAAAGGAGATGGGTGCATTGGTTAGTGATAGGGGGAGGGGGATTAGGAGAGATAGAAAGAGAGGGGAGTTCTCTCTCATAATAACATATAATGGAAGACATTTTTTTAACACAAATGAATGACCTCCATTTTGGAGGGAATTGAAATGACCAGTATTGTCAAATATTTATGGGCTCATCGAATACTGATTTAGGGGGTGAATTTTTTTTCAATGTCTCTAGCTGAGGAGGTGGAATGATTTCAATTCATTTTCCTTTTTTAATTTTCTCTTTTATTGACATATTTCCTGAGTAATTGTTTATATTTTCTCTTTACTCAAAGTCATTTGCATAATTTTCTCATTTACATCCAAAATTTCTAATAAATCCAATGGAACCACGTAGGTTATGATGCCTTATTATTTTTACCTATCAAAGATTTTGGTAATTCGGTAATTTCTACACATTTAATTAGAAAATGGGAGAAAGAGAGAGAGGGGTGGTTAGTGATAGCTAGGGGTAGGTGGAGGAGTATGGGAGAGAAATAAAATGAGAGGGGGGGGTTAGGGGTAGGGGTCAAGGGGAGGGAGAGGAGGGGGAATTAGGGGTATGGGTAGGGGGGTTAGGGTAGAGGTAGTAGGAGACAGAGTGGAGTGAGTTGGTTAGGGGTACGGGGTAGGAGGTGGGTTATGAAGAAATATATGGGGGTGTTAGGGGGTTTAGAGAGAGAGAGAGAGAGAGAGGGGGGGGGGGGGGGGTTAGTGGCAGGTGGAGGATTGTTGATATTTTTGCTTAACTCAAGGTCATTTTCCTCATTTTATCATTCGTATACAAAATTCTAATAAATCTAACTTAACCATGTAGGTTATTATGGCCTATTATTTTTACATATCAAATATTTTGGTATTTCAATAATTTCTATATATTTAATCAAAAAATGAGAAACAGAGAGGGACAGGGTTAGTTAGTGGTATTTAGGGGTAGGTGGATGAGTAGGGGAGAGAGAAAATGTTAGAGGGGGGTTTAGAGGTAGGGGGATTATGTTAGAGAGAGAAGGGGGATTAGGAGAGGCAAAGAGGTAGGGGGTTAGGGGCAGGGGCATTAGGTTAGAGAGAGGAGGGGGATTTGGAGAGACCAAGAAAGAGTGGGGGTTAGGGATAGGGGGTGGTTAGTTGTAGGGGGAGGGGGTGAAGAGAGATAGAGAGAGGGGGGAATTAGGGGTAGGGGGAGTAGGAGATAAAGAGAGTGGGGTTTGTTTAGTATTAGGGGGTTAGGAGGGGGTATATGGGTAGAGGGGGGGGGGTTAGTGTGACCATCATTCATCGAAACATTGTCGAGAAATTGTTGGAAAGTGGGAGAAATGATATAAGAGGAAAGTGGATTTAGGGGATCGGGGTTAACAACTTAGGGGTTAATAGGTTTAGGTGTTAGGGGGTTACGAAGTTGGGGTATATGGGCTTAAAGGGTTATGGGTTAAAGGATTAAGGTTTAGGGGTTAGAGGATTTAGGGATTAGAGGATTTAGGGGTTAAGGTTTAGTGAGTTAAGGGTTTAGGGGTTAAGGGATTAGGAGTTAAGGTTTAAGAGGTTTGAAGTTAAGGGTTTAGGGTTTAATAGTCATAATACATTTGAAATCAAAATTAGATATATGAAATCCAAAATCTTATGAAATTAACTGTTCAAACAAACATGCATGCCAAACAAATGGAAGGTGAGAGTTTTTTTCCTTTCTTTTCTAGTTTTGTTTTCGTGAATGCCTCTTGTTTATAGTTCAATTCAGTCATATATTAGATCCATGTCATAGTTTCCAAGAGACCCAAAACTACATGATTTTTGGTTATAATTGTGGCCATCACATGCTTCATGATAAGTGACATACTTTCCATCATGAGTTTTAGTGTCAAACCTTGATAAAGGTATTCCAATCGTGAGTTTTAGCCCCACCAAAATCACCTTGCCTTTTAAATATGCTATTTATCTTTCAAGAAAAGCCAATGGGAAATTTTATCGTATGTATAACCTTTTTTACAACGTTGCATTTAGATAGGAATTTCTTTGATATTTAATTTGTAAATTTCATCACACTACTTAAGGAGGAAGAAATTTATGTATATGGTCAAACATGGCTGTTTTATTTATGTTTACAAAAATGTAATCGTATATTGGAATTCTAAAAGTGGGTATGATTAGGGGAACCAATCTAATTTCTATAGATTTAATGAATACTACCATTGAGTCATATCCTTTTGTGGTGGTTAGCCTGGGTAACCAAGTGTATTTCACATTCTCACTTCACTTTTGCTTAAGTTTTTATGCAAGTATGAGAGCAAGTAAATGACAAGAATATCTTGTGAATCAAACTATTTATAAGCAATATCAAGGATAATGTAATAAGTATATCAATGTAAACTTTCTATTAAATTAATCCATCAAACAATAAGAGTCGAATGATAAAAACAACACAAGACTAACAATTTTTTTAATGCGCATGAGAATGTGGGAAATGGATCTAACCACTACGCGATGTATTTTATTTCACTTCATTATTAAGTAGGAAAATCCAAAAACCCTTTTCATGCAATTGTTATTTTCTAAATGTTGGTTTTTTTTTCCCAAGAATTCTGGCAAATTCAAAATGCAATATTCTTACTTGTAGCTTGATTCCTCCATGGATTGGTAATTCTCTAGAAACTATGGTAGTGGAAAATTCAATGGGTAGGAACATACATTATGAGGCTCAACGTCCTCACTTCAATGATGAGAATGCAATGCCATAGGGTTTCCTATGCTCATATAAAAGAATAAATAGAAGTCATTAAACTGACTTGAAATGATGTCCTAGAAACTACAAAACATTACAAAAGAATATTTTCAAAGGGATTACACTCCCTTGTAACTTTGAGCATTGTGTAATGCTATGAAAATGGATAAAACAAATTATTGCTTGTTTGTATGGAACCAGAGATATTTATAAACACAAAATGGTATTATATTTATGCCAAAACTATTAGTATTAAGATAAACACATGGTGTTGTAATTTGATTATGGTAATAATTTTCATGGTTATTATTCCCATATCATTAGCATGAATATGGTATTGTAATATGGCACCCAATATTGGTATGGTATTGTACCATTGAGTTTGATAATCTAGTCTAGTTGTCTAGTTGAGAAAAATGAAAATGGAACCCTAGGATAGGATCACCTGCACAATCTATAATCAACTTCTATTCATGATCTACAATAATGTCCGGACAAATTTGAATTCTCGGGGAGGACACCATGTTTAATAGAGGCTAGTTTCTTGTGTATCTGGTTGAGGAATATAGTTAACTTGGGGTTCTTTGCATTGAAAACCAAGTATATTATCTTCTATTCATAATTAGAATTGAAGATAGTTAGATAGAAGTCTACGATAAAATTTGAACATGTCCATTCCCTTCGAAGGGGTTTTGGCCCATCTGAGAAGTGCTAAGTGAAAATTTGCCTCCAAAAAAAATTTAAAATCTCAATTTTACCAGTCTAGTTCAGAAAGAATGAATAAGTAACAATAAATCTAAAGAACGACAACTTTTTTAATGACCTGTCAGTGTTAATTCCTGTAGGGATTTTGATTTCTTAGGTGTGGATTTGGACAATTATCATATTCTCCATAAATATATGCATGAAGTATAATGCGATTATAATTTGGTCCATTACTATTGTAGCATGTTCATTATTAGGTCACTAACGTCATCAACCAATGTCCTTCCATATTCTTAGTGCCCCATGCTAATTAATTCCAATTTCTTACCAGTTGATTTGGGATTTTATTTAAGGGATTCAACTGTCTCTCTAACATTTCCTCTCAAAAGTAGAGTGCTTCTTCAGTAACTCATGATCCAGTTCCTAACTTCCTAGTGGTTACTTCAACTTCCCATTGATTGCTTCTTCTATTAAAATTCAAGTATATTTCCAGAACTCTTGTTTATTTATTTATGTATTAAATTTTATATGGTATCATTACATATTATGTATCTGAATCACTAAATTATGGTCAACACATTGGATATGCTATCTATTATGTATATCAGTCAATTCTATTAAGAGAATCCAAACTATAATGATACAATATTTACATTCTTTATCTTTTTCTCGAAGTGGCCCATCTCATAACTGACAGATTACAGGTTATTAGTCTAATTTTATATATTGTAGAAAACTTGAATTTATCTAAATGCTTTCAAGATAAATTTCTATATCTAAGGCAATCCTAGAGACTTAATTCACTATTCAAAACCTATCCTTTAGCTAGGTATTTAATCATTAATTTCCCTGTCCTGGAAACGAGAGAGGTTCATATGAACAATGAGGTTCCCTCTTAAATAGAGGAAGTGTTTGAATCAGACTACATTAAAATTTGTAGGTCATTTCATGGAAATCATGGGTACCAAACCCTTACTTTCAACCAAAAATTCATTATCTCGTTGTCTCATGAATGGTAATTTTAAAGATCTATTTGCTTTTCTTGGTTTTTGTTAAATTGTATAGTATTTCTTTGAAATTTAAGATAATACTCGGGTATTTTATGGCTTCCCACTTGAATTTGTATTAATTGAAATGTGTTTCACATTTCAGTTTTTTCTAAAACTATGCAGACTTTGATTTTTTGTCATTTTTATTTTTATTTTGTGACTTATGATTTGATATAGAAAATTACTTGTCCATTTCAAGAGTTGAAATTTGATGGGAAAGCCTCATAAATTGAATGTATTTAATCTTTAACAACTTTGAGGAAGATATCATAAATTGAGTGTATGTAGTATTTGAAAGCTTTGAGGAAAACCTTAAAAACTGAATGTATTCCGTATTTGAAATATTTGAGATTTGTCCCAAAGAACATTGATATTAGTTTTGTTGTTTTTTTTGCAATCTATGATTCGGTATAACCCAAGGATATTAAAATTTATGAATGGCAATGCCAATACCCAAATGCCAAATTGACGAATTGAAAAATATATGGCCTTTCACTTTTTACTTAACAATTTTTTGTAAACCTATAAAATTTGTTTTCATATAGAAAAATGTCCTACAAATTGTCAAATTCCAAACCTACCGGACAACTATATCCTGCCTATAGATCTGTGACAAAAATAGTAGAAATTACATATTAGAAGCTGTAAAATGTCAATTATATGTATAAATTTTGAATTCTATTGAAAAAATAGTACATAAGAGATCAGATCCATTCAAAAACATAAACATAAAAGTACATAAGTGGTTAGATTCATTCAAACATAGACATGAAAGTTCTTAAATGGTGAGGCTACATTCAATCTCCATGTGCATGAAACCAAGATTTAACCCACAATGATGTCATGATAATATGTATTATGGTGAAGCTCTTCTTAATGCATGTGTGAACCCTAAGAGTGTATATGAAATTCTAGTTCTGCTTGATGTGACCCATGCATCAACCCCAAGAATAGTGATCATAAGGTCTCTCACACATAATATAATTGTTGGTGTCCATTTTGTCAACATTTTTGAATATCAAATACACTTTGGTTGACATTACTTTCACCATTTTTGATGTAATAAGTCACTCTCCTTGCCATTCAGACCATCAAATGGAGCAGGTATGCATTTATTTACACATCACATGAATTTTGGGTAAAAATTGCTATATTATGATTTATTGATGTTTATTTGGCTTGTTTAGTAACTACATTTTGTTTTACAGGTTCTGGCTCTCAAATGAATCTTCAATTGGATGTGTATTGAAGTTGTGGATGATTAGCTGCATTCAACCCTCCATTTAGACCCGCATTCGACCCACGAAATCGATGGTTGAGATATACTCAAGCCGTTAGAAAGTAAGCCGGTGCATGGATTCTGTTTGGGATGTGGCCCTGATGGTACGCGAGCTGATGTTCTGGAAGATCCTTTCTCTTGCATGCTTAGCTCGACATCACATCCATCGTTGCCCACGTCAAAGGAACATTGACGCTTCAACAATTGCATGGAGGATCAACGTCGTGGAATCTGAAACAAATCTCTATGTGCTGTCATGAACTTTATGAGGCTGTTCTTTGGCTACGAGCTGTCATGAAATGATTAAGCAGAGCCATTCCTTGGCTTATGCGTGTCATGAGCCATTAAACATAACTGTTTTTGGGCATTTAATATAGTCTGTTATTAAGCAGTCGACCACTAAAGGGTCAACTTTCTTTCTTCATTGTAACGCTGTATAAATAGACATCCCTGTAGCAAAGACGAGTTAGTCATTAGTCAGTCAGTCATTTTATCTTTATATTTTCCTATCTTTTCAGCTACAAATAGATATCAAAGCACTGTAATCCTGTCTTTTTATTAATACAATTCTGTCTCAGTTTTATGGAAATTTATCAGCATGTGTGGTGATTGACTGATTAAGGCTCAGCCTCTGTTTGTTGAGATGGGCCCCTCAATGACCAGTGGTCTTCATCAGTGTATATAAGTTGTCTTTGTCTATTGTAGATAAATCATGTCATTATTTCATTTATGTATCTGTTCTATATATGACTTTTTTGTTTTGTGATATAAAATGATGCTATGCTGTTTATGTAAATGATGTTTCTATTTATGCTATGTACATTTTGTTGTTGTTTATATCAATGTTTCTAGAAGTTAAATGGTGACTGGTCACACTTAGGTTCATTTAAGCTTGCTTTATATATCGGGTCATACTTAGGTTCACTCAGTTTGCTTCAGTAGCTTAAGTCATACTTAGTTTATTTCATTTGCTTAAGTAGTTTAGATTGCATTTAGTTTAGTTGCTTAAATAGTTTTGTTTAAAAGGTTTAGTTTTATTAGTTAACTTAGAGTCTAGTTAGTTTCACCTCTTTGATCTACTCATAAACTAAAGTTATGTAGTTTCTTTCTAGTAGCATAAGATTAGCTTAAGTTACATCTCAAATCTCATAGAAATAGTTAGTCTCCTACCATATATATATTCTCCTTACTCTACCCCTTAACTAGATTCTTCATTGCTTCCCCTGCACTATAGGATCATATGCATCAGCTAGCTAGTAGGTAAGATCATCCCATCTTCTCTTCTCCTTTAGTTTAAGCTGTTTTCTTCCATTCAGACTGTCATTCGGATAGCTATCCGGACTGGCATTTAGACTATCAATGCTTCTTTCATCATTTTACTTAATTAGAATTTAGTTTTAAAGTTTTCTTCAGATTATAATCTCTTTTACCCTTAATTAGTATTCTTAGGAGTCATTAAAACCTTGTTGCATTTCATATGAATTTTTGATCAAGTTTTGTCATCCTCTTTAGTTGTCATTCTCTCTTTCCCTAAAACCTTGCTTTAGTTGTTTACAAGTTATATTTTCCTTATGTTTGATTTATCAATGCTTTATGGTTACATAATTTATTAGTCTCATTTTCAATACAGTTTATTGTATGTTAATAATATCAATGTTAGGTTAAGATTAGTAATTTCATTCTCCAAATCATTTCGGTTTTGAATTGTTCTTCTCATGCTTTCATGGAATAAGATTTAGTTTAGAAGTACAATATCTTTATCAAGTTTCCTACTTGCTTCTGAATTAAACATCTTTATCAAGTTTTCTACTTGCTTCTAGACTTCTTCAGTTCAAGTTCCTTATTTATAAATAGGAGATAGGTCATTATGTTCAAAGTTAATTGTAGCTGGGTAATCTTTAGCTTGCATTTATTTGTAGAAGTTAAATTAGATTTAATTCCATTTTGTTTTCTTGTTACTTTTGAAAGCCACTTCGATACATTCACCCCTATTCCCATCACATTTGGTACCTTTCCTTAGGATTCCCAAGGAGAATGGAATTAGATGCTTTAGTAGTTTTGAATAGTTGTTGAAGTCATTAATAGTTTTTAATTTGCTCTAACTTAGTCTCATGTTCATATGATTGAGTTATTCCATAAGTAGGTCTTTAGTTTCTTCTAATTCTTAGATTAGAATTTGAGAATTGATTAAGTAGTTTCTATTCTTACAAAGAATAGTTTGTTTTTGTCTTCCCCATTGTTTAATCACATAATAGAGTAGTATTGTTTGACATTTCTTTGATTTGGTAGTTTAGATAACTTCAGTTAGTTTCTTTGTTGTCTTTCTGAAGTTTGACTCCGTTTTTCATTTTGAAAGATCTTTCGATCTTTTCTTTATTTGATCTTTTAAGGTCTGACAAGCCGAAATTTAGGTTTCATCCCACCTTAGCATATACTTTTCCTCAACTCTAAGATTACCAACTGCAGTCGATAATTAAATATTAGGTGTTTTCTTTGAGATAGCTCACACACACAACATTTTGGCGCCGCTGCCGAGGAGTTGTAGATAGATAGGTAGGATTTAGTTTCAAATAGTTAGAACTTTCTTTTAGGGATAGATTTGAATTTCTCTCTTTTTGATAGGATAGTGGTGGGTGAGTGGTAAGACGAGAGGTAAGAGCCTGCGCATCTGTTATAACAGGCATCCACAAAACCCAACAACAGTAGTTTTGTAGTTAAAATTTCTTTCAGTTATAAATTTGTTTTTCATGAATAGATTTAGAAATCTCACGAGGTAGAAATACCTACTAGAAATTCCCACTAACCTATATGGGGAGCGTGCCACCCCAACTTCTAGCTTAGCATAAAGGTATTTGAATACACCCAAAGGAAATAGTCTCATTCAGAAAGATAAGGAAAATACACTAAATAGAACCCCAAACTTTTATAGAGACTCAAACTAGACAAGAAGAGACTCAAAGAATAAGATTCAGAACACTCAGACATCCCATATCCTCTTTTGGCAGTCAAATCTTCATGGAGAATGAAGAACGTGTTTATGGGAGTTATTCTAGGAGCAGAGGGAGAAGTGGAAGACACTCTCGAGAATTGTATGCTAGGAACCTAAAAGAAAATACATTTGGTTCTGGTGGAGTTACAAGGGTAGAATTGGAAAACCTATTAGAAAACTTTAAAATAGATATCTTAGAAGAAATAGATTCTCAACTAGATACACTACAATATAAAAGGAGGCAAGATGAGGAGTGGGCAGCAGCGAGTGTTTTCTATCCTAGGTGTAGAATTGAACACCCTCGACAAGGATGTCCATGGAATAATGTCCTAGTTTGTCACCTTGGAACAGAAAAACATCCAACTGATAATTGTCCCTCGTTTCCTGGAGTGCAAGCCGTACACAAAAGTGAAAACTTAGATGTACCATCTAGGAGGCCCTGGAAACCTGGAGCTAAACTATCATATCAAGATCCATCGCAAATACCACCCCATCCTTATCTACCTCCTCAACAATGGAACACCTTAGGTTGGCAGAACTAGCCACCATAGTATCCTCCTCAGAATACTCAACAACAGCAATGGCCACATGGAGGGAGAAGACCAGCTTCTTCTCAACCACCTCCTCCTCTGCCTAACCATCCTTACCCACCTAATATCTAGCAACTTTTTCCTGTATTTGTACCTCCTTCACTACACCCTATCCCAAATCAACCTCACCATTTCCAGAATGAAAATCTTCCAAAGCCTACGATATTACCGGCACAACCAATACCAAATTCTAACCATAAACCAACCCAAGCTTTTAATAGCATTAGGTTGCTATCTCTTCCATCATACCCCATTGTGACCACACCAATACATGAGATTCAAGTATGGTTTGGAAGAGTTAAGCAAGATGAGCCCAAGTCACCAGTTGTTATCCAAGAAGAGAATGAAGAAGTCAAAACAATTGATGATTCGCAAATCTCTCCTATTGTAAATGGACATAGATTTAGACCTTATCATCAACCAATATCTAAACAAAATGTTGTGCAGAATACCTTCCAATAGAATGGGATAAAATTAATAGAAGAGGAAGTCATTTCTCTGCCTCTTGATCTTTGAATTATTTTTGGGTTATCTTCATTGGTATATATATGTAAATATGTTCTTGGTTTTCAATAACAGAGAGTCATTTCTAACAATTGATTGCATTCATACAGGACGCTCATTGGTATGATCAAACTTATGAGATTTTGCCAATCAAAACAGGAAGACTCTTTCTCCTTTCTTTTTGTATATATATGTTTGTTTTGAATAAAATTGAATCATCTAACAAGTGGTTTTGCAGTATGATTACAAGAACTTCACAAGTAGCTCATGCAATATTTGAAAAAGGAAGTACTTTAAAAATACTTATAAATTCTCTTTCTTGTTTAGTTATTGTTGGAAATTGAAAAGTGAAAGTGTCATCCTTGCCGACTTTCTTGTGTGATTCTACATATGATATCTGACTCAGACATGTACATTTCCGATTCCTTATTATAATAGTTGCTTAAGAACCTACTTTAATTTCTATGATTTTCAAAAAGCTCTATCTTACACCTATGGACTACTAGTCAGTCTAGACCCATTATCAAAATTTGTCTCTCAAAGCATCTTTAAAAAGGTAGCTCAAAATGGAATGACATTTCTATTTTTGTGGGGAACGTTGCTGACTTTTTAATGAAGAAGATAGACAGAAAAGTTGAAGAATAACTTTAGGTTATTATCTTTTGACATGATCTATGATCTAGGCCATCTTTAACAAAAATTTACTCACAAAGGGTCATTTTGAAAATTTTGAATTATGTGTCTAGCAGGCTTAGCACACTCTAGTACCAACTGACTTCCTTACAAAAATATACACATATACCATTATACAAGGAAAACTTGTCAGGGTCCTTAACAAGCCTGCTGGTAGTGGGTTCATGCTAAGCAATATCTAAAAATATAAGGAAGCTCAGTAAGTGCAAGTAAACCCGCCGAGGTACTGAACAGGCTCGCTGGTAGCGGGGCTATGGTTGCATGGTACCAAGATAAACCCGCCGGGGTACTGAACAAGCCTGCTGGCAGGGGGACAATATTGGGTAAAAGAGGTTTGATTAATGCATTGCTATCCACATGGCTCATAAAAACCGTGAGTATACAAACACATGTTCAGGCCAGTTATTCATACTGTCATTAGAGAATAGTTGTAAGTTGGACTTGGACCCTGTCATCTAATTCACACATTACCTAGGATATATTTATCCTAGAAATGGGACCCATAATTATAGAAGTCTCATGAACTCTACAGTGAAACTTATCTATATTCTTTGGATGACAAGAAATCTTTGCAATGAATCATGGATGACTAGTTCTCCTATAGCAATCTCTTTACAATAATTATCCCATCATTTTTCATATGATCCTCTTAAGCACTATTTTGTTCTTTTTGATGAATGTACATATCTGAATCATCTATCTTTACTAGTTGATATTCTATTTTCTTCTATTATTGCAGCATTTTTAGATTTATCAACAAATTTTTCAATTAAAAATATTTCGAATATTGATTAATTTTTCTTTGATGGCTTGAGGACATGCCATATTTTCGGTTTGGGGGATATTCATAACTATTTTTACTCTATATTGATGAAAAATATCATGTATCTCTCGTGTTCTCAAGATATTGCAAAAAGCAGAAAGAAGCTCGTTTTGATCAAAGAAGAAAGAACGTGGCTTAAAAGTTCCAGAAAAGCAGGTTTACAACATCTCTAGTGTACTGATAAATTCCAGAAAAACTCTTTACATACTCAGCAGCAGCCAGATCCATCAAAACATGTTTTTGTACAAAGGTCTATATGAAGGGTTGAATGAAGGGTCGAATGACAATCCGAATAAGCTGAAAAACGAGGCAAATAAATAGCGATCTAAAGGGATTTTTGAATGAAACCATAGCTTGAAATAATATTATGCCAAGTCATTTAAAATTTTCGATTTTTGTTGATATATCTAACTAACTAGTCATAACAAGGATCGAATTAAAACATTATCTTTGCATACTCATCCTGTCTTATCAAATATATTGGCCAATCATATAGTTTGGGCGCTGTTTTATGATTCTTATCCTCCATTTAAGAGTTATCGTGCCACTTATCATTCATACACTGTAGCATTACGATCTTTTCATGTGTAATTATGTCCCTCATAAAATTTATATTCAACCTATCCAAAGTTTTACTTTGGACATGGTTGAATACATTATAAACCATACAAATTCATAATTACATAGCTCTAAGGTGGCACATGACTCAAGGCAGCATAAATTATGGTGTATCACTCGTACGTGTGAGATCTCTCTCCACGATCGTTCGATCGTTTAAATGGCTCTTGTTTTAAACCTACCCCCTGCGTAAACCTTGCCTCATTCCTCTCATTCTTCATCTACCCTGAACCTAGAAAGCCCTGCAATTTCGTGCATTCCCTCTACCTAGCCACATCCATCAACCTCATAACCATCATGCCAACTCATCATGAACCTGGTAGCTACCAGGATCTCCTCCGCATCTCCGAATTCAAGGCTTGCCGTGAGATATTTCTGCGTGCTGTATGGGGTCCATTCCTTCACCTCCTTGATGGTCACGACCACAAAATTTCCTTGCTGTTTGCAAAAGGGTTTGATGGTAATACGGCCAAGGTCAGCCAGCTTACCTTCCCCGTAGCAGAAGAAGCCATAGTCGTGGCTACAAAGCTGCCTAGGGAAGGTGCTCGTTGGCACAAGCATTTGTTTCTCCCACGGGAAGACCATAAGTTCACCCTCAAGCCCGAGTATTAGCATGTTGAAGGTGCAAAAGGAGTTCGCCGAGAATGGGTTAGGCCCGAGTACCTTGAGCCATTAACCGTCATTATTCACTTAATCACCTGTGAAGGTACGTTTTCAGTCTTCAAAGCCTGTCATTTTCGATTATTGGCACACTTTGTTAATAATCAACCCCTAAATTTCCCTTTCTATTTCCTAAAAAGCCTAGAAAAGATGTCTAGCCAAGTTCGAAAGAATACCATTAACCCTGCTGGCAATTTGTATCACCATTACCTTATAAAAATACTGATTACTCATCAATTGGGAGAAAAGGGTCAGACTTGGAAAAGTTTTGTCTTTGAAACCTTGAACCCTCACCTAGTCAAGAAGCCCACTGTTAAATCCTCCGCTTCTCGAAAACGCCATCGTTTCATAACCCGTAGCAATGAGCTGACCCAAAACATTGCCAAGGAAGAAAAGGTTGCCAAGGTTGTAAGGTTTAGTGAGGATGCCCCCGAAGAAGTACGCCCTGATCGTGCATCTTCCCCTAAGCATGTCCATGCGGATACAGCCGCAGAACCCTCGTTCTTTTCACTCATACCCATGAATTCAAGAAGGGCTAACCGTGACCAGACAGTCAACCTGGCCATCATCCAGTCTTACGACCAGACCATCGACCAGTCCATCAATCAAACAGTCAATGAGCCAATGCAGCCAGATAATCCCAGTGATCAAATAAGTGACTCTAATATCCCTGAGTCTCCTCTTCTAGCGTTGGCTAATTTATCATCCAGTCTACTTGAGGAACCCGTTTTGGAGCCTGCCTCTGCATATACTGAAGACAAGGCCATTGAGGCACCTATTACATCTGTTGACCCCGAGCTACCTTTTTAGAAGGAATTGAGCCCTAAAAAGGACCTTATGTCCTTAACAGAAGTCTCTGTTCCACTCCAGCAGACGATGGATAGACTAACTCAAGATGTAACAAAGCTAAAAAGACAACATGTAAAGTATGAAGAGATCATTGCTAGGCTTCGCCAAGAAAACAAGGACCTGTGCTTTCAGGTGAAATGTGTGGAAAATATAAACGACGCCAAAACAACCTCCAAGCTTTCTCTCCATTTGAAGTATGACAATTTGAAGGAGCAGTTCCATAATTTTAGAGCTAAAAGCACTTCCTCATCTAAGTCGAAGGAAGTCGCTACCACAACTCAACCTTCTTCCTAAAAATTTTTTTCTCTGTTTGGTCAATGGGACCTGGCATATCTCTGGTTTGGGGGAATGTTGGTGTCCATTTTGTCACCATTTTTGAATATCAAATACACTCTGTTTGGCATTACTTTGACCATTTTTGATGTAATAAGTCACTCTCCTTGCCATTCAGACCATCAGATGGAGTAGGTATGCGTTTATTTACACATCACATGAATGCATAGGTCACACTTAGGTTCATTTAAGCTTGCTTTATAGATTAGGTCATACTTAGGTTCACTTAGTTTGCTTCAGTAGCTTAAGTCATACTTAGTTTATTTCATTTGCTTAAGTAGTTTAGATTGCATTTAGTTTAGTTTCTTAAATAGTTTTGTTTAAAAGGTTTAGTTTGATTAGTTAACTTAGAGTCTAGTTAGTTTCACCTCTTAGATCTGCTCATATACTAAAGTTCTATAGTTTCTTGCTAGTAGCATAATATTAGCTTAAGTTACATCTCAAATCTCATAGAAATAGTTAGTCTCCTACCATAGATAGCTTCTCCTTACTCTATCCCTTAACTAGCTTCTTCATTGCTTCCCCTACACTATAGGATCATATGCATCAGCCAGCTGGTAGGTAAGATCATCCCATCTTCTCGTCTCCTTTAGTTTAAGTTGTTTTCTTCCATTAAGACTGTCATTCGGATAGCCATCCGGACCGTCATTCAGACTCTCAATGCTTCTTTCATCATTTTGCTTATTTAGAATTTAGTTTTAAAGTTTTCTTCAGATTATAATATCTTTTACCCTTAAATAGTATTCTTAGGTGTCATTAAAACCTTGTTGCATTTCATATGAAGTTTTGATGAGGTTTTGTCATCCTCTTTAGTTGTCATTCTCTCTTTCCTTAAAACCTTGCTTTAGTTGTTTACAAGTTATCTTTTCCTTATGTTTGATTTATCAGTGCTTTATCGTTACATAATTTATTAGTCTCATTTTCAATACAATTTATTGTATGTTAATAATATCAATGTTAGGTTAAGCTTAGTAATTTCATTCTCCAAATAATTTCGGTTTTGAATTGTTCTTCTCATGCTTTCATGGAATAAGATTTAGTTCAAAAGTACAATATCTTTATCAAGTTTCCTACTTGCTTCTTAATTAAACATCTTTATCAAGTTTTCTACTTGCTTCTAGACTTCTCCTGTTCAAGTTCCTCATTTAGAAATAGGAGATAGGTCATTATGTTCAAAGTTAATTGTAGTTGGGTAATCTTTAGCTTGCATTTATTTGTAGATGTTAAATTAGATTTAATTCCATTTTGTTTTCTTGTTACTTTTGAAAGCCACTTCGATACATTCACCCCTATTCCCATCACATTTGGTACCTTTCCTTAGGATTCCCAAGGAGAATGGAATTAGATGCTTTAGTAGTTTTGAATAGTTGTTGAAGTCATTAATAGTTTTTAATTTGCTTTAACTTAGTCTCCTGTTCATATGATTGAGTTATTCCATAAGTAGGTGTTTACTTTCTTCTAATTCTTAGATTAGAATTTGAGAATTGATTAAGTAGTTTCTATTCTTACAAAGAATAGTTTGTTTTTGTCTTCCCCATTGTTTAATCACACACCAACCCCGGTCGATAATTAAATATTAGGTGTTTTCTTTGAGATAGCTCACACACCCAACAATAATAGAACCATCTTTTCAGTACTTTCACATTCATTTTCGATGATTATAGTTTTTTTTGTTTGTTTGGCGATGCTTGTTTATTATATAGGTTATCCTCCTCTTCCTTAGCACTTGTTGAAAAACATGGCTAACATGGCTCTAATTGTTCTTCCCTCCATCGGCGACTTGGCTCTCTTCCTCGTTTAAGGTTTGCAAGTTTAAGCAAGGGCATGCAGTGGATTTTGGGTAGTTTTATTGTCATTTCCCCATTTTGATAACACCATGGAGAAACCACTAGCCCATTAGATTCCCATGGGTTCAAGTGGAAATTAATTAATTAATCAGGGAATTAATTTTGTCATATAGTTACCTTGTGTAATTAAATCAAATCATGAAAGGATGATGTAGGACCATAATTTTGAATATTTAAATTTTCTAATATTTGTTTATGAGTTGGAAATTGTCTACATGGATCAAGAAGGCACATAGGAAGATGGATAAGACCATCTGAGTTGTATCCATCAAAGAATTTGGAAAGAGAAGCTAAAAGCAGGAAAATAAGTGGAAAAGTAGGAAAAGCATAACTTTCCAAATTTTTGCTAAAAGTAGGAAAAGCATCCAAAAGTAGAAAACACAGAAGCTTCCAGATTTTTGCAATCAGGAAGAGAAAGAATTAGTAACTGTCAAGAAAGCAACCAAGGGATCTAGGAAATTGTTTCCTAATTTCAAATCAGAAAGGGGGGGGCTAACTTCTATTCTCTCATGAAAATACTATTAATTTTTTTTTTTTGATATTTTCATGAGCATAATCTAGAAGGAAAGAAAAGGTAAATGAAGAGTTATAAAAGAGGTATGAGCACCCTATTTCACATATTTTGGCCATTTTTTCATTGTGTTGAAGAGATCTGGGAAGACATGGGAGATGTCCCTCTTGTCACGGTTGGGAGATGTGCGCCTTCTGTCCATTGTAGCTAGTTGGATGCGAATTCAGCTAGTGATTGAGGAGTTGGAAAACCTGCCCATATAATTGAGTATTATTGTATTCATTCCATGCCATTTTCAATTATGTTCCATTTCATATCAGTTTGCTGATGTTCTATTTAGTTTGAGTTCCCGTTTCCAAGTGTTGTTAGTAGTGTGGGATTGAAGTAGTGTTTGTAGTTGAAATATATGTGCAATGGATGTTATTCAATAAATAAAAAATATGTAATTACATACCT
Source organism: Larix kaempferi (assembly GCA_027924585.1). Taxonomy (NCBI): domain Eukaryota; kingdom Viridiplantae; phylum Streptophyta; class Pinopsida; order Pinales; family Pinaceae; genus Larix; species Larix kaempferi. The sequence continues at coordinate 17,511,741 of BSBM01000931.1, read as the reverse complement.
GCATACTAATAAAATTATATTTATGTACCTTCCTCTGCAATCTCTTTCTTTCTCTCCAACATTCTATTTTTTCCTATGTTCAATACATTGTAAAATATGACTAGTTTTAAGTTTTGATGTAATAACTTGACTTATGTACCTCCAAATTCCAATATGGAAGTTGTTACAAGTAGATAATAAATCCTAAAACTATCCCAAGCATTATATCATAAAATCATGACCTCCCGGTTCCATTCAATTTTTCTTGGAAATGGCCTAGTTGAGTTGTTTTGGATTTGATCTTTTTCCTAATTTCTCCAAATTGCAGAATAACACCTAATATTTGAGTCTAGATTATTCCATAGAGGGTTGGGGATTTCAAATTCAATATGCTTCTATTATTGCACCAACAAAAGATGATTTTCCAGATAAATCCCGGGGAAATTGCCTCTAGCCATTGGATTTATCCAAATTGGTTTTCCCATGAGTAACGTACTCGGAAAAGTGCAAGCTGTCAAAGTAGAAACTTGAATCTACCTTAATTCAAGCCTTTATGATTTGTCAAGAAGAGGTGTATTTTTTCCTAAGGTTGTATTAGACCCCAGTTCCAACTTTGGGAAATATTAGGAGAAGTCTAGTGGTGTTTGGTGAAAGTTGAAACAATCCAACCAGTTTTTGAAATTTTTCCTAGTGTTCCTTATGTTTCAAAGAGGTACATTACAGTGGTATTGGAGGATGTTCCTCTGCACCTATGATAATCAATACCAAGCTCCATTTCTTATTTAAATAATAAAAGTTTCAAAATGAGGCTTGTACTAGTAGTCATTGATGAAGAATTTGAGAAGTATGAAGAAGAAGAGGTGATCTATGTTGATGGACACTTGAAAATATCAAGAGATAAGGATGGTTATATTGGTGAGAAAATGTATCATGAAGATAGTAGGGATGAAACACCAATGGCTAGTCCTAATAAGTATTTAGTACAGATGATAGAAGCAAGTGAAAACTTGCCCCACCACTTCCAGGAGTATCTTGCTTTGAGGGAAGAAATATATAAATCCATTTCTTTCAAAGATTATTTCCATTACAGGTTTGGATTTTGACCCAAGGATGAAGATGAGGAATCATTGAAGAACAACAAACTATCGAGAAAATAATTAATTTTTTCGACCTCTTAGAGCAAAGAAGAAGACAAGAATGAAGCCTTGCACATAGATTCACTCCAATCAAATGAAAAAGTGGAGCAAAGAAAACCACAAGTTTCATATGTAAGTATTCCTGATGAGCATAAAGAAGAAGAGCATGCTAGTGCAAACCACCAACTTAGAGAACATGAGAATGTGCCTCAAAGGTATGATGTAAATTTTGATGCTTGCAAAGATCACATTTCATTGCAGTCCTATGACATTCCTTCCACTTCATACAATGTAAATGATGTTATAAGAGTTTCTAATGTTGATATGCATGCTAAGAATGAAAACATGTGCTATGGATTTATGCCATAAGCAATTTGATCTTGTATGCCATCCATTAGATGAAGCACACTTGGTGGAGGATATTCCTTGTGAGATACATCATTTGAGTGGATCACTAAAGGAGAACAAAGAGAATCTCATGACATCCTTGAAGATATTTGTTGATACCAATTCCTTGGTGTCAAGCTATTGTTGGAGCACCTAAGGAGAATATTGGGAGAAAGAATTATTCTTGGGATATTTAGAAACTCTCAGGGAAATGGTGGCTAAGATGAAAGAAATATACATGAACCTACTTGTAGATAGGGAACATCTACTCATGATGACTGATATGTACCATTGTGCACTCAAAAAGGAAGCAGAGGAGTCAGAGAGGCTCAATAGCGAATGGGAGGCTACATGTGGTTCTTTGAAGAGCACTAAAGAAGATCTTCAAGAGTTAAGGGGGCAGATTGATCAACCTCGAAAGGATTTGAGCACACCCCATTCCCCATATTGCATGGAAAACAACCATTTTCACATGGAAAGAAACACATTGGACTAGATGGAGGAACCTCATGTGAAGATTGAACATGAGGAAGATGCATATTTGTAGGTGCTCGTGAAGAGCCATAATGAAGAAGATTTTGTCCAAGCACTTGTTGGGTTTTAGAAGAAGGATGGCGAGTTCTTAACTATGGGAGAGATAGCTAAGGACATGCCATTTGAATCAGCAAGGAAAGGTGATTGTCTATCCATGGATTGGGTAGATACTTACATAACCGAAATGGATATTCAAGGATGAACTAGACATTTTTGCATGGGTAGTAGATTTATAGGTGCATTAAATGATGTGCGATATTGTGATCAGCAACATGAGTTCCTATGGAAGTCATGTGATCATTTCAGTATGCATAGAATCACATGGGACTCCTACTTCATTTGTATAGAGTGATTAGTTGACATGGAGAGTGTTTTCCAAACACTCGCTTTGCTTCAGGAGGACCTTGAGATACCTTCATGGAAGGGATAATTCGCTCTAAGGGATATGGTTGGTTATTTTCCGTTTGGATTAACAAACATGATTGTTTATTCACTCATGGATTAGGGGGATATATGCATTGAAACAATGAAGAATCATGGTAGTGATGAAATACCAACTTCATTATGGGATCCTGGCATCATTTGGAATGACAAATTGTTCCAGGTGATCAATATTTTTAGTGGAGTGATGCATAAGCCATGGGATACTGGTGTTCCATGGAGTGACATAATGCTTTTGATGGCATTTGAGATTAGTAGCATGCATCATTATCAGTGGGATCCAAGAGGTCGAACCACCCTTCATTTCCAGCAGTCTATCCATGTGGAGTAGTAGCTAAGTTTCCCATGTGGGAAACCATATGATGGATGGACTCACTGTTTTCCTTCTTGGTGGATTGGGGGTCTTCATGAAGCTCTTTATATAGACATTGAGTAGTGTAGAGGAGGAAGTAGGAGGCACTTACCCATTCTGAAGCTCATTTGGGACCCAAGAATCATTCTTGGTCTCAACTATCCCACTTAAAAGATTCATGTAGTAGTATGTGGGACAGAGACACCTCTCAAGAGGAATGACATGAATAAGACTGAGTACCTTCCCAAAATTGATCTCCACCTTGGCCATCATCATCATATTCTCTTGAAAGAAGAATTTTTGCAGAAGACATCTGCTTGTGTCCAATGTTCCTTTTTGGGACTTTCATGCAAGAGCATTGATTTGGTTGATGCACCAATGGATTCACCACCTTTCATGAACAGAGCATACAACAAGAAATTTGGTAATCTTGTGTTAGTACCTCTTGATTACATTTTGGTTCATGGTAGTATGTTGGAGAAGTAATCTCTTGGTTTGGAAGCTATGTTATGTACTTGGATAGAGCAATCATTCAATATTAGTTTGTTTGAACATGAAATTGGAAGGATAGAGATATTGCATTTTGATCCTATGATTGAGAATGGTAAGGATGGTGCCTATATGAAGAGGATTGAACCCACTCATGTTTGGTCCAATTGCATAAACATGAAAAAGTTGAGTGGAGATATGAGGTATGGTGCACCATGTAGAGGATCCTTTCATTTCATAACACATGTGGCTCCCAAACTATGGAAAGGATTTTCCCTATGGGGATGAGAATTATTAAGGATGAAGAAAATGATGGATCATTGTTTAGTGTGTGCCTCACTTGGTTTTGATCCAGCATTTGTTCTTATAGGTGATGCTTCCAAAGAAGGCATAGAAGAGGTTTTGCTGCAGAATGTTCACCTTGGTTGCTTGAAGATTCATAGACGGGTGGGTGAGAGGAATTCATGGAAATGCCTTAATGATGAAGGATTGAAGCATGTAAGAGGTTGCATCCCATTCCAACAATATGAAGTGGAGCATATGAATCTTCTACACTCTCTACCACTTTAGGATAAAAAAGGGTTGAAGAGCAATTGTGAAATTTTTTCTTTGATGATTTTTTTCTAATCCTTTGGTGCATGACAGTTATGTTATAGGAAAGATCATTACAAAATCCCTTATGTACAAACCATATCCTATTTCTCATGGGAATAGATTTCTACAAATGCAATATCATTTCTATTCCAACTGCTACAAGAAACGTTTGGCCGTTTTGCATGCCTTGGTCAAATTCAATCCATGTTTTGCAACTCAATTTGCAATGGAGTGTTTCAAGTACAAGTTCACTTGTGACTTGATGGCCATGGTCGAACAATACAGGGTTTCCAAAGGGGTCATCTATGAAGGAGATGAACTTCAAATGTTTTATGAAGCATCTTGCACTAGTTGTTGGAAACGTGCACAAGTACTATATCATCCATGTGATAAATGTATAGCATCAGGAGACATTCTCCAAACCAATATTGTGCAACCAAGATTGATCCTCCCTTATAGAGGTGATCACTTTGATTTCCTTCCATGTAAAGGTTATTCCTCCCGTAAAGAGGTAAGTGATCAAAGTAATGATGTTGTAAAGTCTTGTTGGACAAGGATCCAAACTTCAGTGTCAATTCATGATTCTCATGTGAACCTTCCGTATAAAGGTATCCATGGGGTGGAACTATAGTTATAGAGGTAGATGATTCTCATATGGAACTCTATTTATAGTAGGTACCATGGGGTGTACCTCTAGTTATAGAGGTAGATTCTTTTCATGCTTTGCATGTTGAAGCATTAATGTTGTGTGATGTATTACTAACCATGGTCATCGATTTATATTAATTCTCCTTTAGGGATTGGACACCTCTAGAGTTAATTACTTTAGCATGTGATAATTTGGTCTTAGAGTAATATAATATGATCACAACATCTAACAAATATTCTGAGTATAATATGTTATGATAGATAATTAAAGTTAACACATATTGACCATGCAGTAAAGATAATAGATAAAGATAAATTCAGGGAGAAAAACATAAATCGAATTGCTCATGAGATGACTAAGTGAATTCGAATTGTCAATATTCAGTTAAAGCCACAATGTATGCCTCAATTAACTAAAGAACTCACAATGGTCACTACAAGTAAATCAATCAGCATGATTTCAGTTAATGAGGGCACTTCAACTTTAAACAATTGGAAGGAGAGGATGTTGAACATCTTGGAGGAACATGACTTCGATGGTTACATATCCACTGTGGAAGAGGAACTTACATCTAATGCAGGGTGCATCAAATCCAAGAAGAACCAAGATAAAGTCAAGAATATCATCTATGATTCAGTCAAGGACAATTTCATATGTCCATGATCACTCCGTTGAAGACTGCAAAGGATTTTTTTGATACATTGACAAACCTTTATGAGAAGAAGGCCCCTAGTAAAAAAAGGGAATTGAAGCATAAGCTTCAAAACTTAAATATGGAGAAGGATGAGACCGTGGCCTCCTTATTCACCAACATCTCTAAGGTAAGAGATCAGATTTCTAGTATTGGAGTAGTGGTGGATGAATATGATCTTCTCCAAACCGCTATTGATGGTATCCCATCCTCATGGGAGACATTCTTGGTTGAGGTAAATGGAAGAGAGGTAAAAACTAAATTAAAAATGTTGTGGCATGAATTCATCCAAGAGGAGGGGTGAATCTACATCAATTCTGTGTGCATCAAAGAAGAAAACCTTTCCCTCACGACAAGGATGAAGAGAGGCAAGAAGAACTTCCTTTAAAAGAATTTTTCCCATTCAAAGAAGAAGATATACAACAAGGAATTTGAAAAGTCAAAGATTAGATGCTACAATTGTGACAAGGAGGGCCATTATGCAAGGTAGGGAAAAGAAAATAAAAAGGGGAAATGAAGGTTTCATGCTTCTACCACTATAGAAGATGAAACTACTCAAAATAATGCACCCGAAGAAAAGGAGACAAGGAGAGACTATTACCTTGTCTCAGCAATTTCCGGATTTGTCATCACAAGTGAGGACACATGGTTGGTTGAAAGTGGTGCATCCAAACATATGAATGGTTATAAAAGCACCATCACCAATCTAAAGGAGAAAATGTTTCCATGCAAGGTAGAGTTGGGAGATAACTCAACCGATTTGATCCAAGGAGTTGGATCCACCTCCTTCTAGTTGATTTTAGGAGATATTTTACATATGGAAGGAATTGTTTATGTTCCAGGACTGAAGAAGAACCTCCTATTAATTTTAGTTCTTGAAGAGAAAGTATTCTGAGTTATCTTAATGGATAACAAAGCACTTTTATGGTCGAAGATCAAAAGCCTAGAATTTGCTGTTGTGATTGGAGTTCAAGAGGGAGGACTCTACAAGGTACCTGGGAAGTACATTCAAGCTATAATTGACCACACTATCATTCCATGTGAGCTATGGAACCAAAGGCATGTACACGTACACTACAAAGCACTACCAAAACTCCAAAAGATGGTAAAAGGTATGCCTGCATTTGATTTTGAGCATGGTAGTGTATGTCAGGGTTGTGAACTTGGGAAGAATGTTAAGAAAAGTTTTTCCAGCAGTACTACTAGATATAAAGGGATTTTAGATTTAAAAATTTTTAATGTATGTGGTCCCATGTCAACCCCCTCCCTAGGTGGATTCTTATAGTATGTACTATTCATAAATGATTTTTCTAGGAAGTCATGGATTTATTTCATGAAAGATAAAAGTGAAACTCTTAGCAAATTTAAAGAGTTTAAATCCCTAGTTGAAAATCAGAAAAAAAGCACATGCTTGCATTAAGCTTTGATAATGGAGGTGAATTTGATTCACATGCATTTAATGTGCTATGTAGTGATGCATGAATATGTAGACAATTAAATGTACCCTACAACCCTTAGCAAAATGGGGTTGCCGAAAGGAAGAATAGAACCATATGTGAGGTTGCAAAATCCATGATGCATGATAAATACATGTCTACCTCATTATGGGAAGAGGCCACTGGGACAATAGTATATATCCATAATAGAAGTCCTCATGCCATTCTGGATTAGAAGACACCTGAAGAAATGTTCACAGGTGAAAAACCAGATATTTCTCACCTAAGGATCTTTGGGAGTCATGTATACATTCATGTGCCAAAAGAAAAGAGGACAAATATGGAACCATCAGGAAAGAAGAGAACCTATGTCTGTTATAGTGAATCATCCAAAGACTACAAAATATATGTGCCAGGTGAAAGACACATTGAGGTCAATCGAGATGTGAGATTCCATGAAGAAGAATCATTCAAGTGATTGAAAGAGATTCAATATGATACAGAGGAGAATGAGACCCCTATGATGGAGGACCTACATACTAATTTCCCCATTCATATGTTTAGAGGGAGAATCCAACAGAGTTCTCAGATTCACTATATCTTAATGAACCAGTAGGACTAGTTGATGAAACCCCTACCAAGAGGAGGTCTGCATGGTGCTAATATATACTACAAGATGCAAAGATGTAATACCCCTACCTTTCCTTAGCGTTTATTGGCCTCAATGTAAATATCATATATATGCAATGTGTGTTTTCCCTAGTGTGGAGCTCAAGGCCAAGGCCCCACTAGTGGATGCTTAAGGTTTGTTTGCATAGGAAATTATTTGACATTTGAATCATTCATGTGCTACTAATCCATGAGATATTGTAGTTGATGTAAATATTTACTATGGCAATGAAATACTAAGGAAACTGGCTAATTGAGACAACTAATGTATCCACTAGGGAGAGGTGCTGGGGTTATGGGTGAGAAGCCATGCTGCCATTTGTACAGGAGAAACTAAATTGATTCCCCATGCTGACATAGAATTTGGTTACAGAAGGTGGGGGAAGGAAGGTCGATTAAGGAAGGGGATTGAGGATAAAAACAACCCTAAGATTTGAAATGGGGGTTCTGACCCATTCTCCCTTAAAGCATTCGATCATCTAAAAATATGAAAACCCTTGTATGTTATGCTACTATAGCCCAGAATTCCATGGCACACGAGTCATAGAACCCAACCGTGAAATAGGGAAGGAAAACATGATTCTCTATGGAATTGAAATTATAGAGCCAAATTCCATGGGAAACCCTGTGTGGATACATTATCTATTGATAAAATCCTTGTAATCAAACCCTAAAATGAGTCACTTAATAGCTTGAGGAAGACGTGAGAATACTGGAATCGGTGTTTAGAGAGTTGATTCGCGGGATAGAACCAAATCCGCAACCCTGTGAAGATCCCATCTTGTTCAATAGAGGTAGAAGGTTAGATTTATGGTTGGAATGCTTGATAAACCTAGTAAAGGATATAATCTCCTAGAACTAGCATTTAGACCCTTATATGCCCACCTTGAATGGCACTGGAAGGGAGGGAGCCTTGAGGGACTATGTAGCAGAGAAGAGGGCCTTCCTTGTGTTGGGTGAGGGGGATAATGTGGGTGCCATGTCTGTTGAATGTTGAGAATTTTGTAGTTATGTGGCTGAACTCACTAACTTAGAAATATCCTCCCTACTGCCCCTGTATGCTTGATAAACCCAATTGTAGGTTGGCTTAGCATTGAAGTGGACCTTGATTGTTATAAATCCTAGTTATCCCTCCTTAGTGGATTCACATCCCAACTTAGGGGTGGTCTCTCAACTGAAAGAGTATAGGCTAGATAGAGACCTAATTTTGGGTGGAATGTTGCTCTCACTTATCTAGTTGCTTGGGAAACTTCAAGACCTAAAGATAAGTGTTATGTGGAGTGAATGTTGATATTTCATGTGTTATAATATGCTTGTTTTGTTCAAGTTGTTGAGTAAATGTTTATATGAATGTGAGTGATAGGTATACTATGTATAATCCTAAGTAGAAGGCCGAGTTCATGTTGGATGCCTCATCCATTTGCATGAGTTTAATTCATTATAAATCTTGCATGTGGTAGATGTATTGTTTAGACCTAGCTTCATACACCTTATGCATTGGTAGGCTTGTCATGCCCTAGATTAGGGAAAGGATGGTTTCTTGAAATAGATCCTTAAAGAGATAAGTATGGGAATGAGGTTGAATGCATGATTGAATGTGCGTTGAAATACTTCATTGTTACATGAATGATATGCATGAATAAACCCTGGATGTGTTTGATATGTTAACTAGCTTAGCTCATTAGATATGTTTTTTTATGCATTGTATTTACCCTTCAAAGGGATGACTGGACTTTATCTATTCTTGGGGAAGGAAAGGGGGTAACCCTGATGTGTTTCAGGACCCCTCTGTAGGTCAAGTGGATGAAGAAGTTATGATAGGAAGGAGGCAAAAACCTTGTAGAAGGCTAAGTCACTTTGGTGGGATTATGAATAGAAAATCAGTTGGAAAATTTTCATGGTTGGAATGCTTAGATGGAGTGGGGATTTTCACCATTGAATAGATCTCTCAAGGAGATTTCCAACGGTACAAACCATGTCCAATTTGGACCAAGGATGAGGAATTTATCACCCTCTGACGTTGCCTTAGAAGCTTGTGGGAGCAGGGGTCTGTGGTCCTGACCTTTCCGCATCCACAAGGACCCTTCCGCATCCGCAATGTGGATTGCGGATTGCGGAGGTCGGGGACCGACCGTTGGAGTGGCATATAAGGGTTTCTACATTTCCTCATCCATAATGTAGGTTGCAGATTGCAGAAGGTAAAGTTGCACGATGTGGATTTTCGTATTTCTACATTCGAAACGCTGGTTTCAAATTGCGGAAGGTAAAGTCGCCCAGTGTGGATTTCCACATTTCTGCATCCGCAAGGCAGATTGCGGGAGGAAAAGTTTTCTGGAGTTGGAATACGGATTTATGCATTTATGCATCCGCAATGCGGGTTGCGGATTGTGGAATGCGGAAAGAGAAATTGTCAAAAGGCTTATTTTGGGGAATCTGCATTCTGAATCCCGCAATACGGAATGTAGATTGCGAATCAAAATGGCAGATTGCAGACTTGAGCCCATTGCGGTTGCATGTAAAATTGGATGAATTTGGAAGAAAAAAGAAAGAATAGAAGGGTATTCCATGGCCTCTGAATGCCACCAGGGAGGTCAGGGGACGTTACATAGTGGTATCAGAGCTTCAATTGCAACATTGGGGTAGTTAGGGCCAAACCGTGGAAGAAATTGCATGCAGAGAAGCACCCATGGCACTGTTTTAACCTAAATAATTCTTAATTGTTAACTGTTTAATGAATGATTTCCAGACTGTATGGATGTTTCAAGTTCTATGCATACCTATGTTGTCTAATAAACATTTATATCATGCACAGTGATTGCAGTAGGTTATAGCTGAATCGTACAACAGGGCCGTGTACAAGAAAGCAAGAATGGTGACCATTAATGATGCACATGACCCCTACGAATCTGAAGAAGACGTGTTGTGAGAAAACGTGCAGGAAGAGCATGCTAAAATAGGGTCTAATGGAATAAGGGAGTAGGTGACTCCCCATAACTTGGTTGAGGCAATGGTGAGTTTTAATGAGAGGATGATAAAGGCTCAGGAAGAGCAGCACTAGCTCAATGTAGCTATTCTGCATATCCTTACTGATATGCATGAGAGGGTAAATATGGGTTGCAATCCAATTAATATGGGCAGAGAAGAAAGGAATGCAAATAGTCACTGTAGAGGTCGTTCTAAGCAGAGAAATCTAAGCCATAGAAGAGGTTCTGTGAGAAGAAGGCACATAACACCCTCTTCAGGATCTCTTTCCAGCAGGTCAGGACACTCTAGAGATTCTCAAAGGATTCCGAGTCACACTTACAATAGGACTAAGAGAAGAACGAAGTCCAGAGGGATCCCACAAGGATAATTTAGGAAAGCAAGATCTCCTACCTTTGATGGAGAAAGCAAGACAGGTCAAGAAATGAAGGCATGGATTCTTGGGATGAAGAAGTACTTCAAAATGCATGATTATTCAAAAAGTGAGAAAGCCATGGTTTCTATTTACAATCTGAATGGCATAGCTTCCATTTGGTGGGAACACCTCATGAAAGAGAAGAGAACCAGTGAAATAAGGATCAGCTGGGAGCGGTTTAAAAGATACTTCAAGGAAAAATACCTATCAGCTAGGTATTATGACATCAAGAGAAAGGAGTTCAATGAACTCAGGTTGGGGCAGAATTCCATGGGGGAGCATGTTCATAAGTTATTGGAATTATTGAGGTATGTAGACTACATCAAGGATGAAAGAGTGAAGATTCAATGTTTCCTTGGAAGCCTACCATGGAGTTTCAGATATAGGATTGAGTTTTTCAATCCACCAAGTTTGGATGAATGCATTAGAATGGCCATGCATTGTTATGAGAAGAATAAAGGAAATTTAGAAGCTCAACCAGCATGGAAAGGAAATCCCAAGGGAAAGTTTGAACCAACGAAAGTGACTTCAAACCACCATTCATAAATCAGCCCAGAACCTTTCCACAGGAAAAACAAGCAAGAAGTGGATTCAAGCTAATTGTAGCAGCAAATAAAACATCAAAGGGGCCACTTCAGAGTTGGAGATGTGGGGACAACCACATGCTTAGATATTGTCCACATCGAAGGGAGAATCCTCGAAGCTTGCAAAAACTAGGAGAAGAAACCATAGTAGAAGATATGGCCATAGCAACACCTCGAATCTATGTAGCACTAGATGATCACCAAGCAGACCACCAATCAGTAGTGGTAGAAGTTGAAGGTAAGATTGCTAAGCAATCTATTTATGCTTTAATTGACCCTCATAGTTATGTGTCTCCTAAGGCGGTCGGAATTTGTTCTCTTAGTACGGTGAAGCATAGTACGTATTGGTTAGTTCAATTAGCCACTGGAACTAAGAGAAAGGTCATTGAATTAGTGGTCGAGTGCCCCGTAGAGCTAAATGGACTTCTCACCAAAGTGAACTTGAATGTCCTACCATTAGGTTCTTATAATTCCCTGATAGGTATGGACTGGTTGGAAAGACACAAAACCAAGATTGAATGTTATGAGAAGGTACTTGAGTGCATTGATGATGAAGGAAGGTCAAGGTTAGTAAAAGAAATTCCCAAGCAAGTTTCAGCGAGACAGGTTTCAACCATGCAGTTGAGAAAATTCTATAAAAAGGGTTGTCAATTATATGTGGTGCATATATCAGATTCTTTAGAAGATAAAGGACCAAGGATAGAAGACTATCTGATATTGCAAGAGTTCCAATATGTGTTCCCCGATGAAGTACCAGGACTTCCACCCAAGAGAGATATTGATTTCTCCATTAATCTTGTCCTAGGGGAAACACCTAGTTCCAAAGATCCCTATAGAATGAGCACACCAGAATTTGTAGAATTGAAGATGCAGCTGCAGCAATTAATGGACAAGGAGTATGTCAGACCGATTGTATCTCCTTGGGGAGCACCCGTGCTATTTTTCAAGAAGAAGGATGGAACTTTGAGGTTGTGTATTGATTACAGGCAGCTAAATAAAGTGTCATTCAAGAACAAGTACCCATTGCCAAGGATTGGTGACTTATTTGATCAGATGAAGGAAGCTAAAGTGTTTTACAAGATTGAAATGAGGTTTGGGTACCATTGAGTGAGGATAAAGGAAAAAGAAATTCAAAAAAAAAAATTCAGAACTAGATATGGTCATTATGAGTTCACTGTGGTTCCATTTGGTCTTACCAATGCACCTGCCACACTCATGTGCCTCATGAATAATGTCTTCATCAAGTATTTGGATAAGTTTGTAATTATATTCTTGGATGAAATTCTTGTTTATTCAAGGAATGAATAAGAGCATGAAGAACATCTAAGGATGGTGTTGCAAGTCCTTAGAGAGCACCAGCTGTATGCAAAGTTAAGCAAGTGTGAATTTTATCAAAAGAAGGTGCAATACTTGGGTCATGTCATCTCAAAAGAAGGTATTTCTGTTGATCTAGAAAATCTTGAAGCCATAATGGATTGGCCTACTCCAAAGAATGTTGTAGATGTAAGATCTTTTATGGGTATTGCAGGCTACCACAGAAGGTTCATTGAAGGTTTCTGGAAGATATCTCACCCAAATACATCATTGCAGAGGAAGGGAGTCAAATTCATATGGTCTGAAAAATGTGAAAGAAGATTTCAGTAGTTAAAATAATTACTTACTAGTGCTCTTGTTTTAAATATTGCAGATCCAAATAAAGACTTTGTAGTATGCACATATGCTTGCATTGAAGGACAAGGTGGAGTACTCATGCAAGAAGGATTTGTAATTTGCTATGAGTCAAGGAAGTTGAAAGAGCATGAAAGGAACAATGCCACACATGAATTAGAGCTGGAAGCCATAGTTCATGCCCTCAAGAGATGGAAGCATTACTTTTTGGGAACAAGATTTGAACTGAGGACATACCACATGAGCCTAAAGTACTTGTTTGACCAACCAAATATGAATGCTAGGAAAAATAGGTGGATGGGATTTCTTTGTGAATTTGACTTGGAAATTAAGCATGTCAAAGGAAAGGAGAATAAGGTTGTAGATGCACCTAGCAGGAGGTTTCATATTGCAACAATGAGTGTTTATGAATAATAATTGATGGCAAGGATTCTTTAAGCTCAAGCTAATGATGAAGCTTACCTCCAAATCAAAGAGAAGTTGCAGCAAGGTAATATGGATGACAAGTGTGTAGGATATAAGATTAGATAAGATGATGTTCTTATGTATCAAGGTACCAGACTGTACATTCCAAATAGTGCAAAATTGAAGAAGCTTGTGTTGAATGAAATACACCAAAATCCATATTCTGGCCACCCAGGATATCATAAAACTATAACAAGAGCAAGGAAGCAGTATTTTTGGCATGGAATGAATAAGGACATAGCAAAGTACATTGCTAGGTGTCAAAAGTTCCAACAGGTCAAGGCAGAACATAAACATCCAGCAGGATTGTTGCAGCCATTTCCCATCCCAGAGTGGAAGTGGGAAGTGATCTCTATGGATTTTATAGTAGGTATGCCCATGACTGTAAAGAAGCATGATTCCATTATGGTTGTGGTAGACAAGCTATCGAAATTAGCTCACTTTATCCCAGTTAAGTCTACTCACAAGGAAAATGATATTGCAAACATCTTCATGAGAGAGATATTCAGGTTGCATGGATTGACCAAGGCAATAATTTTAGATTGGGATACAAAATTCACTTCCAACTTTTGGAAATGATTGTTTCAGGAATTGGGAACTAGATTGTATTTCAGTATAGCCTACCATCCTCAAACAAATGGTCATACTAAGAGAGTAAATCAGATTCTTGAAGACATGTTAAGGATGTATGTGATGGATAAGCCATCCAAGTGGGAAGACTGCCTACACTTGGTAGAATTTGCCTACAACAATGGATCTCAAGCATCATTGAAAATGAGCCTTTCGAAGTCTTGTATGGAAAAGGATGCAGAACTCCAGTGAGTTGGGATAGTCCAGTAAACAGGGTAGTGCTTGGACCATAAATGATTGAAGAGATGGAGCAAGAATTTGTTAAGATTAGACAGAATTTGAAGGAAACTCAGAAAGGAAAAAGAGTTATGCATATTTGAAGACAGTGCACAAAGAATTTCATATTGGGGATGATTTCTACTTGAGAGTGAAACCAAGGAAGAGTTCAATGAAGTTGGGGATTTATTCCAAGTTGGCACCAAGATATTGTGGGCCATTTGAAGTCCTTGATAGGATAGGACCAATTGCATATAGGATTGCATTGCCTGCTAACATGAAAGCTTGTAATGTTTTCTATGTCTCTTTACTTAAGAAATATGGACATGATCCTAATCACCTCATTGATTGGCATGTGATATAGGTGAAACTTGAGGGAGATTTCCAAATGGAGCCTGTGTGCATTCTCGACAAGAAAGTTACATTTATCCAAAAGCGAGCCATCAGATAGGTAAAGGTGCAATGGGAGCACCTTAGTCCAAAGGAGGCTACATGGGAGATGGAGGATGCCATGAGAGAGACATTCCCATTTTTGTTCAGTTTTAAGAACACCAAGGACGGTGGTGTTCTAAGGTGGAGGGAATTGTAATACCCCTACCTTGACTTAGCATTTATTGGCCTCGATGTAAATATCATATATATGCAATGTGTGTTTTCCCTAGTGTGGAGCTCAAGGCCAAGGACCCATTAGTGGATGCTTAAGGTTTGTTTGCATAGGCAAGTATTTGAAATTTGAACTATTCATGTGCTACTAAGCCATGAGATATTGTAGTTGATGTAAATATTTAATATTGCAATGAAATACTAATGAAACTGGATAAGTGAGACAACTAATAAAAGGGAATATGGTATCCATTAGGGAGAGGTGAGGGGGTTATGGAATGAGAATCCATGCTGCCACTTGTACAGGAGAAACTGAATTGATTCCCCATGCTGGCATAGAATTCAGTTACAGAAGGTGGGGTAAGGAAGGTCGGTTGAGGAAGGGGATCGAGGATAAAAACAACCCTGAGATTCGAAATGGGGGTTCTGCCCCATTCTACCTTGAAGCATTTGATCATATGAGAATCTGAAAAACCCTGTTATGCTATGCTACGGTATCCCATAATTCCATGGAGCACGAGTTACAAAACCCAGCCGTGAAATAGCGAAGGAAAACGTGATTATGTGTGGAACCAAAATTATAGAGCCAAATTCCATAGGAAACCTTGTGTAGATGCATTATCTATCGATAAATGCCTTGTAAGCAAACCCTACAATGAGTCACAAAGCATTAACAACTTGAGGAAGCCGTGGGAAGATTGGAATCGGTGTGCAGAGAGTTAAGCTGCAGGATAGAGATGAATTTGGAACCCTGTGAAGAGCCCAGCTTGTTCAACAAAGGTAGAAGGTCATATTTAGGGTTGGAATGCTTCATAAACCCAGTGAAGGATATAATCTCCTAGAACTAGAAGTTGGAGCCTTCTATGCCCACCTTGAATAACACTGGAAGGGAAGGAGCCTTGAAGGACCGTGTAGCAGAGAAGATGGACTTCCATGTGTTGTGTGAGAGGGATAATGTGGGTTCCATGTCTATTGAATGTTGAGATTTTTGTAGTTCTATGGTTGAACTCGTTGGCTTAGCAATATCCTCCCTGCTTCCCCTAAATGCTTGATAAACCCAACTGTAGGTTGGAGTAGCATTGAAGTGGACCTTGATTGTTAGAGAGCCTAGTTAGACCTCCTTAGTGGATACACAACCCAGCTCGGGGGTGGTCTCTTAGCTGAAAGAGTATAGGATGGACAGAGACCTAAGGTTGGGTGGAATGTTTCTCTCACTTATCCAGTTTCTTGGGCAACTTCAAAACCCAAAGATAAGTGTTCTGTGGAGTGAATGTTGATATTTCATGTGTTATAATATGCTTGTTTTGTTCAAGTTGTAAAATAAATGTTTATATGAATGTGAGCAATAGGTATACTATGTATAAGCCTAAGTAGAAGGCTGAGTTCATGTTGGATGCCTCATCCATTTGCATGGGTTTAATGCATTATAAATATTGCATGTGGTAGATGTATTGGTTAGACCTGGCTTGATACACCTTATGCATTGTTAGGATTGCCATTCCCTATATTAGGGAATGGATGGTTTCATGAACTAGCTCATTAGGGAGATAAGCATGGGCGTGAGGCTGAATGCATTATTGAATGTGTGTTGGAATACTTCATTTTTACATGATTAATATGCATGACTAACCCCTGTAGGTGGTTGATATGTTAACTAGATTAACTCATTAGATATGTTTGTTTATGCAATGCATTCACCATTCAAAGGGATGACTAGGCTTCACCTAGTATTGGGGAAGGAAAGGGGGTTACCTTGATGCGTTTCAGGACCCCTATGTAGGTCAGGTGGAGGAATAAGTTATGGCAGGAAGGAGGCATAAACCTTGCAGAAGGCTAAGTCACTTTGGTGGGATTATGAACAGAAACTCAGTTGGAAAATTTGTGTGGTTGGAGTGCTCATATGGAGTGGGGATTTGCACCATTGGATAGAGGTCTCCAAGTGCTTTCCAATGGTAACAACCTTGTCCAATTTGGACCAAGGATGAGGAAGTTATCACCCTATGAAGTTTCCTTAGAAGATTATGGGAGCAGGGGTCTGTGGTCCTGACCTTTCTACATCCGCAAGGACCCTTCCGCATCCGTAGTGCGGATTGAGGATTGCGGAGGTCGGGGAATGACCATTGGAGCGGCGTATAGGGTTTTCCACATTTTCGCATCCACAATGTGGGTTGTGGAAGTTAAAGTCGCCCAATGTGGATTTTTGCATTTCTTCATCCTCAATGTGGATTGCGGATTACAGAAGGTAAAGTCGCTCGGTGTGGATTTTTTCATTTCCACATCCACAAGACGGATTGTGGATTGCGGGAGGAAATTTTTTTTGGAGTTGGAATAGGTTTTTCCGCATTTCCGCATCTGCAATGTGGATTGCGGATTGCGGAATGCAGAAAGAGAAATTGTCAGAAGTCTTATTTTTAGGATTCCGCATTCCGAATCCCTCAATGCGGAATGCAGATCGCAATGGCGGATGGAGGACCCACTCCCATTGCGGCTGCGTGTAAAACTGGATGAATTTGGAAGAAAAAAAAGAATAGAAGGGTCTCCCATGGCCTCTGAAGGTCACCAAGGAGGTCAGGGGTCGTTACAAGAGAGGAATGGATCACCATCAAGCTCTTCTAGAGAGTGAAAGAAAACTGACAGATATTTAAGGTATGTTTCTTAGATGAGTCACATCAGTGATTCAAATCTTCCACCTATGAAGAAGATGCAAAGCAGCAAGTATGGAAGGATGCAATTACAAAAGAGTACAACTCTATAATGAAGAATGATGTTTGGGAGGTTATTCCAAAACTTGATGGGAAGCCCAATATGACTTCCAGATGGATTTACAAGATAAAGCATGCTATAGATGGTAGCATTGAGAAGTATACAGCTAGATTAGTTTTCATAGGTTTCTATCAAAAAGAAGGCATCGATTATGACAAGACCTTTTCCCCTATGTCAAGGTACACCACAATATGAGCAATGATTGCAGTTACATCTGTTCTAGGGTGGAAAATTCACCAGATGGATGTGAAGACAACCTTCCTAAATGTTGATGTTGAGGAAGAGGTTTATATTCAACATTCTGAAGGATTTGTGGTGCATGGGAAGGAGTCCCATGTTTGCAAGCTAAAGAAAGCTCGATATGGGCTTGGTACTCCAGAATTGATAGCTACCTTTAGAAACTGGGTTTCTATAAGATTGAAGTTGATCCAAATTTGTACTTCAACGTAGTGAAAAAACAACTGTTGATATTGGTTCTGTATGTTGATGATTTGTTTCTCACTAGAGAGGAACATCTTATTGCTTGGTGCAAGAGGGATATCATCTTACTGTTCAAGATGAAAGACTTAGGTCTAATGCACTACTTTCTTGGCCTTTAGATATGACAAAGAAAAGATGAAATTATTCTATATCAAAGTAAGTATAGTACGGATATATTGTGTAGGTTTGGCATGATAGATTGCAAATCTATGACTACACTGATGGTTTCCAATTTGAGGAAACTTCATGAGTTAGGATTTGGATCAGATCTAGTAGATCCCACTTTGTATAGATAGATTATAGGCTCTCTAATGTACTTGATACATTCGAGGCTCAATATTCTTTCTTATCTAGCACCTAGGATGCCAAAAGAAATATGTTGTTTTGTAAAAGACATTCTCTGAAGATTTGCTAGGGTTTTTCATCCTCATAGTTTGGAGGGTTTTCCCTAGGGCACATCCTGTGTTATGGTTGAATGTTTCATGTGATTGAATGGTTCATTGATTCAAGTATTCATTATTTTTGCACTTAAAGTTTTAAAGTTCAAAGCTAATTATATTTGCTAAAAAATTAACAGCTTTCATTTGCTCGAGGACAAGCAATTTTGGGATGGGAGGATTTCCATGTCCCCATTTTGATAACACCATGGAGAAACCACAATCCCATTAGATTCCCATGCGTTCAAGTTAAAATTAATTAATTAATCAGGGAATTAATTTTAGCCTATAGTTACCTCGTGTAATTAAATCATATCATGAAAGGGTGATGTAGGACCACAATTTTGAATGTCTAATTTTTCTAATATTTGTTTATGAGTTGGAAATGGTGTATGTGTCTCAAGTGGGAACATAGGAAGATGGATAATACCATATGAGTTGTCTCCCTCAAATAATTTGCAAAGAGCAACTAAAAGAAGGAAAAGAAGAACTTTCTAAATTTTTGCTAAAAGCAGGAAAAACAACCAAAAGAAGAAAAGATAGAAGCTTCCATATTTTTTCAATCAAGTAGAGAAAGGGTTAGTAACTATTAGGAAAAGAAGCAAGGAATCTAGAAAATATTTTCCTAATTTCGAATTAGAAAGGGCGGGCTAACTTCTGTTCTCTCATGAAAATAGTATTAATTATTATTTTATCAATATTTTTATGAGAAACATTTATAAGGAATTAAAAGGTAAATGAAGAGTTATAAAATAGGTATGAGGGAACCAGTTCACATATTTTTTCCATTTTGTTCATTGTGTTGAAGAGCCGTGCTTTTCCAGACTCGGGAGATGTTCCACTTATGTCCATTGTAGCTAGTTGGATGTGAATTCAACTAGTGATTGAGGAGTTGGAAACCATGTCCATCTCACTGAGTATTATTGCAGGAATTCCATGACATTTTTCATTCTATTCCATTTCCAAATCAGTTTGCTTATGTTCTATTAAGGTCAAGCTCCAGTTTCCAAGTGTTTTTATTAGTGTGGTATTGAAGCAGTGTTTGTAGTTGGTGGTTTGAGATATATGTTCCATGTATGATATTTTGTACAACCAAAATATGTAATTATAGACCTGCATACTAATAAAATCAGAGTTCTGTACCTTCCTCAACAATTTCTTTCTTTCTCTCCGGCATTCTATTTTTTCGTATGCTCAATTCATTGTAAAATTTGACTAGTTTTAAGTTTTGATATGATAACCTGAATTTTGTACTTTTAAATCAAAATATGAAAGTTGATATAGGTAGATAAGAAAAAATTGAACCTATTCCAAGCATCAAATAAGAAAATCATGACCTCCCATTTACATTCAATATTTTTTGAAATGGCCTAGTGTCCTAGATTTGATCTTTTTCCTAGTTTCTCCAAATTGCAAAATAACACCTAATATTTGAGTCTAGTGTCTTCCATAGTAGTTTGAGTCTGTCAAAGTCAATATTATTCTATTATTGCACCATTAGAAGATGATTTTCCACATAATTCTTGGGGAAATTTCCTCCTTCCATTGGACTTATCCAGATTGGTCTGCCCATGTGTGACATACTCGAAAAAGTGCAAGCTGTCAAAGTAGAAACCTAAGTCTACCTTCCTTAAAGCCTTGTTGATATATCAATAAGAGATGTATGTTTTCCTAAGGCTGTAGTATACCCTAGTGCCAAGTTTGGGAAATATTAGAAGAAGTCTAGTGGTGTTTGAAGAAAGTTGAAACAATCCAGCGAGTTTTTTAAATTTTACCTAGTGTGCCTTCTTTTTCCAAAGAGGTACATTACATCTCTACATAATTGCAAGATCCCATATCGAAATTTATTCCACCAAAATTCTCCTAAACTATCTCCTCATTTTAAAATGGTAGATGGTAGAAATTTTGGCCCTGTTGAATGACCTAGCGGCATTGATGAGTTGCACCAACTCATAGAGGATTTGGAAAAGTAGGTGGAAGAAGTTTGAAGGTCAATGGTGGAAATGTTGGGCTCTAATAATGTAATGATAGACATAATATAGTCCAAGCAACAAGATATGAAGACCACGTTGAAGACCCAACATGGGGATCTGGAGAAGAAGTTCATTGCCCATACCAAAAACTTGGAAAGGATCCTCGTTCAACATAACATGCATATACAATAACTTCAAGAAGCTGAAAGGATATCAGAGACCTCGGTAATCTCTCAACCATCCCATCAAGGTAACAAGTGTATGGAAGAGGAGAAATCAATGGATATTCATTAAGTGGAAGAAGCAACTCACCCACCAAGCTCTCTTATTTTCTTATATGTTTAGGATTTTTTTTTTGCAAATGTCAGTTAGTTTTAGGCCATTTTTTTGCAAGGGTTGTAATTTTCTAGGGCCAATAGAAGAAAAGAAGGATAGTATCAATGTCCTATTTTTCAAGGTCCTTCCTTCCATTCATTTTGTATAATTCAACAGAACAAATACATGTCAGTTGTTTTATCTTATTGTCTGATTAAGTCAGAACCCTTTTAATATGAAATCTATCGGATGAATTTAAGGTAAGTATTACATGATCAATTTTCACTATTTGGATCTATGTGTTCATGTCTATCTATTTGTTTCCCCATACCATCATGTCTATGGTTGCGAACCTGATTATATTTTTTGGTACCTCTACTTCGTTATGGGTTCAAATCTTTCCATGTTTTATATAAAGATATTTGTTAATATAACCTTCCGGCAATAGTATGAAATTTTGTCATATACATAATGAATTTATTCCATGAAAAAGGTTGTAGTTTCCAATTCACATGGTTAAAATTATTCAAATAAATATTGAAATGTTTTGGAAAATAACTCTTGTTTTAATATTGGTTCATTCTCTAGGCTCCTTTATAAGTTTTAAAACCCTAATGGATATATGGTTTTAGAATTTGTTAACACATTCATGATATTATTTAACCATAATATATATGAACACATCTGGAACCCTTCTTGGTCTCACGGCCAATTTCGAGGTATTCAACAATTTCTATTTTCATTTTAGGCCAAAAATATTGTTTTCTAACTGCGAAAATCATTTTCTGGTAACCTGGGTGTTCTGAATAAGGATTTTTGTGCAATTAATATAACAATAGAAACCTTAAATTTGTCACCTTATGTATACCATGTTCTTATGTGGAAAAAATACATCTTTAGTCAGTTCATAATTTTCATTCTTTAATTCCAGTTTCTATTGCAGCAAATCTGCCCTCATTTTATGACAAAATTCATCCTTTTCCAATGTATATTTTATTTTATCTTTTAAATTAGCATGACATTCATTGACAAAGGTCATGTGAATGGTATGCATACTCCTGGTTAATTCATATACCACCCTATTTTCTTTGCCTTTAATGCGTTAAATATAAAAATCATATTCACTAAGAAATGCTATCCATCTAGCTTGTCACACATTGAGGTTTTGTTGGTCAAACAAAATTTTAAGCCCAATATTATATGTCACTAATATAAATTTTCTTCCTATCAAGTAATTCCTCCATATCTAAGAGGCATGAATGATGACAATAAGTTCCCATTCGCGAGTAGCATAATTGTTTTCATGATCTTTAAGCTTCCTAAACTTGTAACACAATACATATCCATCTTGTAATAGTACCCCATGACCTAGGAATTGTTTACTAGCATTGATGCATAGTACCGATAATTAAAGAGATATGTAAGCCTCAATACAAGAGCTGTAGTAAGAAACTGTTTCAATATTTGGAATCTTTCCTCACATTTAGTTGACCAAATAAATTTGGCATCTTTTCTTTAGAGAGATGTCATTGGGTAAGCTAGTTTAGATAATCCTTCTATAAATATTTGGTAATAATCTACAAGACACATAAATGATCTTATGTTAGCCACATTTTTAGGTGTAGGCCAATCCATAATAGCTTTTATTTTCTCTGGGTCCACACATATTCTTTCTTCCATTATGGAATGCCCTAAATAATGTATTTAACACAATTTAACCCATCGAGAGTTTAACTGAATATGAATCTCCAAACTATAGGATTCCCCACAACCACCTTTAAAAGAGATCCCTGAGTTGCCCCATCAAAATAAGCCCAATAAAATTCCTTATCAATCACCTTGGGGGTGATGAATCTCTTTGGAACAACCTCACATTCTTGCTTTAAATGCTTAAGGATAGTAAAATAGTTGTCTGCACATACCCGAGGGGGGGTATTTGAAGGGAGAATATTCATGATAATCAAATATATGGACATAACAAGCTCCACACTTCAATCCATCATTTTGACTAGCCCCATCAAAGAGCCCCGAAGAGGAGGTCTTATTTATTTGAGGAGGAATGATTTTCTTATCCTTTGTCCAAGTTTTTTGGGTAGCCTGAAAGAAAGGAAATGGGAATATTTCTTGCACTGCCACTTGAAAGTTATGAACATTCATATATTCCAAAATTCTTTTATATTTGGCTACCTATATCCTCCATAGTACACGATAAGGAATAAATTTGAATTTATTTAGGTCCCTTCTAACAAGCCACTCTTTCAAGTTCTCCAAGATATTTTCCTTTATTCTAGACATTTTGTAAGTTTAATGAAGTATCCAGATCCTTCCAAACTTGACCAGATAAGAGGCATTCCAAATTAATTTTTGAATTAGGTCCCAAGTCCTACCCCTCACCTATTGATCGCATAAAAAATAGAATATTATAATATACAAATACGAGGTGGGAAATATAATAAATTTATTGATTCATTGATTTGTGAAAAAATATTTTCCATGATTTTAATTTTTAGTTAGTTATGGTAAATTCCTTTGTTCTTTTTCTTTCATTATGGAAATTTTGAGGTATAAAATGGGCCTACTAAGATATATAATAAAATATTATGTGGGGAAGGTATATTTATAACTAACCTCTTACACTTCAACCAATGTAACTATGGTAAAATTAAATTGAGAAGATGTCTAAAAAAAATCAATAAAAAACATTTTTTGTGTGACTAAAAGTAAGAGTACTTTTGAGTACATAAATTTATTTTGAATATAATATAATGAATTTACTTATAAAGTAATGAACTCACAAAATAAAAAAAAAAAAAAAAAAACCTTCTTTGATGTGACTAAAAGAAAGAGTACTTTTGAATACATAAATTGTTTTTGAATATAATATAATGAATGTACTTATAAATTAATGAATTCACAAAATAAAATCAATAAAACAAACCTTCTTTGATGTCACTAAAAGTAAGAGTACTTTTGAATACATAAATTGCTTTTGAATATAATATGATGAATGTACTTATTAAGTAAGGCACTCATGAAATAAAATAAATATGGTTAAGTTAAATAAAGAAGATGTCTAAAAACAAAATCAATAAAAGTACCTTATTTGATGTGGCTAAAAGTAAGAGTACTTTTGAATATGCAAATTGTCTCTGAATGTAATATGATGAATGTACTTATAAAGTAATGCACTCATAAAATAAAATAAAGTATGTTAGATTTGGTTTTATGAATATAACTTATTCAATATTCAAAATATTTATGATTTTGAATTTTAAAAATAAAATAAATTTATATGAATTAATTGAAATTTATTTTAAAGAATATATTCATTGCACCGAGAGGAGCGAGGTCACTTTACAACCGAATATGGGGGACATGTTGTCACATAGCATAATGTTATGTCAAAAGTAAAAAGTAATTTAAAAAATCATGTCGAATCATAAAATAAAAAATAAAACCAAATGAAAAGTAATTAAAAAATCCATGTCGGCTGATAAAAGAAAAAGATTAAAACCACCATGCCTCCATATTAAATCTAGATATATCGAGCACCAAGAGGTGTAAATCTTTTTTCTATGCGTAAAAAATTTAAGATGAAAAAAATTACACCACAATAAATTGGATCCCTCTCGATGCTTGATAGATCCAGGTTTAATATTGACCTATGTTGGTTATATAAATATAACTTAGATTTAAATATTTATAATATATATTGGATAATCATTATATAAATTTGTTTTATATTGATTAAAAATAAAATATAATAATCTGATTATATAAATATAAACATTATTTAAATATACAAATATATTATTTATAAATTAAGTTATTTATAAAATAATTTATATAATACATTATTTATAAAAATAACTTTATTAATCAATATATTAAATATTATTAAAGTATTCACTTTTTAAATGGATTTTTAAAATTTCATTTTATATATTAATTTGAAAAATAAGTATATTTAACTAAACCAATGCCACCTCAACAAATATGGATGATGTCATCATTTAAAATGTGATTGGTTCTTTTAAAGTTGATTTTAATAGTACATTTTTTTGTTGTGAAACCCTTTTTTGAGCTCACAATTCCCCTAATGAAATTATGGCAGCCATTGTTATAAGCATCTTTAAGGAATATCAATCATAGTTAAAAATATTACTGCAATGAAATCATATCCATGGAATATTTACTACAAATATTGTTTCTGAGTGCTATATAAGACTTTATTTTTTGTTTCGTTCTATCCATTTTATTTTCTAGGCTGTTGCATATTTTTTTTTGTAAGTAAGACATTATATTACCATTTGAAAAAGAGTTACATAGAATTCATAGCATAAGGTCTTGCTGACGAATAGTTAGCACGACAGCCTAATTGTCATCCCCAAAAAACCTATATACTTCCCATCACCTTGAACGATTCAACTGTCTTAAAAAATGAGACCCATCTAGACCCCCCATTACATAGCCGAGATTATTTATTAGACTTCCCTATGACACCTAATAACCTACAACTTTCTAACAACTGATAGACATACATATAAACTGAAACATAATACAAAAACTAGCGATTAAACATAAACATTGTACCTGGCGCTTAACAATGCCCATTTGACGAACCCTCCCTAGAGTGGGGTATAAAATTGCGTAGAATCTCTGAGCAAGAGATGAAACCCCCTTTTGCATTCCCAATATAAGTGAAGCCACCATAGCTCATCTTCATCCCCAGAATTATCCCTCCAGGAGTTGTTGTGCCCACACCAGAACCAACAACAGGATGGGGATAAAATTGGATGCCCATTTTATATGCCATGAGGTCAATATTCTTGTGCATTAACCAAATTTCCTAGATATGATCCTTCCAAGCATGTGCAGGTTCTGCATCCCCAGTAGCCTTGTTTTATCTCTCCATAAGGATATGGGAGAGGAGTCCTTTCATAACCCAATAGGTTTCCAGTATTCGATCATAGGTATCCATACGACCGACATTCGTACCAAGATCCTGAACCCATTCTGCCACCTCCTCTTTGACATCCTCCATATTGAGTTCTTTAACTTGAGCCCACAAAAGTTTCTCAACTTGTCCAATTTCCCCTTGTATGGATGGAGGAATTTTGTCGCGAAAGAATTGGGCCGCTTGAAAGGATTTCCTCTATTCCCTAGTTACCCTCAAAGTCTTTCCTTTCCTCAGCTTCTTCATGGCCTCCTTTGTTTTCCTCCCCCTCGGAGCCATAATTATCCATTAAGGATAATACCTATCCTCTACACACTCAAACTTCCTATCTTTGCCACACAGAAGCTTTGAGAAGGTGATAAAAATTGGAAACTTGCAGGCGATCTCGAACTTTCCCTCTTTCTTTATAGCACTTCTGAGATTCCATCTCATAATTACCCCATCATTTATTTTACCTCCTCATTGATTCATAGGACAATCCCAAAAAAAATTAAGTCCTCTCGCATCAATTCAATGTACACATTCCTATGGTCGAGGATATTTCCATAACATTTCCTCATTATTACCAGCATGGTGGTTTAATTATTCTCTCTTTTAGGTGTTAAATCGAGTATTACTTTCACTGCCTTGGGGTGGTGGATAGTTATTGTTCTCAGTGGCATTCCTACCTTCCGCGTGGGTCCTAACATGTTAATCATGAAGTTGATTCATGTCTCCACCTCCTCCCTTGGGATCCGAGTATCCTGGATGGCCAGCTGGGTGCATTGGTGGACCCAATATTG
The DNA here is from genome assembly GCA_027924585.1 of Larix kaempferi. Taxonomy (NCBI): domain Eukaryota; kingdom Viridiplantae; phylum Streptophyta; class Pinopsida; order Pinales; family Pinaceae; genus Larix; species Larix kaempferi. The sequence continues at coordinate 17,485,114 of BSBM01000931.1, read as the reverse complement.
AAACCCAAAATAGGCCAATTGTCCCTCTCTGCTTTGTCATTTCTCACCTTCCCCCACATTGTCCAAGTGATCAATGACCTTGTTTCTGTCAGAACCCGATAATTCTGAAAAATTTAAAATTTTTTATTCTTAACAATAAATGTTAATTAGGTAGTATTTCTGATATTGTTTTTAATTTAAACAACTAACATAAACTGTTTAAAGACTCTGTTTTATTAAACTTTGATTTCGGTGATTGTAATTAATGATTGTTTTGTTTTAAATCGCAAGGGAAGAGCTAGTCGTAGTTGACTGGCTTACTTAGCTTACGAGCTAATGCATACGTCGTCTTTTGTTTCTCAGGTGCGCCAGTGAAGTAAGGATCACTGTATGTTAAACTTGGTGAGCATCAATACTCCTTATACTTCAAAACTTAATGATCGTTATGATATTTCTTATTCAGCTAGTATCGTCAAGTGTTACGAAGATTTACATTGTCTCAGTTATAATTATGTTTTTATGATTATTATGCTATGTTACTGTTGTAACTAAAATGGAACATTTGTGTTATCAGAATTTCTGGCTGTAACAGTGTCTATGCATCATGTGACCTGTTGTCAACTTAACACCGGTGACTACTGTTTTGTTCATGCATTGATAATGCGAGTTGAGAAGGTGACGCCTCTAGCGTTGTTTCAATATGATCCTACGCGTCGAAGTCCAATGTCCACTTAGAGTTTAACTTATGTTACTTGACAGTGCCTTGATTTTTACTATCATTAAGATGTACACCTGTAGATGAAGCTCTATTTCAACATCTTAATAATAGAGGTTTATTTTTCATATTGTTACTGTTAACAATATAATTGATGGCAATTCTGATGATAGTATTTAATGGCAATATATTTATTGTCTTAAAGACTTGGTAACATTTCAAGTATTAAATGATGAGGCATTTTCCTTTGAAGGTTGACTACCTTGGTACTTATATGAACATAGAAATGTAATATGCACGTGGCATTAATCCATGACTTGGTATTAATTTATATTTATAATGATTGTACAATAATCATAATATTCCATACATTGGCAAACTTTATATTCTATATAGGGTTATGGTTGTATTTATCATACTAGACCATAGAGAAAACTCTAGGTTGAAGTTGACCAACAATCTTGTGTGAAGTGATATGCTAATAACACTAACCTATTCCCTGGTTTCATATGTGTATTGACTTGATTTTGTTATAGTCCTAATGTTCTTCCCTTACCATGGATAAGATTTATAACTAAGTTATGTTAAATTTTTATCCTCCCTAATAAGTTATGGAATAATCCATATGTGATGTTGACTAACTCTTATTTCTATCATTGTAGTGATTATACATTCCCATTGCTTGGGATTCTCGACGATTCAAATGCAAGGCATGCACTATATGCCAATGATTATATATCATTTGCTATCCTATATGTTTGACTTATATATGACATGATTTGGAAAAGAATCGGTGTATAATTATTTGGTTGGCAATGGAACTATAGGTTCTCGACCCATGCTACGTTGATTTATTTGTGTGCTACGTGGTTGCATCTCCTCCATGCGATGGGCGATATATAAGCTGCTATTGAAACCCTACAGGTTATTGTAGCGGCCTTCGGGCTCGGGTCCTAAGGATGAAACCCTCCCTGTCTGAGTTTTGCAGTGAAGGCACTGTAACAATGTACAGAGTTTGGTGGTTATGGTCTTGAGATTTCATTCGGCAATAGGGTATATCCTCGGCTCTGGGGATAGCGTCTGCTATATTTTTATTGCTTCGTGGTCTCGTTGCTCTTTATAAGTTTAAGTCCCAGCTATTTACAGTTTGTCACTGTGCTGGTGTAAGTATGAGATAGAGTTTCGGTAATTCCTTTAGGTTATGAGAGGGTTGAAGCCATTGAGCTTTGGGTTTGCTGTTTGACTGGTTTCATCTCGGCGTGAGGGTTTCGTTGGGAGCTGTTACCTTGTCTCGGCTGTTAAGAATGTTATGACAGTCCCATTCGCTCACCCATCTGATGAAGGTGATGGGGCTTTTCTGTTTGTTCTGCTTGTAGCTGCCGATGGTCCACGGTTAACTTCCTCCATGTCTCGGTAAGCTAAAACACAGTTCTCTTTTTGTTTACAGTCTTAATCATTAAGTATGTTTACGTTTTCTAAGTCTATTCTCTGCATTCAAGTGATGACTAACCCTCGGCATTTGTTATTTAACAGGTCCCGCGGCTCTTGATGGTGTACAGGACCTGGTCACCCACGCAGGCTCCTCCGGGTAAGCCTGGTTATCCACGGCTGTCTCTTCCTTTGCTGGTTTTTAGTGGTTAGGGTTGTGTTACAGGGGCAACTCCTGTGTGTTGAGGTCATTATCGACCTGATGTTTGTAGGTGCGGTCACATGTATGAAGTTGTTTTTGTTTGAAATGAATTGGGGTTTGGAACCCTGTTAAGTTATGGAAGGCCATTCACGGCCAAGACTTATGAGGCCAGGGTTTCGGTTGTTGTACTTTGTATTGGCTGAGCATGGGTTTTTTTAACCTCGCCATATGATATTTATACTTAATATATACCCTGGGCCTGGTATGGTCGTGTTTATGTTTTGATAATTTATTAGCATGTGTTTGGAATGTATGGATAGATGTAATCTTCAATGCGTGCAATGGATGATAACTCTGTTTATAAATGAAGCCATAAGTTATCTCTCTGCGTTTTTGTTCTATTGGAAAAGATAAAATAGAACATGGGAAAGTTTAGCGACTGTGCCTGTAATAGTTGTAATAGTATAGGGTTATTCTGGCAAATTGGGGTTCTGTTTTGTGTTCAACATATATATATGGAAATGTTAACTTGTTGGTGATTGGGAACGAGTTGTAACAAGTTATTTTGATTCCTGTATAATTATTTAATGAAACTGTGGATAGAAAAAATTATATCCTTAGAACTATGTATAAACCTACAGTAGGTTTTGTCTGCCATAAAAGGCATTCTTTTATTTGTTTTCCATCTGTCAAGTGAAAGTTGTAAGGCTACGGCCGTGTAGGGTTTGTGGACTACTCTAAGGGAGAATGTTTTAAATGAAATAATTATTAATACTGTGTAATATGAAAGTTGGTAACAGCCGATAATGGTTACATTTGTTAACAGTTTCTCTGTGTGTTAAATATGTTTGTCTTGTTTGAACAACTCTGTTAACTCTGTAGTTATAACATGGATAACAAAATAATACCCTAGGTTGAAGAGAAATCATACTCTACAGTTTCTATGTGTTTGAATTTGACTACTGGTTAAAGAATAAGATTATAAGGAAGTTTGTAACAATGAAATATTGTTACAGTCACACCCTTTAGTTAGTCGATAGCTGTAATTCATATTCTGAGTATAAACAATATAATAATATGAGTTTGTTTATTTGATGGCTCGATACAAGTATGACCTGTAACTTAAGTTGACTGAAACATGAAACAAATATATGTATAAAGGTATATTATTCTAATAAGAATATTTCAAAGTAAAAACTAAGATTTATCTATATCTGTTCTTATGACTGTTTAATAGCTAAAATTCTGGAATTTCTACTGTTTAATATTCTACCTATTATTTAACTATTAACAGGAATTCTAGAAATACATAAACAGGGTATTTGTTAACTGTACAGTAACAAATGTGTTCTGTATAGGATAATTACTCTATTTTAATAGAAATAGAAATTTTCTACAACATCTGCATTCTGAAATTTATACTAAAGAAAATACAGATACTGATTTACTGAAATTGATTTCAGTCAAACATAGTTAAACTAGTCTATTTCATATGAAAATCAATTAAACCAACAGCAGGAAGAGTGACAGAACCTGTAGCTAAGGTAGACAATAACAGCAATGGGAGGCTGTTCCTCCCTACCAATTCCTGGAGAGTGCCCAGACAGCACTTCTCAGGACCCCCGAGCTTGCTCTGGTCTAACTGGCTGGAATCTAGGTACGGCCAATAATTCCCTCAGCCCAAAATAGCTATACTGGAACCAAGTTACTGCAACTTCCTGCTTCAAAAACACTTCCTTACTGTTTTCCCACTTCCTCAATGGGACTCCTGAATAGCATTCACCTGAATGTATTCTCCCTCTAGAACAATTGCTGAACCCCCAGCTCAGTTCATTGAGTAGTATTTAAAAGATTGCCTAGGTCTTAGTTGGGCTAACTGTCATTAATGAGCCACCTGCTCAGATTCCACTTTCTTGGGGAATCATGACCCCAAAATATAGGGAAGTTGCCACCTGCAACTCAGGAAGTGTTTGAGGATGCTGCCACTTGTCTTTTGTCCTTCCACCTAATTCCATCCACCAGTTAGACCAGTAACCTCTTTTAACAGCTCTCCCATGCTGTTGTCTCCATAATTTATTTATTAATAATAATTATTCAGATTTTACATTCCATTTCTGGAGACTCTGCTGAGTCATCCCTTTCTACTTAGCATTTAATTTAACATAATGTTCTCAGGAATATTAAAAATAATTACATTATTTTAATAAAATTGGGGTATGTGACATACACACCCCCTTAAAATGTAACATCGTCCTCGATGTTACTTATTCTTCTTCTTCAGCTACCTGCTGGAATAGATGGGGATATGCTTCCCGCATCTTACTTTCCAGCTCCCAGGTAGATTCTTCAGGACTAAGGTGCTTCCATTGCACCTTCACTTGTCCAATTATCCGGTTCCGTAGAGTAATTTCCCTCCTCCCGAGGATACAATCCGGTTCTACCAGAACTTCCCCTTCTGGTTCTACCTGTACAATGTTCCAATCAACAACATGAGTAGCATCATGAATATACTTTTTCAAAACAGAGATATGAAAAACATTGTGTACTTTTAAATTTGGCGGTAATGCTAACTGATAAGCAACTTGACCAATTCTGGCTAAAATTTCAAATGGACCACAGTAACGAGGTGCTAATTTTGCACAACTTCCTAATCTTAGGGAGCTTTTCTTTGGTCTTACCTTGATGAACACATGTTCACCTACCTGGAACTCTTTAGGAGTTCTTTTCAAATCTGCTTGACTCTTTTGCCGATCCTGGGCAATCTTCAAGTTTTCCTGCACTTGTTTCACAATCTGTTCCATTTCTTTCAATAAATCAGGTCCTAACACTAATCTATCTACTGGATTACTCCAGGAGATAGGAGTGTTGCATTTTCGTCCATACAAAACCTCAAAAGGACTAAACTTAGCTGATGATTGATAGCTGTTATTGTATGCAAATTCAGCTAAGTGTAAATAATCCTCCCACTTACCTGGTTGATCTTTAACATACATCCTTAGCAGATCTTCTAATATTTGATTAACTCTTTCCGTTTGTCCGTCAGTCTGAGGATGGAAAGAGGTGCTGAAATTTAAAGTGGTGTTTAATCCTTTGAACAAGGACCTCCAAAAATTTCCTGTAAATTTAGGATCCCTGTCTGATATAATAACCTTTGGAATACCGTGTAACCGAAAAATCTGTTTTAGAAAGATATCTGCTATGTTTGCAGCCTTGTATGTGGTTTTAACAGGAATAAAATGTGCTGATTTACTTAATTTGTCTACCACTACCATAATTGAATCATTCTGATGTTGGTTTTTGGGTAAACCCGTAATGAAATCCAGGCTAATTATTTCCCATTTCCAGCTAGGAATAGGTAAAGGTTGCAGCAATCCAGCTGGATGTTGATGTTCTGTTTTTACTTGTTGGCAGTCCAAACATTTCGCTAAATATTCAGCAGTTTCAGATTTCATGTTAGGCCAAAAATATTCTTTTCTCAACATAGTGATAGTCTTTTGATAGCCAGGGTGCCCGGAGTAAGGGGTTTTATGTATTTCGTCTAAAATTAACAGCTTAACTGTAGGTGCATTAGGGATATACAGCCTGTCTTTAAACAGCAAAAATCCGTTTTCGTTTAAACTATACCCTTTTAGCAAACTTTCTGTGGGCTGTTCTTGGGCTGTAATTTGTAAATGTTGATAATTTTCGTCTAATTTTATCCCTTCAGCCAGCTGTTCATTTAAATCAGAGGTGTAAGTGCTGCTAGCTGATATAAAATTCAGTTTTGCATTCCTACTCAAGGCATCAGCCACCTTATTCTCCTTCCCTTTTATGTGTTGAATTTCAAAATCGTATTCACTTAGGAATGCCAGCCATCTGGCTTGTCTTGCATTTAGATTTGGCTGGTCTAAAAGGTATTTCAGACCTTTATTATCTGTTAGTAAGGTAAATTTTCTGCCTATTAGGTGGTGTCGCCACATCTTTAAAGCATGAATTACCGCAGCTAATTCTAGGTCATAAGTGGCATAATTCTTTTCATGGATTTTCAGCTTCCTAGATTCGTAAGCAATGACATGTCCTTCTTGAGTCAGCACTCCGCCTAAGCCATCATTACAAGCGTCGGTACAAACTATGAAATCTTTATTTGGGTCCGCTATTCTAAGAATAGGTGCAGTTGTCAATAAAGTCTTAAGTTTCTTGAAACTTTCTTCACATTTCGCATTCCAATCAAACTTCTTGCCTTTCTTCTGCAAAGAAGTGATTGGGTTGGCTATTTTTGAAAAGCCTTCAATAAACCTCCGGTAGTAACCGGTAATTCCCATGAAAGATCTAACGTCCGTCACATCTTTAGGTACTGGCCATTCTTCAATCGCCCGAATCTTTTCGGGATCCACTGAAATCCCTTCCTTAGTGACTACATGTCCTAAGTACTGGATTTCATCTTTGAAGAAGTCACATTTGCTAAATTTCGCAAAAAGTTGTTGTTCTCTTAGTTCTTGTAAAACGATACGTAAGTGTTCCTTGTGCTCCTCCTCGCTCTTAGAATAGACTAAAATGTCGTCGATAAATACAACCACAAATTTATCTAAGTACTTGTGCATTATGTTGTTCATTAAGCACATGAAAACCGCTGGGGCATTAGTAAGTCCAAATGGCATTACGACAAATTCATAATGTCCATACCTGGTTCTAAAGGCTGTTTTGAAAATGTCTTCTTCTTTAATTCTTACCTGATGATAACCCGATCTTAGATCAATCTTAGAGAATACCGTAGCGCCACGTAGTTGATCAAACAGATCATCAATACGAGGTAACGGATACCTGTTTTTGATCGTCATCTTGTTTAGTTGACGATAATCTATGCAAAGTCGCATAGTTCCGTCCTTCTTCTTAACGAAAATCACTGGTGCTCCCCAAGGGGATACACTGGGTCGGATATAGTTCTTATCTATTAACTCCTTCAACTGAGTTTTCAACTCGTTAAGCTCCAAGATATTCATACGATACGGGGCTTTTGAACTGGGAACAGCACCTGGTACCAGCTCAATGGTAAAGTCAAGCTCTCTCTTGGGAGGCAATTCTGGAATTTCCTCAGGAAAAACGTCAATAAACTCATTGACGACAGGAATGTTCTCTACCGTTTTCTGGTTGTTTTCAAATTTATTTGTCTCGTCTGTAATAGTTACAGCATAGGTCTTGCATCCTTTCCTGACTGCTCTTTTAAGTTGTAATGCAGAAATTTGCCTAACTACTGTTTTCCTAGGAATACCCCTAACAGTTACAGGCTGTCCACCACTGTTTATACACCTAAAAGTTTTGTCAAAACAGTTTAAAACGACCCTATGTTGTTCCAACCAGTCCATTCCGATAAGTATGTCATATGAGCCAAGTGGTAAAACGTTCAATTTAACTGTAGTTCTAAAATCAGTCATGTTTAAGATGCATTCTTTTACATAGCAGTTTACTTTCTTCTTAGCCCCAGTAGCTAATTGTACAGACCAAGAATTATCAAACCTTTCAACAGTCAAATTACATTTTTCTACCAGCTGAGGTGAAATATAACTAAGACTAGCACCGGGATCTATTAATATAGTAACTGGGGTTTTGTTAATCATACCTCCTACTTCCACCATGGAAGTTTGGTAGTCAGCCTGGCGGTTTTCCAACGCTGCATTGATTCGGGGCATAGTTCCTGCAAAATCTCCAACTGTCATTTCGTCTTGAACAGTATGAATATTGCTGACTTGTTTCTTTCTGTTTGGGCAGACTGAAGCATAATGTGGCCCATTACATTCCCAGCACTTGACAGGTTCTTTTCGCTCAAAATTTTTGATATAGTTTCCATGGTTATTAGGAGTCTCTTTGCTGTTTTTGTAATTGTTTGAATGGCTGACAGCTCCATTTTTGTTTCCTTGGAAACTTTTACTATTAAAGTGGTTCCCGTTTTTGCCATTCTTGAAATTTTTATGGGGAACAAATTCCTTTTTCTTGTACTCGATCAGATTGCTGTTCTTTTTGGCTTTCCAACTGGCTATCCCTTCTTTCTTTTTATTCTGTTCGTAACAGAAGTTTGCCTTGCGCATAGCTTCTTCCAGTGTTTTGGGGTTGTCATATTCAATTCTGTCCTTGATATGATAAGGCAGGCAACTAAGAAACCGCTGTATTTTTGGTTTCTCTTCGACAAAATATGGTACATAACGCAACAGACTTAAAAATTTACTGTTTAAGTCCTTCATCGTCATAGATCCGAGTTTTAGTTCATAAAATTCTTTAGCCCTTTCTTCATAATACTGCTCGGACAGGAATTTCTTCTTGAAATACCTTTTAAAGGTACTCCAATTAACTTCTCTTTCTTTGATCCCCTTGACCCTTTTCAGGTCTTGCCACCATATGTCCGCCTTTCCCGAGAGGTTGTAGATGGCCATTCTTGCCTTTAGCTGATTTGAGTAGTTATAGATCTGAAAATATTTTCTCATCCCGGATAACCAAGATTCTGCCTCTTCTCCAGTTTCAGTTTCTCCATTGAAAGTTGGGGGCTTTATCTTCTTAAACTCCCCGGAAATCTCTTCATAAGGCCTGTACTTTTTCCTTCGGTTGTGCATCTCAGCTTCACTGCTGTCACTGCTAGTGTGATAACTGGGTTGTCCTTTTCTTTCTTCAGATGAGGAACTGCTATCAGATTTAGTTGGTTTTGTCCTTTTTGACCCTCTTGGATGATTAACTTCTTCTGAGTCAGCTGGTTTGCTCCTTCCGTCAGTTTGAAATTTTTCTATCAATAGCTGATTTAGCTGTTCCTGAGTCTTTAGAATTCTTTCATTATCCTTCTTAACCGTTTCCATTTCTGTCTTTAATCCTCTTATAGTCTGCATCAGCTCAGTGGTGTGAGCAATTTCTTCTTCTGCCTCTAGTTCTTTTGACATCTGTCTTGTCCCAGCATTGGGAGATTCCTCCTCAGCATATTCTCCCAGTTTTTCCATATCTGTCTGAAAAATTCAGAAAAGAGAATTTTTCTGTACTGTACATTAAACCGAAATATATGTTAGTATTTTATAAATAAAACAAAATCTTCTTTTATGATCGCTGTTTACGGAAGTTTAGTGGAGTCACATCCAGGCCTAGTGTCTGAACCTCGCTCTGATACCACATGTCAGAACCCGATAATTCTGAAAAATTTAAAAATTTTTATTCTTAACAATAAATGTTAATTAGGTAGTATTTCTGATATTGTTTTTAATTTAAACAACTAACATAAACTGTTTAAAGACTCTGTTTTATTAAACTTTGATTTCGGTGATTGTAATTAATGATTGTTTTGTTTTAAATCGCAAGGGAAGAGCTAGTCGTAGTTGACTGGCTTACTTAGCTTACGAGCTAATGCATACGTCGTCTTTTGTTTCTCAGGTGCGCCAGTGAAGTAAGGATCACTGTATGTTAAACTTGGTGAGCATCAATACTCCTTATACTTCAAAACTTAATGATCGTTATGATATTTCTTATTCAGCTAGTATCGTCAAGTGTTACGAAGATTTACATTGTCTCAGTTATAATTATGTTTTTATGATTATTATGCTATGTTACTGTTGTAACTAAAATGGAACATTTGTGTTATCAGAATTTCTGGCTGTAACAGTGTCTATGCATCATGTGACCTGTTGTCAACTTAACACCGGTGACTACTGTTTTGTTCATGCATTGATAATGCGAGTTGAGAAGGTGACGCCTCTAGCGTTGTTTCAATATGATCCTACGCGTCGAAGTCCAATGTCCACTTAGAGTTTAACTTATGTTACTTGACAGTGCCTTGATTTTTACTATCATTAAGATGTACACCTGTAGATGAAGCTCTATTTCAACATCTTAATAATAGAGGTTTATTTTTCATATTGTTACTGTTAACAATATAATTGATGGCAATTCTGATGATAGTATTTAATGGCAATATATTTATTGTCTTAAAGACTTGGTAACATTTCAAGTATTAAATGATGAGGCATTTTCCTTTGAAGGTTGACTACCTTGGTACTTATATGAACATAGAAATGTAATATGCACGTGGCATTAATCCATGACTTGGTATTAATTTATATTTATAATGATTGTACAATAATCATAATATTCCATACATTGGCAAACTTTATATTCTATATAGGGTTATGGTTGTATTTATCATACTAGACCATAGAGAAAACTCTAGGTTGAAGTTGACCAACAATCTTGTGTGAAGTGATATGCTAATAACACTAACCTATGCCCTGGTTTCATATGTGTATTGACTTGATTTTGTTATAGTCCTAATGTTCTTCCCTTACCATGGATAAGATTTATAACTAAGTTATGTTAAATTTTTATCCTCCCTAATAAGTTATGGAATAATCCATATGTGATGTTGACTAACTCTTATTTCTATCATTGTAGTGATTATACATTCCCATTGCTTGGGATTCTCGACGATTCAAATGCAAGGCATGCACTATATGCCAATGATTATATATCATTTGCTATCCTATATGTTTGACTTATATATGACATGATTTGGAAAAGAATCGGTGTATAATTATTTGGTTGGCAATGGAACTATAGGTTCTCGACCCATGCTACGTTGATTTATTTGTGTGCTACGTGGTTGCATCTCCTCCATGCGATGGGCGATATATAAGCTGCTATTGAAACCCTACAGGTTATTGTAGCGGCCTTCGGGCTCGGGTCCTAAGGATGAAACCCTCCCTGTCTGAGTTTTGCAGTGAAGGCACTGTAACAATGTACAGAGTTTGGTGGTTATGGTCTTGAGATTTCATTCGGCAATAGGGTATATCCTCGGCTCTGGGGATAGCGTATGCTATATTTTTATTGCTTCGTGGTCTCGTTGCTCTTTATAAGTTTAAGTCCCAGCTATTTACAGTTTGTCACTGTGCTGGTGTAAGTATGAGATAGAGTTTCGGTAATGCCTTTAGGTTATGAGAGGGTTGAAGCCATTGAGCTTTGGGTTTGCTGTTTGACTGGTTTCATCTCGGCGTGAGGGTTTCGTTGGGAGCTGTTACCTTGTCTCGGCTGTTAAGAATGTTATGACAGTCCCATTCGCTCACCCATCTGATGAAGGTGATGGGGCTTTTCTGTTTGTTCTGCTTGTAGCTGCCGATGGTCCACGGTTAACTTCCTCCATGTCTCGGTAAGCTAAAACACAGTTCTCTTTTTGTTTACAGTCTTAATCATTAAGTATGTTTACGTTTTCTAAGTCTATTCTCTGCATTCAAGTGATGACTAACCCTCGGCATTTGTTATTTAACAGGTCCCGCGGCTCTTGATGGTGTACAGGACCTGGTCACCCACGCAGGCTCCTCCGGGTAAGCCTGGTTATCCACGGCTGTCTCTTCCTTTGCTGGTTTTTAGTGGTTAGGGTTGTGTTACAGGGGCAACTCCTGTGTGTTGAGGTCATTATCGACCTGATGTTTGTAGGTGCGGTCACATGTATGAAGTTGTTTTTGTTTGAAATGAATTGGGGTTTGGAACCCTGTTAAGTTATGGAAGGCCATTCACGGCCAAGACTTATGAGGCCAGGGTTTCGGTTGTTGTACTTTGTATTGGCTGAGCATGGGTTTTTTTAACCTCGCCATATGATATTTATACTTAATATATACCCTGGGCCTGGTATGGTCGTGTTTATGTTTTGATAATTTATTAGCATGTGTTTGGAATGTATGGATAGATGTAATCTTCAATGCGTGCAATGGATGATAACTCTGTTTATAAATGAAGCCATAAGTTATCTCTCTGCGTTTTTGTTCTATTGGAAAAGATAAAATAGAACATGGGAAAGTTTAGCGACTGTGCCTGTAATAGTTGTAATAGTATAGGGTTATTCTGGCAAATTGGGGTTCTGTTTTGTGTTCAACATATATATATGGAAATGTTAACTTGTTGGTGATTGGGAACGAGTTGTAACAAGTTATTTTGATTCCTGTATAATTATTTAATGAAACTGTGGATAGAAAAAATTATATCCTTAGAACTATGTATAAACCTACAGTAGGTTTTGTCTGCCATAAAAGGCATTCTTTTATTTGTTTTCCATCTGTCAAGTGAAAGTTGTAAGGCTACGGCCGTGTAGGGTTTGTGGACTACTCTAAGGGAGAATGTTTTAAATGAAATAATTATTAATACTGTGTAATATGAAAGTTGGTAACAGCCGATAATGGTTACATTTGTTAACAGTTTCTCTGTGTGTTAAATATGTTTGTCTTGTTTGAACAACTCTGTTAACTCTGTAGTTATAACATGGATAACAAAATAATACCCTAGGTTGAAGAGAAATCATACTCTACAGTTTCTATGTGTTTGAATTTGACTACTGGTTAAAGAATAAGATTATAAGGAAGTTTGTAACAATGAAATATTGTTACAGTCACACCCTTTAGTTAGTCGATAGCTGTAATTCATATTCTGAGTATAAACAATATAATAATATGAGTTTGTTTATTTGATGGCTCGATACAAGTATGACCTGTAACTTAAGTTGACTGAAACATGAAACAAATATATGTATAAAGGTATATTATTCTAATAAGAATATTTCAAAGTAAAAACTAAGATTTATCTATATCTGTTCTTATGACTGTTTAATAGCTAAAATTCTGGAATTTCTACTGTTTAATATTCTACCTATTATTTAACTATTAACAGGAATTCTAGAAATACATAAACAGGGTATTTGTTAACTGTACAGTAACAAATGTGTTCTGTATAGGATAATTACTCTATTTTAATAGAAATAGAAATTTTCTACAACATCTGCATTCTGAAATTTATACTAAAGAAAATACAGATACTGATTTACTGAAATTGATTTCAGTCAAACATAGTTAAACTAGTCTATTTCATATGAAAATCAATTAAACCAACAGCAGGAAGAGTGACAGAACCTGTAGCTAAGGTAGACAATAACAGCAATGGGAGGCTGTTCCTCCCTACCAATTCCTGGAGAGTGCCCAGACAGCACTTCTCAGGACCCCCGAGCTTGCTCTGGTCTAACTGGCTGGAATCTAGGTACGGCCAATAATTCCCTCAGCCCAAAATAGCTATACTGGAACCAAGTTACTGCAACTTCCTGCTTCAAAAACACTTCCTTACTGTTTTCCCACTTCCTCAATGGGACTCCTGAATAGCATTCACCTGAATGTATTCTCCCTCTAGAACAATTGCTGAACCCCCAGCTCAGTTCATTGAGTAGTATTTAAAAGATTGCCTAGGTCTTAGTTGGGCTAACTGTCATTAATGAGCCACCTGCTCAGATTCCACTTTCTTGGGGAATCATGACCCCAAAATATAGGGAAGTTGCCACCTGCAACTCAGGAAGTGTTTGAGGATGCTGCCACTTGTCTTTTGTCCTTCCACCTAATTCCATCCACCAGTTAGACCAGTAACCTCTTTTAACAGCTCTCCCATGCTGTTGTCTCCATAATTTATTTATTAATAATAATTATTCAGATTTTACATTCCATTTCTGGAGACTCTGCTGAGTCATCCCTTTCTACTTAGCATTTAATTTAACATAATGTTCTCAGGAATATTAAAAATAATTACATTATTTTAATAAAATTGGGGTATGTGACAGTTTCCATCTCGCTTGACGTGGATAAAGGTCCACGCGTGGGGTTCGCTTAGTTGTGAGCTTAGTTTTTCCACCCTATAGACGAGCATCCATCTCTCCCCAAACTTGGAGATCTGTTGTCCATGTTGTAGCTTCTTCGCCATTTGGATGATGACCTTGGAGTCCCCTTCGGAAATTGTTGGCTACCAACCTTTACAGGAAACCAAATTTAGGCCATAGAGAAGACCCTCCATCTCCGTTGCATTCTATGTTCTATTTCCTATGTACCCATGGTAGATCTATAGGATGTGACCATCCCGATTCCTTACTACCCATCTAAAACCAGGGGATCCTCGGTTTCCTTTCGAGGCACCATCAAAATTTAGCTTGAAGGAACCAACCAGAGGGGGGGCAGGGACAAGAAATCCGGGCTATCCTGGGTTACCCTTCTCGTTTTCCTTATGATCCATCCCTAGTCATCTTTGTTTAAGCCCCACTCAACTATAATTCTTCACTCCAAATGTCCCATTTCCCAGTCCTTTTCATCTCACTGAGTTATTTTAATTGTTTCTGGATGTGGGTTTCAATTCTACTCGATACTTCCTGACATTTGGTGCTCGTGTCCTAAAAAATCCCGTGGTTTCATTCCTTCCAAAATTCCCACATCAGGAATCCCGGGAACATGAGGCATATGTAGACGACAATGGGGTTTTCGAAAGATTTTAGGTCCCAATCTCTAATTGTTTGATCTAGCTACCCATGCATATGATTGGACCGTCTAAATATTTCAGCTCCCTTATCCCATAGTGTCAAGAAAAAGGGAAGGTGTCGAGGAGATGGTCAATGGTTTCCTCCTAATATCTACACATGGGGAATTGCAAAGGGAAAATGATGCCCCATTTTTTGAGAATTTTCTCAGTTAAAATTTGTTGGTATCTAACCAACCATAGGAAGGTAGCCCCTTTTCACTAGGCATTTGATCTCCAAACCTTTTTCTAGATTTTTTCAACTGGAATCTCCCCTTGATTCGTCAAGAGCTCATATGCTTCCTTGGTGTTGAAAGTGCCATTGGTCGAGTAGACCCATCTTAGCTTGTCCGGACCTATTTGGACTCTTATGCATCTATCATGGAGGGAATTCTGAATCCTGGGAATCTCTTCAGCATGGAATCTATGGTCCCACCAATCTGGTGGAATCCATTCACGATAGTCACCCTCCTCCGACGTCGTATTCTAGAATTGATTGACCTTAGTGAGCCCCAGCCCCATACATCTACCCTAGGTCATCTTTGTATTAATATGAGTAGACAGTCTAGGCATCTATTTCCATGAATCCTTAAAAAATTTTGGTTCCTCTCGATCTCTAATTTCCCAGAATCTATGATCTTGTATTATGATTATGCTACATAGGGCTATCTGCCAAATATACGACCCTTGTTTCTCTTCATTGAACTTGATGAGATCCATTTTTTATTGGTCCTGGGCATATTTTATGTGCCATAATTTGGCCCATGGTTCTGCATTATGAGTGACCTAGTTCCACCATATTTTACCCCCCAACACCTCACTACTCTTTTCTGGGTCTTAGAGGCCAAGGCCCCCTTGGGTTTTTAGTTTACATAACTTTTCCCAGTTGACCAAATCCCATCTGTGCATACGAATTGGAATTGGATGGTTCTAATTTCCTTGATGAATTCCTTAGGGGCTGCCATAACTAAAAAAAAATAGATAGGAATCACCTAAAGAATGGATTTAATGAGGTCCAGTTTGCTGGAAAGATTAAGGAGTCAAAAAACCCAATTGGCAGAGGAGCACCTATGTATTTGGAAGGAAGGGATCTCCTATGGAATCCCAAAATATGAATTATGTTCCTTTGAGATACCCTTGGAGTATTGAAGAAAAACACCTGTGAATTTTTGTGGGCATGTGAGGCCACGCAGGATTGTGTCTGATGGGATCGTTGGTCAGTCTGGCTAGGTCAAGAAGGTTGAGACTAGCCATGAATGGAAAACTAGTAGAAGGATGTGACATGCTAGTGGTCATGGCCACGTTGGGGATGATGCCCCCGAGTGTAGGGGATGGGTTTGTGATAGGGATGTGACCCCCAACCAAGGGGGCAGATGTGGTATGGGAGGGTCCTGTGCCACTAAGTGTAGTGTGAGTCACCAGTGGGGTTGGGTTAGGTATGCTAGCCACTGGAATTGGAACAGTGACTGGAATGGTGGGTGTGGGACCCATCGAGGGCATACCCAAAACAGGTGTGGTGGCTGGGGTGGTTGTGGATGATCCACCAATGGTCCCTACAAAGAAAGGGTTGGAATTCATGCCAGCCATGGGGCTGGTTGGTGCAGTGTAAGTGGGGTTTTCAGACTCTGCCTCAGAATCAGATGTGAAATAA
The DNA here is from genome assembly GCA_027924585.1 of Larix kaempferi. Classification (NCBI taxonomy): domain Eukaryota; kingdom Viridiplantae; phylum Streptophyta; class Pinopsida; order Pinales; family Pinaceae; genus Larix; species Larix kaempferi. The sequence continues at coordinate 17,468,830 of BSBM01000931.1, read as the reverse complement.
AGGGCATCATATTCGGGGGACAGAGCTCTATGTCGTCAACGAGTAGAGTTAAGTGATGAAGCTCGAGGTATATAACGAGTGGTATCAAGTGATGAATCTCTACGTCTATGATGGGTGATGTCAAGTGAACCGTGTTGTGGGGGCTCGCCCTGGAGGCGCCGAGAGTGTCTCGAGGACTCAATGGTGACAGATGATGTCAAGTATCTGGGGGTTGTGTCGAGTGAAAAAAAACTCAAAATCCCTAATGCAGCCAAGTGTGCAAAAGGAGAGCGCAAAAAAGATGGCACTCAGGCCAACAACTAGCTCGAAATGCTCATTGTAATAGCTGTGCTACAATAAGCAGAGCGTCAACAACAATGGTCAAAATACCAACAAGCAGCAGGTTTCCTAAAAAATAAAAATAGTGGACTCGCTAGAATAAAGGGAGGTAAGGGAGCATGCAAACACCTAGCTAAATAGTATTTTGACTCAACTAGACATATCCTCTGCAAGGTGATGAAATCCAAGTCAGACAATATGGATAGTAGAGCCAAGTGGCTAAAGAAATCCCCCAACTGGGAGGGACAACCGGGTAAGACAATCTTAGAAGAAAGGAAACTAAGATACCCCGTTCATGACATGTCCATAAAAGGTGAATCTACAGCTCCGGTCCTATCACCGTGTGGGCCTAAAAGGAATCACCACACGCGGACCAACGAGTAGGTAGCCTTCGGTTACTGGGTGTATTGCAGTATTCCACTCAGGCCTTCGGAACCAGTCTAGCTACTTCAACCCTCTTGAGGGAGAGGCCCTCTGATAAACTGGTTGTGACAGTGTCAAAAAATACTAGGGGATTTTGGTACCCTAAAGGACAACAACTATGTCTCAAGTGTAAGCAACCGAGGGGTGTTATTTGGATGCCTATCCCCCCTGTCCTACCTAACTACAATATTCTTATGTGTTCCCCAAGTGGGGTTAGAATGTTGGTTGTGCTAAGTAGTGTTTTAAGGCTCACTTGAATTAGGTTACAGAGTGTGTGCATGTGAGGTAATGAACCCAATCAAAAGTTCCAGGGGGAGGCAACTTTTTAACCAATAATAATAATGCAGAAATTTAACTTGCAATGCAAAATTTTCTTTTTTCAATGTAAATGCTTAAACTTTAAAAAATTCTGTAAATGGAACAGAAAGGAAAATGCAGAAAAAGGCTATAGGTAAGTATGGCTACAGACAGAACAGGTGGCTGTGTAGGTGTAGAAAATATTGCAGCAAAATTCTGGGATCAAAAAAGGGTAAAAATGTAGAAAACAGATCGCGGGTCTGTGACTGAAATGCACGGCCGGGAGCGCAGCTGTAGGGGTGAAACCTGTGGTCGGATCGCGGGTCTGTGGCCGAAAGGCATGTTTTGGGGTGCGGCTATAGGGCTGAACCCTGCAGCCGGATCGCGGGTTTGGGGTCAAGAGGCGCGGTCTAGGGCGCAGCTAAAGGGGGAAGAGCTGCGGTCGGATCGCAGGTATACGACCACAATGCGTGCTTTAGAGTGCGGCCAAGGCACAGCAAGCCGTGGTCCGATCGTAGGTTTGGGGATAAAAATTGTGGTCTGGGATGTGGGAAAGAGGCAGAAGGTTGTACTCAGGTCGTGGGAAAGAGGCAGAAAATGGCGGTCTGGGCTGCGAGAAAAGAGCAAACAGTGGTGATCTAGATCGCAAAAAGACGGCCAAAAACTACGATCTGGGTCGCGGCTGTAAAGAACAGAACCGCGATCTGCGGTGGAAGACCCAACTGGACGAACCCACAGCCGAACATGGAAAATAGAAAAATACTTGCAGAAAATAAAAACTTTTAAAATTTTAACCAGAAATTCAAAGGCCAATAGTGGAGTCGCCAAAACTATAGCTAGGGTTTTCACCCTAGCTTGTGCAAATGAGCACCTACTAAGGAGAAGGGTCTCCTTAGTAGCAGTTCAGTAAAATAGTAAAACTTGACAGTAAAACAAAGTAAAATCTAAGCTAACATGTGCATCAACGGAAATAAAAAGACAATGACAATATAATAGAAATTTTTCTTTTGTATTATGGTATGACCAAAATTACATTTACCTCAGATATGGAGGTTGGTGGAGCTCTTGCAGTAGTCCAGGAGGGCTGCTTCCATGCTCCAATGGGTTCCTTCCCTTTCTCCAAGGTGTTTGGATAATGGGCCAAAAGGGGCACTCAAATGGGAAACTCACTCAAATGGTAAGCTAGGGTTTCAAGAGTGATTTTGGTAGAGTGAGGATAGGATAGCTTGTGGATGTGAAATGGGGAGCCTCCATCACCTATTTATAGGTTTTTAGTGGTGGAGTATTGACCCATGGTTTTTGGAACCATATGGCTTAGGTCAATTGTTTAGGGTTTTTAATTCCTTTTTCCCTCTTTTTCCTCTTTTTTATATTTTTTATTCCCTTTTATTTGATTTTTGGGAATTTAGAGCCTTTTTAGAGTGTTTTTGCTATCTTTTGAGGAAATTTAAATTATTTTGGGGGAAAAAGGGGTTTTTTGGCCTTTTGGTGGCTTTTTAATGGTTTTTTGAGGGTTCGGAGGCAAATATGGTAGGAAATATAGACAAATGAGTCATGTAATGAGGGAGATGAGATGGTGAACACTTTTTGGGTGTTAACAATTTTCTCTATTGATGTCCATACCCAAGGATTTCGAGAACATATTTAGGCATTTCTTGAAGGATCCCGCTTCTTGGATTGAAGGATGACCCATAAGCATTGTTTCATCAACAAATTGTTTGCTTGTCTACTCCAGTGTAGAGATTTAACCCCTTGATCTCATTGCTTTCAGTCATGACTTTAATCAACCTACTAAGGCCTTTAGCCATTAGAATGAACAGGAAGGGAGATAGAGGATCCCCCTGTTGAATACCCCTGGATGGGATGAACGTTTTAGTGGGTGATCCATTGAACAGGATTGAGAAAAAGGCTGAAGAAGTCATGTTCATTATCCATTCTATCCACTCTTGATTGAAACCATATTCCTTGAGATTTTCACTCATGAATTTCCCACTTAACTTATCATAGGATTTTGAGATATCCAACTTGAGGAGCATCCCCAACTTCTTTTTTACCTTCAATGAATGAATCACTTCATGAACCAAAATGAGCCCATCAAGAATATGGCATCCCTCTACAAAAATCGATTGCTCTAGAGATACCATATTGGGGAAGGTAGGATTTATCCTATTGGCCATGACTTTGGTGATGATTTTATAAATAAAATTACATAAGGAAATGGGTCTAAACTTACCTGGGGATTCTGCTCCTTCTTTTTTAGGAATAAGGGTCAGAAAGGTCACATTGAAATCCCAGATCACCTCTGTATCTTGTTTAGAGTCTTCCACTATTTACCAAATTTCCTACTTGATTAGATCCCGAAAATGATGGAAGAAGGTCATGGTGAAACCATCCAAACCAGGTTCTTTCCCATCCACCATATGATGAATAGCCTCCTCGAACTCTCTCATATCCACTGGCTTATTTAAGAGCTCGTTCTGTCGAGGGGTTATTAAAGAAGGGGTGTGCTAAGTAATATTTGCAATGTGCTCCAATCTGTCAGCCCTATCCTCCTTCATGATTGTTCCAAAATAATTGATCAGATATTCCTCCATATCCTCCCTTTTGTCCACATACTGTCCCATCTCCTTCTCCAATCTATTTATTTTAGTCCTTTTCCTATTCTGGACCACTGATCTGTGAAAAAATTTGGTGTTGCATTCTCCCTCTTGGAGCCATTGGTTCCTTGATTTTTGTTTCCATTATATTTACTCTTGGCATTCTTGAGCATTGAGTTGCTCCATGTTTGACTCTTCCTTCTTCTTTAGCTCCTTGTCATATCCATTATTCATTCCTTCTCTTTGGATCACTTCTATATATCCCATCAAGCGTTTTTTTAATCCTATAAGATATTTCCCAATTCCTCCTTATTCCAGGTACGGATCCTTGATTTCAGGGACTTCAGTTACTGTTGGAATTGGTACATCAATGTTCCCCTAGGGGTGTCTAGATCTTCCCACCAATGTTAGACCAATGATTTAAAGTCCTTTTTTTCAAGCCAAAATTGTTCAAATATAAAAGGTTTTATGTTTGGAGGGCCCATCCCTTCCCACAAGAGGCATAATGGCTAGTGGTCAGAGCCTATAGAGGGAAGGACCATATCAGTCAAATAATACCCCCATTGACTAACCCTTCATATATTAGGAATCTATACATCCTAGAAGACACATGGTGCTCACCCTCTCGCTTGTTGTTCCAGGTGAACCATCCATTCCCAGTTTCCATATCCACCAACCGGTTTTCTTCTATGAATTCTTTAAAAGATCCATTGGTTTCTCCTAAGATTTGTCTCCCACTTTTTCCTCCCCCAAGGAGGTAATCAAATTAAAATCTCCACCAATAATCCATTGCTTGTCTCCTATCCACCTTGCTACCTAGGACAAGGTCTCAAAGAAGGATTCCTTCTGATTAAAAACACTTGGGCCATAAACATTTGTAAGAAATCATGTCACCGAAGTATTATAGATTTGGAATTCAACTGATAGAGAGAATCTTGTGGCCGAAAAGTTTGTTAGGTTGACTTCTTCTGAGAACCATAGAATTTCTAGACCTCCTTTTGTTCCCTGAGCATCAATTTCCATTGTTTTGCTACCTTTCCATAATGTCTTCCATATTTCCTTCATGACCTATGCACCACATTTTGTTTCTTCGAGAAAAACTATCACTGACTTCTCCATTCTTAACTTGTTTCGTAACGACTTAATTTTACGTGGGTGGCTCACCTTGTGAATATTCCATGTTATTACCTTCATTGAGAAAATCTATTGAATTCATAGAAGGACACTTTGATGGTAGGGTATTGTCTTGATTCCACCAATATGGTTCACACCTTTGCAATTCTCTGTTGATTTTTCTTCCTCCCTCTCTTCTCTCCTTCTTCTGGCTACTTCCTTTTGTTGCTTTTTTGGGGTTCCATTGCTACACCCAACTAGAGGGTATCCTTTGTCTTTAGAATGGCCACTTGCAGTAGCTCGATCTATTTGCATGGGACATAACCATTCCATTTATTATTGCATTTCTTTTCAATCTCTTCCAGATCTAGTTCTCATAGTGTTGGAATATTCTCAACATCATTTTTGTATTTTGCATTCCTGCATGCATCCAGTCATCTGCATGCATATAGTCATCAGTATGGCAGTCTCCCAACACCTAGTCCTTATTTTGCATCCCTCAGGATCCTATTTCTACTCAGTTCTATCCCTCCTAGCCACATATATGCCCTTGTTTCCATCACTGGAGTACAAATGTTCCCTCTTCCACCTCTTTAGAAGTCACTTCAATTAGTTCCATGATTAGTGGATCTGTTCCTTATTTTGGGTATTGATTACTAGTTTAACTAACTGAACCACTTAGATAGACCCCCAGAGAGACTAGATCAGTTATACTGACTACTAACATCTCCTCATGCACCCACATTGGATTCTCCTTCCCTAGATCAGTGCCCATGCACTCAGTTAGACTTGGTTAGACTCATTTGACTGACTATTTGACTATTGTGACTACTACCACTGGTTTGGATGATGTCTCCAATGATAGCCAAGCCACACATTGAGGAGAATTCGAATGAACTTAGTGGAATTTGAATCCAATTGATTGTATCCAGTTATTATTCACTTTACAGAGTGTCGGCTCATAGCTGATGTATGATACAACAATTTTTGTCATTTCTTGTGTATGAGTGATTATTGAATCTCCATTTCTTCTTCTTGTTTTTGCACTTGTTGAGTGAGTTTTAGTGAGTTCTAATACTACTGAGTTATCCTAATCCTAAAATATCACATGGTATGAGAGTTGACAACAACTATTCGAATTGCAGCACCAACAATTGCAGTAGTTGCAACAATTCCTTGAGCAATTGTCTTTCATTGAGCACCAGAAGCCTCTGGGTTTCCACAGCAAATCCTAGTGCCGTTTCCTTGAATTCACTAGAGAAATCCAGTGAGTTCTATCCAGGTGTGAAGGACCCCGTCACATGTGATCAGTGTCCTAAGGCAGTGTTCAATTTGAATTGCAGTAGTTCTCCATTTCATAATTCTCATTTGTTTTGCAGGAATCTCCCCTATTCAGCTTTGAATTCTTCAGTATCATGGATCTCAAGTTGAATTCATTCAACTACGTCGAATAGAAGGAAAATATGGGCATATTCTTGAATTCGAAGAGCCTTTCCAGAGTGGTGAATGCATTTGCAGTTGATCCCACTGGTGCAGTATAGAAATCCAGTACTTAGACAAGCTTGATCAAGCAGTAGGATTGTTTCTACTTAGCATTTCTGAATACCTACACTTTCATGTTATCGATCTGAAGACTCCAAAATAGGTTTGGGACAAGCTCGAATCTCTTATTGGTCAAAAGGATGATCTGAAGGGTCATAAATTAGAAAATGATCTCATCTCCTTGAGCCCAAGCAGTTTCGAAACTATCACTGAGTTTCTCAACAAAGTCAAGAACTTGATTTCACAGTTGAAGAGGCATGGGATTCAGAAGGAAGAAAAACAACTCATTCTTTACATCTTGTTGAAGCTACGCCCTGATTATTCAGTGTTTGTTTCGACCTTCCAGTCAACAAAGTTGTCCATTCCAAAATGGAAATTCCCTTCGCTTGAAGACTTCATCCAATCCTGCACTCTTGAGGAGGAGAAGCTAGTGCACATGGGAGTGATAAAAGCCAAATTGGATTAATCTATTGCAGCTACTGAGTCAAGGAGAGCAAATGCAAAAGGAAAACAAAAAATTTATGATAGAAAGTTGAATGACCAAAATCAGAAGGAGGCTCCAAATTAGTCAGATGGAATCTCAAATCCTAAGAAGGACAAGCAAACTTAGAAGGGAAAATCCAAGTGCACATACTGTAATCGAGGATATCACCCTGAGAGCTCATGTATGAAGAATACCATAGATATCATGGCTTCACTTCTTGAAAAAAAATCTTCCAGTACCTGCATGTGCTAGAAAGAAAGGGAGTGAACCATCTGGATCTTAGAACAAAGAGAGATGTCATGCCCTCATGGCAGGTGCATCAACTCAATCCTCCTTCATCATAGATTCTAGAGAATCAAGACACATGTCTTCCTCCAAGGATCTCTTCACTGGATTTGAAGCTATTGTTGGACCATCCATTATGTTGGGGAATGATTTTGAGGTCTCCTCTGAGGGGATTGGAAGAATCAAAATTGAGCATGGGTACTTCTGATATGTGCTCTATGTCCCCACTCTCACTGCTAATCTACTTTCAGTATATCAGATGACCCATACTGGAGATCCAAAGAGGGTGATATTCTCTCCAAATGAGGTCGAAATTCAACACATGGTATCAGAGCTGACATCAGCTATTCAAATTGCAGCAGCAACAGTTGTAGCAATTCCTTGAGCAACTGTCTTTCATTGAGCACTAGTATCCTCTAGGTTTCCACAACAAATCTTGGTGCTATTTCCTTGAATTCACTGGAGCAATACAATGAGGTCTATCTAGGTGTGAAGGACCCAGTCACATGTGCTTAGTGTCCTAAGGCAGTGTTCAATTTGAATTACAACAAATCTCCATTTCTTCTTCTTCTTTCTGCACTTCTTGAGTTAGTTTTAGTGAGGTCTTCTACTACTGAGTGATCCTAATACTAAACTATCACATGGTATCAGATATGACAGTAGCTATTCGAATTGCAGCAACAACACTTGCAGCAATTCCTTGAGCAACTGTCTTTCATTGAGCACCAGAAGCCTCTAGGTTTCCACAGCAAATCCTGGTGCTATTTCCTTGAATTCACTATAGCAATCCAGTGACGTATATCCGGGTGTGAAGGACCCAATCACATATGCTCAATTTCCTAAGGAAGTGTTCAATTCGAACTGCAGCATATCTCCATTACAATTCTCATTTTTTTGTAGGTTATCTCCTTCAACAGATTCCAATTCAGCAGCTACTATGGATCTCCATTGTTTTTGCAGGTTATTCGAAGTTCTCCGCAATTGCATCTGTTTCCTGCAGTTGCATTAGTTTTGAAGTTTTCTAAAGTTGCAGCAGTTTCCTGTAGTTGCAGCAGTTTTGATGTCTTCTGCAGTTGCATCAATTTTCTGTAGTTGCAACAGTAGATTTGAATTCTACAACAGCTTCCATGGATCTGAAAGCAATTCCTTCTCTCTCTTCATACAACTATGAAGAATTCAAACTAAATATGACATCATACCTAAAGATATATGGTCTTTTCAATATGTGTATTGGTGTTAAGAGATATTTTGATTCCTATGAAGAAGAAGAATATTGGCTAAATGATTGTGACAGAGCCTCAACAACAATATGTATTGCTATGATTTCCAATATCGTATACCTCATTGATCCTATAGAACATCCAAGTGATAACTGGACAATATTGGATAGATTATTTGGAAAGAAGGAAGAGGATGATGTCATCCATTTGGAGAACAAGCCTAGTAGTACTGCCTCAAGTTCTGTCTATATTCATGATTCGGCCTCAATCATCTCCCATGATGAAGTTGTTCAAGATGAATTCGAAATCCAAGAAATGATATCAGTATCTACTATTGCAAAATGGACCATCACCACTGGTGAAGTTGATCTATTTTCTAGTTCAAATTCTGAGTAAGAGATGTCATCTTCAACTCTAGAAGTCGAAGGGATCTTCAAAATATCTACTTCCCATGAGCCTTGTTGATGTGCAAGATGATGACCTACTGAGTATTTTGGAGGTAAAATCAGATTTTGGAGGTGATGCATTCACCCTCCCTCATCAAATGCTTCCTATAGACTCCTATTTGGTCATTGGCACATGTTTTCACAGTTTCACTGAAGATGGAAGACACCATCATTCGCTTAGTTTCAAGTCTCATGCATATCCTTCTAATTTTGGTTTTGATCTCACCCCTGCTGGTTCAAAGGAGTTCATAAGAAGCCATCTATCAATTCTTGGATCTGATTTGAAGTCCAAGGAACCACCATCATGTATTAGTTCATTTGGTTATGATCTCACCTATGTCGGTTCAAAGGAGATATCAAAGAACTACGTATACATTCATGGATTTTATTCTACTTCAGTTGGTTCGAATCACATGCTCCATAATGATCTTCATATTCTTGAATTTGTTCCCAACATGCTTGGTCGGAATAGAAAGTTTAGATAGCCTCTAGATTCACTTGCATCCATTGTTGGAGAAGTCAAGCACATGTTTTTGGAGCATGATCCACTTCTTCCCAAGAGGAAGATAACTCTTTTTGAGAGAATGCTAGATCTAGATCCACAAGAACCTGAAGATCTAGCACCTATTAGGGAAGATGAGCGAATGGAATACCAAGATCCAGATCTTGCACCCGATGATCCTCCTTTTCCTAGATGGGAAGCCGCTACTCTTAGATCTACCAGAGATCTTGTTGGAGATCCACTTGATCCGAGGAGGACTAGGTCTTATTTTCAGAATGGAAGGTTTCATCCTTCTCATATTACTGATCCATTTCTTGCCGATAGATCTTTCTTCGGTGGAGAAGTCCACTTACCATTTGGGGTGAGTGATGTACATGATTGATCATCCTATCATAGTCTATGTTGAGGGGGGTATTTCTTCCCATTGGGTTTTCCCTCTTTCCTCACTTTATTTATTTAGATTGTTGTACGAGGTGACCTTTGGTCTCAGTTACTAGGGCCCTACCATTTCAGTTGTTCCTCATAGTTTGGCTTGCAGGGGGTGTTGGAATATTCGCACCATAATTTTTGTATTTGGCATGCCTATATGCAATTCTACATGCATCAAGTCATCTACATGCAAATGCACGCATCTAGTCATCAATATGGTAGTCTCCTAGTAGCTAGTCCTTATTTGGCAGCCTTCAAAATCTTGTTTCTGCTCACTTCTAGCCATTCTAGCCACATATGTGCCCTTGTTTCCATCGATGGAGTACAATTATTCCCTCTTCCACTTATTTAGGAGTTACTTCAGTTAGTTCCATGTTTAGTGGATATATTCCTTGTTTTGGGGATTGATTACTAGTTTAACTAACTGAACCACTTAGATAGACCTCTAGAGAGACTAGATCATCTATACTGACTACTGACAGCTCCTCATGCACCCACATTGGAGTCTCCTTCCCTAGATCAGTTCCCATGCACTCAGTTAGACTCAGTTAGACTCATTTGACTGACTATTTGACTATTGTGACTACTGCCACTAGTTTGGATGATGTCTCCAATGCTATCCAAGCCACACATTGAGGATAATTTGAATGACCTTAGTGGCTGAATCCATTTGATTGTATTAAGTTATTATTCACTTTACAGAGTGCCATCTCACAGTTGATGTATGATAAAATAGTTTTTGTCATTTCTTGCATATGAGTGATTATTGAATCTCCATTTCTTATTATTCTTTATGCACTTCTTGAGTGAGTTTTAGTGAGGTCTTCTACTATTGAGTGATCCTAATCCTAAAATATCACACATAGATCCATGTCCTCTTCCTCCTCTAGTTGGTCATATTCCATTTCATCAATTTGTTCTTCCTGCAACTCTAGGGGGATGGAGGCACTTCTGGTGGTAGTTTCCCTTCTTGATCTGTTACCTTCAAACCACTCCGTCCTGGATATTCTAGACTTTCTCCTGTCGTATTCAGGGTCTCAAATCTATTTGCATTGGTAGTATTCTTCTATGTAGTGTTCCTACTATGCATCTGCTTATTAGGTTTTCTCCCTTGCCTCTTTATATTGTTTACCTGAGTGAAACCCTCCTCCTCGCCACCATTTTCTTGGGTCACTTGGGGAGTGGGTGAAATAGGGCAGTTTTGGGGGCAATATATACTATTATTCCCATACTCATGGAATTTCTTAAATTGAAAAGGGAGATGCTCATAGTCTATGGGATGAACCTAATCCTCATTCTCCCAGGTCAGATTAATAGCCTTGGGAAGCTCTCCGTCCATATCCATATAAACAAAGATCCTAACAAAGGAGGTATATGTTCGTTGTTTTCTCTAATATGAAGCCTTCATAATTTTACCCAAGGCATTTCCAATGTCCTGTAGAATTTCAGGCTCTGAATACTCACATGGAAATGAATATAGGCAGATCTAGACCGGGGCAATAGTCATATCCTCTTTGTTTGGATTGAAATTTTCTTTCCATGGGAGAAGGTACAACCCTGTTGAAAAGAAGAAATAGGGTCCTCCCTGCAATATTCGATCTCTATCTTCCTGATTGAAAAATATGATTATGAAAAAACCCTTCGCACCCAAGTGGAGGTCATAGTGACCGTTAG